>JAQISU010000022.1:2835000-4035000 GCA_029339505.1 Unio delphinus | reverse complement strand
AACTTAACCGTTTAATGTATGCCCAACCATGCTTCTAAAAGGGGACTAGACATTTGCTAGTGGAACTCCATTTTCATAAAAAATCTCTCTCCCTCTCTTTCTGAAAAAAACGACAATTTTCAATATTCTGAAACTAGAACTAAAGTAACAGCCCAAAACAAGAATATGAAATCGACAATAATGATTATAATCATGTCGTACCCTCTGACATAATAAATGACTGACTATGCTGCATGAGATGTTACGACAGACCCCAAAAACAAGTGAGGAATATAAACAAAATCAAATTAATACTTACCTTGTACGTTACATCGAAGAAATAACAGACTTTTGGAAGAAATTAACTTTCGATTTGACAGATCGTCAAGTGTTAAGTACTCAAAGCGCCATGGCTGACCATGTTAATTTTCAAATTGCACAACACTGGAAACCCCATGATATCTACTGTTAGGGGAACTTAATCTTGTTATATGAAATGAAACTATTTATCTATCGTATCTTTTTTATCATGTTTTATTTAACTGGTGCTCTGTGCTATAAGAAACTGTGCTATAAGAAATTTGAAGTAATCAATTTCTTTAACTCTCTTGTCAGAAATTCCATGACTTTTCCAAAACTTTGCAAGATTTTGACAAATTCCATTACTTTTCAAGGCCCTTGAAATTTATTTTTTAAATTCCAAAACTTTTCCAGGATTCCATGACCCGCGGGAACCCTGACTCAACTTATTGTAGAAACTATAAAGTCTGACCGTTTAACATCTTGTAAGGACTTTAAAATTAAAATGTGGGGGTCCTAGGGTCTCCATAAAATATTACTTTAACAGAAGCCCATATAGTACCAGGAGTAGCATTAACAGACTTAATAATGGGCAGACAACCAAAAAATAAGCTCTTCCTGTCGATCATTAGTACAGTTAAAAAGATGAGGTAAACAAATATCAGTCCAAGGTCTTGCTTAATACATTAGAAAAATATAAATCAAACAAGAATCCACATGATGAGCATCTCGTACAATGTCTATACTTACCAAAACAACATCTTGTGTCTCATAAAGCTTGAAAAGGGCATCGGCAGCGGCAAGATTTCGTGCAGCACTTTTGCTCATTCCAAAAGACTCTCCTATGTACTGCCCCTGTAGATGAATTATGCACCTGAAGAAAAAATATCAAACACTTGTAGGGACTTCATCTAATTTTAGAGTAACGACTCAAACATACAATGTCCTGTGTAATGCAATATCTCACTGCTGTGGGGAAATGAACATGTGCACCAAAGTTTAAAACTCTAGCTTCCACAAAAACACTGACAGATGTCATCATGATTGTTTTCCATAAGAGGAAAAAAAATAATGATAATCAGCTTTTCATGAACTCGAAATGATACTTAAGATACTGATTGATGTTTTCTTTGCTGCATTTTTGTGGAGGGAGGGTGGCAAAATGCAGACAGAACTTTTTTGTGAACAACATGCATTCACTAAGGCAGAACATATCCTTTCCAGTGTAACATGAAATCTGCCAAAGTGGCCATCTGATTATTAAGAACAAAGTATGAATCCATTAACTTTGTTTACGAACTTTAATTCAATTCAAAAGACTTCTGCTAAAAGGTGGTCCATTTTTTTGGTGGTTCCTCAAATGTCCTAGATATTCTAAATACCAAAATATTAGCAAATGTAATATCTGAACAAATAACATTTAGTCCACAATTTATCTGTATTCAAACTTTTTTTAAGTTATCTGCATGCTATATGTTGCCAGTTTCAGAAACTGTGCTAAATATTAATAGTCACCATTTTAATCAGAGCCACATTCTGCCAATTTCAAGTGAACACTTGGACCAGTGGTTGACATCTTTGAAATATGTTTAAATGTTGTTTTGAATAGAACAATATTTAACACCCCTCTGCACGAGTAGCTGGCAGCTCATGTTGCATTTCAAAAAATGCTTTGTACCAGCTGAGACCGAATGTTTTACACACCAGTAGAACACAATGTACTGGGATACTGAGCCTTGATCTCAATTCAGTTTTCTTTTTGTTAACAAAGCTGAACAATCTCTAAATGCCAGCATTCAAATGGTAAACAACCAATATTCCTTTCATAACATGACAAAGAGGAGGAAATTTATACCTTTCAGTTATTGGGTCATTTAGCTGGGAAATAAGCTGGTGAAAAAAAATTTACTCTGTATGCATGAAGTACATTCTCAGAATGCCAACTTGATACTTCAAGCAATCTCCTCCAATTTTATTGGCAGCCTTTTGTGCAGCATGGTGTATGAAATTACAGTGACAACTTGTGATGTACATTGATAAGACATTTTTCAAAATATAAAATGCAACCTCTTTATAAATTCCAATTATCACTGCTGTATTATCAGCAGAAAACCCCATACAGTTTTGTCAGTTTATATGGTGTTTATTCAAAATATTATCGCTGAAATAAAAAAATATTTTCTACAGTGAAATTTACTTTTAATTCTGGTAATGATAAGAGCACTGCTACTGTCTGTGCTAATACGATTTTCATGGCTTCTGCAATTTTAAGTCAAGCATCTTCAGCCAAACAATGAACAATGTTTGATGATTTTACTCTTGCATGTGCATCTATTCTGCAATTTCGGAATCAGAAACGTCCATTTGATCAAAGGACCAACATTGCCTTGTACCGCTAGGGGTTGGTTGTTGTAGGGTTTAACACCATTTTTCAGCACACGATAGGCTATACATGGCGGCCAGTATTAATGGTGGAGAAAGAACCCGGGAAAACCAGCAGAAAGAACCACCAACCCACTAGAAGCTACTGGCAAGCTCTCTCACATATCTACATTGGCCCAATCCGAGACTCGAACCCACCACGCAGACAGAGGTGAGATGGCAGTAATCCGTAATGGAGAGTGTTTTAGATCACTCGGGGCCCCAACTTACCGCTAGGGGTAGTCTGTGTTTTATTATGAACTCTGTAAATAACTATATATTTTTTCTTATTAAATCTGTTCAAAATAATGATAAAAGCTCAAAATGGTTGTAATGGTTAAAATCTTAGCGATTCAGATACAAAATTATCTTAGTAATATGTATACATCGTACTCGAAATTAAGTCCATCCAACATTGTGATAATAAAGACTATATAACCAGATAGATCAATATCGGATAAAATTGTTCATAGCTCAGTCTATCAGATGTACAAGGCTGCATCAATAATGTATAGGAATTTCACCATAATCATACTGAAACTGGATCTTGATGATGGGAATATTTACCAAGTCTGATTAAAATCCTATGAAAACTCGGCACTATTATACACTGATCTTGCTTATTTGAGAAACTATCTACATTAACCATAGTACAAGCTTATGGCAATGCAAACTTCGATTGGAATTAAGTTTCCAGAACAGCAACAAATTTTGTCGAACAGATACATGATTAATTCAGTTCGTAAAATTAATTCAAGCCAAACTGATGCAAGACCACCTCATAAATACACCTCGGTATTGATGATAATTCATCCAACATCTAAACAATTACGGCCCATTTATCAAGTTTTATATAAATCTTGTAAAAATAACGCTTATGATGTGGCAAGAACTTGGGCCAATTAGATATAAAATCACTTCATCAAAAAAGCGATCATAAATATTACATCCAGAATCGCTGATGCAGTCAAAATAATGGGTGGGGGAAAAACCCAGGAAACTCTGGGAAAAATAACAAAACTTTGGGAAATTACTGGGAAGCTTTCTCATTATACCCATATTGTTGAAGACCTGAACCAACGATGACAGAGGTCACAGTGCTCAGTATAGACGAGTGCTTTAGACTACTCTGCCACCCAGGAACCCTCTGCAAGCTCAACCATTCTGATGTAACATCACCTTATTAGGATGCAGGGATTCTGCTCATTATCATTAACAAGATAAGCATATATTCTGAGTCGATCCAAATCAAATCATAAAATGGCAACAATGTCAGTCAATCAGATGCAAGATAATATAGCATATTATTTATATGTGTGGATCTCTCATTACTGAAATTGTCCGAGACCTTGATGATAAAAAGATATATTCCAAGTTGATTTTAAAAATTTGGATCAGAAATATGGCTTTTATTAAGATAACAAGGTTAGTCAATAACACATAACTTCACTTTATTAACATGCATATAATTTGCTCATTATCAAAACTGAGTGGAAGTTTGAAGATGTTAAAGAGTTTAGATTGACAGCACATCCACAGCCTAAGCTTTAGGACCTGCAACTGTGGAGATGAAGGTGGGTAACTTTTGATTCAATCTAGTCACAAGAAAGTTTGATCATTGTGAAAGACGTGACCTCTCCTGGATAGTGTCAGCCAAGACATGGAGTTTGCCAGGAATGTATCTGATTTGTATGTTGATAAGAAGATTACTGCAGAAACAGAGACTGCCAAATAAGAACAGGTCAAATGAGTTGGTGCTCATCCCCTTGCCCTTGAGGAGATTGGTCACCACAAGAGTTGTTAAACATAAAGAGAACTGTTTCATGCGAGAGTCATTTTCGCAAAAGTGAATGGCCATGATGACAGCCTTTATTTCAAGGTGACTGATGTACAGATGTCTCTCCACTGGCTCACACATGCCACTGATGACAAAAAGTCAGACAGCAGGTGGTACCCCAACCATACCGCACTGAATATTGGATGGACCCAGAGGAACACAAAAATGGCAGGATTGTTGAGGAATAATTGTATGATGTGTGCTCTGTACAGCTGAGAAGCTAAAATCTGGTGACACCTGGTGGGGATGTAATGGGCAAAACTTACTGTCCTGTCTATTTAAAATAGACTGGAGAAGACAATTTCCATCTTTTTAGGGCCAGATTTGTGATGTAGCAGGCTAATATTCTTAACATAATATGATGTGGGAACCGATTCAAAGGGGAACACACAAAAAACGTTCTCCGGTGGCCTAGTGGTTAGAGCGTCTGCCCCGGAAGTGGGAGGTCGTCGGTTCGATCCCTGGCCAAGTCATACCAAAGACTTACAAAAATGGTACTAACAGCTGCCTCGCTTGACGCTCAGCATAAAGAGGTTAGTGTTAGGACTGGTCGGCCTGGTGTCAGGATAATGTGACTGGGTGAGACATCATGCTACATGTCTGCGGCATAGTGTCTCAGTGCTAGACATCACTATAAACTGCCTCACTGCAGACATCGTAGCGATATGACTGAAAAATTGTTAAAGCTACGTTAAAAATCCTAATCAAACAAACAAACAAACAAAAAACGTTCCAAGTGTAACATCACATTTTGGATTTTTGATTGCTGCAGAAATAATAATAACTACAATGAGTAAGATCTGATGATAATACAATTTTAAAATGAATAAATGTCCAAATCAGACTTGAAACCTAAAATCTTGTCTATTGAAGAAAATGATTTCTAAAAGAATTACCTAAAGTTTTGTGCATTTCCTTCGATACGCCACTGCAGTAACATGCCATTCAGGGTGGAACTGTACTGAAGTATACAAAAGGCATGACGCTTTCGATCAAATGCCCAGTCTGGGTGCTCCATGATAACTAGCTGCTTCGCAGTCTTGCTCACATCGTTAGGATCAAATCGATAACGTCGCAAACCAGCGATATTGGATTCTCCATGCCTGCCTGCTCCCTTCACCATCACATCACAGATGTTTGCATCAGTGTTTGATGAATCCTCGGGACTCAACTTTTTGTGTTCAGTGATAATGGTCTTGGCATCGGATGTTGTCAGTACCTCCCATGCCTTGTTGTAAGCCTCAATCTGACTCTCCTTCCTCTTTTCTCCTTCACCTGTATGAAACAAAATATAGCAACTTGGTCAAATTTCATCAACGCTAACTTCAACTTGGCTGTCAATAGATTAAAGACAAAATCAATAATGTACTCACAATTACAGAGAAAATGAATCATCATCTTATTATATTCATGCAGATACAACCAAATGTAAGGTCATCTAAGTTTGCAAGGTATGGTTTCAGCAAATTCTAACTATCTGGTAGGTAATGCTCTCTGACCCCAAACAGCAACATAAAGATCAAAAATCGGGTATGAAGAATCAAAGGAAATTTGAAATATAGCTTTACATTTTTTATATAGTCATTTGGAAAGCTTTTGTCCACATCTTGGTATACATCAGTCATTATGTTATGAATTCATTTATCAGGCTTTGAATTTCCTTCTACATGGTGTGGCATTATTAGAATGAACTTGACCAAATCACACTGCAAGAACATTGTATTAAGAAAAAGAAGAAGAAAATCTTGAGCACAAGGTATTTAAATTAAGCTGTAACATATCTTACCTGTAGCAATAAGAATATTGTCCAGGTACAATTCACAGGTAAGTGATGTTCTGTCAAGTTTCTTGTAGATACATGTTGGTGTTAGCCCCAGATGCATGGCTGTCTGATCAATAATGTTGATGTTGTTCTCTCGGAATGGCATGGCTGATATTTGCTTTATTAACTCCTCAAATTTTACATCCTGTGGCTTATCCTTGTTCCCTAGCTGCCCAGATCCCTTGCCATCCATTCCCTAATGGGGAAACCAAATTTGTATTCAGATTAAAAATATAAAAATATTTATTAACATTCTAAAAGCAAAAAGACAATTAAATGACATTTCCATACTTTCTTTGCCACGATACATAACCCGTGCAAAAAATGTTCACTTGTCCAGGGCAGTAGATCAAGCAGTCAGTCAAGTCCTGATTTTGAAATGTCATGAAGAATATTACAATGCTCTCCAACTTTTCCATTAAATCCTAGAAAACAAAACTTACACTTACGAACACACATTAAAACTTGCCAAAAAGAATGCACTAATATCAAATAAATAGACTATTTTTTCAGATTCTGTATACTATCATATTCCCATGTACCCTATGATGAAGGCAAGGTGCATTGTGTGTGGTGTAAAAGAAACAACCACCAAATATTATGTACACCCCAGTACACTAACATAAATTTTTTTTTCTCACAAACTTACAAAAAACTTATTTTCTTACATTATAACACAGAAGAATCTCATAGCTGTCATTGTTGCATATGAAGGTGATTGATTACAGACAACACTAAAGTTGTAGCAGTTAACTCTCTAGGAAAACAATGCCACTGAACAACTGACAAATAAGTATTCTATAATTATAAACAAACCTTCTTTCATGGCCATTGACAAGAATCTGCACCCACACAGTAATTTTTGACAATAAATTTATTTTGCATATTTGGATCTCAAGTTACATATCACACTCTTAACGGTAAAGACGAGGTTGTCTGCTGTATTGTTTTTACTCAGTTGTGTCCTGCCAGTCATGTTGTGCTGTACAAACAGACCACTCACAAATTACATGATCTGGTTACGACCTTGTTGGTGTACAAACTAAGATTTAATTTTCAACCGAAACTCTGGATTAAATATAGGAGTAATTCACCACTCATATTTCTAGGATTCTGTGTACAAGGTAATACAACATCTACTATGGGCCCAAAAAATTAAAGTTTTTTTGGGGAAAAGAAAAAAGCTAAATTATGATTATAATTAAAGATGAAGCTCTGTGAACTCATGTTTCTTAGAGATGCAATGTTCAATGACCGCAAAGTCGTTGTAACTTTAAATTTAAAAGGCTGCAGAACCAGTCACCTGCCCACCCTCAAATAAAGGAAAGGAATATTTTTTTTGTTGCCTAACCTGCATCTCTGGTTCTATTTCTTGTTTGACTCCTTCCATCAGTTCATCCAGGGATTTTGATTTCAGGGCTTCCATTCCATGGCTGTATGTATCAGTTTTTGTCTCCTTCTTCTTGAAACCTTTGCCTCTTGCAATAACTACATCTTCAAATTTTAATGCGCCTCGAAAGAAAAATTTGCCATTGGGCATACGTGTCTCATCTACCTCATACTTGTGTTTTAAGTTGCAGTGTGAAGCTGTTATTGCTTGCTCCACTAAAGAGATGACATTTTCTGGAAGGTTCTTTGCTGACTGGATATGAAGAACAAGTTTTTCCAGTCCAGTGCGCAGATTGTTGGTCATCTTGGCAGTAACAGTTGACAAGGCCTCTTGAGCAAGTTTGTCAGAACCACTTGGAACTGTTTTCTTTTGATCCATTGAGTTTTGCAGCTCAAGTCTGAAAAAAGATGCAATAAACAGTTGTATTTAAACTTTTACATGAAAATGCTGTAAAATGAATTAAATCTGTTTTAAACCAAGAGCTTCAACAGAATTACAAATTCAAGGCAGCTTCAGTAAAACTATTGTAGTAGAATAAAAAAAAACAAAAAAACAGGTGTGCTACTAATGCTAATTGCCAATAAACAACTTCCATGTTATTTAAAATTTGACCAGCAATATCTTAACCTGTTGTGGCTGTAAGTAGTAACACTGCTTTCTAACAATTGAAATGACTGTACTGGATTGGTATTTTATGGCACATCAACACAAGTAGGTTATTTAATGCCATGGATATTGAAGGAAAGCACCAAAACAAAAGAACATCAAGGTAGCAGACCTGGATCACCAAATTAATGGCAAAATTTCAAGCTGGAAAACATAAATAAAAATTTAGTTTTGGAAACATGCAGCGATGACAAACATGTTTAAGTGAAAAGTTTGTAAACTACGCATAGACTTTATTTACCAATAGAACAGCTGAACAACATTTAGTTCTGAAACCCATGCAGCTTAATGGCTTGTTGCCATTATCTCAACTTAGGTAATTCTTGTCTATTTCATACAATGACGGCATGGTGTCCCTTCCAGCTTTTATGCACAAGAATTTGATTATTCCTTTTTTATTCTTCTGTGTTTATTATTAAGACTTTGCAAGAAGTTTATTTTCCCTCTCGTCTTAAATATGCATTATCTGCTGGACGCCATTAAAAAAAATTATAGAATCCACACTTCACATGAACAAACAGGTGCTGTTTCAAGTGTCCGAGGTGCTGCTGTAAACTTTCCTTGGTTCCCCGACTAATATGAACCCCAGATAAAAATCAAGGATGAACAAATTGTCCGGGGATTTCTTTTAGCAATGAGCTTTTTACTGTAGTTTTTGTTTTTATACAGCAAGAATGTATTTTAGGGGTAATTTTCGTAAGGCATACAGCAAAATCGCAATGGTTGTTAGGTCTGGGTATTTAATAATAATTAATATTTACACTATGGATATAACTCACTGAATATGGTAATTCAAACCTACCGTATTGCTTCAATCCCTGGATCTTTGAGATTAAAGATTTCTGCCACACTCTTAGCAGTCAGGATGTCTAATGCTTTCTGGTACACCTCATGTTTAACTTCCTTCTTGTTGGCTCCGACAGACCGCACAAGGAAAACTGAGCTAAGTTTGAGGTCCCCAGTGTACATTGGCTTCCCATTCAACCGTATTAGCTCTTGAACATGATACTCTGTCTTCAATCCAAGCTTGCTGCCCGTCAAGCCATTTTCAATAGTCTGAATGGCATTGACCTTCTTGGTGTCATTTTGTAAAAACAGGCAAAATCGACGAATCTAAAATATTTAAGAAATAAGATTTTAGATCAGTATTTAATGAACTGAATATTTAATTCATGATCTGGAACTTCCTTTCAATATCTGATAGGAGTTATTTTGTGAACAGCAAACAAAAAGGGCAACACTAAAAGACTCCCAAGTAATGATGGGACACAAAAAATAAATATCTACACCCAACCAAAATTTTAAATATAACAAAATCAGAAATAAAGAAAAAGAAAGATGGAATGGTGCAATCTGTCTTGTCTGTGAAATTACAAATACTTTTTGCTGTGCATGACCTTCAAATCAAATCTTAACGCAGACAACTATGGTCTTATCATGATCCTTAAGTTGTACAGTTCATATATAATGCATGCAATTCCATTGAATAATTGTACAATTGATGTAAAACATTCAACAATTTTGTCCAAGATCACTGTATCTGAATTCAATGTTCAATACAGCGCATGAACAGAGTATTAACACCGTTTACTTCTCATCTGATATAGTACACTTGTGGCGTGCAGCTAATCCATAATACATGTAATTCCATTGCAAAAATTGCCAACGTATTTAAACTATTCAATATTTTTGTCACAGATCATTGTTTCTGAATTCAATGGGAAAAATTAACATCAAATTAGGTTAAGAAAAATGATGCACGTGTATGTTTCATAAAGTTCCAGGGTCTACAAACGGTGTCTATACAAATTGTAAACTTGATTTTCCATAACAGTAAGATATTTTTCTAATACAAAACATAGGTAATTAATAATTTCATAAACACACACCATACACGTAAAATCCAAGAACTAAATGCTGCGAGTCTGTAATGGTCACGAGTCACTGATATAAAGTTTTTAAAGCTGTACACATGTACAATTTCATACCCTTTCAATTTCCAGCTAATAAAGTGGACATTATTTACTGGTCAAATGATTACGTCTAATAACACCACAAAGTCAAGTAAATGTGTTGGTGGCTTTCATTTTTTTATGTTTATTAAATTGTGAGAATCTTGTATCAACCACCACATTGTCTGCTGCTTGTTTTTGTATGCAGTTAAAGAAGAAACACATGTCAGCTATTTCTTGAGCAATGATACAGAAGTAATTAAAGACAACCACAAAGACCACAATGTTTATTTTGGCATAACACTTTAAGAACCTGGTGAAATTGTTAAGTTTCATACAATACGCCTATATTGAAAATTTCAGGAACTGCATCACTATCGTATTATTCTAATTCTGACAAGATCTCTTCCCCATTTGCAATCTCTTCACAAAAATGATAATAAATTTCTTAATACATTATTGCATGTACTTTGAAAAAAGAAAACGTTCGAGAGCCATGCAGCGATCTCATTATATCCGAATTCACGTTATCTAGGGGCACCTTATAGCAGGGTTCCACTGTACTACATTGTTATTTTTTCATTATACGGTTAAGATAACAAAGTTTAAAATAGTTTATATTAGTTTGGTGTGGTGGTTTACAGCATAGAAACAAAAGTAGATTATTTAGTATTGAGGTAACTGGAGTAGTGTGCTGTGCCCAAGAATACACTATGGTAGCTGACCCAGGCTGGTCCAATGGTATTATTGAACCCCCCGTTTTGGTCACGAATTCAGCAGGCTATGGGCTGTCCCATTAAAACATATGGGACTCAGGGAAGGCACTTTTAAAGTGGGGTACTCGCCCATAGATGCAATTTATAATTTTCTTATCACTTTAATATGAACTCAGTGAAAGCACCCTGGCACGTAATTTATTTAAAATGCCTTTCCTGGGTAACATTTATGTTTAAATGGAACAGCCTTAACCACTGTGCCAAAACAGTATTACCTTTTCTGCAACAGACATCTGTGACAAATCAACATCTCTGATCTTGGAAAGAGTATGGACAGGTGGGACCTTCCCTCCTCGACTACTGGCACCAGCATAATCCGAAGAACCAAGTACACCACTAGCAATAAAACCGGTATTGTCATCTACACCAAAACCACCACGCCCTCTTTTGCCTCCTCTCTTCTGGAAGTCATCCCCTCTTCCACCACCCCTGCCTCCACCTCTGGACACAAGATTTCCTAAAATGAAAAAATACCTTGAAATCTGTAACCAAGATTTTAAGGTAGAACAAAGTAGTGTTTAAAAAAACACTTATCTCCATGATCTCCCAAAATTAGAGCACCTAATAGTACAGTGCTAAAGTATTTTTTTAAAAACTATTTAAACTTTTTAATATGTGTGTGATTTGAATTTTTAACTCTTTGGTATTCTACTTGTTCCTTTTCCATTCTGACAAATAAATTTTCCTAGTTACATTTTTTTGGAGATTATAGCAAAATTTAGCAATTTTAGTTTTAGCTGGAAAGACTAGTAGCTCAAGAAACAACGAGCCTCACTTTTCCTTTGGAAATGTTACCCTGTACAATATACAACACTGTAGAGTGGAAACTAAAGACAAATTCTTGGGGTTAAGAATAAATACTGAGGCCAGTACTAGTTGCATATATTTTTTTAAAATATATTTTCATGATTAAAATGAATGTGCTGTAAGTCATGGGACCCAAAAATAATTTTTTACTTTTTAACACAAACAAATCTGACTGTAAATTAAATGACCTCAATCCAAAATCAAAAAGTTTTATTTAAACTTTAAATTTAACAAGATGGCAACAATAGGCATGAACAAAACCGTTTACGAGATTTTTAGTAAATTAAGTTAAACTATGAATGCTCACATGATCACATGTTTATCTGGAAATCCAGACTAATGGTATTGTACAACTCATAACATTTGGTGCATCTTACCTCTGCCCCTTGGAGGCCACTGGCCTTGTCCCTGTATTTGCTCCTGTCCTGATGTTGCATTTATTCCTTGACCCCAGGTGCCACCTCTGCCCCTATTTCCACGACCCCTGTTACCTCCACGACCTCCTCTCCCCCCTCGACCTCGATTATTTTGGCCATAAGCCTGTTCATAGATAATGTTGTCATCAGTGAAGTCTGGGCTGGCTTCTTGCTGCATGTCAAAGCTTTTGTAGTTCACATTACTATAGCTGCCATTGCCATAACCACCTGCAAAGCCACCATCTCCTACATTGTTACCATAGCCACTTGTATCATCCATACTGTTTCCAATATATCCAGTCCCTGTATTGCCATAGCCTATACTTTTGTCACCATAGTTACTGGCTGCCATGCTGGAATAGCCACCAGAAGTGTCATAATCCGCCATCTGCACATCTCCTCCATAACTAGTATATTGGTTTGCTCCAGTTCCATACATATCTGATTGGGCAACTGTATTGTCGATGCCAACATATGCAGTGTTTGTTGCTGGCTTTTTGGGGTAGGATCCCTGCATTTGGTTGTCCCCAGAAAAGGGCCGTTTCTGTGTCACCATGCCCCCTCCCCATCCTCCACCACGGACAGCACCTCCCCTCATCATCTTGACAGTAAGTTGCGCCTGGAGAATAGTATAAATTCATTAGATTATGACGTATATCACAAAAAAGTTGATTCATTATTAACTGATGTATTATTAGCATGTCATAAATATCTCCTAGTCCTGCGTGCAGTTTTATTCAAGATGACGAGTTTTAAAGGTACTGCCTGAATGAAAATTTGTGTTGCACTCTACTCAAATAGAATATTTGGGCCATTAATCTGATCAGCTAATGGAGTGACAATCATGTTTCGCTATTTTTTTGGTGTGCATCAGAGACCGCCACATTTTTTTTATCTGCCCATCCCCTACTCGATATCAAGGGGATTTTTCACTCCTAATCTTGCATGCCGAGGGGATATACAGCAATCCTCTTGATGATTAGATGACATCACAAAAGACATACAAATGGACAGTTTCAATGCCTGATGGAAACATATCCTGCATTCAATATTGCTTACAAAGATTTGCAGAATACAATTTTAAACCTTTCAAATTTATTTAGATTTCAATCATTGCAAACACATCACAACTTGTCTTGGAAAATTGGATTTAAGAAATGACATAGTGGCAAATTCAATTCTGAAAGGTTTTACAGAAGTAACTTTCATCAGTTATATTGCCAAAAGATGTTACTATACCTTTGTAAGGTCGTGATGTCACAAAACCACAACAGAAATCTAGCTGAATGACACCATCTCGCATGCAGCAAATATCACAACTTGATAAACTCAATTTTTAAGATATGAAACCCAAAGATAAATTCATTCATATCAATAGACCACAAGAGTGGGCTTGGTTGGAATCAAGCATATAATAGCAAAAACTAAAAATTTTATATTTAATATACATAGTCTTCACTGCAAAAGGATCATTTGTTTATATGCAGAATATTGTTTGCTGCATGGTTTGCTAAATTCATGACACTAGTGTTTGGCAAATATTCACAAATCAAACCTTAAACCCCTCTTTAATCAGGAAGAAACAGTGCATATAAGCCACATGCAACTAGCGCTAATATATGTCACCCTTTTGAGTTTAATCTTTTGCTGATAAAGAATGTTTTACCTTTCCTGCCTTTGGCTTGTAAAAGCAAATCAACTCATGAAGGTTATATCAAGCCAATGCAAGCAGAATAAAAATGCCTTGCCCTGTGATGCACAATAGCCTACATAACCATGGCTGATAAGACAAGTTTCAAACCTGCAACCTTCTGTTTAGAATACGACTCACTAATCGTTATGGATATCTGATAAACAAAAGAAAATATAATCCTAAACGAATATTATATTCACCCAAATGTGAACACTTACATACAAATGCCAACAGCTCAAACCCAAATCTCTCAAGTGTCAGCTGGCCATGGTCTACATCATATTACTTCAGTGTAGACCTTAATATACTTGTGCATCAACAGTGCTGCAGTTAGAAATAGTGGGTGCCCTCCCCTGCCCCTAGTGTTCACCTGATCACTCCTCATCCTGGTTTTTAAGTATCCTCCCCACTAACAATTTATATGATTAAATGCCTCCTTACAACTATGCTGTATATAAAAAGTGATATATTTTTATTTTGACTTGTTGCCCCATACATAGTGTTTTGGCATAATTTACTTCGAAAGACTTCAAAAATTCATCATCTGCTTCATGGCTCTCTTGCCATGCCATCAATAAGAATTTCTATCTTGATTACTACATTATAGCTGCACATGTAGGTTGTCCCTGCTTTCTATCAACTATGTGCTGTATGTATGCTATTACCAGTAATACACAATGGTAAATGGTTTGTGAATTTGAAACAAAAACAATTTTTATAAGACTGTAACAAGATAGATGGAGAAACAACTAATTATGCATTGCTTTGTAATACCGTATATACTAGATTACAAGTAGAATCCAACTGCAAACTGCATATTTCCAGATAATGTGCTGGCAGATTAGATTCTATGCAGTTTATAGGGAGTAATTAGAAGAACAACAGCTCTGGTCTATGTTCTTGTTGGAAATAATGTATATATGAGACTGAGATTGTATGTTACACGTTTTGAAGACAGGTGATAGTGAATGATTTCAATACAACCTAGCATGTAAGTCTGGGATACTAGTAAATCCTCCAAGTATTTATAACTGGATTTATTTGCAAACAGAAAAGTCACATACTTTGCAATCATGTTAAATGTGTATAGTCTACACAGTTAAATCTGATAAACTATTCCTACAAATAAATGTTAGAGACACAAAGGAAGGTAGCAATGATTAGAACAAAATATTTTTAACAAATAAATAGATCACATCACCACACTAATATCACATCTGCTCAACAAATTGTTAAAATTGACAATGATCCAGAAAGGACCAAGGCCAGAGAGAACCTGCAGCATAAAGTAGTGTAAAAGTGACAACAGGGTATACAAATGTACAGCTTATGATGGAAGTCAGAGCCTCAGCCATAAGATGTATATTGTACCATCCCTCATACTTGTTAGTTTTACACTAAACAATACAGCTCCACTCAAGCATTGACATTTTATCAATTTGGTATACAAGGTCAAAATGAACCAAAAGTTGGATACATGAAGTTGGATGTACAAGACTACAATGTTTACAATGAAATACAGATTTACCTAAACAGTCTTTATTGTACTTTTCAAAATTCCAACAAGTGTCTAAATAGGTATGTAATACATTTGGCATTGTAATCTCTGGTTGGAACTATGTCTTTTTTTTATAATATAATATTTGTTAATGCTGCAAAATACAGTAAGTCTTAATCATGAAGAAGCTAATCATTCCTTAAAAACAGTTCACATGGCTAATTAACAAAGATTAGTTCAAGGTACATTCAATAATACAAATCAAATAAGATCATTTTATGGTACATTCATAACTTGCCCATATAGCATAGCTTATATTTAACAAAGGAACCGTTAGAAAACATTGACTTTACTTATGACATGAGCAATACAAAGACAAATGTATTTTATAAATTAAAATCATGCAAATTATTTTATTTGTAACTATTCAGTCTTCAGCCTATATTGCTCCATGCTTTAAGTGCAAATCTGTGTTTTCTAACGGTATGTTTAATCAATAAAGACTATGTTATCAGAACAAGTTCTGGAGTTTGTACATGGATATAAGAGTACTTGACAACCATCAGAACAAACGATATAAATGAATGCACCTTGAATCGGTATTAATCATTAAGCCATCTGATGCATTCGGAAAGTTATCATTAAGATCAGTCTAAAAAAGTAAGCTTGTGTTGTAGTGTTCACAAATTACCAAAACAATTATTGAATTTATTAAATCTTTATCAAATGATCTGTAAAGATGTTAAATACATGTATTAATTTAATTTGTTGTTTTCTTAATGTTTTTTTATGCATGCAAACATGTAAAAAAATTTAATGTATGCCGTTACTATAAACTAAAATATTTGCAAAAATAATGTAGCATTCCTGAAAAGTTAGGCAAAAGCTCCTGCTCTCAGTTCAGATGAAGCTCTGATGATCCAACAAAATACCTTTTGACTCTCGACTCCTTTCCCAAACCTGTGACTAGGGTGTTCAAATCGCCAAGTCACGGGGAGAATGATGTTCGAGCTTTACAATTAAGCTTTTCCCGGTGACTTGATTGAGACGTGTCTCGACAAAATCAAGTCACAGGATGTTCAGCAGATGGGGGACTACAGCAGATGCAGATGCCGGTGACTTGATTCGCCAAGTTACCAAGTCACGGGAATCAATCTTCGTTACTCGTAGCTGGTTACCAGTAACCTGTTGAAAATAAGAATATATCATCAAGAAGGTCACTGGCTTAGCCAGCTATCATGTAATGTAAGGCTGAAAAAAAAAAAAAAAAAAAGATATTAACACAATTAAATATATTTGTACTTATTTGCATCAATGACAATATGAGCACAAGAAGATCAATAAATCGGACTGATATGGTTCTGTTTTCGTGTTTTACAGCATAAAAATACAAATAGGTTATTAAGTGCTGCAATAATTGGACCAATACAGTAAAACCTGTCTTGAGAGACCACTGCAATGAGACCAGGTTCTCCATGTAAAGATTTATTATGTAGTGTTATGACCTGTTATGAAAGACCACCTGTCATGAGAGACCATTGTGTTTTGGCATCAGGGGTGGTCTTTCAAAACAGGTTCCACTGTATATCATAGCTGCCACACACCCCCTTCCCAGAGTACAAAACTATTACTTGCTCGTGAGAAAAACTGATTGTCAGGAACAAACACAGATTTTAAAATTTAATGTACATGTAACTATTTACAATATATACAACCATCAGTAAAGTAGGACAGAGCTTTACATAATCATTTAATGTCAAAGATGCACGTGTTGCACACTTGTACCTTCTGGATGTTCCATTCGGGCGCCCAATCAAAAGATACAAGAGAGCAACACACTCCAACACAGGCTTTTTATAGGAGCCTTTTCCACACCTTTATTTTCTTCAATCATAGATTCCAATGTACCAACTTTCATTGATGATGAAAAAGACAGAATAGGTCTAAATGATGCATATAAATTTTCAAACAAATATCCACCATGTTAATTATTTTACCAGAATCGAATATTTATGCTCTCTAAGCAGAGCCATTTCCAGTTGAAATTGACATAAAATGTCTATATGGATTTTTAGACTATGTAATTGCAGATCATTCAAGATACAGCTCTCTCAGACACCATCAAAAGCAGTAGGTTCTGTATCAGAGAACCATGATATATATATATATATCAGTATAACATATTGAACCATAAAGGACAGTCCAAGTTTGTTAAATGATGGCGTTTGGAACAGGAAGTTAAGATATTAAGTTTCACTTTATTTTATTTCAATCTATATTGTTATATACATATGTGATCTGGGCCATGGATTCTGGAAGTACTTTATATATAGAATTGCACTATAACGAAGCACAATGTAATGCAAAAGATGGTATGAAAATGATTGGCCAACAATTTTATATTCTTCATTGTGCATTGGGCCAGTGTGTCTGGTTAGTTCAGCATTTGAATTGATTATGCATGGAATAATACGTGGCCATTTCCAGCAAACATTCAGAGTATGTACCTTGTCATATGTGTAGTCTTGTACTCAATATCACAATTAACCAAACAAGTGAATGCCATCTTAATTTATTTTTGATACATCACAAAACCACTTTTTAACTTGTGATAGTCATATCTCTAAATTTTAATTATTTTAACATGACTTTGCAAAGGCCAAATTTTTAGTGATCAACTGCCAAATCTACTTTACTCTGGGTTACAACTAACTGGAAGCCATACAATTAACCTGTACAAACTTTGGTTTTGTGCACGGTAATTTAGGTACAAATGTTTTATATTTTTAAAAAATGATTAGTGATAATCCTGATGTTAGGGCAAAGATGAACATTTTTTTTCTAGATCTCAAACTTTTTTCCAAATCGAGTGTCCCCAACTCCCAATTTTGTTTTAAAAAAAGCCCTATAATGTGAATTGTTTAAAGAAAAAGAAACATTCTGACATCTAATGGGCTACAATTTAGTAGCCAACACAGTGTTTTCAGAGTTAATTGATACCCATATAAACATAACTTTCACAGTAACATGAGAATTGAAATAAAGTTTATTCATGGCTGACATTTTTTAAAATGCAATTTATAAGATTCATGGGACAAATGATTTTAAACCATTTAGCTTTGTTACATGTCTGAACATTACACTGGCAGGGTTCTTAAACTGTTTTGTTCATATAAAAAATATTTGTTATGATTTGTAACATACTAATACTTTCAAAGCTAACGTTAATTAAAAAAATTCATCAGATCGCCCTTATGTAGAAATTGAAGAAAACTGCTCCAAAATTAATAGTTTGATCTCTAAGACCTAATATTTTAACCTTCAGTTATTACATTAAATGAGTCTAAGTCTACATCATTCCCAATCATTTTTCTGGCTGCAATACACAAAACCCCTAATGGCCAAAACTGAGGGTTGTTAATAGAGTACAGGATACAGTGGTTTTGAATAACAAATCCATACATGCCAACCCATGATGAGAACAAAGCATAATCCAAGTGGTCAAAAAGCATAATCCATATATAACATGCTAAAATTTCAATGAACAATGATTATTTGCACCTCTCATCTTTTATATGTAGCACTTTTAGCTTTACAAACGCATCAACTAGAATCCATCTGAAGACTTTTAGCCACAAATATTAAAATTATTTCCACACAGCTTGTTATAGGCATCACATGATGCTGCCCTCATGGCTTCATATTTGGATGATTGTTTTTTTTTTAATGTTTATTTTTGCCTTTTTCTAATTCGACTGTGAAAAAATATGAAAGGAAATATATTTGCTCTCATATACGCATAGACTAAAAAGTAGACTTTTTAGCGCCAAATACCTTTAGACTGATTCTGCATTAAAAACAAATTAGAACAAAGAATCTGCGCTTAAAGATTAAAATTAGAAAACCAGTTTGTTCTCTCCTCACCAAGTCATACAGCTGCTATAAAAAGAATTTGAGGTCAAAAGTTTAAAAGTAAAACTAGGATGTTTCTTGGTAATAGGTTTGTTGCTATAAATAGAACGATATAATATTAGCTAAGTGGACTTGCGTGCACAAAGATAGAAGCCATATTTTCAATATGAAAATTAATGGACTGTAAATAAAAACGAGAAAATATATAATTTATTTATTGGGAAGGTGGATAAATCGAAAAAGCATAATCCATATATGTTACAAGTACGGCGTAATTTAGTGGAAAAATAGCATAATGGTTGGCATGTACGCAAACCTATGGTAAACAATTCCCCAACATTTGTCACTTGTTTTTTTGCAGTAACTGGTATACACAAGTTTTTGTTTTTTTTAAAAACCATCAAGCTCTTGTGAACATGGCTACCCTAACATTAATGAACAAGTAAAACGATGTACTCAACAACCAATGAGTGTTAATGTTACATAATGTCACCGTCTCAGTAGAAAAAGATTTCTGGAGATGCAAGCATATAGTCATAGCACAGATGTATTTTTGTACAAGAGTTATATATTGCAGTACATATATGGGAATGCTGAATCCACCATACAAATTGAGGTGGAGTCCTTACTATGTACATGTACTGCTGAAAATAGCTAATCAAGGCTCATTCAAACTGCATATTAGCTATTAAACCAACAAGTTTGATAATATAGGCCATAAATACTCGATCTCGGGTCAAAAAACGATAGTTCACCAGTGCACATATATTTAAAACTTCAAGGTTAAATTCAAGAATTCGATACATTTAAGTGTACATTTGAAAAAAAATATCCGAACCAAATATGCTCAAAGTAATTGCAAGTAAAACCCCAACTTAAATTCTCAGCTTGTACCCAATCCAGCCATTCATAAATACCTGTCATTCCATTCAGGCTACTGTGAATCATATTCAGGTACTGCAGAAATCTGCAAAAAAACCTGAAATAAAACACAAGTTATATGAGGTCAATGATTTTTCTTCATGTTTTATTTATATAAAAAATATCACAAAATATTCAAGAGGAAAACATGATCTATGAACATAACTGTCAGGCCCTGAAAAATTCATTTTTGACTCACTGCTCAATGACTACTAACCCCTAATACTGAGTTTTCACAAATAATAGACTGCCCCAATAGTTAAGTTTGACATGTGAATAAAAATGAATGGCAAGAAAAATAATAAAATCACTGCAAAACTCCAACTATATACAACTATTTTATTGGTTATATAATCAAATATCTGTTTTACTATCATTGACATTGTTAAACTCCAATCACATGATCATTGTGGATCATCAATGAATCTCAGTGATGTAATTAACCTGACCATGAAAAGTTCTCAACATCCGATAAAAATATTAAACACCCAAAAAAAATATAGCACATCAGCCATTCAAAACCCAATCAGTGAAACAGATCGGAAAACAACATATAGAGTCAGTTTATGTACAATCAGTGGTCCCAATAATAACATGGCAAACATTTACAAAAGATGGGATTCAAAATTAAAAGCAGACATTATACCATTATATAAAGAATTTATACCAAGGAATGATATCAAATAATTTAAGTACTGTTAGTCATTATACAAAATGTATTTTAAAAACGTTAGCACCACATTTGTTGTGTTGGTTTCAGCTGAATTATATTGTTAAAACAAATTGAAATAAAAAAAATATATTATTATTGAAGATCTTATCATCATTTTAACAGATTTTGGTACTGCCTGCTACCAAAACATTCCAGCCAAATGAAATATAGATCAATAAAACTTGAAAATGTCCATTTGTTTATTTGGAAATTGAATTTAGTACAAAAAACACAGAAAAGTAACGTCTGACTAAAACATAACATTAATTTGTATAAAAACAACAATATGGGCTGACAAGTGTGCAAAATATTCCTGAATATGTAACTGGGATTACTGTTCTGATGTTAACTGACATCTGAAATGACACACAGTGCCATTATTTTTTGCAGTAATACCTTCACGCCCAAAACTTAAATACCTGGTTTAAGGTCATAGATTGTATGAATACAATTGGATCGCATATTACAACTTAACTATAAATGTCCAAATAAAAATGGCGTGGAAGGGTAGGAAGAAATTAGGATTTAAACCCAAAAAAAATGCCAGTCAAATTTTTACGCAAAAATGATGTGGATAAAAAAAGGTCTTTGAACATATTCAGAAGTAAATTCAATTAAATTTAATGTTCATAAAAACATTTCTATATAACTATATGTTGGAAACATACAAATTTCAGCTTCGAATAGCACGAGGTCAAGAATTTGCCAAATGTGACCCGAGACAAATAACGTCATTCGGGGTATTATCAGCCAACGGGTATTATCGGACAAACCAATAACAAATTTATAATCTATTTACCGCAAAGTAGTAACACATAAATAGATGATCATACATAACACCTGACCTCTTCCCGCTCATTATTTTGAAATACGACAATCATCAGATCAAAGGAAAGGTGCTAAATTTATTCATACATGCCAACCCCTGACGAGGAAAACGTGTAATCCAAGTGGTCAAAAAGAGGAATCCAAGCAGAAAAAGAGTAATCCACATATAACATACTACAATTACAATTAACAATGATGTATTTGCTTTTCTCGTCTATTATCATTCATTAATGGTTCAAGTGTTCATATGTAGCACTTTTAGCTTTAGAAAGCAACAGATTGTCATGTTGCATTTCAAAACATTTTGTACCAGCTGAGGCCATGAATGTTTTGCATACCAGTAGAGCACTCAGTACCGGGTTACTTAGCCTGGACCTGAATTCAGTTTTATTTTTGTTAACAACACTGAACAATCACTCACAGTCAGCATTAGAAAGGTAAAGAACCAATATTCCTTTCATAACCTGACAAAGAAGAGGAAATTTATTTCTTCCAGTGATAGAGTCTTTTAGCTGGGAACTAAGGTGCCATTGCACATCAACTCTATCTGCATTAAGTATATTGTCAGGTAGAATCCCAACTTGATACTTCAGGAATTCTTCTTCCAGATGATCCAAGTTAGACAAGGGTGGCAATAGAAAAGAATATCTCTTGACAAAGAATCTAACACTTTTGAAGCTTTTTGACTGTCTTTCATTTACATAAGCAACTGAAGCATTTAACTCGGTAAATAACACCTCAGCATTTTATAGTATTCAAGTCTGCACTTGAGCTCTGCTGTAAATAAGAAGTTACCTTAGTATTAGAGTTCGTAAGGCGAGCTAATTCGATGTGTTTCCTTGTTTTCATGTGTTTTTCCACATCAAATTTACCACCATGACCAATGCTAAAATCGTTTCCGCACAGTCTGCAATGAGAATGATGCTGTCCTAGAATGGAACGCTGTATTATGCCATTCATATATTCATCTTTGAATCTTTGGAGGACTCGTTGTTTTGCTTTTTTCTGATCCATCTGCGAAATTCTTAGGGGAAAAAAATGTGCTCTAACATACACAAAGACTATAATTCATCTTAACATCTGAAGCCATTTAGCGCCAACGATTAGACGTCACGTGATGATGCCCTCGTCGTGTTTGGAGGATTGATTACATTTTGCTTTGTTTATTATTGACTTTTTCTAACCCATCTGTGAAATTATTTAAGAGATATTTGTTGCACTCATAAATGCATTGAGAATTTTGTAATACTTTTTAGCGCAAAAAAAACTTTTAGACTGGTTCTGCACTATACAAAATTAGAACAAAGAGTATGTGCATAATGCTTTAAACAAAATAGAAACCAGTCTGTTCTCTCCTCACTAAGCCGCTATAAATAGAATATGAGGTCGAAAGTTTGAAAGTATCTTAGTAACATGATAGTTCTAAGTTGCTATAAATAGAACATGAATATTAGGAAAGTCCACGGACAAGTATACTCGTATATCGTAGTTATGTAGAAGCGGGGTATTTTTTAATTAAAAATAAAACAGTATGTAAAAAATAAAGTAACGCTAATAAAAACGGAAATTTTTTTTTTTTTTTTGCAAGATGGATATATTGAAAAAGCGTAATCTATAAACGTTAACGCGTAACGCGGAATTTAGTGGGAAAAAGCGTAATGATTACGCCAAAAGCGTAATGGTTGGCATGTATGTTTATTAGTTCACTTCAAGGAGTGATTCTTGCATCACTTCCGGTGCGCAAATAGTTAATTCCCTAACCGTATTATTGCATTCCCTGATAAATAAAGTAAGTTTGACACTGTTTATGAATCCAGTTCTTGTTTTGTTTTGACTGAAGGTTTAATATGGCGCCTGGATTAACCTTCGTTTGATTGGTTGATAAATATATAGGGGTATATCCAAGAGGTATTATCGGACTGTTGAAATACATGTGGTAGGATATTTAGTATAATAGACTGGCTAATGTTTTAAATTAATTAATGTTGTAATAAAGATATAAACCAATTAATATTTTACTTAGTATTTTCAAGTAAAATTACATTGATAATTTTATAACATTAGGTAAAAGTTTTATTAATTAAGAATTAAATATGGCAAATTACTCTACTTTAACCCTAATTTCTTTAAATACATAAAAAAAACTCACCAACTTGTTAGTCATTTTTATTATTATTATTATTATTATTATCTAAATATTTTATTTTAAAAAGTTTCAGTTGTCTCATCAGTACATGTCATCAATGATGTATAACTAAAAGTATAATAACCATTATTTAGAATTGCTCACCAGTTTTAACATTCGCCAATTAGATAATTATGGAATAGTAATTTTAAAAACAAAAATTATCATGTCTTGCAACTTAAATGATACAATTTATTGCATTTTGCTTGTGTTAATGTACAGCAACACAGTAATCGCCTTTCTGGCAGTGCTGACATCAGCAATAAATGGTCGATGCTTTTATTAAAGACCTTTATTAAATAAATTTATTTCCAATTTCATAGTGTGTTTTTTCTTTCTGTAGTCATATCATTATAAATGTTGTAAAGCGCTTAGAGGTTCTAAAGATTAGGCTCTATACAAAGTTTTCATTATTATTATTTAAACAATTTTGAAACACTTTGATTAAATTTTTATATAGACAGCAACACTCATGATTTTCCAACTAGCAACATAACTAAAGCAGGCTTGATCATAATATTTTGACTAACCTCTTCAAGTCAATTTATAAGTTATACTCTTCAGTTATTTTCTGGTAACCTTGAATAAATGTTTCAGCAAAAAATGGGTAAAACAAGACAATCAAAAGTGAGAAAAAGATGGGATGGTGTATCGAAGCAAGAGGCCATCAAAATTTACAACAGAGAAAGTGCAAAAGGCAATCATGTATCTGTTAGGAAAGTGGCAGAACAATTTGGTGTCCCCAAATCCACACTGGGTGATAGGATAACTGGCAGTGTATCCTCCCTATCATCTATAAAGCCAGGTCCCAAAACAACACTGCCTTTGGAGGAAGAAAAGAAGATTATAGAATTTATTAAGGTTACAGCCCAAATAGGGTTTGGCAGAAGCAAGCAACAGATATTGAATTTAGTTAGTGATAAAGTAATGACAGGAAACATTACAAATAAGTTTAAAAATGGCAGACCTGGTGATTGGGGTTCATTAAAAGATGGCTACATGTGCGGTTGTGCAGCCCTCAGTCATTACCCAGGGATAGGGCAGTATGTCTGAATCCAACAGTAGTAAAAAAAACTATTTCAGTCTTTTGTCACATGTACTGACTAAATGAGTTAACATTCTCCAGATCGTATTTTTAATGCTGATGAAACAGACATGCTATTAGATCATAAGCCACCTAAAACTGTAAAGATGTCCGGACAAGATGCTTACTCAGACAGGTGGCAATAAAACAAACATAACCATTGTAGCTTGTGCATCAGCCTCTGGCCTACTCATTCCACCCCAGGTGATATTCACTGGTAAACGGGGTATGGATCATGATATGTTTCATGGTATGCCTCCATATACTAGAGTATGCATCAGTCCTAATGGCTGGATTGATTCAGAGCTCTTTGAAATTTGGGTAACGGAGCACTTTGTAATACAAATTCCACCAGTAAGACCAGTATTACTGTTAATTGATGGTTATAGTACTAATGGGTAACTGAGCACTTTGTAAGACACATTCCACCAGCAAGACCAGTATTACTGTTAATTTATAGTACTCGTGTTAAGTTAAATGTAAGGCATAATTCTCTTCCTCTACACACAACAAACAAATTGCAGCCACTTGATAGAGGGTGTTTCAAGCCTTTAAAGGAAAATTGCAAAAGAGAATGCAAAATATTTATGGAAGAAAATCCTAGCAAAGTAGTGAGTTTGTGTGTGAAAAGATTTTTGGTAAAGTTCATGTCAAAAGCCTTTGCTCATCAAATATCATAAACTCATTTGCTAAATGTGGTATCTACCCTCTCCAGCCAGAAGTCATCCTACAGTCAAATGATTTTGCATCACTTGTTGGAAATACATAAGTTAAAATATCTTGTATCTCTGATGTATCAAAGGCATTGGAGCATATGGGAATATTTGACACATGTACAAGCAGAGATCTCGGAAACGCTTAATTACGGGTATTTGGACGCAAACTTTTGGTCCGGGACGCAGAAAATCGCCCATGCACGAGTCCTCCGTACGCAAGTTTTTTTTGTTTTTGTTTTTTTTTTCTTAATTTGCAAACAGGAAAGTTTTGTGACACAATAAATATGTTCTAATCACTGTGAAAAATGAGGCAATGCTTTTATTTAAGGTGTTTTTTGCTGACTTTTTTTTAGCAAAGGTAGTCGGCTTACTTTGATGATGGCGCCATTAAAGGCTCCAGTTGAAGGGTCAAACAAATACCTGTTTGTTATTGCTGCGGCAACTTCAGATAATCGTAGAACATTGAAACAGATTTGTTTTATTTGTTTAGTATATATCAGTGCTTCAAAGGTAATCAGTTCTCTTTGAAGTGTCAGCAAACGTATTTTTTTTCCTTCCATCTGGTATTTGTTTTTAAATTAGTGTCATCTGCTTGACTGTACTCATTTTACGTTTCCGCCTTCTGAATTTAACTAGTCAGTTGCATAAAGTAATAAGGCCAGATATCATCTTTAGCGGATTATGATATAACAGTGCACTGTTAGGGTGGTTTGTCAGTATGAGACAAGGACTTGTTATTTTAACAATATATTCCAGTAAATTGTTTCCTGTCATGGTGCCTTTGATTTTCTCTACTCCAAACGCAAGACTGTATATACGGTTTTTATCAGCCAAAATTGGTGTCGCCACAAATATCACCAGATGGTATATTTTGTCACCAAAACGGAAAACAGAATCGCAGTTTGCTACATCAGCGAAGCCCCGTGATCCTGTAATTGATTTCATTTCCGATTGTAGCTGTATAAATATTGCATGCGAACTCGAAACCAAGACACATCGAGACTTGAACAAAATGCCATTTGCAAATCTAGACAAGTATTTTGGGGTTAAACGAAAAAATGATGAAGATTTAAATGAGATTCAGAACTGTGCTAAAGTTTCTAGAACTGATAGTTCGGATGCGACAAAGCCAAGCATCAGAAAATTTTGCGAAACGCGACATAGACGAAAGTGAACTATATTGTAGTTAAGAATATATTTGTACATGATATAGATTTTAATACATACTGTTTTAAAGAATAATAAATAATTGCAAATAAATACATGTAAAACTGATAAAAGTTTTGTATTTGTTTATTCCGGGCATTTTAATGGCCATTTAGTCGCTTCAGAATGTTTCTGGGCATTGCAACTTTTGCTGGTGGGATTGCAACTTTTTCTGGTGGGACTGCAACTTTTGCAGGTGGGACTCCTATTTTTACCAAATTAGGAGTCCTGGACTCCTAGTTTTAAAATCCTAGTGAGAACTCTGTACAAGGCATACCCTCCTGTCCAACTACTGTTGCATGCGAGTCCACAACTGGGAGACACACTTCAAGTATCGAAAATGTGGCAATTCAGCCATGTCAAAATGACAGACCCCACTCCAGCAGATGAGGCCCCAAAACTAGACCCACCAATTGCAGTAATGGCCTTAAGTACAGCCCTTGAGCAACTTGATAAGGCACCAGAAACTGCATCTACAACACCAGTTTTGAACAAAATAACATTTCCTTCCCCAACAGATGAGGACCCAGGAATATCTCTAACATCTGCTGTTGATGACATTTTGAATAAGTCCATATCCAACATGTTTGAAAACTCTGGGTTTGCAGTAACTAATGCTAAGAAAAGAAAAACAATTGTTCATTCCAGAGCACTCACAGAGGACGAGTGGCTTCACCATGCAGAAGCAGAAGAAAAGAAAAAGAATGAAGCAAACGAATAAAAGGAAAGGAGAAAAAAAAAGAAAGACTTCTGCGATGAAAGGAAAAAGAAATGAAGAAAAAACTCTGAAAAAATTAAAGGACCATTTAAAAATAAGACTGTTCCCAAATTACGAGATGAGGTGAAGCTGGTAGAAAATACTGAAAAATATGTTGAATGCCCTCACTGCTTGAGAGTATTCAGCCAGGAGGTTGTTGAAGAGACAGAGCAAATTTGGGTCTGCTATGATGTTTGTCAGAAATGGATGCATGAGGAATGTCTTTCTGTTGGGTTCTCAGTTGAAATGGACAAGCCTTTCAACTGTCCTACATGCATTTGACCGTAAAAGTCATGTTCTCTATATGTATTTATTAGGGATGTTAAACGAAAATCGGAAATCCGATTATCGGTTTTGAAAACGATTATCAGTTTTTGTTTTAACAAAACGATAATGGAATTCAATATTTTTTACCATTTTTGTAGTGAAAATTTTAAAAAATGCCAGAAAAAAATTCATTCATGCATTTGTTTAGTGTTTACATTTTAATGCAATATGGCCAGCAGATAAGAAGGTGTGTTTGTTTAAAATTTGTGAGCGCTCCATGCAGCGTGTTTGTAAATGAATTCATTTATTGTTGAAGGATGTAAATAGTTAGGCGACCGACCGGTCGCCAAGTTCTTTGATGTCCGAAATTGACAACAATAGACGGCTAATAGCTACAGTCTCTGCTGTTGAGGACTGGTCTCTGCTGGTTGTGTCTTTTCAAGTTTACAAATATGGCTGGTCGTATAAATAAATCTGATCATGGAAAAACTTTGAAAAAATTTCATCAAGCATGGCTCGCTGTAAACTATGTTCACAACAAAATAAGTCGAAGCGGCTGTACTACTACTGGATTGCATGCACATTTGCGTAGCAAACATCCCGGAATTGCGGCTCCTTTGAATGTTCAGCCGCGATTAACAACATTTATTGGAACACAAAGAAACTGTCCTGAGAGTCATCAAGAAAAAGTTACTGCTGCTGTAGCTAAGTTTGTCGCTGAAAACATGCTACCAATTTCAATTGTTAAATCCAATTCCTTCCGTGATTTGATGGCTTTGGTGGAGCCACAATATCGTCCTCCATGGCGTCAGACGATGCGCGTCTATACGTTATGGTATGTAATGAATATCTTTTATTCGCAAGAGGCATTCACTAACTTGCATTATAAGAATAAATTTCTTGTAATTTCAATGTAGGACAAAAACCGATAATCGGTTTAAAATCGGATTTCTACAAACGATAATCGGTTTTTGAAAAAAAAAAAACGATACTAACATCCCTAGTATTTATCCGATACAATTGGCATACACGCATTGGAATGTATAAGTTGTATTCTCAGTTTGTATATATGTAACTATGGAAAACAAACTGAGTACCGTATTTTCGCGCATATATCCCGCACACGCAGATAATCCGCACCCTCATATAGCCCGCGGGTTTTGGGGTTTTGTGTAAAAAATCGTTGGCATAACCCGCACCTTTGTATAACCCGCAACCATAGATATATTTATACAGCTACAATCGGAAATGAAATCAATTACAGGATCACGGGGCTTCGCTGATGTAGCAAACTGCGATTCTGTTTTCCGTTTTGGTGACAAAATATACCATCTGGTGATATTTGTGGCGACACCAATTTTGGCTGATAAAAACCGTATATACAGTCTTGCGTTTGGAGTAGAGAAAATCAAAGGCACCATGACAGGAAACAATGTACTGGAATATATTGTTAAAATAACAAGTCCTTGTCTCATACTGGCAAACCACACTAACAGTGCACTGTTATATCATAATCCGCTAATGATGATATCTGGCCTTATTACTTTATGCAACTGACTAGTCAAAATCCAAATCCGCAGAAGGCGAAAACGTAAAATGAGTACAGTCAAGCAGATGACACTAATTTAAAAACAAATACCAGATGGAAGAAGAAAAAATACGTTTGCTGACACTTCAAAGAGAACTGATTACCTTTGAAGCACTGATATATACTAAACAAATAAAACAAATCTGTTTCAATGTTCTACAATTATCTGAAGTTGCCGCAGCAATAACAAACAGGTATTTGTTTCACCCTTCAACTGGAGCCTTTAGCGGCGCCATCATCAAAGTAAGCCGACAACCTTTGCTCAATAAAAGTCAGGAAAAACACGGTACACAGTGCTTGTGTGCGTAGGAGCTGTGCCTCAACTACAGGCTACATAAACACGGGCATTTTTAAATAATCTTGTATTCTTGTGAAGTGTAGATTCGAGTTTAAATAATTTCTTTCTGTTTAATTTAAAAAATGCCGAAACGAAAGTCTTTCACAGCCGACTTCAAGCTAACTGCCATTGCGTATGCTGAAGTGCATGGCAATAGAGCCACAGGCACAAAATTTGATATTGATGAGAGTGTAATCCGAGGTTGGAGAAAAGAAAAAGGAACGTTGGAGAAGATGAATCCACGAAAACGTGCTCGTCGCGGACCTAAAGCAAAGTGGCCTCACCTTGAAGCTGACCTGAAGCAGTGGATCGTGGCCCAGCGGTAAAATTAGGTACCGTAGTTATTTCGATTGAAAACAGAAAATATTGATTATGAAAACGTGACGGATACGAAATTTTAAGTTTTTATCCCGAAATGTTGATTTAGTCCCGATACCGTAGGTTGTAAAGTCACCGTAGTAGCCATAATATCCAACCCTAGCAAAACAAAACTAGAACAATATATGTTATGTAGTTACGTTTTTCGAACAATATGTTGAAATATCATCATGTGTAAAAAAATTGTGATATAGCCCGCACCCTTATATAACCCGCAACCCCCCTGCGGGGTTTGTAAAATCTGGTATAATCCGCGGGATATATGCGCGAAAATACGGTAAACATTTTTTTTACACTAAGCTGTACTAAGCAAGTTTATGACAATTTAAGACAAAAATTTACTTAGTTTGCAAGTAAAACAAATTGATAATATTAAATTTAATTGTGGGATAATCTTCACAACTGGTTGGATTTTTTTTCAATATTTTACAATAGTATGAATGTGTACATATTGATTTCAGATGAGTAACAAATCATCTCCTAGAGTGATTATAAGAAACTTGATAGTTGTAGGCATGCACCACTATGGTAACAGCAGCTGGCAGTTGGTGCTGCATACAGACTGGAGCTGGAGCCTTTAAATCCATATGATACAAATGCAGTAGCATTCTTTGATGGCCACAAAAAAGTTGGGAACTTAAAAGTGCGACTCCACTAAATTTATTTGCAAGATACTGCAGGAAAACAGCCATACCTCTAAAATCCTGATCAAGCCCAAATATGATGCAGAAGTTATAAGCAGAAAAACTGGTCCACGGCAAATGTGTCTAGCTGCATTTAGATGCAAACCTGCTTATGTCGATAAAATGAAGGATCTTTTCAATGAGCTTCCAAACATAGATGCTTTGTTTATGTAGTCCATTACCTTCTGTGCTGTGGTTGATATATTTTCTTTTGTAAATATTTCTTGTATTGAAATGAGTATAAATGTAAACTATGTTTTCTCCCGAGTAATTTCCTTTCATTTGTTTTAAAGATATGTTAATTATAATTATAAAGTTTTTTCTTCATCTACATTGTTAAGTCATATTTGTGGGTGATTATTAATTTTATAATCTATTAAAGATATAATACATTTTAATGTGTATAAGAATAATTTCATTTAATAAAATTAAAGGTGTTGTTCTAATACCTTCAGCTTTGTATACAGTACATGAAATGAAAAGAAAGGCACTTATGTATAATAAATATATCTTACTTTTACAAAGCAAACCTAGAAAAAAATTCATTTACATTTATAGCATTATATGTAACTGCAATATCATATATGAAAATTACGGTAGATTGATAAATGTAACAAAAAATTGAATAGTTACATTATTTTTGTATGTTCATTTACTGTATTTCAGTAAATATGATGTTAGGGTTGAAAGATTATTTTTTTAAAACACAAATTATTGCCCGATAATACCAGGAGTAGTCCGATTTTACCCCGTGTCGAGCCTCTATATTTGCATTGTCACGTATTATTATGTGATCCATACATGTTCAAAATGGATACTGGAAAATAGCAATCGAGGTTATTGATTAACTTTTTTTTTTACTTGGCAGGAAAATTTTAAACATAAGTTTTTATTTTATTTTTAGTTTGCTCTGTACCCTACATTGGCTATCAATTTGATACAGAATCAAACACAAAATTTGTTCTCTGTGCTATGTTTCAATGACAGAATCCAGTCCAACATACCTATCCAGCCTCACCCATGTGTATACACCAGCTAGATCATTACGCTCTTCTTCTGATAATCGTATACTCATTGTTCCCAAGGTGAAAACAAAGTCATATGGCCAACGTTCGTTTGCACACCAGGGCCCAACGACGTGGAACGAATTGCCCATTGAAATCAGACACAAAGACACAGTGGTTCCTTTTAAGAGTGCTCTTTAGACTCGCCTGTTTCGACTGCAGGGACAAACTTAGCGACCCAATCATGTTTTGTATATGTTTTCAGCATGTTTTTACGTTTTCCAATTTCATTGGTTTTGTTATTTGTTGTTCTGTAGTGTAGTCATATCATTATTGATGGTGTAAAGCGCTTAGAAAGATTAGGCGTTATACAAAGCCCTCATTATTATTATTATTATTATTTATTGCGTTCCATTTAATAGTCGTCTGATAATACCCCGAGTGACGTTATTACAAATGGTGGACGATGCAAGTTATTGCGACTTTATTCCAAAAGATTTAAGGATACGATCACTCTTTCAATAAAGTATATTCAAATTATACAATATTTATTTTCTCCATATAATCTACAATTCTGATGGGGGGGGGGGGAAACTATCCCGTTGTTAATACACACAAAAAACGGAGAACAAAAAGAATCGAGTGCGGGGTGGGTGTGCGCAGGTATAAAAGGACCGACAGTTTTCTTAAGCCATTATCAGGTCCATTACAGTTAGTTACCACGATAGTGTCCAGTTAATATATTTTTCTTCACCATCATTTTTTCAAACTTTTTCTTCAAAATGAAGCTACTTACTTTTGAGTAAAACTAGGAACGAAGATATAGTATTGTTCTTAAATACTCGCAACCTGCTCGTTGAAGTTCCCGGATGTGCCGCTATGGTCTGGTACTATACATTTTTCATTTCATGGTAGGTCCATAATTTAATGACCCTTAAACCAGACCGAGTACTTTAGGTCTCAATGGATAGCTTCGCATTTTTTACACCTAATAAGCCTAATGAGCCTAATTATCACCTTCCTAGCATTTTTCAGTTCACACATAAGCTAAATCTGTAATGTGGTTTTGATTTACTTTGAGTTAGGCATGGAAAATGGTTGACTTGTTGGTTTTACTACGAATGTAGTTCTAGTCTATTTTTAGAACATTTTTTCCTCTTTCATTTTGGAGGTGATAGAAGTGTTATATTGATGCATTTTTGGTAGGGATTTAAAGGTAATTGTTTATTCTTGAGAATACGAGCTGAGAGAGTGGTTGTTAGTGTGTAATTTGGCGACAGTGCACATGGAGTAATAAGGCTTTGGTGATGATCCGGAAATGAAATCTGTGTTCTGTGTACATGCTGTTCTGTTTACAGTGCAGCCGCTCACAAAAATGCCGGTGAACCCCTGACAAGAATTTCACCGTGAAGTCATCTTTGAATGTATTTTAGATTAACATATGATTTGTATTGATTGTCACACAGTTGAAAGGTCAGTACTGAGAAATATATGTAGAGAACATATAGTAAAATTATTTGTGGTCTATGTCCATCTGTCTGCTCCAGAGGTAAATATCTAAAAATCTAGATGGTTGAGGCGTGATGAAAAGTATGCTAATTTATTACAGTACTAGGGAACTTTATTCATGTATAAGGCACATACTGATTCTTTTAGCTGTCTTGTCACAGGAAAATATTCAAAATACCCCCTCTCTGTAAAAAAAAAAAATGAATGTAAAAAAGAGGGGTTGGGGGCAGTGTTGATTCAGTATAAAAGCCACTAGTTGCATAAGGAATTAACTTTCATTCCTCAGTCAGAATCTTACAAGCATCATTTCAACAAAAATCATTAGTTTATTTTTATTTGTGTATTTACTGTAATATTATTATCATTTTTCTGCGATAGGCCCCTTGTCGGATAATAATTCCCCCCCCCCCCAAAAAAAAAAAAACATCAACAAACTGTTCAGTGAGATATTAGGACACGATATCGCTCGGTACCTTATCCGGAAACCACTTCTGAATTAACTACTGAAGAAATACATGCCAATTGATGTGTTTGGTAATTAGCTTATAGACGAGTGCACCACATATTTTGCTATTGAAAATGCTGATAATAATTTGATTGGGAATTTTTTTCCTTCAGCTATAATGTGAAAAGTGAACAAACAAAGTGCAGAATGTAGTTCAATGTCTAGAACTATGATCAGAGCAATACATGTAAATTCGCCCGTCTGCAAAATCGCCCCAGTAAAAAACAAAACAAAAACTCACACATTTTACAAGATCGCCTCCATTTGAAAATCGCACCATATCGAAAACGCATCCATTCTTTTTTTTTTAAAATCGAATTCACTACAAAGATTTTCAACGTCTTTTAAAATAAATAAATAAATCTACTAAATTGTATGAATTTTTAAGTTTGCATAGTATTGATTTTGTTCTTGCCTTTTTTATTAGTTCATTTAAGTTTATTTAGATTTATATGTTTGCATTATACTTTTAATCATATTTTAATTATTGGTAATGTACTCGCTGATAATACTTACGCATTATAATTAGAATGGATAGGTTTTACTATTAGCCTTCTTTACTTTGAATTAAACCTTGACTGATTTTGTTCTTGCCTTTTTTAATTAGTTCATTGTAATTAGAATGTTTACCGAATCTAAATTTCGTTAGCTGCTTTTTGCTTCGTCATTCATATATACAATATGTATTTTTAAACAAAAATGTTTTACAAAACTATCATTGCCACCTGACCTCGCATCATGTGTCATCCGACTACAATCGGCTATCATCGCTATGCAAAAGAAAGCCAAAACATGATACGGGAAAAATCACAACCTCTCCCCACCCCCCAACCCCTCCCCCCCCCAAAAAAAAAAAAACACAGAAAGAAAGAAAGAGTACGAGCATTAAACTGAAAACGAGGTACATTCACCTTAACTTTTGGGGCGCGAAACGACCTTTATCGTCGCAAGCCAGAAGAAACGATATACTATAATCATGTAAAGGCGCGTAGTGGATTATCTTCAATGGAATGCGACTTGGAGAGTTGACTGAACTAAATTTAATTTATTGATGAAAACAAAACATGCTAATATAGGCCATTTGTTACGTGCATAGGCTCGAATAAACAGTAACATAGAAAGAGTGAGAATAACAAGCTTGTAAAAACTTAATAAACAATTTATTGAGCACAAATATTTTCCAGAAAAGAAAAATAAACTTACGGTTTTAAGAATCAATTCCAAAATTAATCCAAAAATAATTAAAAATATAATCCACTTGAGAAATTGCTAAAGTCCTGGCAATAAAATGTCCAAATAATTCCAAGTTCGAATCTTAGTGAAGTATCCAAGATGGAAGACGATGTCACGTGATGACGTCAGTTCTTGGTAATGAATTCAATGAGCACAATTATTTGCCAGATAAATACCAAAATAAATCCTCTTGATCCAAACTAATTTAAATAATTTCCAATGGAAGGTAATTTAAAATAACTCAAAACGACACAACTATTCTATTAATATTAATATTAACACCAGACCAAGTTCTACTAAATAGTTCTCTCCAAAACATAATTTATATACCTGTTTTTACGTAAACAAGAAAGGGGTCACATGATCTTCTAGAATCTTTAAGAACAAATTTACGGTGAAAAAATCTCGAACACACCGTTTGGCCCAACTAAAAATAGAAAGATGTTTATAACAAAGCCCCATAATGTCCTTGGAATCAACCAATCATTTTAAAAGCTTGTTTACAACTCTGAAGCCAGGTCAGAAATGAGGTCAACACCTGATGTTTATTTGTACAGTACAGGTCATCTCCCAATGAATGAATCTTAAGCTTAAAATGTTAAATTTGAACCTGACAAACAAACAATAAAAATAAATAACTTAAATCAAATATACGTAACACATTATGTTAAACGACAGTTAAATTCAAAGATATTGCTTGATCTATATAACTGTATATTAGACTAGCCTAATTTGTAACGTCTTGCAAAATATGACATCGTAACCTCGAAGATGTGAACACTTGCTTGATGTAAAAAGTCTACAAAGCGAGCAAATTTTGAACCGTTTTCCTCAAAAGTGTTTATGCAGAGACGGACTGGACAGGTAAAAACCAGTTGAATAAAGATGATTGGCATGGCAATGCGAGTTTTTGTTTTAAACTGTGTGCGATTGTAAAAGTAACAACAAAATAAACACATAATTACATAATGATATAAAAGCTATTGATGATGTTTGACGGCACAGCTAATTTGTTGTTGTCGTTTTTTTAAATATAAAATGAGGTCATTTATTACCGATACAGGTGTAATTAGGTACCCTGCACGAGTTCACACCAGTAGCCAACCCGTGTTAATCCAAATGGTAGGATTCGAACCCATGTCCATTCATTTGCGAGTTTGAACAACAACGCACGGGCATAAATAGTTTGCCAGTATTCCGACCGATGCCTCATTAGATGTTAAAAAAGGCCCTGGCCACTTCGATAGTTTGAGGCCCCTGCTTGTTGAGAGTATTTAAGATATCTAAAACTCGAGACCCCTCTTGTGTTGAGGCTCAGTCCATTACCCCCCACCCACCCACCCATTTTGCATAATTGTACGTCAAGGAAGGGAAACTTTATTTAACGTAGTTCAGAGATTCTGATTGACGAAACAAACGGTTGTCTTAGGAAAATATTTGAGAAAATGCTGATTATAATTGGCCGAGTGTCTGTCTTGCGAGAATGGCAAGTTTTAGTGCACAAGTTTTAAATTTAACAGGATTAAGGTACGCAATCTTAATATCACGTAATATTCTATTTTTTTTTGTTTGTTGATATGACTAGGCTCCATATTATGTATCGTTTATTTAATTTCAAGGAAATGTGTGATACTAGAGTTAATAAGCAATTTATCTTTTAATTTTAAAGTTATTAGTTTATATGAAAAATTTATTACCTGGGATCCAAATGATAATTTGTGCAAGATTTATACGGTTATATGAATAAATATGAAATAATTTTCTTTGTATGTTAAAACAATATTGATTATCGTGAGTTAACGATAACTACATATTATATTTGCTTTTGTAATGTTTAAATAATCTGGAAGTGAGTGGGGATTTGTAGTACCTTGCCGTAAATTGCAACGTGACCGCTCTATTGAAAATTTACCGTATGCTACTTAATGTTCGATTAATATTGCATAAAATTCCAGTGTCTGAATGGAGAGTAATCCAGGTAACGTAAATGCAGGAATCTTATGTACATCCCAAAAGTGGCACATACTGCGATTTTATGGATAGTTTTGTCCAATAATGAAACAATTTTCTGAGGAAGACATTGGACTCAACAGTCTGGAGACGTAGTCCGAAAAAGAAAAGAAACCAAAGGCAGAAGTGACGAGTAAGGTCCGGAAGGTGAAAGTTACGAGTAGAGAGTAAAATCTTGGAGGTCCAAGAAGGATGAGGCAATCGGATAGGGAAGACTCGAGGAAATAGGAGCGTTGGAACACAGTCCGGCGGGAATGTGATGCAATCAGTTGTGGACATTTAGCTCTTTTCACATCTTGTTATGATGATGTAATAAATTCAAATTAGACGCTGCTAATAAATCCTATTGAGATAATATAAATCGAAATTTCCACTATAAATTTGTTTGAATTATATGTTTTAATTGTCTTGTCTAAGGGGACTAGTATTGTATTCTTTCTTCCCAAATTATGAATTATAGAGAATTAGTTTTAAATTTAGTATATATAACATTAGTATATATAACACGTAATTTCTTTAACAGTGCACTGATTTTTTTAAATTATATTTTCATTGGTTCCTGGGATGAATCTATTGTCAGCATTTAAAATAAATATTTTTTTTTAATTTTAGGAAACATTACAGAAGTCTTCAAAAACACCTGCTTTGCTTTGCGCAAACATTTTACGAATTATTCGAGGAGAAAATGCATGTACATGTAAAAAATACTTTAATTTACATAAGGTTTTCTTCTTCTCCCCTTTTGGAATACGACGGTAATTTTTTTTATACTACTTTAAGATTAATTGCTTTTTTGGGGGTTTAACGCCGTTAATTTTCAGCGCATGATAGTCAGTATAACTGGTGGAAGAAGAACCTAGGTAGTCCCCTGTAAGAAATACCAACGAACAAAAATTGCTACTGACAACCCAGACGGAAAGATCTGAGATGACAGTCATCGGCAAAGGCTAGAGCTTTCGACAACTAGGCCACCCGGGCATACTTGATTAATTGAATTTAAAAATGTGCATGTCTTAGATTCAGTGGCGTCGCTAGGGGGTGCGGACCGCACCGGGTGACACTATCTCATAGGGGTGACACTAAAATGAAAAATTGCAAATTTTACAGAGCACACATTGCTCGGTCTAGTCGGATTTGATAAGCGGATAACCGATCATAGTTAAATACATGACTAGCAGGCACAGGGTGCCACCATGCAGTCATTTTTATACTGTGGACTTATTTTATGAAGAAGAAATCCATGGTTGAAATCTGGAGGGGTGACACCATGAGTTTACCGCACTGGGTGACACCAACCCTAGCGACGCAGCTGCGTAGATTATACAAAAGATGTTTATTAAACTGCGTCAATGAATCTTGTTGACCACATATGTGATATTTTAGCATTTAATTCTCTATGTTTTAACAGATTTCTAGTGGTAATACTTTTCATTTTGTTTGTATTAACATGGAGCTCAGATCTTTTCCAGACCAACAGGTTGTTCTCAGCTACGTTTGTCTTTTCAGTAATGTCAGAAAGCATGAAATGTGGTGGAGCACAGCTTCATAGTCTGGCATATAAATCTCTTAGACGCTTTATATTTTAAAATATTCATGTGAGGCCTGGTTTATGGGCAGAAATCGCCGCCAAAATTATATTAATCAAATGATCTAGTATAAAATCAAATGATTTAACCTAGCAAATGAATTGATCAATCCGGATTCCAAATGATGTGGTGTCACATGAAATGATTTAACAAATAAAACCGAATGATGTATTTAAATTTCAAATGACGTGGTATTAAATGAAATGATGTAGAGTGAAATGAAAAGATTTAACCCATCAAACGGAATGATGAATTCAGATTCCAAATGATGTTGTGTGATATGAAATGATATAGTATGAAATAAAATGATTGAACCCCAAAAATGAAATAATGACTTAAGATTTCAAATGATGTGGCGCTAAATGAAATGATCTGGTATTAAATTAAATGATTTAAAGAACAAAATGGAATAATGATATATGCTTCCAAATGACGTGCTATAAAATGATGCAGTCTAAAATGAAATGATTGACTCAATAAATGAAATCATTATTTAAATTGCAAATGATCTAGTATTAAATAAAATGATTTAATGAACAAAACGAATTGTCCCGTGTTTAAGAATTATAATTTATTTGTATTTTTGGGGGGATCTATTTTCGGGGTCATTTACTGCTAATTCTACCCTGTGGTATTTAATACGAATCGCTCGTATGTGTCCTTATGTTAGACTCTTCGGTGTTAACCATTTCTCATTAGTTTGCAGGTTTATGTGTGAACACTTTTCGGTCTTATTTGGTGATGTAATCTTCACTTTAGGTAGTAATGCACGTGCATTTGCAAACTTTCTTAAAACAAAGGTGTCGAATCACGTGGTCTAACTCTATTTAAGTTCACGTCTCACACCAACTCGTTGGATTTCATGTTTTGACAAGGTATGTACATGTTAATTTATATTATATTACTTTGTTGTATAACTAGTGGGTGAGTGATTTTGTATTTGATCATGTTATGTGTTTGTTACTACATTATTATGATAATTTTAAACTATTAGCATGGGAATAATTAGTTCATTTTCTATACCAATTGGAGCAATATTACTGTTCAAACTTATTTCAGCTTTGAATGCGGATGACTTTTGTTTGATCAGACTTAGGAACGTGGACATTTTGAAAATGTATTGATTAGGTTTGCTTAAACTTAATATTTTATTTCTTGATCCACTCAATTAATGGACTCTACTGATCGCTTTCCTAACCCTAAGCGTAAAATAAGTCTCTCTTTAGATAATGTGGTCACTTCTTATGAAAACAAATACTCTTGGAGGTGATTTGTCAATCGATAAATTTGATAGGGCTCGCATTCTTGTTGCAATGAAAAATGTGAATTTTTTTTGGTCAATCGTACACGAGCTATTATTCAGCAGAAGAACAGAATGAAAATGTAAATGGAACCTTCATTACTCAAAACTTAATGAAGACTACGTATAACCAAGGAAGAAAACTAAGAACTTAAGAAAGATTAATGTTATTTTTTTCTGGATAAGGGATGGGAATATCTCACTCAGGGAAACAGAAGGTGCAATATTGTACGTAAAACCAATATCAGATATCTCATTATCGTCCTAATGCACAATACTTAATTGAAATCTCTTTTCTCGGATTTATAAGATGTTAGTGACCCTCCGTTGACCTAGTGGTCAGAGCGTCTGCCTCGGATACGAGAGGCACGTGGGTTCGATTCACGGCTATTCAAATTCCAAATCAAGACACAAATCATAAATTGTGTACACAAGTTAAATATTTTCAATAATAATGTACACTGTACAAACTGGCAATTTTTCCAATATACAGTTCTTACTATTAGATATTCTTGTCATCATTGAGAATACAAACAGTCTCATTACTTTATCAAATCTGAATAAGCAGCAGAGGGGGTGAATCATACAACATTTTTAAACAAGTTTTCAATGAAATCAGGCTTAAAACAATGAAATCAGGCAAAAAATCAATGAAATCAGGCAAAAAATCAATGAAATCAGGCAAAAAAAATCAATGAAATCAGGCAAAGAAAAAATCAATGAAATCAAAAAAATGACTAAGCCTCCATTCGTCTTCAACCGAATATTTTATCCAATCCGATACGATATCGTGTCCGAGGGTCATGTAAATTTATTGTTATAAATCCGTGTGGGGCAGACTGAGCATGACTAAAGAAATTTCTAAATTGATTGAAGTCCATTTCAGAACACCATGTCTGCCAAATATTTCGTAGCGTATGTGTATCAACGCCGTTGAATACAGCAAGAATATTACAGTTATCTCTGATCACTTTTGGAATCTGAGTGTATCGTTGAGTGACATATATCACATCAGTGTTTTTGTGCCTGCCTCGGGAAAATATTCTAGCTGGGTTTTTTCGTTTATCTAACATTACATCGTCGTATACAACTAAATTGTTGATACTTCCATCGAGGTCTTCTACTGATGGTGCCTCGTCAATATCTGTAATAAATTCAATAACATCCTCGCCGGCAATCTCTGAAGCGTTTTCATTAAAATCTTTTAGCACTTCATAGCATCGTTGATCATCTACGCTAGGGGCAATTAAATACAACTTATCCCACTTCATCCATCTCATTATTAAATTGAGCAACAATTGCGTCTTGCCGGATCCAGATGGCCCGATTATAATTGCGCGGATAGAGTTTGGTAGCGCTGCATGATGCTTAACTGGTTCTCTTGTTTTAGTCGCTGAAAAATCAATTATATTCATATCTCTATACATAAATTATGGATCTATATTGTGTGAAGTGTAAGTCGCGTACTGGCACAGATGACTTGACGACGATTACAACAAAAAATAACCGATCAGCGCTTTCTGGTAAATGCGTACAATGTAGTACAAAGAAATTTAGATTTGTTTCTAAACCCAAGGAACCTTTAAAAAAAAACGAGGAGGTGATATCGCTGCCAAATTAGCAAAACTCCCTGGAACCCCATGCGCAAAATACACCGGAGAAAAGCACCTTCCAGGATATAGCTACTGTGGCCCCGGAACACGATTAGATATCAGACTCAATAATCATAACCAACCCAACCCCGGTGAAGAACCAATAAACGCCATTGATAAGGCCTGTTATCTTCATGATGTTGCTTATAAAAGCAGCAATTTGCAACACAGGCATCTAGCAGATGTGAAATTAATTCATGCGTTGAATGCCATTCCTGACAAATCATTCAAAGAAAAATTGGCTTCCTTTTTGATAAAATCGGCAATGAAAAGCAAATTGATGTTAGGTGCTGGTAATTAATAACAACATGGAATCTATTTATTATTCCCCAAGAGGATACTGGAGGGGTAAATCAGCAATCCATAAATTCGCTAGCGCTGCAAAAGTGAAAAAACCACTGCGGCTAATTGGTTATCCAAACAGGCACTATGGCAAATTTATCTACCACCGCCTAAACAAATTAATTTCTCGCATTTTGATGTGACCTTTCCTAATGAAGTTCATCAGGCTGATCTATTATTTCTGCCACATGACCACGGTTACAAATACGCATTAACCGTAGTTGATATTGCAAGTCGATACAAAGAAGCAGAACCGTTAAAAACAAAATCAGCCACTGAAGTGGCTTCTGCATTTGAAAGGATTTATCGACGAGGTCCTCTGCACTGGCCAAATCTATTACAAATTGATCCTGGCAAGGAATTTCAGGATGCAGTGTTATCAATAATGAAAAATCATAATGTCACTATCAGACGAGGACATACTGCGCTACATCGTGATCAGGCAATTGTTGAACGGTTTAATAAAACCCTTGCTGAACGGTTATTTGGATATCAATACGCAAAAGAATTCATTCAAGAAAAAAGATATCGTGAATGGGTTAAAAGGTTACCAGCTGTGATTACTGCACTGAATAACGAGATTACTAGAACAATTAATTTGAAACCTATCAATGCCATTAAAAAGAAGTCAATACATGAAATGGAAATTCAAAAAAATTTCAAAGAACCAATTCTTGGTAGTAATATCACTGTTAGGTATTTATACGAACCAGGAGAGCTTGAGGGTGGCAGAAAAAGGGCTACTGATCCTATTTGGAGTGTTACTGCACACAAGATATCTAGTATAACACGATCTACGGGTAGACCTCCAGTCTATAAACTGCATTCAACTGCCCCTCAGCGGGGTTTTACTAGACAACAATTACAAGTGATTCCTGACGATACTCAATTGCCACCCCATGGTCTTAACTAGCACCGTTGCGTCTATTGCACTCAAGACAAGTCAACATCACATTATTTCTGACATGACCGAGATTGTTATTTTTTCTGTCAACGGTAAATTGGCGAGGATCTTTATCCGAATACTGCCAACGCATTATACAATTGCAACTTGCGCAGTGATTATTCTGTTGTTGCTTCAAAGTGATTATTAATTCAGCATCAATATCAAATTCTCGTTGTTTTTTTTTTGTCTTGTTGTTTGTAAACGGAGAGTTTTTTATCAATAATTTTAACATCAATATCATCCATTGTGGTGTCATTATCATCGAAAACAATTCTTCGAAGTTGATTTATTTTTCGTACTCTGGATACTGCAAGATAGACTAAATTTGACCATTCGATGCGATTATCTACCATCCAAACAATTGTATCGGATATAGTCAATCCTTGCGAAGAATGTATTGTTGCTGCGTATCCTAGCGTCCACGGGGATTTATTAGCACGCAATGCATCTTCAACGACATTGATATCAACCAGCACAATATCATTTAATACTAAATTCTGCTTTTCACGTTGTCCAGGAATGTCAACGTCGATATTCTGCTTTCGTGTATCAGATGGTCTATAACACAACGGTACTGGAAGTGTTGCAAATTTTTGTTTATGCAATTCAAATAACTTCATCTGAAGTGTGTCTCTGACTATTTTTCTACTTGCTATTATCAAATCATTTGGTCTCCACAACTCCCAAAAATCATTCATGGGAGTTTCTGAAATTATTTCACACATTATTTCACATTGGATTCTATCCGGTTGTAATCTGATTAGTTGTTTAAACTCACGTAATATTTCATCTAATGATCTAATGTCATCATTCATCTCTTCGTAATAATCAACGTATGATTTTAACCATTCATGAGGAGGTTCACCGACAAATGGTGGTGGTTGGCCTTGATCGCCGCACATGATAATTTTTGTATTTTTCGTTGACAACCATTCAAGAAATGTTTTTAATACTTGTAACGGTACCGTGCATATTTCATCCCATAATATCACCGGTGGAATAAATTTCTGTCCCATTCTTTCAGGGGTCCATTTATCTCCGCTCCATCGGAAGAAGCTGTGATAAGTACCAGAATTTTTTACATCTCGTTATTTTATGTCTCTGGCAAGTTTGTGAGTTGGTGTTAATGCATTCATGTTGATTTTATCCTTGAATAAATTGATTACTCGTGTTGTCTTTCCTGATCCTCCACAACCGTTTAAATAAACTGTTTTATACCGGCATACTGGATCAGATACCAGTGGTGCATTAGAAAATTCTGAACACTGATTGCTTTTTAAATAATTATTTTCAATCGTAACATCTGCTGATGGAATATAATCATGAAGCATTTCCCGCTTAATTCTCCATGACCCCCAATTCTCGTTGCCAGTAGCCTTAAAATCAGCCATTTTGCTATTTATATAAAATGAATCAGTGGCAACTCTAACTGCGGTGTCAGGAAATTTATTGATCAATGAAAACAGATTAATAGAAGCATAACCGAGCATAGAAGCTCTCAAATGTGTGTACTGCGGATTGTATCCATCATTGTAAGTAACAATTGTACCCAATTTGGTTCCATCGGACATAAATGCGTCCTTACGATTAACATATAGGCCCTTATTCGTTAAATCCACGATTACAAAATCGTATTCAGCATTGTCTATAATTAACCGTGAAGAATATCTTGTATTGTCGTATTTACCACCCTGGGTAAATTTACCGATTATTCTTCTACTGACATTTTTTGCTTCATAGTTTCTGATTTCAAATAACTGTTTGGACCAATTCATGATTTGTTGTTCACTGAAATTTGGAAACAGTTTTCGCTGTTCACTAATTATTTTTTCTAGATCAGGTTGTGGTAACCAGACTGATTTCTGTGCTCGATAGGATATAATTGCTTCACTGACAATTAATGATTTTAACATCTTACAATCAAGCATATACCGTAATAACACTATTGGCATCCAGTGTTTTTCAGACATGTGTTTACCAATCCAAAGATAACTACACGGATGAAGTCCTGTAGCCATTTCAAATGATACTACACGAGCGAATCCGGTTAAATCAAAATCAGGCAGTGGTCCATTAATCGCAACACGGATCATTTCGTGTGTGGGGTGTCCAAATCGTTTGAAATATTTCTCGCATTCTCCATACCCGAGAAAACTTCCTGGATAACACGCAATCATATCAACTGAAATAACGGTTTCAGGGTCGTATTTTGTATTCCATAACCCTCCATGGCTGTATTCAAGACAGTACAATCTGACATCTGATAAAAACTCACTTCGTGTTGGTTTCCACGCGTTTTTCTTTCTAGCAAAATGTGCTGCAATTGATGGTAGTGTAAAACAGTTTGCTAATAATTGATCGTTGTCTTCCCCTTCCCCAGAAAACTCACTAGCTAGTTGTTTCATTTGATTATGCAGTTCTTCAGTACGGTACAATTCTCCGTTGGGCCTTACAAACTGATCAAATCTGCATTCCTCGTCTGAAGTACTATGAAATAGCCACATTGACACAGGATCGTTTTTACTCAAATGGTAAATAGCATCAAATAATTTCTGCTCTGAAAAAAACTCTTCAGTTTGGGGGATATATTTTACGGTTCTATCCCGTGGGAATATTGTTACTGCAGATGACCACGCGTGCGCGTTATGATCAATAATTTCAATTGGGGCTCCATTTTTATTATATTTCGATTCGTATAATACTTCACATGTGATTGTCCTTACCGATATTGGAAATCTCAATGATGTTTCTAATTTGGTTATATCTTGAATTGTTGCCCCATGCTCTTTTACCGTTAATTCCCACTCGGTTATTTTTTTTTTTCGTCTTAGATCAGTTAGTTTATTTCCCCGGGACGCATTTGTGAAGTGTTCTATTATTCGTTCTGCTACACAATTGAGCCCTGTCGAATATTTCATAGGTGCTAGTTTTGCAATATCAGGTTTTTCATTGAGCGGATAGATCCCGTAAACAACTGCTGTTACAGGGTAGGATCTTTCGTAGTATGGTTTATCAATTCCGGTCAAAATTCCTGGTTTTGAATCCTGATTCACGGTGATAGTTTTTTTTATCTTTCAAGATGGGTTCAAATTTATCCCTAATGATCCATTTTCCATCATCACCGATAATGAATTTGATTCGAAAAAAATTTCTTTCTTCCCCAAGACGTGAAATTATCACTGCTGCTTTTTCATCATTCATGGTAGCGTCAACAACACCATCAATTCGAAATGTTGACCAACAATAAGATGCTCCATCACGCTTGAATTCATTAAAACAGTCTCTGATGGGTTTATCAAGAATTTTATTCTTGGGTGTATTAGAAACTATATCAAGATTGAATTGAGCATCTTTCCAGGGTAATCTCTTGTTACGTTTGTTGGGTTTATCGAGATTAAATTTAGGATTAATTTTCAATAATCTGTTAAACTCCTTCATGTTTCTGTCTACTACACGTTTTTTGGGTTTATCGATATTAAATTTAGGATTAATTTTCAATAATCTCTTAAACTCCTTCATGTTTCCGTCTCTTGGACGTTTGCTACGTTTTTTGGGTCTATGGCGATTAAATCTAGGATTAATTTTCAATAATCTCTTAAACTCTTTCATGTTTCCGTCTCTTGGACGTTTGAGATTAATTTTGTTTCCGTCTCTTGGACGTTTTTTTGGTCTATCGCGATTAAATCTAGGATTAATTTTCAATAATCTCTTAAACTCCTTCATGTTTCCGTCTATTGGACGTTTTTTGGGTTTATCGATATTAAATTTAGGATTAATTTTCAATAATCTCTTAAACTCTCTATCAGTATTGAATTTAGCATTTTTCGAAGGCGTTCTCCTTAACTCCTTCATGCTATAATTAAAACAAGCATTTAAATGAAAGATTTATGTATAATGAATCACCGCAAATGGCTTATGATTGGATCAGTAATCCCGTGTAACAAATCATGCAGAAATGAGTTCTGTGGGTATCATATGCAAAGCTTTCGTCGTGGAAGCCTTGGTCCGTTACCCTGTATTCGATGTGGGGCTGGGGTCAGGGGGAAATCGCAGTTATGTCTGAATTGCGGTGGTAAGCGATACAGGGAATTGAAGCGTTATTATGATAAAAGAATAAAAAATGGACAATCAATCAGAAATTTTGACCCTGAAAAAGTCTCTGACAAAGTCAGTATCAAGGATAAAATTATAAGAAATCCCCAAGACTACATTGAAAGATTCATTATTGAACCAAACAATGAATTAGACAAACAATAGTATTATGTATACGAATGAACCAAGAATTCAGACAGCATCCCTTGATTACAAATTATGAAGCATCCAGTGATGGTACTGTCAGAAACCGTAGACTTAAGGAACCAGTTGGTTCTGTGAATAATCAAGGGTATTTGAAGTTTCGCGCTGGAAAGAAATTTTATCTCAATCATCGTTTCGTGTATGAATGTTTTAATGGATTGATCGAGGATGATTTTGTTATTGATCATATCGATTCTAATCCAAAGGATAATTTTGTATCAAATCTGCAAGCTATCACACAGAGTGAGAATTCCAAACGAGGAAAGACTGGCAATTATAAATCAATTGGGAAGAGACCCGTAAAATCTTTGAATACGATAACTAACGAAGAAAAAATATTTTCATCTATGAATAGCGCCGGTAGGCATTTCGATATTTGTGGATCCTCAGTACGATTCGTTGCAGAGGGAATTTATCGATCGGCTATTTCAAAAAAGACCGGACAGAAAATTCAATTTAGTTATGTCTGATGCGTCATATTTTTCAATTAGAGATATGTCATTGTTATAGAATAATGAATTCTGAAAACATGAATAGCATCATAGTTGAAATAGCAAAATTGAAAAATCAGGATATCAAACTATCAGATGGGTTAAATCCTGATCAAATTGTGTCTGATTTTCAGGATATAGAATACGGAGTTAACAACAATAAATATATGCTACCAAAGAAATATGCACTCATCAAAAGAATTCAGAATTCTATTAGAGACCTTCTTTCATTTTCCAGTGACATCAGTGTGTTTGTTGCGTTGTATACTATCGTAGAACACATACGAAAAGAATTAGGTAACGAATACGAATTGAAAAAAGAAGTCAACTCTAAAATTAGAAACTTACGGGCGTTAATTCAATTTTGATTACCCGACCCCCTTATCATTGACCATTTATCATTTTTTGTTTGCCCGACCATTATCATTTTTTTTAGCCGACCTTCAAAGGATGTCAAAAATCGATGGACGATCAATGGAAAAGTGGGGAAAGTGTGATATTAATTATTTTTATATGAATTCCCACACTTTCTCCATCATTGATAGAGCCGTTAAAACAATCAAATAACACTTCCATGATGGTGTTAAAAATCATCCGACATGTCATTGATGTCAAAAAAGTGAGGAAACTATCAGTATTATTTATTTTATATACTTTCCTCATCAATGATAGAGCTGTTAAAATAACAAACAAAGACTTCCATGATGGTGTTAAAAATCATCCGACATGCCAAAATGAAGGAAGTGTCAGTATTATTTATTATATATACAATTTGGACACTTCCTTCATCAATGATAGAGCTGTTAAAATAACAAACAAAGACTTCCATGATGGTCTTAAAAATCATCTGACATGTCAAAAAGTGGGGAATCGGCAGATTACATTTTATTTTATATGAAAATCGGCCGTTTCCCCATCATTGATAGAAGCTGTTTCACGATGAAATAACACTTCCATGATGGTGTTAGGTCGGGATTTACAATTGAAAAATTGTTTCTGATTTCAAATAATGGTCAATGAAGCATTAACAACCCGATTGGCTCGTGAACGATTAGATGCAATTAAGAGATTTGTACCAATTCGTGACTCTGTCAGGAATAAACTGCAACAACGACAGAGTTTACAAACTGATTTTGCTTTGGGGTCTGAGGAATTGTTTAAACCAGTAACCACAGCAACGAAAGGGGTAGAGCGTGCTATACGGGGAGATGATCCTGACGGTAAAAGAAAAGAAGAGGGTCTTATTCCTGTACTTGAAAAACTAGCAGCGAAAACTGAACAAACTGAACCACCTACTAATCCGAAAAAAAACGACTGTTTCTCTGTTGAATAAATTTACTGATAATGCTAAAACATTAATAAAACAATTTAATTTATTCAAACCAAAGGATTATCAAGCTTTTGGTGATTTTGCTGCTCAAAGCTATAATTCAAAAAAAGAGTTTTTAAAGGACGAGTATAAGGATGATAGAATATCAAGCAATGATTGGTCCGATAATTTGTATAAAATAAATAAAGGGATTGGTCGTTTGAATAAGGATGAGATGGGGTACAAGGAATTTCAAAGGGGAATTAGTAATTATAAAAGAGAACAAATAGAAGAGCGACAACGAGAAATAGAAGAACGACAAGAGCTAAAACGTCAAACACCAACACGTAGACAAACACGAAGAAAAAAAAAAACAAGAAGAACCTGATGATGATGATGATTATTTACAACAAACGGATTTAGAAGAAATAGATGAAGCAGCTGGTTATAGCGGAAGTGGATTAGGGGTATGTCCTGATAGTGTTATCAATGATATATCACGATTAGAAGTTCTAATCGGAGGGTTCCGAGCTGGAAATAATTCTCCAGAAATAATTAATGAAGCAGCTGATATCTGTAGACGGTTATTTCAAGGTGGTATCATGCATATCAGCACATATCGAGATTTCATTGACGAGTTAGCAAATGGGTATCACAGTGATTGAATAAAAACGCTAGCGTTTCCAATTGACAAATTGTTTTACAATTGAAAAATTGTTTCTGATTTCAAATAATGATCATACATTACATTCATGATAAACCAACCCCCGTCTATGTAGTTAATTCACGGTTTCCAGTTTATAGAGCATACTATGGTGATGGTTTGGGTAATACCATTGCTGGGTTATTTGCAGGTGGCTCCAAAAGTGATGCCGTTAGCTAAACAATTATCAATGAAAGGGTATTGGTGCTGTTGGAGATCTTGCCGGAAAAGCGTTTTCAGCCGCGAAGAATAAAATAACATCATTAGTGAGACGAAAAAAGAAACCGTTACGGTCTACAGCAGAAATGCCTGCAAGTGTTAGTAAAATTATAAATAACGCAGTAGATGAAAAACTAGCGTCGATGGCTTTAACCCCCGACCCAAATATGATAGCGGGAAGTGGCTTTAAAAACTACGTCAATGAAATCCTACGGATTTTCACGCTAGCGTTTTTCACGATGAAAATCGCAATTTAGACTCTGATAAATAGAATAAAATGTTCAAACAGTCACGTGATCCAGCATTTGATATAGACGCCCCAGTTGGCAAGGATGATTCTGTACGCGATTATCAATATTACGCCTATCATGCAATAGACCCAAATAGTCGATCAAGAATTGAACTTCAAGTCCATGATACTAGTAAATACTTTTTGCCCTGTGAAGCGTTTGTTGAAATCGAAGGAGAAATTGTAACAGCTGCTGATACTACTGCTGTACCAGCACCGTATCCAGCTGGTACTCAAGTCGGTTTTGTTAATAATGGTATTATGGCGTTATTTGAGAGTGCTAGATATCTAATTGATGGAAAAGAAATTGAGTCGATAGATCGCGATGTTGATGTGGCTACAACAATAATCTGGCTAGCAAGATATTCTGATGATTATACAAGATCAGCAGGACCTTCTATGATGTTTGCAAAAGATGTTACAAATACCGCTGGTGGAAATCCATTTGTTGTAAGACAACCAAAAAAACGTGATAATAGTGATGCTGGTATCGAGGATATGATTATAAACAAAGATGATATTTTCAATTTAGGAGCTGCAACACGTATTTCAATGTTGGGGAGGGGGCGTAAATCATTTTCATGCGCGATTCCACTGCATCATATATTTGGATTCTGTAGAAACGTCAGAAAAGTTATCTACGGGGCGAAACATACAGTATCGCTTGTACGAAAGAGTGATGATAATGACGCCATTTGGAGGATTCCAGCAAACCCAGCTGCAGATCATGTAAATGATGATACCGGTAAAGTCAATTTAACAAAAATATCATTGTGGATGCCAGTGTTGACTCCAGCAATCACCGCAGAAGAACGATTACTATCATTTATGGACCAAGGAGGAAAGTCGTTGTTGAGTTGGTTATCAGTGAGTACAGATGTTAAACAATCAAATATCAACGGGTTATTCACGCGGAATCTAGCATCAAAACAAGGTGTTGCTGCGCCACGTCATATATTTATTGCGTTACAAGATAACACACGAGTTGGCAATCAACTCTCCAGCCATATGATATTTGATCAGTTAGGTGTGAAAGACGTCTCACTGAGAATAAACGGCCAGCAGGAACCATCTGAAGATATACAACTTAATTACACAGAAAATCATATTGCACGCGTGTATCATAGGTTGTTGTCGTTTATGGCACGTGATCAAAATGTCGATACTGGTCTACAAATATCACAGTTGGATTTTAAAAATCTGTATCCAATCTATTACTTTTCATTGGAACATCTTGATTTAACAAGACAATCTGTTGTTGATATACATTTTAGAGCTAATGTGACTCGTGGTGCAATTGCTAATTATAGAGCGGTTGCTGTCATTCTCAGCGACAAATCAATGCTACTTGAAGGTGTTGGAGGAAGAATGAGAGTGGTAGATGCCCCAGTAGAAAATCTTTGAACGATTTTCTCGATTTTTCATTGAAATTGTAAACGATTTAGAATCAATCTATTATGTATAACATGTCATATAGTGTTATTAGTGTTGCGTTAACTCCTGGTCAAATCAAAAAATTGCAATCAGAATCGGCTAAAAAATGTGGAACCACAATCACGTTGAAACCTAATCAAATGACTGGTGGTGCAAATAAATTATCGCTGACAACTCGTCAAATAAAACATTTCAATGATGCACTTGTAGCAAAAAAAGGTGTCCAGATTACTCTTTCTGCGGCTGCTATCAAAAATATGATTAAAACAGGCGGTATATTTCCATTGTTAGCTGCAATTCCGGCCTTGATTTCAGCAGCAGCCCCAGCAGTGGCTAAAGCAGCGGCGGTAGGAGCCGTTGGTACTGCAGCAGGAATGGCACTAAAGAAGGCGTCTGGACAGGGTTATAAAAAAAAGGGAAAGGGTCTAAGACTACCAGGAACCCCGTATTCATGGTACAGCGGGAGATCCGTTCACGGATCAGGCCTGAGACTAGGACCGGTTTATTAACTCAAAAATCTTCGATTGTAGAGTCTTTGATTGAGGAACCGATGGTTCCAATGTCCAATTTTGATTTAATGGATGCTGCTAAAAAACTAGTCATAAAAAACTTCAGAGGCGTTTTTATGAAGGATCAATTGCCGACACACCCAAACAGCGTTGAAACCGGTATTATTAATCTCGATAACAGCACTGGACCTGGTACTCAGTGGGTTGCATACGCTATTGATCCACGTGGGATTGTCTATTTTGATTCATATGGATTAGCCCCGCCAAAAGAGTTTATGCGTTATATAAAAAAATTTTCAATGAAGACTTGGTATTCTACGCTACCAACACAACAAATCAATGACCCACCAATATGCGGCAGTGAAGTATTAAATGTCCTTAACGCTATTTCTAACCCAAGGGGGAAACCACCTCATATTGTCGTAAATGAATACTCTAGTAATCGCTTTTTAGAGAGAGAAAGAGTTTTACAATAACATGATTGATATTTGGGGAAGACCTCTGAAACCCAAACCCGATGACACTGCAACCGGTGATATAAAAAAAAAATTAAAGATGAAATCGCTGAGACGTTAAATTTAACAAGTGTTGACCCGAATGAAATAGTTGTATTTCAAGACAAACAGGGTAAATTGAAAACTAGTGATGTGTCGTTGGATGATATTTTAGTTAAACAACGACACGCAATCGAGAATACTATCGCGTTATTTTCGGATCAGGGTAAACTCAAACCGGGTGTACTTTTTTCAACGATTACAGACAGATTTAAAACTCTCAACGATGAATTAAAAAATTCTGTGAAGACGAATGGAGGCTTAGTCATTTTTTTGATTTCATTGATTTTTTCTTTGACTGATTTCATTGATTTTTCATTATTATTTTTTGCCTGATTTCATTGATTTTTTTTTGCCTGATTTCATTGATTTTTTGCCTGATTTCATTGATTTTTTGCCTGATTTCATTGTTTTAAGCCTGATTTCATTGAAAACTTGTTTAAAAATGTTGTATGATTCACCCCCTCTGCTGCTGAATAAATTATAATTTATAACGATATTGGGGAAACTGTTCTGTCTAGGAATTTCTAATAAATAACGAAGGCTATTATTATAACCAATAACTAGTATTCCATTTATGCATTCACTAAAGTGTGCCAACAAATTTTGAATAATCTAATTGGAATATTCAATGAATAATTCTAAAATATAAGTAGCAGCATGTGTAAAAATGAAAATGTGTAAGAGTTCAGGTTCCAATAGCTTTTCTGTTAAATTGTCTAAAGTTCTTTTGGAATGATTTCAGATATTTTCTGGTTAGGTAAATTGTCTTTGTATGGGAAAAAAATCTCAGAAAAGGTTATAAAATAAAAATTATTTAACAAATTTGAGACAAATCTATTTTTAATACTATCAAAATAGTAGCCTCAGCATGTATTACAAATAGGATTATGAAGTATTACTGTACTTAATTAGAGACTATCAAACTGTTTTTATGGCTGGTAGATCTGTTTGTAAAAATATAAGGGCAGGAATGATTTAAACTAAAAAGTATAACATTCCAGGTATGTTGCTGCAGATTGACTCTGTTGAAGAATTTTATTGTTTGGAATCGGAATTTTGTTTTAAAGTATCAGATTGTTTCAACTTCAGTAATTTAATTATAAAATGGATTCAAAGTTTTTATCACAATAAAAAGTATTGTGTAATTGTTAATGGACATGTCTTGGTTATCCAGCATATACTTGGCATTCAGAATATAGCCTTACAGTGGTTCAAGTCCTACTTAGTAAACAGGACACACATTGTATCTGCAAATGGAATACATTACAACCCCGTTGATCTATGTTGTGGTATTCCACAGGGGTCTGCTATTGGACCTGTTATCTTCATTCTATACACTCAGCCGCTCTCAAGTTTCATAGAGCATCACCCAGCTTCTCACCAATTGTACAATAATGACACCCAAATATACAACTCTAGTCACCCAACTGAAGTTGATTCTACTATCCAAGGAGTAAAGAGCTGCATTTCTGATGTGAAATCATGGATAACATGTAACATGCTTCAGATGAATGATGATAAAACTGAGGCTATTCTGATCACAATACAGACCCTCTTTATCATCTTTTATCATAGACTATAAATATCAGCAACACAACTTTAAATTCAGTCAGTATGAAATCTAGGCGATAATCTAGACAGACTTTCCCATTGCACCAACAGGTCATGATGAACATATGCAAGGCTGCATATCTTGAACTGAGACGCATCAGTTCCATTCGCAAATATCTTTCAGTTGATGCCACTAAAACACTTGTGTGTTCAGTAGTACTTTCAAGACTGGACTATTGTAACTCAATTCTGTCTAGTTTGTCACAATATCTACTCCAGAAACTTCAAAAAGTTCCAAACTCAGCTGCTCGGATCATCCTTTGACTACCACAATCAGAGCACACCTCCCCATTGTTCTGTACCCTACACTGGCTATCCATTAGATACAGAATCAAACATAAAATTTGTTATGTGCTAGGTTTCACTGACGGATTCCAGTCCAACAAACCTATGAGGCCTCACCCATGTATATTTTTTTCCCATTAAAACTTGTTTTTAAAAGAACAATTTGGTTGACATTTAGCCACCTAAGTTTTGTGACAGTATACTAGATGTAAAACATTGTTAAGAACATTATATTCTACAATATTAACGAATATTTACTATAATAAGCTAATAAAAACCAGATATTAATTCTGTGTTTTAAAATAATCATTGCTCTTAAAATTAACTTCATTGTACATGTATATCGTAAGAAGCTGGTTGAAAATGTTGAGGATAACCAGTGTCACAATATGCAATGTATGGTTTTAATTAGGAACTGTCTGAAACCATATTTGTTCCTATTTTCAACTATGGCGAGAAACAGGCATCAGAGTGGCTAGGACGTACATGTTTGGAAGTTTGACATTTCTGATATGTACAATGCATTCGATTGAACCCAGGCTAAGTGAATTGTAGAATACGGGCCACAGTGACAACTTTTGTGACATTGTAGTTCTTGAGATACAACCCCATTTCCAAACTTCACAATTTATAGGATAGGTACAATTGTGTTTTTTAAAGAGGTGCCAGATATCCTATTTGGTCATGAAGCAGGAGGTCGTGGGTTCAATATACAGCCAAGTCATGCCAAACACTTGTACAAATCATAACAGCTGCTTCACTTAATGGCACTCAGCATTAAGATGTTTGAATTAGGACTGATTGTCCTTGTGTCGGGATAATGTGATTAGTTAGAACGCCATGCTACATGACTGAAACATTGTAAAGCTACATTAAAAAACCAAATCGCACACACAGTTGGTCTTGAAGTAAAACAAAACTTGAAGGTTACAAAAATGATATGTATATCACAATGACCTTTTGCTGAAAAGGTGGGGCAGTAATAATGCATTCAACCATCTTAGATTCCGCATGAAATAATTCTTGATAAATGAGCTAAAACCCAAAACTTAACATTATGAAACCTAAAATTCTGGGTCATAGTGACCTAATTTGTGGTAACATTGTTATTAACATCAGCTTTTCATCAGATGGCACATTGATGTTATCAGTGATATTTCCTTATCACATTGTTATTCTTCTTACATTAGATTATTATCTTGTACATGTCAAATTGTTTTTAGCATTATGAAGTCAAAATAGTAATTATGCAATTCTAAGGCAGATGTTTTTTCTCAAAATTATAAAAAAGAAACAATCTGATCCCATAAAGCTTGTGACATAGATTTTCACATCAGTTTTTAAAAACATGACTCAAATGTAGGTTTTACTAATCTTCTATACTCTTCTAACAGTTCTCAGTGTAATATTACCATTTTTGTACATTTATTTTTCAGTTTCTTGATCAGTGATTGAAACCCTCCCTTGGTGCTTGCCGTCACTCTGTTCTCTCAGTACTCAGTTATAGCTTGAACCTATGAATGTTTGAAACTGTAACAACGATGGTCATACCCCTCGGGAATTACCACCGATGTTGCAGTGGTGTGCCTAGTACAGTTGTGACAAGATCAATGACTAGGAAGTTGGAAACTGAGGTATGTAGCTTGAAATCATATTGACTGTAGTATTGATTTTATCTTCATTATAAATGTTAACTTGTTTGGAAGTATTGATTATATCTTCATTGTAAATGTTGACATGTTTGGTAAATATCTTGATAATACATACTGGAGTCCCTTGACCGAACATGTGGGCTTAAAATATTGTATATAACATTTTGTCATCTCCGTCCAAATATAGAGGAAGCAAATTAATTTATGTAATTGTTTCAAAGATCAGAAATTAAAAGGTACTAAAGTCTACAGATCCAAATGCATAACCTATAGCTTTTTAAAAAAAGTATTCTGGAAAATGAATTACCAAAAGCTTGTTTATTTATCTTTATTTATAATAAAAGTTCAAGCACGTAGTTCAAGCAATTATCATTTAGATTTATTAATCATTTCAAATCCCCAAAGCAGGATCCATATCTTTCATAACCCACACTAGACCAGCAATGTGTACAAATATGTCTGGGACATGTATGATTATTGGTAATTTGTCATTTCCAGCAAATGTTTTGAAGAAAAAAAACTTTCAGAAATTGAATTTTACAACAGTTCTGCACTAAAATTGGATATACATGTATTAAAATCTTACTTTTTGCCATACCTCAGAGTAATGTTAGCTGGTAACTAACAAGATACAAAAAGTGTCAAATAAGCTGCAACCAAGAGGAAATGTTGCAGAAAGTTCATGCAGATTATGCCCATCACCAAAGTATCATGCAATCTTTTCAAACTTGGTATATTCTGGCTAAAATACACCCAGATGTTTAGTAGGAACATTTTAATGAAAATCACATTAAGAGTTTCATCCTAAAACTTTCTACTTGTTAATTAGTCTTGCTTTTGAGCATTTTATGCTTTTTTCCAGGTTATCTAAGTTGATTTGAGGTATAAGAGTAAAGGCTTCTTTAAATACTATTCTCACTTGGATATTGTCAGCATCTTATGTATACATTGCATACAAGTGGGTAGATAATTATGTTCTGGACTGTAAGGACATCTTAAGTGATAATGATTGAAATCTTGTGCTTCAGCCATGCATTTGGATTTTAATATTTTTTAGAGCTACACAAGTTAGTATGTCAATCTATCATGAGCAGTATTGAACATTTAGACACAAACACAGGCTAGGTCAGTGTGACACTCCAGTGACCTGCAATAATTTTATCTCAGTTTCTTTGACACCTTTGCCTGCAGAATCATGCTAGCCTTTCATAACCTTTTGGTAAACAAATCTGAGATTTTATTTAGTAAGTTAATTAAGAGCACAGTCTAAAACTTGTAGGGGGATTAAGAATGGCCTGCAGTCATAAAACTTTTTTGTGATGAAGTGTGTGTGAGAGAATAACAAAATTAAGGAGGAAAGTAAGAATTTGAGCATAATGAATAACATTGAAAACGATTGTTGATGCAGGCCACATAAGTGACAATTGTATTGAAAATAATGATGCATGTATATTCATATGATCTAACATGCATAAGTTTATTTACAAAATTACTTTAACATAGTTTGTGATAAACTACATAGTTTAAATTCAGACCTGAATGTAAATTTGTAACCATCAAACCAAAAAACAATCCATTTGGGAGCTGAGACCGCCATAACACAGGAACCATGCAAGTCACCCACTTTGCATGAGGCCTGTGCAGCCCCAAAACGGACAGTGGCTTGCATCAACCGTGCCTTTCTCAGTCTGCTCCCCGACTTTTGTGACTCCCACATGAGAATGATAGAAGTGCCAACTGTGAAGATTGCACGTAGTGAACAAATATCAATGCTGTTATATTCACGTTTAAGTTCTATTGTTCTTGACTTCAGCTGAGGTTTCATCGTGTGTACTTTTCCTGTCATATTTATCAGCAGTGAACCCACTTGCTATTCTGATGTGATTATACAGTGTGAACCATGGAAATGTTTGCGCGAGTATTTATGTGACATGAAAATAATGTGATATAACATATCTATATAATGTAGGGATTAGTGGTGAACCTGATATTTACCCAGGTTATGATTATGATGGAAAATGTACTTGAAGGTGGATTTTAAACAAAATGTAACTGAGAACACCTAATACCTCTTTGTGTGCAAACTTAACTGAAACCCCAAATGAAATTAGAGGTTGGAGTGACGTTCAGAACATCTAATATATCGTTTGAAAGCATCCGATTTCCATCGCCCCAATTGACGAATCTGACTATCGGGCAAGCCCTGCGCAGCAGCAGTTGTTGCTGCTCCGATTCTAAAGCTATGACTCTTGAAGCATTTCGGATCAAATCTGCAGAACTGCAGAGCAAGTTTTAGCTGTGCATTGAATTCTGCCCGAGTTATAGGTGTGTTTCAAGGATACATGAATATTGGGCCTGGACCCATACCTCACGTTTGGATGTATCGCTGGAGATTTGAGACCGGACACACTGCAGTATTATTGTTTGTTTTTTTGTTTTTTTTAATTTTTAAAGCTAAATGGAAGTCAAAGGACACTATTGGCTAAGCTTCAATAACTGTTTCATTGGGAAGTCTTACATCCATCTTGATTGTATCCAGTTCATAGCCCCAAAAGGTCAGTGTTGTACTGGGAAGAAATGTTTTTTCCTCAGACATGGGAACCCCAATATCTGCATAAAGAATTAAGAATTGGTTATAGTTTGATTCCAACAGAAGGAAGTCATCTAAAACATGTACATGTACCATGTGACCAATGCCCAATTTGTCCCGCCACCCACTGTAATGCAGTGCTTAAATATTCAAAAATTTTACAACTGGAGCTACAGCCCATGGGAAGGCACTTGTCATAATAATAAAGGTCATTCCAAGAGAAGTTAGAGTGGAACAATTCTGAAGGCACTAGCTATGTCAGTTTTTGCCATAACACAACCTCTACCAAGTTTTCTTAATGATTGCAATAGCATGATACAGTTTGATATTGAAAAACACTTTTTTCTGGGGATATACCATCATTTATAGAAAACCCCGGAGGATATGATAATGGTGAATCATTCGAAATGTACCAGGTGTTTTCTTTGGAACCAAGCCAAGTGGTGATATCTGAAATAGCCAGAAAGGGTGGCTCTTGAAAGGCCCTGCAAACCTGCCAGCCTCAAGCTTTTTGTCTATTTTGTCTTGCATGATCTGTGGATTTTGTATGGCTGATTTCAGATTATGTGATTGAAATGGGGACAGAGAACCCTCGTGCCCCACTTTTAATCCAAATGTAAACCCATGATCTGTGGATTTTGTATGGCTGATTTCAGATTATGTGATTGAAATGGGGACAGAGAACCCTCGTGCCCCACTTTTAATCCAAATGTAAACCCATGTATTAAAATTTGTATCATGGCAGTGTTGTACCCTTTCAACCAATGTTGTAACCTTTCAGCTTTAACAGTAGAAGGAAGCTTACTGTTTGCCAAATATATTATGGGGAACCCCTATTATGTAGAACAGAGTGGCTTGCCAGGAACAAGTCCCAAAAGGATCAGGTACGGGACCTGACCCAGTGCCTCCACAATGGCACAATATGGTTGTTTACGAAATACAAAGGAACAGGTACGGGACCTGGCCTGATATCTCCCTTTGTGGGCAGATACAAATAAAATTGAAAGCAAAATTAGTACAAGAGCTAACCTAGCCTAGCTATCATTGAATGATTGTGCGTTATTTTATAACATGCATTGATACGAGCTCCCCGAAGTGACTTCTAAAGGTGCCACTGTCCTTAAGGGGACAAATGAATGCCATCTGAGCGAAACTTCTCCCTCACATGAGGCATATCAAAGGCAAATTTGAGGGCTGCACAATTCACCCAAAACCACCCAAAACATGTCCAAAACTGCCCAAATACACAAAAAACATGATGCCAACCATACTCATAATCACAAGAAAACATTGGATACAGTATTAATTTATTGAAACAGACTGCCTTTATTATTTTATTTATTGGAAGTAAATATTGAAACAAGGGAGACAAATGTTACTATCTATATTCATCACCAGTCAGAACTGAACTATATATATTCTGGACAAAATCAAATACAATAAACAAAGTAGCATGTAATGGAATGGAAAAAAAATGTATTTCGTTGCATTTTTTAATTCTCCTATGTTGAATCATTTGAAGTAACTAATTACTTATCAGTGCCATAACTGTCAAATGCGATTAATACAACATTACAATACAACGAACAACTGAAAGTACCAATTATACATGTAATGTCTCACTGGCGATAAAAAATGTATAAATATGTACTAAGATTATTTTTCCATGTCTAATCAAACACAGTTTGAAAACATGAAATGTGTATCAACAGTAAGCTAATGAAGTTAAACTCGATTGTATTTTGCATATTTTAAAGCAAAGCATTAATAAAATCAAAATAATACATGTAATGTATGCAACAAATTCAACAAAAATTATAAACATTGCAAAGACTTTTACATGAAATTAGTTTTAAAAAAGTTTAACAATGGAAATGCGTAGCTATGTCTCGACATTAGACCAAATTGTATCGCCATTTCTTTTGCGATGTTCGTTCAGACTTTGCGTGCTTTCTTTGCCCAGGTTTTCATCCTGCATCTATTTTCGGCCAGATGCATTTGAATTTTCCATTGGATGAATGATATAATTAGAAGTATTGTAATTTAGTTGCTTTTGTAAAAACTGTGTAAAATATTCTTGTCTTTTCTGCTGATGTTTTTGTGCGCCAAATAGTTTCATCAATAATATATGCACAAGAAGGACCAAATAATTTATAATTGCCAGAACCATATAGTGCGTGACGCAAATCTATTAACTGACCTCGAGTTACACTATATAACCTGTTAATTAATTCGGGAATCTTGTGTTGTTTCCAATCAGCAACCTGCTTAAGTTTATTATTGATAGATTCTGAGTTGTTGTCTGTCCAAAGACTCGTGAGTTTTGTTTTTTAGTGGTTTATACACAAACATTTTAATTTATTTGACACATGAACTTTTTGAAGTACTGTGCAACATTTGGATATTGTTTTAAATACATTGTCAGATCTTCTCGTTTAGCAAACTCGGCGTCATCTTGACTAAATATTAGACCACTGTCTTCATTGAAGAGCATACGAAATATAGATTTTGTGACAAGATCGTCACATCCATGCTTATGCAAAGAGTGCCGAATGTTGTCTTTAATATGCTTAGTACAATATAAATATTCTGCATTACAAAAGTTAGATCTTAGAGCATTTGTCAAAGATTTCTCATCGTCCGTACCAAATATAAACTTATCATCTCCAATTTTTTCGCGAATATTTGAAAAGAATTTGTAGTATGTGTTTTCATCTGACTTCCGATGAAGACATAGTGGACCTAAGAAAATAGGGTACTGGTTAGTTTTCCTGTTGATAACGCTTCTATTTTTGTATGACATGGCAGTTACAAAAACCTTACCCAAGTTAAAAGTTCGGTCTATTCCAATCATGCTTTTATCATGTCCTGAACAATTTTTTATCAAGTCTAAAATTTGTTCGGTAGAATACAGTACAATGACCGGGCTTTTTCTTTTTGTCAGAATCACTTCCTGAACATATTCATTTGTGTGAAGCTCACCTAAAATTTCTAATAAATCATCTGCTAAATTTTTTTTTCCTGGTTCAGATGTTTTGATTTTCTTTTCTCTATAAATTTTGTCTTGAATTTTCCTCGAAGATTTTGGCGCAGTAAAGCTATCTTCCTTATTCATCTGCAAATATCTATCTGTAGCCTTTGTCTCTCGTATATCATGTACAGCTTCTCTTAAAATGCTTGGATTTGTTCGCCTATACGGCTCATTACGCTTGCTGTTTCCATGTGGTTGATTAATTTGTAATAACCTTTCCCCGCAGTATTCTACCACAGCAAGTTTTGGGATAAAACTGAATTGACTGGGTGCCTTAATTATAGTTGTTACATGTTTTTTAAATTTTTCATCTCCTTTAAGCTTTGTGTAATATCGGTGGAATGAAAGTACTTCTTCAGGTTGTGGTTCAATTGGAATATATATAATATTCTTATTTTGCACTTGTTTCATACATATTACGTCTGGTTTACAGTAGTTCCCGCATGCGTGTTCCATACACCACCATACACCACACTCGTCGGGAAGTTTGCCTTTATGGCTATTACCAGTTATGTCTATTACAAAATGGGGGTATATCAGTTGGACAATTGTTAGTGTTAGTAAAAATTGATAAAATGTCTTTGTTGCTTAAAAATTTACCATTTTGCTTCAATTGATTTATGCAACCTTCATTGTTTTCATAATTATAAACTTCATTTTCGTGGTGATCTGTAGCATTCTCGTTCTCCACAGGCACATTAAGGCTAGAAATATCAATGTCTATTGTATCTATGTAATTATCAGCATATTCTTTGACATCACCATCTTTGACACCAACACGGGTTCTGATTAGATGTTGGAAATCTTGATTTCAAGCTCGGCCTATTCTCACACTGATGTAAAGTACAACTAAACTATTTGGCAACTCACTAATTACACAGATACTTAATACTTCATTTTAGAAGTAATAAGATATCAAACTGATTGGACTATGTCTTTAAGTAGAGTGAAACAATTTGACACACTAGCTTTCCTAAACCGGGTGCCTGCCTGCTTTGCCGTGACCCGACACGTTACTCTAAGGAGAGACTGCCATTTAACGCGGGTGCCGGGGAGACTGTGACAACACAGCCTAGTGTAGTCAAAGTTACCTTTGGTCCCGACCAATCAAATAGCCCGACCTTCGGGCATTAACTGGTCGTGAAAGCACATAGTTGCGCATGCGACCTTAATTCATATTTTTTTTAAAAAATCATCTCTATCAGCATCATAACAATAAGTACTGTTACCATCCTCGGACCCATTGAACGATAGTTGACGAACTTTTAATGTCATCATCAGCTAGGTCATCTTCATGAAAGCAATCGCTCTCACAGGCAGACGATCCAGAAGACGCTATTTTGCGTTTTGTACTTTGTTGTCGATTCGTATTTAGTCCACGTTCAGTAACGTCCGTGACTGCCGCAAGTGGTTGACGTTGTAATACACATTTGGTTCCGGCATTTTTCCAGTTGAATACCACAATACTGTCCATGGTGAAGCAGACTCGAGCGGATTGCTTGGATAAAAGATTTTGTTGAGGTAGATCCGGGCACCATCTTTCTCACCATTAACATTTGGGTATATGCTTCTTATTGGGCGCATGATGACATCACTAAGGGCTAGTAAATGCCAAGCATTTGAAAAAGCTCCACTTATACCAGCATCAAAACATGCTTCATCGTAGTCACTGGATACCAAGTATAATTCATTGCTACTTGGGTGATTCATATACATGTATGCACCCATGTTTTTCACCAACTGTATACATGTTAGATATCTCAATTGAGTTGCAAGAGATTCATTGCCAAGGAGTAGGATAAAAATAGCATTACACAGGCAGTTCCCATCACCTGTGGTTGTTATGGGATTACCATATACATCGTCGACGTAGTTGGCCATGATATATGCAGCGATGGAATCAGCACATGGGAAGTCTGTATGTTGCTTCACAGGAATAGATAGCCGGGGCTTAAAAAGCAGTTCTCTATCAACAGCAGCGGTCAATTTATTTAGGTCTTTTTATCTTGAAGCCTATAAACGATTTATTATACAAGTTAAATTACATTTGATATTGTTCTGTCAATTATGATTTGAAGGTGAGATAAGGCTCGAATTTTCCTATAATTTATAAAGTACTCTAATTCAAGTAACCCATACATTCACATATTTTTGATGGTGTTTTATAATAATTAATGGTTATAAATGTGTTGTTTTTTTTAAAAATAGTAATGGCAGGAGACATCGCAAACATTATCCGATTTAAGTTACAGTGTATACAGAATATAAATATCATAATTTTATTACCTCATTTGGCTATTTAATTCTGCTGATGATCCCTCGGCGTGTTGGAAACGGTTAATACTATACTGCTCTAGTTTAGTGTGCTTACGAGCATGGACAGAAGGCTTAAAAAGAAAATATACACTGTTATCAATTAAAGAATATGATATCCGAATAATGTTTCACACTTTAAGACGTATACAACAATATTACACTGCAACATCTATGTTTAACGACACAAAAGTTGTGAATACACCACTAAACACCTTAGCGTTAACTATACTTAGCATTAATAATTGGATTATTAAAATTGTAACTGAGCCTATGTAATTACATAATGAATATATGATAACGAATGTTAATAAATATTTAATTGACCTATAATTTCAAAGAATACACTTACAAAAATATGATATAAAATATATTCTATAATCAGTCGATTTTGAAATTGCTGAATTGGTAAAAGTGTACATAATTTTTTCCCATTCCAAAAATAAACAAATATAATGTTTAAAAACACTACATGAGATGGCTCATATTTGTGTTGAGTTTATTTCGACTAGAAACATGCTAATAACTTTATGATGTAAATTTACTAGGCAAAAACTCGTTTTACAGTTTGTTATTATGTGTACTAAAAAAGTTGTACTTTTAATATATGGTATAAATCAAGTTGTTCCACTGTTTTCATTTTCATATTTCACCTGGTCTGAATCAACCGGTAATATGGACCGAATCAGCCATGGTACGAATAAGCCTTGATGCAATCTACCAGCATTCATCATTTTCTTGTGATGTATGTTAACATAAATAAATTGTATAGTTGTTATAAAGAGATAGTTCTCTTAACATAAGATTATTTCCCATAAATGCTTGACAAATCATTGAGAGTTGTAAAGATACATGTTTAAAACATATTTTAATTACTGTGTTCTGTTCGGTCCATCAGCTTCTTTCATTCTTGGGGACCACGTTATTGCTAATGGAGACAATATATCTGGTAGCTATGTGATGACACAAACAATCAATTTACATTGAAAGGTGTTTTAGAGATATATTGCTGTTAAAAAATTGAACCTTTAACAACTGTTAATTAAAAATGAAAATTTACTCACCATCCCAAGACGTCGCAGTGCACTGACAAAGTCAAACCTGGATCCATTCAAAGAACGACAGGAGGTACACATATAATCCAACTCCAATTCTCCCCATTGTCTTAGCTCTTCGTCACTCATGGACTGACACTGTCTATGGTACCAATTAGCACACGTAATACAGTAAACACTCAAATGCACAAGTTGCACTACAACTGCCACAAGGATATTTACTGGCGTGCTTTGGACCCATTTTGCACAATTAAATTACAATAACGATATATTTATCATGTAGCAAATTATACTCGTTGAAGCATAAATTCAGAAATGATAAAAATTGCTACTGCGAACTTTATATATATACCATATAAAACAATTACAAAACAATCTCACCATTCTCATTAATGTTAGAGCATCCTACCTTTTATTTATTCACTTCTTTGATTTGTACTGCCATCTGTAACTTCCGTGGAAAGCTGCTTTGTCAAGGCATGTATTAGAATAAGAGTTTGCTGCCTTGTGCATTGTTTACCTTAAAACTATAGAAATTACAAAATAATTCACCATTCTCATTCATTGTACAACACCCGATTTTTATCTACTCACTAATTAGATTTGTACCGCCATCTGTAACTTCCGTGGACCGCCGCTTTGTCAAAGGATGTATTCGAATCATAGTTTGCTGCGTATGCATTGTTTGACTTAAACTATAGAAATTACAAAATAATTCACCATTCGCTCATTCATTGTAGAACACTATGCTTATCTACTCACTAATTTGATTTGTACCGCCATCTGTAACATTTGTGGACCGCCGCTTTGTCACTTCATTCACTAAACGTTTCTGCCTTACATTTATATGTATGTATTTATAGATCTTCACATGTCTCACACCAATGAATTACATGCGAAGAAGACTGCTCTATCATTAGAAAATAATGAATAGGCACTTAGTTTCTCTTCAAGTTAAAAATAAAAAATCAGTACCATTATATGATTTCAAAATTTTATTTTTATTTAAGATGTCAAGAAGAAACATAATAGACTGCTATAGCCTTTATTAGCGACAACATAATGTTAATAAAGACAATAACAAATACATGTAAACTTGTACAATACTGTGCATATATTACTGTTGTCATTCTCATTGATTCACAATGAGGCAGTTTGTATATTTCATTTTATTTGCATCATGTTTTTGTGGTTTTGGGTAGTCTCCCTTTTGTAATTTCCATACGATGTAAATAATGCGGCATAATTAGTCGTCAGTTTCAACAAGATAGTAATATTTCCAATGTTTTCTTGTGGTTTTGAGTATATTTCATTTTATTTACATGTTTTTGGTGGATTTGGGCAGGTTTTAGGTGGTTTTGGGTGAATCGTGCGGCTGCAAATTTGCTATTATGGTCCCAAAATGTTAAATAAGGATAAGCAGACACTTCAGATCAGACAATATCATTGACCTCCTTTGCTAAGTGACAGTACATCTCCTTATAGTTTTTATCTGCTGCTTCATTGTTATGGTTTAGTATTCCCGCGACCCCAACTTGGTGTAACGTTGCCGGGAATCTAGGCATAAGCTGAATAGCGGAGAACTCAACCCATGGAGAACTCGCCTTTGGAGAACTGATGACATCCCAGGTGTTAGGAGAAGTTGTCCCATAGTGGTCGGAGAAGTCGTCCCACTTTGCCTGGAGAAGTCGCCCCAAGGATAATATATAATAATTCTGAGATTTTGCCACATGGATGTTAAGGCTTCATTTATTGTTGTTATTCTTCAACTTAGTAACTTATTAAATCTATAAAATTTGCATTGATCAACTTCGCTTATGTACTTAACGAAACATAAGTGTTTTCTGTCCCTTTCGCTCTGCTCTTCAAATGATTATATGGGTTTTATTTGGAAAAATAAGAGGATGTAAGCATGATGGTATGTCTGCAGTTTTAGATATAAAATGGTGCCAACATGATAACCTGTTATCCTAAGAAGACGTTATGACATTGACTTTTAAAACCCTAAATCAACTGAATTGGCACTGACCGTCAATAAGCCAAAGTGTTATTTATTATCTCTCTAACTGAATAATTTAATCTGATTTTTCATTGAGATTTGCTAACCATTAACAAATGATACTTGAACTCAAAAAACAAAATCATTATTGATGTCTACACAAGAAATGCGGTCGCTATCGAGTTAATCATCATGGCTAATGCGCAGAATTCGGAAGGTTTCTGAAAGTTCAGTCATACTACATCATTTAGTGTTTTTTGTCGGTGTTCGTAATTTTATTATTTCTCAATAATAACAAACTTTTTCAAGTTAAAAGAGAAGTTTAAAAAATATTTCACTACTAAATTTCCGATGTAAAATAAACAAGATTACGTTATTTATTAATATATAATAACATCGTGCTCACGCGTACTAGACAAATTAACTAATGAGGCACAAATCAATGTCGCTGACACGTTAACTCGTTATAAACGTTTCTTTCCTAAATGCATACATTTTTGCTATATCAATATACATCTATCATTCCAAAAAGGTCGTGATACATATGTAACACTTTTTATGAACAGGCGATTTGTTTTGTAAAAGAAGAGGTTTTGTGAGTATAAAAGGCGCTCAAAATTGACTTGTACATTTTATTATAAATAATACAACCAAATAAAAGGTTATTGTTGATGCATACCAGTTTTTAAAGTGCCTTGTGTTGTGATATTCATTGGTTATAAAATATCGGCATGAAAGACAATTCTCTTAGAGAGTTATAATTGGTGTTAAACTGTGTTGAAATATTAGATGAAAACTGCGGATCTCTATAATTTTATATATGAAAGCGATGATTATTCATAGTAGTTTCTCTAATATTTGCACATCGTGAACACCGGTGTATGTTACACTTAGATGACAAAAATGTTCTTTTCTCTTTTTCTTTTGTCTGTTTAGTACTAATAAAAAAAATCTTGCAAATTCTTGGGTCTTTTTTAAGCGATAATTGATTTATTTTTGTAAAGTGTTTTTACACTGGTAAATAGATAAATTTATTTGATAAATTTAGGAGACTTAAATTTATTAATTATACGACGTAGATTAGATAATGAAGGATTTGATCGGATTCTGAAAGGATTTACATCTCTCTATATTGTACATAGGGTGACATGAGGATTATTCCACATATTGGTGGATATTAGTTTCCTTGATATGAATATTTGCAGAGATAGTGTTATCAATATTTTATATCACATTTACATCTGAAAATGAAACATGCTTACTAGATGCTGTATAAGTAAATTTAATTGTCTGGTAAAAATGATTTAGGCGATCAATACAATTTTACAGTTCTTCGGTTGACTACTTCTAGATATAAATGTCATCGACAAATCTAAGCCAAAGGGATGAATTAAACTTTTCGTTTTGAAGAAAGTCCTTTTCAAATTTACCCATGAAAGGAAAGCGTATAAAGGAGCCATATTAATACACATTGCGGTACCAATTATGTGTATGCATTTCGTATTATTACATTGAAAATAATTATTTTCCAAGATAAGTTTTAATATTATGTAAATATCTTCACAAGATAGTGGGTTATTATTAGGATTGTAATCAAGAACATTTGTACACGCTTCAATACCAGCTGCATGCGGAAAGTTGGTATATAGTGATGTTACATCTAAAAATACCAGGATTGAAATTAACAGATAGCTATGGAATAGACTTTATGTAGAATTGATGTGTACGCATGCTAGAGGGAAAGTATCAAATTCCTCATATACGGATTTTTTGTGTGTAGCCATCTCATTAATGCATGTTGAAATTTGTTATTTAATTTCTATTGACGGATCTTCGCTAATATGTCTGTAATAGTTTTCGTCATTTAATTGACGTTCAACTTATTTAAAATAATCTTCTTGATTCATAATACTGACAGTTTTTGACTAATCAATCCTTTTTAATCACTATACTGTCATAAATTCATTAGATTATTTAAAGACTTAGAAATATTACTATGATATTGTTTTTATGATTACAGTTAATATCTCTTTTGTGATCGCGTATAAAAAAAATCTAAAAATGAACCATGTAAAAGATGTTTTAATTCTGCTATAAAAAGGTTATCTGGGTTTGAGGGCGACTTCTCCAGACGAAGTGGAAGACTTCTCCAACCACTCAGGGGCGACTTTTCCATATACGTTGGGGCGAGTTCTCCATGGGGCGAGTTCTCTGCATACCGCATAAGCTGACACAGAACGATCTGTTTAACCTTATATTTCATATGTAAAAGCGTAGCCAATGCGACCATCTTGTGTGCAATTACTCTGGCGATGTATCTGCGTTTAGATCGTTGTCCCCAATCAGAAGAATTACAATATCGGGGTTTCTTAAGCGGACTTCATTCATGTCAAGGCGTAAATACTTATCGATTGTGTGCCCGCCGATACCCTTCATGTTTACCGTACAAACTTCCGTTACATTAAAGACTGACTTAGTCTAAGATCCTTCACGGACCTCAAATACTGATCTAACCATTTACAAAGTGAATGGCCCATCATAATTGCTTTTGTCATTGTCTTTCCAAAAATTAAACGATGGCTATGTACATAAAGAAAATTCTAATAACCTTCTTCTTTCCAAAGTGCGAGCAAGAAAATGATCCTCACAATTATGAGAAATAATTGTGCAAAAAAAAAACCAAAAAAACAACAGGAACAATTAAAAGGATCGTAAGGAAAAAGAAGAAAAATGTAAAATTTATGATCTCTAAATATACTACCTGTATCTCCAAGAATTCTTTGCAAGTGACGCTAAGGATGCTGGCCCATATATTCATACTCCTTAATTATCTTCCATTGGCTAAACGAGTCATGTGACCTTATTCCTGGGTTCAGCTGCCCCCCCCCTCCCAATGGTCAATATTGCACTAGTGCAAATAGTTTTAAAGTACTAAACTGCATTAACAACTAAATGTTTAAAACAGCAGTATCCAGAGAAGAAGTCTGGCAAATATATAAACATAGCCTTTTTTATATTCATTGTCATAAAGTCACCATATTTTGAATATGAAATATTAAAACACATTATCTTGTCCTTGGTTAATTATCTAAAAAAAGCATGTAGAGTTTGGTCCAGTCCCCCCAAAAATCTAATTGTTTCCCCCACTTATTTTGCCCCCAGTTAAGTTGATAAACTTTTAATGTCAGCATAAGTTTGTTTGAAGTAACTAATTGTCTGGCTTAGTTCAATGAAGTGCAAGTTTTAATGTGAGCTACATTTTGTAGTAAAGAGTCATACTTATTTTTAGATGTTTTTGTGAAACTGAAATTCATAACAGTGGGTAACTGGTTTTCTTTATTAAACCACATGCACCACTAAGGTTAATTAATATTAGATTAATATCTGTCAATGTTGTTTACAAGAAATGGTCAGCACATTTAATAATTATGGGCAGAGTTCATTTCTGTGATTAAGTCTGGATGCAATGGTCAAGATTATAACATGGTCAGCATCGGCTCAATTCCCAAACCAAAATCGCAAGCTTATTTTTGAGGTTGCGGCAAGCTTGTTATTTAAACTTGCCGCAAGCTTAGATTTGAAACCGCGGCAAGCTTATTTTTAAGGTTGTGGCAAGCTTATTTTTAAGGTTGTGGCAAGCTTGCCGCAAGCTTATTTTTAAGGTTGTGCATGACAAGCTTAGATTTTAAACTATATATATATATATATATATATATATATATATATATATGTATATGTATATATATATATATATATATATATATATATATATATGTATATATATATATATGTATATATATATATATATATATCTATATATATATATATATATATATATGAAACTGACATGGCATGTACTGCCACCATATTTCTAGCCCTTGATGTGTGGAAATGACCATTTATATAAAATATGAAAAGTAAAATGTTGATATATGCTACAATGTATGTCGCAGAATTGAAACAGAGTGGATTTTGTATTAAATGAATAACTCAATGTGTGAAAGATGGCAATTCATGAATTTAATTAGTTAATAAAAATATGATGTAAAAATACAATGATTCTCACATGCTCTCAAAATACAATTGATCCAATTACTCTATACTAACATTCACACATTGAAGAAAAAAAATATTATATCTGATATACAGATTCAAAACACCTCAGTTTAAAAAAAATAGTATACACTATCCGATATTCACATAATTTTATGTACCGCCTAGGATTGAGATCACTGACTTCCTTTCCCTTCATCGTTGACAAAATACTTGTATTTCCCTTCACTAACGATGCCGATTTCGCATGATTTTCCGATTCCACGTGCTGTGAAAAGTCATTCATTCCACCATGTTGTTCACATGAAAAATCAAAGTTACAAGCAGTGCAGAGCACAAAATGCACTCCTTTAGACGGTGGTTTAAGGCATGGTCACAGAGTATTATGAACTGGTAGAAAATGCTGCTTTCTATGTTTAGACATTCTATTTTCATCATCAGATTCGAGTTGAAACTTTGTTGTCGGCGGCGTGTTTAAACAACCGGATGTTCAGAATGTTACAATCAGTGATGTGGCGCCGACTACAGACCCGGACGCGGACCGAAGAGACGATACAACAAAACTAACCGGAATAAAAAACGCTTAAAAATTATTTAAAAAAAAAATAAAATAAATGCAACCTCAAATCGTATTTTAAAACCAATGACCATATTACCGTACGAATGAACTTATTCCGTACAAATACAGTCAAATACGAACTGGTAAACAGGTCTGCAAAGGCAAAAGGGAGGGGGGTGTCAGATTTTTTAGTTTTTAATACTCATTTATATTAATTTCAGGATAAATTACCGTATATTGAGGAGTTAATCAAAAACACTATTCCACATGATTTCTGTTCGATCACAGGAGTCTGACGCTGTTTCAACAATGTTAAAATTACCTACACTTTCAAATACAAAAATTGTTAATGAAACAGAAATTGGAATATTCTTTCAAAAACTAAATGCCAGAAGTTATCATCACAAAATTACAGAGACTATATTTGATGGTGCATACATTGTTGGTAAGAAACATTTATAAGTACTTGACTTCAAATATCTTGCTGCATTAAGTCAGTCTGTAAACAACTTTGCAATCGGTAAATGCTATGTATTTTACCGGATTTTACTAAATGGAATCCTTTATCACAGTGTAAAATATAACACACATTCAAGAAATTCTTTCTGTTCTTTTTATATTTAATGGTGTAAAGCAATGTGGACAAATTATGTTCTATGTTAAAGTTTAACCACTGTGCTGCTGTTTGATGAATGACTGCAGATGCACTCCTTCATTTTTTGCAATCTAGGAAGCTTGAATTTTATATTTTACAAGCTTGCAGACTTGGAAAAATTCCTTTTGCAAGCTAGCTTAATTTGTGTAAGTTTGAGATTTTACAGTAAGCTTGCAGACTTGGAAAAATTCCTTTTGCAAGCTTGCGCAAGCTACCTTACTAGCTTGTACAACTTCAACTAGCTTGCTGCAAGCTTGCAGCAAGCTTGCTGCAAGCTTGTGGAAAGCATGCATTTTGGTTTGGGAATATAGATTTTTGGACTACATTGTAGGGCTGCTTACTGTTCTCCAGTAGCCTTCCAAGCTAAGAATTAAGTTCCTACATAAAACTTAGCATTTATTCAAGTCTATTTCTTAAATCAGTGAGTTTTTCAGCATTGTGTGAAAACCTGTTTTGACTTTCTGATGTGAATTGAACAGATATAGATATAGGTATATGAGCTCTCCTTTAATTTTACATTGAAAACATCTTGAACAATGACGCAATGATTGAAGATTGCAAAAACTCTTACTGATTTCTGTAATGTGCTGATAATGTAACTTGCATCTTTTTATAACAGAAGTTTTAAAAAAATGTATATATTTCCACTGCATCAGATCAGCTCCCAATGTGTGTTTAGGAAGCAAATAACTTGCACCAATATTAAAATACTGCGGAGCAAAGTTGTGTGCTGCTAGCATTTTGTCTCCTCTACATTTTCAATAAATGCAAAAATTGACATTTAAAAGCTGACATGTCATCTTCCCAGCTGAGTGATATCAGTCTCTTGTGCCCTTTTATTGTTATTCCTCTCATTCCATTCTATTGTTTTTCCTTACTGCTATAAGTGTTGGTGCATTTGGAGATAAATGGTGTGGCATCACTCATTGGGTTCAATACTCAAGATCAGGGACACGAGTCAGTATTTTATGCTTCAATCACATTTGTCCAAAAGTTCTCCAACTGAATAGCTGTTTCAGATAAAGATAGATACACTTAGAAACTATCAATACAGTGGAAGTTATGTTGTATTGTATAATTAATGATGTTGGAGGTCAAGGAAGGAATCATAGTACATTTACTTTTCTCAGTTTGGATCTATTTAAACAAATAGCCAGTGCAGCATAATTCTCACTGTTGAAGTGATTGTTTTTTAAGCTACTTTATTATAATAGCTCTTCAAAACAAATTTCACTAGTACTGTATAGGGAAACTATTTGGCTTAAATTTTTATTTCCCCACAAGATCAGGTCTAACCTCCTTTGTACCTTTGTATATTCTTGCTAATGGTATGACCAATCTGAGAATCAAATTATCCATGGCTTTGTCTGATTGGATGTTATGCGTGAATGCCATTTTTCCCCCAGCAAATGATAGGCTATACTTAGTAGACTGTATATTGTGTGGGGAACCACCAGTCCACAGGAAGCTGGTGGCTTTGGCCAAGACCCAACCGACATGGGCATAGATGCGATGTTAGTGATCTACAAAGATAAGCGTCTGAGACACGTTTTCACACAGAGCACTCAGCGCTTCATCTAGAGACTCAAACTAGTTTTTATAAACTACCAATGCTGACCTAGTTCCTGACCTTGATTTAAAACCAGGAACAACATTTTAAAAACTATTCATTCACAAAGTAAGATTAATAAATTGTATCAAGGCCATGATTGGAGTAGACAAATAACCAGTAGTGATTGTTTCATATTATGTTTTTCCAGAGGAGTGACTGGCATCTGGTCATGTTATGCATTGTAGCTAGATTTATTGTTGTTTGAGAAAGAATAGTCATTAGTGCCATAACACTTGTAAAGTTAATGTGTATTATTTTGTTACCAGTTTTGGGGCTTTTGATTTTATTTGTCTTTAGATTGTTTTGATTGTAAGAGATTGTTTTTACCTGAAATAACTGCTCTAAATTCTAGGACAAAACTGTTATCAAAATTTATACAGAATTCAAATTGGAATATTATTTTCTGTGATTTAACAAACAACTGTTGACACATCAGTACAATGTTGACCACTTGATTCCATCATTAGGATTTGAACCTGAACTTTTTATTACTAACACTTCACATTTTTAATTTTTAGATAATTTTTGGATTTGAAGTTCATATGTAAAATCATAAGCTCTTATTTTTACCTTTTTTGGGGGAAATAAATTGTTAAATTTTATATTGCTTGTTTTTACTTTTTCTTTTTACATTTGTAAGAGCCTAAACATATAACAATAGAAAATATTTTAAACAAAAATATTCCACCATTCTTCTGATTAATGATAGAAATCCATGTAAAATCATGATTGTTTTTAAAGTTTAATTTTGCCTTTTTTATGCTTTATTTTTAATGATATACACTGAGCAACATGACTGGTTAAAATGTATTCCAAAGAAATGGAATCCATGTTCTTTCTAAATAACACAGTGAGGTAACTGAATAGGGTTGGTATTGAATTAATGACTTTTAATTTCAAATTACAGAGGTATTAACTGACAGCTTCATTTCAGTTAAACCTGTCAAACAAACCTTAATACAATGGACACATGTTGAACATGGACCTTTTTGGCATCTCTTTGCTTTTGTTTGTAAATTCGTTACTTTGTAAAGGAAGATGTTACAATCAGAATTGATAAGAATCATTTGCTGTACTAGCCTGTAAGTTATTTGATTTTCGGGTAAGACAATGATAATCACGAGTGGATTTTTTTTTAACTGCCTATCAATAGACCAGGATAACATTATACAGAAAACATAACATTCAAATTTATTCTTGGCCACTGATGTAGCTGTCTGGTAAATATCATCTATTTTGTTTTGTGATTTTTACCACAATCATTGTTGGCAATGCTGCTGAGTATTGGACTCAAACACATTGTTGAAGTTCACTAATTAAAGGAATAGTGTAATTGTTCAAATTATTTAGTGATGAATAGTTTGCATTACAATTTTACTCTGGATTCTGATATTTTATATGAAGGATTTTCATTCTTGTTGCATGTATTACTTTGCAGCAAATTTAGAAGAGAATTAGTTATCCCTAAGAACCTTTTCTTTTTTTGCATCTTGTCAGTAATCGTGTAAATGAAAAACTGTAAATTGTATCAAAAATATTTTGATGTGTAAAATGACACTATTCTACAAAGAACACCTTATCATGTCCTTTATATACAGTGTTTAGTGCATCTTGAAACCATGAAAGTGAAAATGTTATGGTCATACACCAGAAGATGTTTTTAAGGGTTGGACTCTTGTCTGGTTTTTGCTATTCATCCATACATCTGAGGTTGTTTTTTGTTCTAAACTACATAAACGATTGCCATAAAACATGTATTTATCAAAGGCGTATTTACTAAATGAAAACTGATGCACTGTCATCCAGTTTGGCTACTCTTCCAGAATGGTTGATCATGAGCATGTTTTTGTAATTGTTATAAATGACAAATTTGCTTATCTGACATTTAGTATGGCTTTTAAAGCGTCCATCTTGAACAGCGTCACTAATCCTGAAGATTTACCAGAAAACTTGATATTTCTAGTGGTCTCTATGTACAACTTTGCTGATCTTGCCGTCAATATAATTGCAATATTGGCCATCTCAAAGATCTTCTTACCACTACTCCTCCTCATAATGGCTTCATTAAATCAAAATGATCTTTTCACCAAAACACATATGATCCTAAATGAAAATAGTGCCAATCAGATATACAGTATAACCACAATAGTAACCATCTTGAAAATCTTGTGTTTCTCCTGATAAACAGAAAGTCATATCACATCAAGCTTTATATCTCTATGGTTATAAAAGACAATTGTGCCAATGTAACCTCAGATATGGTTACATTCTTGTTATTACCCTCCTTGTTGATAGATGGTCATATCAACATGATTTTCTTCACCAGTTTTCTTATGTCTGCTAGTTGGTCCTACATGAAATTGGCACTGATCTGATATTCAATATGGCTTTCAGGATAGTCACCTTGAGAATGATCAAACTACTTCTGAATGTAAAGTCATATCAACATGGTCTTTCTACAGAAGGCTTTTTTTATATTACTTTCTGGACCTACATGAAAATGATAGGACATGTGCAGTTCAGCTCTATTGACAGTATTGTCATCATTCTCACCCAGAATGGACAGTCACATTTACATGGAAGTTTCCTCTAGCTGGTCTGAAATAATGATGGTACTGATCTGACAACAAAGGCTGATTTGAATATCATGCATTATTTAACAATATTATAAATCTTTAGCACTAAGCAGATGTCTTTGAAACTCTTTTCAGACAGCAGAGTGTCAGCCATTTTGAAGGACTGTTGTTGGATGGAAAATTAAAGAACATTGCTTTGAAATAAGAGTTTATTGTTTTTAGGAGACATATCAATGCAGTATGTCTTGTTGGATAGTATTACCCTATGGGTATACAAACTAATATTTTAACACACTTAAGAAACTACTAATCTCAAGTAATTAGAAGACTAAATTAAAAAAAACCAAGTTGGTATGTTTATTTTTTAAATTGTACGGCATTATTTAGCTGCTTTGTTTCTTTTCCTGTATATGCATGTCACAATTTAAAATCATGAAAAAGCCCTAATGAGGATGGATATCAGCAAAAGTAGTTTGTTGATAATATACTAGTAACAATAAGCTACTTATATGTATGATAATAGGACAAGCTATTCCAACTACACCTCCTGTGAGTGTTATTGACAAGAATGTTGATTAGAATGACTTTGTTACTGAATCTGTTCGATCAGTATTCACACAAATATTAGAAAATATGTAAATAATAAAATTAATAAACTCCTTGAATGTATTTAATAAGATACTTTTTGTCGCATATTAATGTAAACATTACCACTTAGAAAGTTTGACAAAACTGTCTTGAAACTTTTGAGGATCAATTCAGACATAAAATTTCACCATACAGAATAAATAAACACCGATTTATATTTAATGTGCATAAATCCACCTGTTAATTTGGTCACGTTGTAATCAGATCCAGACAAAAATTGTGCATAAGAAAACACTGCAAATCTGTTCTTTTTTTATTTTGTTACAATACTATCAGTAGGTGCACAGTTGAGTAGCTCTACCTCTCCTTGTGCTCATAAACTTTCCAACTTTCTTTCAGATGCAGATTCAAGACCTTACAGTGGGTGATGAGACCTTGGTCGATGTCACCCCATTGTCTGACCTTCCTGACCCCCTGTCAGAATCCTCTGCATCATTTGGCATGCCTGCTGATGTAAAGGGAGCTTTGAGCGGGAAAGAAAAGGTGTGTCTGGAACCTTTTCGACGATCTATCTTCCAGGTTGTTGACCTTGTGGGTGTGCATGTGCGTGTGGTGTTTGTGTTTTTTCTTGTGTTTGTGTTGTTTACTTGTGTTTTTGTTATGTCCTTTGTGTTTGTCATGTTTTATTTTTGTTCGTCGCGTGCGTTTGTGTTTGTCACGTCCGTATGCATTCATCACGTCCGTCAAGACCAAGAAGACCAAGAAGACCAAGAAGATTCAAGAAGACCAAGAAGATTCAAGAAGACCAAGAAGATTCAAGAAGATTCAAGAATACCAAGAAGACCAAGAAGATTCAAGAAGACCAAGAAGATTCACGAAGACCAAGAAGACCAAGAAGATTCACGAAGACTAAGAAGACCAAGAAGATTCAAGACCAAGAAGATTCAAGAAGACCAAGAAGATTCAAGAAGACCCAAGAAGACCAAGAAGACCCAAGAAGACCAAGACGATTCAAGACCAAGACGATTCAAGAAGACCAAGAAAAAGACCAAGAAGAAGGCCAAGAAGACCAAGAAGATTCAAGAAGACCAAGAAGATTCAAGAAGACCAAGAAGATTCAAGAAGACCAAGAAGACCAAGAAGATTCAACAAGATTCAAGACCAAGAAGATTCAACAAGATTCAAGACCAAGAAGACCAAGAAGACCAAGAATATTCAAGACCAAGAAGACCAAGAAGAAGATCAAGAAGATTCAAAAAGACCAAGAAGAAGACCAAGAAGATTCAAGAAGATTTAAGAAGACCAAGAAGATTCAAGAAGATCAAGAAGACCAAGAATATTCAAGACCAAGAAAATTCAACAAGATTCAAGACCAAGAAGACCAAGAAGATTCAAGACCAAGAAGAAGACCAAGAAGAACGCCAAGAAGATTCAAGAAGACCAAGAAGAAGACCAAGAAGATTCAAGAAGACCAAAAAGATTCAAGAAGACCAAGAAGATTCATTCAAGAAGACCAAGAAGATTCAAGACCAAGAAGACCAAGACGACCAAGAAGACCAAGAGGATTCAAGACCAAGAAGACCAAGAAGAAGACCAAGAAGAAGACCAAGAAGATTCAAGAAGACCAAGAAGATTCCAGAAGACCAAGAGGACCAAGAGGATTCCAGAAGACCAAGAGGACCAAGAAAATTCCAGAGGACCAAGAGGATTCCAGAAGACCAAGAGGACCAAGAAGATTCAAGACCAAGAGGACCAAGAACATTCAAGACGACCAAGAAGACCTTCAGGATTCAAGAAGACCAAGAAGACCTTCAGGATTCAAGAAGACCAAGAAGACCTTGTGCGTGCGCGTGTGGTGTTTGTGTTTTTTCTTGTGTTTGTGTTGTTTACTTGTGTTTTTGTTATGTCCTTCTTTGTATTTGTCATGTTTTATTTTTGTTCGTCGCGTGCGTTTGCGTTCGTCGCGTCCGTCCGTGTTCGTCACGTCCGTCGCTTCCGTTTGTGTTCGTCACCTTCGCTTTCTCTTTTATCTGTCCTGTGCTTATTAACCAACACCTAACTTACTATCTAACTAACCACTAACGTACTAACTCAGCACTAACGTACTAACCCTGCACTAACCCATGTACTAGCGTGACTGTGCACTAACCCATGTACTAGCGTGACTGTGCACTAACCCATGTACTAGCGTGACTGTGCACTAGCCCATGTACTAGCGTGACTGTGCACTAACCCATGTACTAGCGAGACTGTGCACTAGCCCATGTACTAGCGAGACGTACTAGCGAGACTGTGCACTAACCCATGCACTAGCGAGACTGTGCACTAACCCATGCACTAGCGAGACTGTGCACTAACCCATGCACTAGCGAGACTGTGCACTAACACATGCACTAGCGAGACTGTGCACTAACCCATGCACTAGCGAGACTGTGCACTAACCCATGCAATAGCGAGACTGTGCACTAACCCATGCACTAGCGAGACTGTGCACTAACCCATGCACTAGCGAGACTGTGCACTAACCCATGCACTAGCGAGACTGTGCACTAACCCATGCACTAGCGAGACTGTGCACTAACCCATGTACTACTCCTTTTTTTCAGACCAAGAAGATCAAGGATACCTTCCTGACCCCCTGTCTGAATCTTCTGCATCATTTAACATGCCTGCTGATGTGGAGATGGCTTTGAGCGGGAAAGAAAAGGTGTCTGTATTCCCCGTGCATTTTGTATTTTTTCTTAGCATTTTGTATATTTTGTATTTTTGTCGTATGCCTTTTGTATTTTACCTTTTTTGTATTTGTGCATGTTGTATTTGTCCTTTGCATGTTGTAAGTGTTTTGTGCATTTTGTATTTGACCTGTTCGTTTTTCTTTGCAGTGCCATATCTTCACAAATGAACAACTGCTTGCATTGGAAGTAGAACGGAAAGCATAATTGAAGAGTGTAAAGGATGGCATAAGAATAGTTAACCTGTCCAACTTGCTGCACCATAAAGGGCAACAAGTCAAGGTTGGTAGTTTCAAAGAATTTCCTCTTTCTTGCAAAGTTTGGATAACCAGCAGGTTAATCAATTGCATTTCTTAATTTCAAAACAATATAGTTTCTTATAATAATTGGTGACTGTCATAAGTCGCAGTTGCAGGATATGTTCAGTGTTGGCTTTTCAGTTTTCAAATGAAAGTAAAATTCTCAAAAGTTCATTTCTTTTCAATTAATTAAAATATTTGGCTACTTCATTTCTTTGAATTTCTTGATCTCTTTTTCACCTAACCTAAGAAATGAATGTTTTCAGTTTTCATATACATTTTGTTGGGTGGGTGGATGGATGGGTGGAGAAGTAAATTTATTCAGTAAATCATTTAAATACACCCATTCTTGGAAATTATGATTTTATTATTATTAATTACTTATTATTTAATTATTTATTATTATTGCATCTTTCAATTGTTTTCTTAGCTATCAAAGATTTTCTCATTTGTATTTTTGTGTGCCAGGAACCCAAGCCATATGGGCATTTTGACTCGAAAAGAAGTAGATAGTGCAAGAAACGGTTGGAATTCTGTCACAAGGTACTTGGCCATTTAAAAAACTAAAACATGAGTTGTAATCTAAAGAAGCAATTTAAGGATCCATGTGGAAAACCGACGATAAACCATACATTTGTAATCCACTCTGTATTGAGTAAATCTCTGCCAAGCAGAGAAGCAGTGTTTGTGGTCGCGGAGTAATTTAGACCATGGAATATCTTTATCCATTTTGGCTTATTTTTAAATTAGGCATTATTTGGTGAAGACCATTTCGGTACAGATTTCTCAAACTAATTTAGTTACGCATTTGGATTTTAGTAGGTCTCTTGATTTGGATAGCCAAGTTAATCAGGTTTGTAAGTTTTTTTACATGAATTCTGGATGCTTAGGGGTGGCAGAGTTTTGATCCTGGAGTTAGGCCATCTGTGTATGTTGCACAATCCTTGTGACATAAAAATGTACCTGGTGGTTGTGGAATGCTGATGAAAAAATAGTAAAAGAAGCATGACTTAATTGCATCAGGAAACTGATAAACTTTTGTTTTCTTTCAGATCATGTTGAAATTCCAAATGCAATTCAAGATTCACTGGAAAATTAGGGAAACCAAACTACCTTTTCTTCCCAATCTAGGTACTTTCTTAAGAGTGATCATTTCATTTTTGCCTTTCCATTGCATTTTATTTTCTACTGGCCATTCATCCATAATTTGTTAGCTGTGTAGCTCTCACTCAAACTGAGATTAGTAGACCTGTTTCTATGCATGTGTAGATGATTTTATAATTGCATTGGAATGACCCTGCCATTCTTTTGAACGTGCATGCAATACATTTTGACTGCATTTTTAAATGAAAATCTTGTTACCTATGTAGTCAGCTTGATAGCAGGTTATTTACTTGCACTTTTTCTTTTTTGAAAAGCAGTATCACTTAATAACATCAAGAAACTTGATGAAATTTGTTTTACTTCAGATCATAATGATGTTCCAAATGTAATGCAAGAGTCACTGTAAGAAGAATGAAAGCAAAATGTCTGATCCCAATCCAGGTACTTTCATAACAAAGGTCTCTTTAATTTCTATGCTTCCATTGAATTGTAGCATGGTATCTGCCACTGGCCAGTCATCCATCACTTGTTGCTGGGTAGCTTTTGGCCAAATTGAAATACAAAGGCATGTTTTATGCCCTGTCATAATTGTCCTGTGCATTTTGTATTTGTCCTGTGCATTTTGTAATTATCATTTTGCATTTTGTATTTGTTGTGCATTTGATACATTTTGTATTTGTCCTATGCATTTTGTCTTTGTTGTATGCCTTTTGTATTTATCCTGTGCATGTTGTAAGTGTTATGTGCATTTTGTATTTGTCCTGTTTGTTTTGCTTTGCTGTGCCAGATCTTCACAGATGAACAACTGCATGCATTGGAAGTAGAACAGAATGCAGAATTGACGAGTGTAAAGGATAGCATAAGAATAGTGAACCTGTCCCACTCGCTGAACCTTAAAGAGCAACAAGTCAAGGTTGGTTGTTTCAAGCAATTTCCTTTCTTGCAAAGTTTTGATATCCAGCAGGTTAATCAATTGCATTTCTTAATTTCAAAACAATATAGTTTCTTATAATAATCGGTGACGGTCATTTGTTGTAGTTGCAGGATATGTCCAGTGTTGGCTTTTCAGTTTTCAAATGAAAGTAATACTTAAAAAAGTACATTTCTTTTGAATTAATTAAAATATCTGGCTACTTCATTTCTTTTGAATTTCTTGATCTCTATTTCACCTAACCTAAGAAATGAATGTTTTCAGTTTTCATCTACATTTTGTTGGGTGGGTGGATGGATGGGTGCAGAAGTAAATGTTTTCAGTAAATCATATAAATACACCCATTCTTGGAAATTATGATTTTATTATTATTAATTACTTATTATTTAATTATTTATTATTATTGCATCTTTCATTTGTTTTCTTAGCTATCAAAGATTTTCTCATTTGTATTTTTGTGTGCCAGGAACCCAAGCCATATGGGCATTTTGACTCGAAAAGAAGTAGATAGTGCAAGAAACGGTTGGAATTCTGTCACAAGGTACTGGGCCATTGAAATAACTAAAACATGAGAGTTGTAATCTAAAGAAGCAATTTAAGGATCCATATGGAAAACTGACGATTAAACCATACATTTGTAATCCACTCTGCAGTGAGTAAATCTCTGCCAAGCAGAGAAGCAGTGTTTGTCGTCGCGGATTATAAGCTGTATATACAGAGATGTTTTTATGCCCATTAATTATAGTTTAAATACATACATATGTAAATTCACCAGTGTTTTACATGTATGATCATTTTATATTGTGTGTTTGTTTTTTATTTTACAAGTGTTTGCTTTAGCCAACAAAAAATCATATGGGTTATTAACTTTATTGTAATTCTTTTTTTAAAGGACAATTACAGTAGCCAGAAGAACATCAGATGAGCCTTGCCAATTGAATCAAGATAATTTTTATTATGACATGTATATATGCCTTAGATTATGCATATTGTATATTGTAATTCATACACTTAAACCAGGTAATGCAGTAAAATATGTACCTATTATCGTAATAATAATTAGATATCTAATTAGTGTTTTACTTGTACATGAATTTGAAAATAATTCTTGGCATATCCAACACAGATTCAGGTGTTAAGTGTGTATTCATATACAGATTTAGTGAGCAGATTTTGAAGCAATTAAAAGCTGTAAATTAAATGTGTAAGGCATGTTCATATGCAAAGATGAATGAGTAATTTAGACCATGGAATATCTTTATCCGTTCTGGCTTATTTTTAAATTAGGCATTATTTGGTGAAGATCATTTCGGTACAGATTTCTCAAACTAATTTAGTTACGCATTTGGATTTCAGTAGGCCTCTTGATTTGGATAGCCAAGTTAATCAGGTTTGTAAGTTTTTTACATGAATTCTGGATGCTTAGGGGTGGCAGAGTTTTGATCCTGGAGTTAGGCCATCTGTGTATTTTGCACATTTCTTGTGACATAAAAATGTACCTGGTGGTTGTGGAATGCTGATGAAAAAATAGTAAAAGAAGCATGACTTAATTGCATCAGGAAACTGATAAACTTTTGTTTTCTTTCAGATCATGTTGAAATTCCAAATGCAATTCAAGATTCACTGGAAAATTAGGGAAACCAAACTACCTTTTCTTCCCAATCTAGGTACTTTCTTAAGAGTGATCATTTCATTTTTGCCTTTCCATTCCATTTTATTTTCTACTGGCCATTCATCCATAATTTGTTAGCTGTGTAGCTCTCACTCACACTGAGATTAGTAGACCTGTTTCTATGCATGTGTAGATGATTTTATAATTGCATTGGAATGACCCTGCCATTCTTTTGGACGTGCATGCAATACATTTTGACTGCATTTTTAAATGAAAATCTTGTTACCTATGTAGTCAGCTTAATAGCAGGTTATTTACTTGCACTTTTTCTTTTTTAAAAAGCGGTATCACTTAATAACATCAAGAAACTTGATGAAATTTGTTTTACTTCAGATCATAATGATGTTCCAAATGTAATACAAGAGTCACTGTAAGAAGAATGAAAGCAAAATGTCTGATCCCAATCCAGGTACTTTCATAACAAAGGTCTCTTTAATTTCTATGCTTCCATTGAATTGTAGCATGGTATCTGCCACTGGCCAGTCATCCATCACTTGTTGCTGGGTAGCTTTTGGCCAAATTGAAATACAAAGGCATGTTTTATACATATTTAGACAGTTTAATGTGTTTATCATTGTATTATAATGACTTTCTTTTGAACTAACATGCAAAACATGTTAGCTGCATTATTTTTATATAAAGCCTAGTTGTTTCATAACTATTATATCAATAGGTTCTTTATTGGCACAAACATTTTTTTAAAAGTCTCAATCTGTCTGAAATTCTAATCTTGAGATTTTTTTAAAATAATTACAGTAATGATTTCAATTCAAAATTATTGATAAATATAGACATGTCCCTGATGCAATATATATATATATATATATATATATATATATATATATATATATATATATATATATATAATTTATTTAATTATTTAAGATAATTGTTCAACTGCATAATCACAATAGGGCTTGTTATTCATGCTACAAATTGTGTTATACCCAGCACAAATATTTGGTGTCAGATACTTAAAAACTACATTATAACAGGTTTCTCTTGTGCCAATGTGACCTCAGTCATGGCTACAATCTTGTTATTGCTCCTCCTTGTTGATGGATGGTCATATCAACATGATTCTTTTTGCAAGTTTTCTTCTGTCTGCTAGTTGGTCCTACATTAAATTGACACTGATCTGATATTCAACAGGGCTGTCAGGATAGTCATCTTGAGAATTGTATAATTACTTCTTAATGTAAAGGCATATCAACAGGGTCTTTTTACAGAAGGCTTTTTTTATATTAGTTTTTGGACCCACATGAAAATGATAGGGTTTTCAGGATAGTCATCTTGAGAATTGTATAATTACTTCTTTATGTAAAGGCATATCAACAGGGTCTTTTTACAGAAGGCTTTTTATTATTAATTTTTGGACCCACATGAAAATGATAGGACATATGCAGTACGGCTCTATTGACAGTATTGTCATCATTCTCACCCAGAATGGACAGTAATATTTACACGGAAGTTTCCTCTAGCTGGTCTGAAAGAATGATGGTACTGATCTGATAACAAAGAGCCGACTTGAATATCGTTTATTATTTAATAGTATTATAAGTGTTCAGCACTAAGCAGACTTATTGGAAATTCTTTTCAGACAGCAGAATGTCAGCCATTTTGAAGGACTATTGTTGGATGGAAAATTAAAGAACATTGCTTTGAAATAAGAGTTTATTATTTTTAGGAGACATATCAATGCAGTATTTGTCTTGTTGGCTAGTATTACCCCATGGGTACACAAACTAATATTTTATCACACTTAAGAAACTACTAATCTTAAGTAATTAGAAGACTTTATTCAATAAAACAAAGTTGCTATATTTATTATTTAAATTGTAGGGCATTATTTAGCTGCTTTGTTTCTTTTGTATATGCATGTTGCAATTTAAAAACGTGAAAATGCCCTAATGAGGATGGATATCAGCAAAAGTAGTTTGTTGATAATATACTGGAAAGATTAAGCTACTAATATATGTATGATAATAGGACAAGCTATTCCAACTACTCCTCCTGTGAGTGTCATTCACAAGAATGTTGATTAGAATGACCCTGTTACTGAATCTGTTTGATCAGTATTCACAACATGATTAGAAAAAAATGTAAATAATACAATTAGCTCCCTGAATGTTTTTAATAAGATACTTTTTGTTGCATATTCCTGTAAACATTACTACTAATAAAGTTTGACAAAACTGTTTTGAAATTTTTGAGAATCAATTCAGACATAAAATTTCACCATAAAGAAAAAACAGAATCATATTGAATGTGCATAAATCCACCTGTTAACATGGTTCTGTTAGAATCAGATCCAGACAAAAATTTAGCACAAGAAAACACTGCAGATCTATTCCATTTTTTTTTTTGTTACAATACTATCAGTAGGTGCACAGTTGAGTAGCTCTACCTCTCCTTGTGCTCACAAACATTCCAATTCTCTTTCAAATGCAGATTCAAGACCTTACGGTGAGTGATGAGACCTTGGTCGATGTCGCCCCATTGTCTGACCTTCCTGACCCCCTGTGAGAATCCTCTGCATCATTAGACATGCCTGCTGATGTGCAGGGAGCTTTGAGCGGGAAAGAAAAGGTGTGTCTGGAACATTTTGGACGATATATCTTCCAGGTTGTTGACCTTGTGGGTGTGCGTGCGTGTGTGGTGTTTGTGTTTTTTCTTGTGTTTGTGTTCTTTTCTCATGTTTGTTACGTCTTGTTTTGTGTTTGTCATGTTTTATTTTTCTTTCTCGCATCCGTTCGCGTTCGTTCGTGTCCGTCGCGTCGGTTTGTGTTCGTCGCGTCCGTTTCGTTTCGTCCGTTTATGTTCGTCGCGTCCTTTTGTGTTCGTCGAGTGCGTTTGTGTTCGTCGCGTCCGTTTGTGTCCGTCGCATGCGTTTGTGTTCATCGCATGCGTTTGTGTTTGTCGCGTGCGTTTGTGTTCGTCGCGTCCGTTTGTGTAAGTCGCGTGCATTTGTGTTCGTCGCGTCCGTTTGTGTTCGTCGCGTGCGTTTGTATTCGTCGCGTGCGTTTGAGTTCGTCTCGTGCATTTTGTTCCTGTCTTTGCCCTTGTCCCTGTCCTTGTCCTTGTCCTTGTCCATGTCCCTGTCCTTGACCTTGTCTTTGTACTTGTCCTTGTCCTTGTCCTTGTCCCAGTCCTTGTCCTTGTCTTTGTCCTTGTCCCTGTCTTTGTCCTTGTCCCTGTCCTTGTCCTTGTCCTTGTCCTTGTCCCTGTCCTTGTCCTTGTCCCTGTCCTTGTCCTTGTCCTGTCCTGTGCATTTTGGAACTGTCAATTGGGTTTTGTATTTGTTCTATGCATTTTGTATTTGTCCTATGCATTTTGTTTGTTCTATGCCTTTTGTATTTGTTCTGTGCCTTTTGTATGCATTTTGTATTTATTATGTGCATTTTGTATTTGTTCTGTGCATTTTGTTTGCATTTTGTATTTATCCTGTGCATTTTGTATTTGTTCTATGCATTTTGTAATTGTCTTATGCATTTTGTATTCGATGCATTTTGTAATTGTTCTATGCATTTTGTACATTTTGTATTGTCCCATGCATTTTGTAATTATCCTGTTCCTTTTTGTTTTGTAATTATCCTGTGTGTTTTATATTTATCCTGTATGTTTTGTATTTATCCTGTATGTTTTGAATTTGCTATGTGCATTTTGTATTTGTCCTGTGTATTTGGAACATTTCTAATGGTCCTATTTGTATTTGTCCTGTGCATTTTCTAATATGTCCCATGCATTTTGTATTTGTCCTGTATATTTTGTAATTATCAATTTGCATTTTGTATTTGTTGTGCATTTGGTACATTTTGTATTTTTCCTGTGCATTTTGTAATTGTCCTATTCATTTTGTATTTGTCTTGTGCATTTTGTAATTGTCCTCTTCATTTTGTATTTGTCTTGTGCATTTGGTACATTTTGTATTTGTCCTATGCATTTTGTATTTGTCCTATGCATTTTGTATTTGTCCTGTGCATTTTGTATTTATCCTGTGCATTTTGTATTCGTCCTGTGCATTTTGTATTTGTCCTGTGCATTTTGTAATTATCATTTTGCATTTTGTATTTGTGTATTTTGTACATTTTGTATTTGTCCTATGCATTTTGTCTTTGTTGTATGCCTTTTGTATTTATCCTGTGCATGTTGTAAGTGTTATATGCGTTTTGTATTTGTCCTGTTTGTTTTGCTTTGCTGTGCCAGATCTTCACAGATGAACAACTGCATGCATTGGAAGTAGAACAGAATGCAGAATTGACGAGTGTAAAGGATAGCATAAGAATAGTGAACCTGTCCCACTCGCTGAACCTTAAAGGGCAACAAGTCAAGGTTGGTTGTTTCAAGGAAATTCCTTTCTTGCAAAGTTTTGATATCCAGCAGGTTAATCAATTGCATTTCTTAATTTCAAAACAATATAGTTTCTTATATTAATCGGTGACTGTCATTAGTCGCAGTTGCAGGATATGTCCAGTGTTGGCTTTTCAGTTTTCAAATGAAAATAATACTCAAAAAAGTACATTTCTTTTAAATTAATTAAAATATCTGGCTACTTCATTTCTTTGAATTTCTTGATCTCTATTTCACCTAACCTAAGAAATTAATGTTTTCAGTTTTCATCTACATTTTGTTGGGTGGGTGGATGGATGGGTGCAGAAGTAAATGTTTTCAGTAAATCATATAAATACACCCATTCTTGGAAATTATGATTTTATTATTATTAATTACTTATTATTTAATTATTTATTATTATTGCATCTTTCAATTGTTTTCTTAGCTATCAAAGATTTTCTCATTTGTATTTTTGTGTGCCAGGAACCCAAGCCATATGGGCATTTTGACTCGAAAAGAAGTAGATAGTGCAAGAAACGGTTGGAATTCTGTCACAAGGTACTGGGCCATTGAAATAACTAAAACATGAGAGTTGTTATCTTAAGAAGCAATCTAAGGATCCATATGGAAAACTGACGATTAAACCATACATTTGTAATCCACTCTGCAGTGAGTAAATCTCTGCCAAGCAGAGAAGCAGTGTTTGTCGTCGCGGATTATAAGCTGTTTATACAGTGATGTTTTCATGCCCATTAATTATAGTTTAAATACATACATATGTAGATTCACCAGTGTTTTACATGTATGATCATTTTATATTGTGTGTTTGTTTTTTATTTTACAAATGTTTGCTTTAGCCAACAAAAAATCATATGGGTTATTAAATTTATTACAATTCTTTTTTTAAAGGACAAGTACAGTAGCCAGAAGAACATCAGATGAGCCTTGCCAATTGAATCAAGATAATTTTTATTATGACATGTATATATGCCTTAGATTATGCATATTGTATATTGTAATTCATACACTTAAACCAGGTAATGCAGTAAAATATGTACCTATTATCATAATAATAATTCGATATCTAATTAGTGTTTTACTTGTACATGAATTTGAAAATCATTCTTGGCATATCCAACACAGATTCAGGTGTTAAGTGTGTATTCATATACAGATTTAGTGAGCAGATTTTGAAGCAATTAAAAGCTGTAAATTAAATGTGTAAGGCATGTTCATATGCAAAGATGAATGAGTAATTTAGACCATGGAATATCTTTATCCATTTTGGCTTAGTTTTAAATTAGGCATTATTTGGTGAAGATCATTTCGGTACAGATTTCTCAGAAACTAATTTAGTTACGCATTTGGATTTTAGTAGGCCTCTTGATTTGGATAGCCAAGTTAATCAGGTTTGTAAGCTTTTTACATGAATTCTGGATGCTTAGGGGTGGCAGAGTTTTGATCCTGGAGTTAAGCCATCTGTGTATGTTGCACAATCCTTGTGACATAAAAATGTACCTGGTGGTTGTGGAATGCTGATGAAAAAATAGTAAAAGAAGCATGACTTAATTGCATCAGGAAACTGATAAACTTTTATTTTCTTTCAGATTATGTTGAAATTCCAAATGCAATTCAAGATTCACTGGAAAATTAGGGAAACCAAACTACCTTTTCTTCCCAATCTAGGTACTTTCTTAAGAGTGATCATTTCATTTTTGCCTTTCCATTGCATTTTATTTTCTACTGGCCATTCATCCATAATCTGTTAGCTGTGTAGCTCTCACCCAAATTGAGATTAGTAGACCTGTTTCTATGCATGTGTTGATGATTTTATAATTGCATTGGAATGACCCTGCCTTTTTTTTGGACGTGCATACAATACATTTTGACTGCATTTTTAAATGAAAATCTTGTTACCTATGTAGTTAGCTTAATAGCAGGTTATTTACTTGCACTTTTTCTTTTTTAAAAAGCAGTATCACTTAATAACATCAAGAAACTTGATGAAATTTGTTTTACTTCAGATCATAATGATGTTCCAAATGTAATGGAAGTCACTGTAAGAAGAGTGAAAGCAAAAAGCCTTAGTTCCCAACCCAGGTTCTTTCCTAACAAAGGTCAAATAATTTGTATGCTCCCATTGCATTGTATTTTGGTATCTGCTACTGACCAGTCTTCCATTACTGGTTTGCTGAATAGCTCTTGGTCAAATTGAAATACATAAAAATGTTCTATGCATATTTAGACAATTTAATGTATTTTTCATTGTATTATAATGACTTTCTTTTGGACCAACATGCAATACAGTTTAGCTGCATTATTTTTTTTATAAAAAGCCCCGTTTTACAATTGTTATATCAATAGGTTCTTTATTGGCACAAACGTTATTTGTTTTAAGTCTCAATCTGTCTTAAATTCTAATCTTGAGATTTTTAAAAAATAATAACATTAATGATTTCAATTCAAAATTATTGATAAATATAGACATGTCCCCGATGCAATATATATATATATATATATATATATATATATATATATATATATATATATATATAGTACCATTTGTATAAGTGTTTGGTATAACTCTGTTTCCAAACCCATGACATCCCTCCATGGCAGATGTTCTTACCACTGGGCCACTGGAGCAGGCCATCATCAAGTGAAATTAAAAACAAAGTAGCATTAACAATGTTAATATCCAATGTAATGGGATCAATATGTATATTATATCATGACGTCAATTTATTTAATTTTTTCAAAGTAAGTATAATTGTTTTCATTGCCGTTTCAGATGGAAATAATTTTTGGGCAAACAAGAAAACATTCTTTATCTGTTTTTCACTTTTCGGTGCGAGATGGAGAAATAGAACCATCACTCTGTCCAAAAACATTTTTATTTCAGGAGCCAAACACTTATTCCATTCTAGATACGATATTTCAGACACTTATCAACCAAGCTGTGTACACTTCCTATTGATACTGAATTTATTATATCTTGTTACCATGGAAATAAAGTTTAGCATAAGTAGTATATATCTTGTGAGTATGCAAACTGAGTGATGATACAGGATGCTTTCAGTTAGATGTTTTTTAAAAAATTGGGAAATTGCAATATGTCATATTTAGGTTAATCTTTATTGCTATTATGCCATCTTACACAGGTGAAATGATGTTAATACAGGACACCTAAATCGTCTTCTATTGTAAAATTGAGTATATTTGATACACTATCATTTGTACAAATAACAATATTTTCTTTATTTGTACACTGGAGAACTCGAAACCTAAGAAACATTTTTATAACAAAAATATAGGAATTCATAGTTTTACTGTCTGATAATTTTGTACTTTTTAAAATTTATTTAAGTTGAAACTGAGCTGTGGATGGACCTCGCTGATTCAGAAGATGCAAATTCATTATTAGAGATTATTGAATCCTCCACATGTAAGAATTGTTTTGGGAGTGTATATTAACCTCTTGTAATAAGTTTACACTTTAGGTCATATATCCCTGAAACATGCTTATGCAATGACCTGTTATCTGTCTCACCATTAGAGCTAATTTTGTATTACTTCTTCTACCAACAAACTGATAGGGCTGCTGAAACTTTACACTTATTCGTCGCAAGGTCTAGTTGGCCCAAAATGAAAATTGCGCTCTTCAAACATTCATGTCATGTGGCTGCCATGGTGACAACCTTGCCTTTAGAATCTTATTGCAATGCATACTCAACAGCATGAACAGTTTTTTTGAAAATGCATTCTTCTCCAACTGTTTAATTTATTTTGATCTTATTGAAAATATTTTTAGTGCTGGACAAATAATATATTAGTGTTGGAAGTGAACCTCGAAAACCTTGAAAAAGTTTCATTTCACCTACAAAACCTAACAAAATCTTAAAGAAACTGGAGGAAATCTAAATAAATAATACAAACCTAAAATGTTTTAAGCCTGAGGAGTACTTTTAAAACTTTGAAGACATAAACTTAATAACATAAAAAAAAATTCAATTTCACTACTAATCCTGTTATTAGTGTATTCATTACAGTAAGTTATTAAAAATTGGATTCAAGTTATGATTTTCATGTTTTAATACAGTAATATTTTGTGTAAGTTTTGATATGAAACTACACCTGCTCATTTACAAATATCCATTGGTCTTTAAAATTTTATATTGTAGTCCTATGACATTCAGTACAGCTGCCATGGTGGCCATCTTGAAAATCTTTTCACCTTCCCAGCTACTGTTATTTGTGATATTATAGGCAGATAAGTCATATTCCTTGCATCCAGTAGCCCCTCAGATATTTGGAAATGAATTGTCCTGTTATTACATTTTTAAAAAATATTTTACCCTGAGATCTTCTTTTAAATATTTCCATTGATTGACAAATGATTTATTATAATTGACAATTTATTGAAAATTGAATTATAATTTTGTAAGCTAAATATTTGAATATGTTGTATGTTAATATTGTATGCATTTCTTGTGATCAGTGAAATTATGTTGCAAAATTTTTGAAGTGCAAATTATTATGGATAACAATGACAAATCAGAGCAAATTTAACAAAATTATTCTCATTGGTAAACAAAGGATTTGATATAGAATCATTAGCTGCTTATTTACTTTGTTCTGCATTAGTGCTGTATGTATTAAATCTTAATTTCGTGTGTGTGTGTGTGTGTGTGTGTGTGTGTGTGTGTGTGTGGTTTCATGTCCAAATAATAATGCCTTTATGGTGCCAATTAAATTAAAGTTTTAGAAAGAGGTATTAGTCTGTCTTTTGAAAAAGTATAGGATTTAACTGTTCTTGAAATTAAATCACTCATGCTTATTGTGTCTACTACTGATTAACAGGATTACAATAAGAAAATAAATTTCAAAATCTTTTAATTTCAGTCTATTGATTTGAGGCGGAGAAGATACTGAAAACAAATAGAAAGAGAAGACCAACAAAATCTCCTTAAGTGGAAGAGATATGAGAAGACAATTATATTTGAAAACGTACATGTACTATAGAATATAGATTATAGAAAATGAATATATGCTAAACACTGCATTGAAGAAACGAGAAGACAAAAAGTCTATGAAACTTGTAACATATACAGAGGATTTAAAAATATGGAGTATTGTTCAGAATCAGAATGAATTTATGTTAAATTTATTATCACGCATTTTAAATTCTTACTGAGTATAGCACTATTTCTATGACGAGGTGTTATTGTCAATAGCAACGCACATTGTTCATCTAAATTGTCTTTAGCTGTTATATTAAAATACAACAAGTTTCTTAATTTGTTCACTCATGCATACACGCTCTCTCTCTCTCTCTCTCTCTCTCTCTCTCTCTCTCTCTCTCTCTCTCTCACACACACACACACACACAAACACTCTCTAGCATTTAAGACCATTCGTCGAGCAAATTTTATGATGGTATTGGTATACTGATATGGTTTAATATTATATAAAAACGCAGTATAAATTATTATGTAGCGATCACTGATATTTGTTGCCACTCGTATGTAGAGTTGTTAAATCTACCTGATAAATGTCGCAATCTTTACATGATATATTTAATCTGATTTATAGAAAATGAATATATGTTATACACTACACTGAAGAAACAAGAGACAATTTTTTTTCCCCGTGAGACTAGCATTATTTTTATGACTGGGTGTGATTGTCGATAGCAACGCACATTGTTAATCTAAATTGTCATTAAATGTTATATTAAAATACAACATGTTTCTTAATTTGTTCACTCACGCATACAAACAGTCTCTCTCTCTCTCTCTCTCTCTCTCTCTCTCTCTCTCTCTCTCTCTCTCTCTCGCACACTCACACTATCTTTTAAGACCAGTTGATGTAGTTTCAGCCATTTGAAAATGTATCATGATTCCATAGCGATTATGCATTTCTTGGTATCATTTTTGAAATTCCGTTTTCAAATTGAAAATATCTGATTAACGTTTCTTTTGATTCAGTAGAATCTTTACCTATCTGTAATAGTGATTGAACGACCTTCAGCAAATTCTATGCAAACTGTTGCTGAAAGTATGTTGCTTCTTTCATAGTCAGTTTATTTTGTGTCTAGTTGGCTTCAATAATTCACTGTACGCCATACTTGTCTAATTATCGTTTTAAATACTTTTTCATAGTCAAGATCCAAATATTGAAAAATGAAATGTTTGCATTTCTTAAAAGTGTTTCGATACTGTATCCACTGAATAACATTCTAAAAATACCTATGCCCTATGGCGCTACATTCAGTTTTCAATGCTAAATTAACTCAGAAAAACTATACAAAGATCTGGACACGTTACTAAAGCATTGCAGCAAAATAAAGGATCCAAACAGTTGTATAAAGCGATCTAGCAAATCTACTTACCAATAACCAATAGTGTGGACAATGTGTTTCAATGTTGAATTATATTTTCGTAATTCCTTAGAACACCGTGAAAACAAGAGACTTTCCCCTGTCAATATAGTAAAAATGTATGATAATTTTTTATTTAAAAAAATTACAACTGCTTCTTTGGGTGTCCTGTGTGACCAGGTTTCATTAGTATTGTTAGAAAATTATTGTGAGAAACCAAATTAAAGAAAATCCAGTAAATATTATCAATTAGTCCATTTCGTGTGGCAAATTATAATGTATATTCATTAGAACCCCGAAGAATTTATTTCTTTTAAGCACATTGCGATTGCGGTGTTTGTACATTTTTATAAAGTGTGAATAGTGTACATGCAAAGTATACATTTACAAATTAATATCCGAATGCAAACGAACGTTGTCCACATACATACATACATACATACATACATACATACATACATACATACATACATACATGCAAACGCGAGAAAGCAATCGATGGTTTATATTTTGAGATATTTTCATCTCAAAGAGTCATTGTCTACAACTTGTATGTGGAAAAGCTTTTGTTTACTTTCCGAATGACGACTGCTCTAAACATAATGACTTGGAATGCGAAGGGCATTATGACAGGAACGCCCTATCTTTGTTCAATACTCCATACGGTAGATATTGTATGTATACAAGAACATTGGCTATATCCAGAGCAATTACATTTTTTTCAAAGCATTGACAGCAATTTTATGGATTTTTCGAGACCGGATAGCAGAATTAATTCATGTCTATGAGAAAGAAAGCGTCCCTCTGGATTTGGAGGAACTGCAATTTTCTATCGGAAATCATTACCTGTTCGTCCAATGAATAACATTGGGAACGACATAGTTATTGCAGTTGAAATTAACCTATGCGCTATTAAATTGTTTCTGTTCTGTGTGTGGTTTCCTTCCACAAATGCCTCTTTAGATGATTATAAAGAAATAATGGAAACTGTGGAATGCCTATATGATGAATATAATCAAAAAGGTTGTGTGATTATTTGTGGTGACTTTAATGCGGAGCTACCTACAAAAGTGATTCTTAAAAGCAAATATGGTAAAGGATACATACTACAATCCTTCTTGACAAATAGGCATCTAATGTCAACATTTGATATTTTCCCTTCTGAAATACCAGGATATACATATTGCTCATCGGATGGCAAACGTTCGTCTTTGATTGATTACATTTTGATACCCTCCTCCAAAATAGATTTAGTTCATAGTGCTAATATTGAAGATGATCATCATCTCAATTTATCTGATCATTTACCTGCACGAGTAGAGTTGTTAGTTCCTGAGGAACTCCTGGTATCTACATTTTCCAGATATCCAGTTATAATTAACTGGCAAAAGGTTTCTTCAGAACAGCAGGAGAGGTACAAAAATGAAATCAATGAGCACCTGAACTCAATGGAGCTATTTGTAAATAGTATTTCGGATGTACAAAACACCCTTGTTACTGTCGCGACCGTTCTATGCAACACAGCTGATAAAATGTTTCCCAAAAAAAGATTCCTCCCACACTTAAAACCTTACTGGAAATTTTTTTAATGTGGCTGAACTGCATAAAGAGATTAGAAAAAACGATTGTTATGGATAAAAGATGAACGGCCACGTGGGACACAATTTATAACGTATGCAGAATACAAAAATGCCAAAAGAAATTTCAGAAAACAATTAAACAAGGCAAAATACCAGTACGAACAAGAACAATTAAATGAGCTGGAAAAAGCTGCAGAACTGGATGTAGGGAAATTCTTCAGAATAGTAAGACTACATAAGAAGGGGCAGAGACAAGATATTTCTGAACTAAAAGTGGAAGGAGAAATAATATGGGACCCTGATTTAATTCGTGACGCATGGTGCCAACATTTTAAAATGTTCAGTACTGAAATACCAGATATTAATTTTAACGAATCGTTTGCAGCTGAAATTAGAAACAAAATGAAACATATTGTGGATTAAAATATTGATGACAGAGGTGATAAGGATATGCGTGAAACCATACTACCGAAAGACATTGAAGATGCTGTAAGAGAGCTGAAGAAAAATAAATCATGTGGACATGACAACATATGTGCAGAGCATTTAATGTTTGCCTGGCAGTCGATTAGTTATATTTTGCGCAAAGTATACAATAGAATAATTTCCTTGGAATCGTATCCTGATTACTTCAAACTTGTAAACTTGTAAATGTTATACCTATCTTTAAAGGCGGGAAAAAAAGATCGGTTAGATATGAATAACTATAGAGATATCTCAATCGTTCCAGTATTTCCCAAGCAAGGCCATATAGTTGTCTTTCTAGAAATGAGAGTTATAGATAATATTTTAACAATTAATACGTTTCCACGGTATAAATCATTATCTAACGTGTAAACACAGGGGATAACTGAAAAACAAAATCATATTGATATATGAATTTCAGTACTGTTTCATACACACGCAGTAACATCCTTTCTGTCCTTCTATAAAATTTGTGGTAAAGGCTCTTACTCCAGCTTGTATTGGTTGGAAGCTTTTACGTCATAAGCTATATCACTAGCAACTTGCGCAATCAAATATATTATAATTAAGTAAATCTTTGGCTAGTTGCCATTTTGCATAGAAATGTAACTTGTAAGTTAGTGTTTTTGTAGAAGGGGTCCACGACTATCCAGCCTTAGTTTTCTCTACAAAAACTTAAATAGCTACTAAATGTTTTTATTTTCATTATGACTCTGGCTGTCTTATTTTTAACATTTATAATTTCCCCTTTATTCGTAATGTATAGTCTTAAAATGACACATTTACTGCCAAAACAATGTTGTTGTGGAATTGCACATTGCATGTTTTCATTGTCTTATTTGGATCTATAAAATCCCTAAAATTTAAAATTTTCTCCTAGAATTGTACAAGAAAATATTTAGCTCTTGCGTGGTTTTTATAATCATCTCTCTCTCTCTCTCTCTCTCTCTCTCTCTCTCTCTCTCTCTATATATATATATATATATATATATATATATATATATATATATATATATATAGTTTCTGTTTTTATTTATACTACACCAAATAAATTTAGAAACAGATCAATTAAATAAATAAACTTTACAAAGCATACGGAATTCTGAAATTTTATCTTGGACATGGAGAAGGTAATTCTGCGAAGTCCTTTTTAAGTGTAGTGAACTGCAGGTGACAGGTGTGTAAACCTGTCTCCCTTTTAATATATGCCATTTACCACATGTGTGGCACCCCACCCACCCCTTTGTATGGAGAAAACACACTTATCAATAAAATAAAAAATATACCATGTTTATGTCTTTGGTTGATTGATTGATTGATTGATATTTAACGGCGCACCAGCACTTTTAGGCTATTTAACGCCATACAACAGGTTGTATTTATACATGGTTAAAAATACTAAAGGTTTAATATCGACCAGCGATATAAAAAAAAACAAATAGTTCAATATAAAATGATAAGTTGTTGGTAACAGTAAAATATGAAGCTTCCCAATCAATGGGAAATGTAAATGGTGTATGTTGATGAAAAGATGTTGCAAAATAATGGGCGGTATTTGCATTAAATAAAAATGCACTAGGTGATGACATCCAAGTTAAAGTTTAAGATAAAGATTTACTTCCTTCAAGAAATCTAAACTACAAGTGATAGATACAGTATCAAAAAGTTCCTTCATGTCATGTACATTATAGTACTTATCACGTGTAGGTTGCAGGTCGGAACACTCGGTCATAAAGTGTTTAACAGTGAATGGTTCATTGCAAGAGACGCACTCTGGTGGATCTTCACCTTTTAGTATGTGTGAGTGGGTTATGTATGAATGACCGATTCTGATTCTTGCAATGACAGTCTCCTCCCTACGGATAGTTCTGTAGGAAGGAGTCCATTCCCCCAGAGTAAGTTTGATGGCATGAAGTTTGTTGTTGACTGTATGATCCCATGACGTCTGTCACTTTTGACGCAGGTACCTTTTGATACAAGGTTTAAAATCAGTAAACGGTAATTTAAAATCTGATGGTTCTTGGGATAGAGCCATCTTAACAGCCCGGTCTGCTTCTTCATTACCTCTAATACCAGTATGGCTAGGTAACCAACAGTATACTATATTGTCTTTGGTACGTTCTAACCACTAGAACACCGGAGCAGGTTGAACAACTCTCATAGGGTTGAAGTTATCATTAAGTTGAAGAACACGGATAGATGTAGATAATTCTGTAAAGCCATTGCACATTGACAATGTAAGCCTATTTATCAATTTTGGAACTATCACTTGTGGCTTTGTCTTGTAGTATATTGATGGGGCATATGATTAATTAAAACATGTTGCCTGTTAAAAGTCCGACTGGATTTGTTTCGATTAGATCCATTTATCCCGCTGTTTTCCTTTACGTTTTTATTAATATTCCATTAAACACTGCGCATATTAACATTCTGTATAATATATTTTGCTATCATTTGAAACGAACTCTTATGCATCAAATCTCTTTCTTCATTAAATGGCAATGCACCATACTTATCTCATTTATTTGAATTGTTTATGCTCTATGTTAATAGTTGTCGGGGAAAAAAGGAATGGAGGAATAGTTAAATTGTTATTGAGATAAACACATAATTTTATATACAATAAATTTGCCATTTTTTAATACTTATTTAACGAGTTATTTGTGGTATTGCTAATTATTTATAAATAGTGACGTTACAATACCGGAACATTCTGCGTCAAAACGGGAGTTATTTCCCTTGGCAACTACTGACCTTACTCATTTTCCTGTTACACTAAATATCGCTAAATATTCGCAGTTTTTGTTTGTTTTTGTTTTTGTGTGCTTTTGATGAAATTTAAAGTGAGTATTATTTAACGTTTAAGGTGTTTTGTAGAGTCTTGGGGTGTTTAGTAAGACCCAGTTTGATCTAAAGCCGTACATCCTTTGACAATGGTATGCTGTTCTTTGAGAACAATAGTATCAGCCCTAAACAAGACCAAGAGGAAGTAGCGCCTAAAATAGTAGCTTTGTTCGCTCAACTCCATCCAAAATACTAAGCAATGCATCTTCTATGTGGACTTCTTGAACGTTATTTTTATGCTGCAACGTTTAGTTTAATTTACTGCATGTAATCGTTTACAAAATCGGTAAACGAGTAAACGAACATGCATACATTTATCATTGACTGAGGAACTACCCGTAACAGTCAAAGGATATTATTTCTAAGTTTATGCTTAAAATTATTATTAAGTACAAGTTTTATTTAGTATTATTCTGTTTAAGTACTTTTATATAATTTTCACACTGAATGCGGCATGAGCTCAAAATTAAAATGTTAACGAAAAACGGTTTTAGCCACGTTACAAAACATTACACGTCAATAATTACTGAGAAACAATACTGATGTTAAAGAAGCCTTGATTACAAGCCATTTAATTTAAAGAAACCCAGTTTCAAAGTTGTAAGAAATTGCATACTTGCTCAATCCTCGTATATCCCTCAAAAAGCATACACCCACCCACACGCGTCATGTCAGTATGTTCGGTTTTAATATATAATTTGTTGTCATATGGGAAGCAATATCAACCCAATTTCAAGGACGTTTTACAATAAAAGAAAAAATAAGTACAGCAAATTAAATAAATGCAAAATGAACGATATGTGACATGCACATTATATTACGAGTCACCTGTTAAGCATGTGTAAATGGTAGAAAGCGGTTGAGTTTCTACTAACTGAGATGAAATGGCATCGTTTTGTTTATTGTAAACTTCATCCAAGGTTCCAGCGTGATAACCCTATCTACACCTTGGCTTATCGAGTAGATATTTCTGTACTTCGGATCTGTAAATTTCATTAGATGTACAAGCCACTGATTCATTTCAAAATTAAGTTGTTCAAATTTGAACACGGTTCCGAACCTGGATTTAGCAAATATGTAAATAGTATTGATGTCTCAAAAGGATTAATCTAAAGTGTCTTTGAATGAATCCACAGTTCTCCCAAAATAGTTAGTACAAAACGTAATCATGCGTACTTTGTTATTGACGGTAGCCAACACTTTTGGTGTTGCTTCCTAGCGACGAAGATGTGGATGAGGAATATTGCAGGCAGAGATTATGCGCATTGTTGTGTTGAGCTGGACATCAATTAGCTTAGTATGGGATGAGTTAACCCAGACAGGAGTGCTGTATTCTGCTGTCGAATAACAGAGGGCCAGTGCTAATGTCTTGAGTGTCTGAGCACTAGAACCCCAGGCTGAGCCAGCCACTATGCAGATTAGGTTGTTTCGAGTGCTGAGTTTTGCTGCAGTTTTATTCAGGTGGTTGTAAAATGTCATTGATCTACTGAGAGCCACACCAAGTTATGTTAGGGTCAGATCATGTTTGATATGCTGCCCGTTGAGGAGAATGAAAGGCTCACGGTTCGCATTTGCATTGTTAAGCTTGAAGACGCTTGAGACTGTCTTAGTTGCACTTGGCTGAATTCGCCATTTCTTGAAGAAGTTCGTCATATCCTCCAGATCATTATTTAGTACCCCCTCAATCTCAAAGCTGAAAGAATAAAGTCAATGAAGAAAATATCAGTTTAGCTACACATCCAATTAAGTTCATTATCGCTTATAGAAATGTAGAAAACGAAAGCATGAACATTTGGTATTGTGTTATAATTTTTTCATGGATTAGCTCCACTCCATTGGATTTGAAATTGTGTTAGCTGATGTTTGGGGTGGTAAGTAGGATACTGATATTTTGAAGAAAACAACGATTTAAGCTGCGTTGCGTATTCGACGGCGGCTGCCTTTTGGTATGATGTTTTTGATAAGAATAATTGCAGTTACTGTACACGTCTTCTTCTTACATTCAATATTAATAGATAAGCTAAAAGAAAACTACGCCATGCACCTTTTTCATTTTACGAATTTACCTGTTAGCTTAAATTGTTACACACAAAAAATTGCATTTTCTTGAAACTATGGCTTATACAAATGTTCGTAAGATTGTACTGATGTGTGCAAATTCATTTATCAACAGGTCAATATACCACACACTAGATTTATCTCTATGTTGATATTTCTACCTCTTTTTCTTTCTAGGCAATTAATCATAGATGTATTTGCTGTCTGTCCATACTGTTTTCGTCTCGGTTAAAAACGTTGCAATTAAAGAAAGCAAGTATACAGAAGTAGATAGTTCTGATTTAGTCTTCATCTGTAATCTAGAGCAATTGTTTGTAGTGTGGACTAATAAACGTATGATACAAAATGTATTTTACTTTTGTTTGTCTGCTTGTCTATCAATTGTTTTGTCTATCTGGTGGACTAAAAGAAAATGATGTACTTTGGATTGTAATACCAAGTGCGTAATGTATGTTCTTGCTCTGTACAACACTGATCATTGTCAATGTCTCGTCTTCTATGTGATTCATCTCCTGAGTTTGAGACGACTTGAAATTCAGAGTGCAAGTCAACATACTAAATTATTACCATAACGCAGTACCCAAGATTTCGACTGCCTTAAGGGCCTCCACAGGGTTTAATCCAGCACTGCCATCATCATCATCATCATCATCATCATCATCATCATCATCATCATCAGTTTATTGACCCATAGTGGTCATTGAGGCACTGTGTTTCTGAACATCTGACCAGTTCCATCTACTCGTCTCGATCATGTACCAATGTCTGTGTCCACAAAACTATTCCTGGTCCATTTTGTGATGTTATCAGTTCACATTTGTATCTGTCTAACTCTCCTTTTGCTAACCAGGACACTGTCCTGCAGTACTGTTGTGGATGGTCTGTTGGCTCTAGTGACATGGCCATACCATTTCACTTTTCTCTTTTTGACAATGGTCAGGAGATAATCATAATGACCTACTTTGTGCCTGATGGTGTTACGCACTTCTTCATTTGTGATGTGGTCCACATAAGAGCTGCTAAGGATGGTTCTGTAGCATCTCATTTCAAGTACCTGGATTCTTCATTGTCATTCTGCTGTCAGGGTCCAGGCTAGCAGCAGAGAGGCCCTACATACTATTTTTTGAGATCTCGATGAGCCAAAAAAAAAAAAGAACACGCATGGTCTCATTGGGTAGGTCTGGCCCTCTCTGCTGATGTACATTTGTCCAGGGTTATCCAAATACTTTGTCAATTTCTGTACGGTATCTTGATCGTGGGTGATGTAAATGTATTGTTATAAATCCGTGTGGAGTAGTCTGTGCTCGTGAAAAAAAGTTTTTTTTATTATAAAAATTTAATTATATCCATATTTCCATAGCAATACGTTTGATGAATATTTCTCAGAGCATTTTTATCTACGCCGTTAAATACAGCAAGAATATTAGTTATTTCTGATTACTTTTGGAATTTGAGTATACCGTTGAGTTAGATAAATAACATCTGTAGTTTTATGCCTTCCTTGAGAAAATATTTTAGCGGGATTTGTTTGTTTATCTAGCCTTGCGTCGTCGTAAACAACTAAATTATTAATAAATCCATCTAATTTATCGACCGACGGTTCATTATTGATATATGTTATAACCTCGATAACGTCATCGCAGTTTTAGCAATTTTGCGTTTTCATTAAAATCTTTAAGAACTTCATAACATCGCTGATCATCAATGGATGGTGCTACCAAATACAATTTATCCCCTTTCAACCATCTCATTATCAGATTTATTAACAATTGTGTTTTACCACTTCCAGATGGACCTTTTATGATCATTCTGATATATATTTTTAGCGCTGGATGATGTTTTACTGGTTTTTGTTTCGTGTCGCTGAAAAAAAAATTACATCCATGTTTATTATTATTTATATGAATTATATTGTTTACGCTCCCGAGTTAAGACTCCAACCAATGACTTGTTTACGGTTACAACAAAAAATATAAAAAATATAAGATGGAAAATGTTCTGTATATGGCAGAAAGAAGTCTTCGTTCCTATCCAGAATTCAACGTAAAGATGGTGTTGATATTGCAACATTAATGTCGAACATTCCAGGTACTCCATGGGCTAAATACCCAGGAGCAAAACATATTCTTGGATATAATTATTGCGGTCCTGGAACTCGACCTGATATTCGACTTGATAAACAAGATCAACCGAAATCTGGTGAATATCCGATAAACGCGATGTCAAGTTCATGATGTTGCGCATAAGAGTAAAGACGTACAACATAGACATATCGCAGATGTAAAGTTGATTCATGCGCTAAATCCCATATATAAAAAAATCTCTTAAAGAAAAATTAGCTAATTGGTTAGTTAAATCTGCGATGAAAAGTAAACTTGTGTCAGGTGCTGGTAGTTAATCATCCGATAATTTAATTGAATCAATTTTGTATAGTCAAATTGGATATTGGAAAGGTAAAGCAGCTATTAATAACTCGCTTCTGTAGAAAATGTCACACACTCTGCCGCAGCAGTGAGATTATAAAAATAGGCGATTGGCAAATTTATCTTCCACCACCTAAACGAATCGAATATGCACATTCTGATGATAGTGTTCCAAATGAAGTTCATCACGCTGATATTCTGTTTTACCTCATGATACTAGATGTTGAGTAGCGTACAAATACGCGTTAATCGTCGTTGATGTTGCAAGTAGATACAAAGAAGCAGAACCATTGTCAACTTAAACACTACTGAAGTTGCTTCTGTGTTTGAGCTAATTTATCAACGAGGATCCTTGCGATGGCCACGGCTATTACAGGACGGTAAATAATTTATTGGTGCAGTGTCATCGTTGATGTTTCATCACATCGTTAAAATACGACGAGGACAGAAAGAGATTCATCGTTATTTGTATATCAATATGCAAAAGAATTTATTTAGAATACAAGATCTCGTGAATGGGTTGTAAGATTACCAAATGTGATAGACACATTAAATAATGAAATTACTCGAACAATTTCCATGAAACGCATTAACGCGATCACAAAAGAACATATACAATAACGACATACATTTTCACAACAACCAGTGTTAGGTAATGTAACTGTCAGATATTTACATGAATCTGGTGAACTTGAAGGTGGTACCAAAAGAAAGAGCGACTGGTCCTGTTTGGAGTACTATACTACGCATAAAATTTCCAGCGTAGTTATATCCACGGGTAGACCTGTACTATACAGATTAGATTCAACTGCTCCTCAAAGAGGATTTACATGTGAACAGTTGCAAGTAATTCCAGAGGATACACAATTATCTACAACTTTACTTAATTAAGAACACCAACACCTCTGCGTCGATTACATTCAAGACAAGTTAATACTACGTATTCACGTATATTACCAAGATTATTATCAATTACATCTACGGTATATTGTCTAGGATTATTATGAGAATACTGCCATACCATTATACTGTTACATCCTATACAATGATTATTATGTTGCCGTTTTAATAATATAATAAATTAAAGATCAAGATTAAAATCGCGATTATTTTTTTTTTTGGTCACTTCTTTTATAGCTAGCCAATTATTTCTTATTATATCTTCGTCGATAATATCGTCAGCGGTTTCTATGAAACTAAAAACGATTCTTCGTAATTGAGATATTTTTCTTACTCATGATACTGCAAGATAAACTAAATTGGACCACTCGATACGATCATCAACGATACAAACTCGTGTATCAGAAATTATTAATCCTTGAGATGAATGAATTGTCATTGCATATCCTAGCTTTCTTGGTGATCCTTTAGCTAATGCACTTTCAACATAATCGATGTTAACTAAAACAATATCATTGATGATAAGTTTTTGTTATTCTGATGATCCTGGTATCTTTACGGAAATATTTTCTGTCGACGTGTATCTAATGGTCAATAACATAATGGTACAAGTAATTCTGTAAATTTGTCTTTATGTATCTGAAATATTTTTTATTGAAGTTCATCACGAACAATTTTTCTACTTGCAACGATTATTTCGTCTGGTCTCCATGTATTCCAAAACACATCCATAATAATTTCTGTAATTTATAGATACATATACAACAATTTAATAACAACAATACATACAATTTAACAACAGATTTGTTTCCCTAGAATACGAAATGAAAATTGTATAAAGAAAATTTGCAGTATAGTGAAATGGATACCAAATATTCATAAATGTTTTATCCCAAAGCCAAAGATATAGAATAATCGGAGTGAATTCTAGTGTAATTCAAGTTTTGAATGAGCATACTGAATGCCGTTCACAGTGCGGTGAATACAAACCTAGGGGATGGTGGTTGCGTGCTGAATAGTGATTCTTCTAGCATTCTGTTCAGGACTGGGTTTCATATAATAAACATTACAGCAAGTTTGTTATTTAATAAAATTATAATGTTGTTTTCACATGTTAATACCGAATATATTTCATGTGAAACAAAAGCAATATATTTCATTTTTAAACATGTGACTTCAAACCCAGTAAAATGTAAATGTCACATTTTTTACACTACACAATGATAATGATATATATATATATATATATATATATATATATATATATATATATATATATATATATATATATATATATATATATATATATATATATATATATCGTTTATGCAAACCTAGCTAGCTGCCACAAAGAAGGACTGAACATATTGTTTTACAATAAGTCGTAGAAATGTGAATGTAAAAGAAGAAACTGTCCACCTCTATTTAGAGGCTATAAAAACCTTTTGCATCCAACGTCTTTTAAAATGTGTATAAACTGGAGTCCTAGTAATCGTGATAATCTAACACCACATAGGTACAACGGACTGAACACAGATACAATTTAGATAGTATTGAGTAAATCAGGAGTAAACATATAATATCATTATATTAATAATAATCTTTAAGAAAGAACTTCAAATATAACCATGGCGCAAACGAAAAACATTTACCCCATATTTCATTTTGATAACTGTATATCTATAATCTATGAAATCAGAACTACCTCTTTCTTGTTATCTCAATAGATGTTATATATTTACCTGAAACTTATTTAAGGTATGCTATGAATTTCTGATATGTAGCATCCTTCTTTAATCTTCTGTTAGATCCGATATCTGAGAATACTGGTTTTAGGATATGGATCAATTTTTGCTGTGTCAGAGCTGACCTTGCAGAAGACCTGAAGGGATATTTAACACACGGCTTTCGGCGCATTAACTGAAAAGTAACATTTCAATACATCAAAAAATTGACCCAATCTGTTTGATTGGCAAGGTTGCAATAACAAAAGGGACTTTTTACCATAACTTCTTTTTTTGCATATAAGACTTTATTATCAGTTTGATTCTTATCCAGTTATGCGCATCTTCAGTTTACCTATCAATAATTGAAAAATATGAGGGGTACTAAATTTATAAAGCTTGATGAGATTAGCTGATATTCACATAATCTAATACATGATAAACTTATGCTTTTAAAATAACCTTAACAATGTTTACAATCCTTATTTAATAAACAAAATATGTTGTATATTGTTGTCCCAAAATCACTGCCAAGATTTTTTGTGTATAATGATAAGAGGTTATAAGAGTTGTGTAGGTCAAAGTTATAGCTGCAGTTTTTGAAAGTTTAGATGCTCATTTGTGCTTACATCAACAAAACCAAGCCGATTTAAGCCATCTCTAAATTGTGCCTGGACTGGTGTTAAGTTTTGGGACAGGAGCGTTTCTAATTCTTCTTCTGTTAGGAAAGATGGTAGAAGGCCCGTTCTGCATCAATGACAAACCTAAAATTATTGTTAACAAGAATAGAATGGGTACTTTAGAAAAGTAACAAAGATGACGCGCGTGTGATATTAAATGAAATATATATTTAAACCAAATAAATCATTTTTTTCTGTTTCACGCTTATTAACTCCAAAAACGAGACAAAGAATGTTAAGCAAGAAATATGGGTCATCACAATCACATCTTACTAGGTGTTGAAATACGCGTGACACATGAATGCACGCTAAAAATAGCAATGTATTGAGCATGCATGCAACAATGTCGTGTAAACTGAAACTGAGGTAAAGGAGTTAAAGAATGTCAAAAACATTTTTGCTGAAACAGTTAGGATCACTTTATATATATATATATATATATATATATATATATATATATATATATATATATAGAGAGAGAGAGAGAGAGAGAGAGAGAGAGAGAGAGAGGCAGAAAGAGACAGAGAGACAGAGAATACTTTTGTTCAACAGCAGAATGAAAAACCTATACCATTCATTTATACTGCAAACGATTTGCTTTATCGATTGCTTATCAAATTGCAGACCAAAGCTATTTACCACAAACATTAACATGAAAGCATATTGTGCTCTGCCTAATATTCACATCGCAGATATGTTGTCCATCGATAGCCGAATGATGACCAGCATAGTAAAATTTAGATTTGCAGCAAGTAACGAAAATATAACACTTACCACAAACTAGTCCTGCACCAAAATAGTATTTCCTTTTAAGTCCACCGGAGTCATCTTTCAGTGTGTATGCACCCTCCTCAGTCATTTCAAAAAGTCTCCATTCTTCTTTTATTATTTCTTTCATCATATGAGTGAGGAACTTCTTCCTTGGTCCCCCTAGGTCGGAAGCCTCTTCTCTATAACATTTCACCTCAAGGGGTGCCAGAAGGTTTGGCGCTTCCAAGATCTCCTCAATTCCTGTTGCAAACATGTTCATCCGTGACACATAAATGGGTTGGGTTTCACCCTCCAGCGTTTCTGTTAATGATGTTTGGTCTAATTGTCTTCCAGTCATAACAGATTTTTGAAAATGGCGCAAGACAGCTACTGGGTCATGAATGTCCTTGCTGTGGCAACAAAAAAGAGCAAGTCAAGTTACTTAAACTACTGAATTCAGGTGTAGTTTTGTAACCTAAGAAGGCATCAATATATACTGCAACAACAGAAAAGAAAAGCAACGGAGTCTAAGAATCTTAAAATTTGTCAGTTGTATCTAACGTTTCTAATTCAAAGGACAAGCGCTCATTCATATGCATGTGGCAGTGAGAAATAAAGATATCTGCTGAAAACATGTAATTAAAGTCAAGCTATATACATGAATTAATGTATTTTACTTGGATAACAAAACAGAAGATATCCATCAAGATTAACTAGTTGGTAGACATATTAGCAATCGGTGCTTATTGGCGTGTGTGTGTGTGTGTGTGTATGTGTGTGTGTGTGTGTGTGTGTTAAACCAGTCTTTAATGTTAAGCATATAGTTACCTTTTCTCAGATGTAATTATAAACAGGTCACTTGGCACAACAATATATTGTCCAGCATGTAAAATGAATTAATAAGAGTTACCTGCATCTTATTATGCGTTATTATGACTCATCTAGACAAAATAATTTCCACTGTCTCATATAAAGTAGTATGTTGATGAAAAGGCACAGATTGGCCTCAAGAAGGAAATTTTGTTTTTGATATATACTTTGATCACAGACTATTGATCGATTTGTTTCTAAGCATGAGTATATACAGCAACCATACAACACGGCATCTCATAATTTGATCTTTCCAAAACAATTTTTAAAAAACATCTTACACTTATTCCAAAATGACAGCCATGCTGTCAACTAAACAAGAATGCAGATCACCAATGTTGGAATGTCCGGTTACTTCATCGTGATGTTGAGTGTTTCTTGATCCAGCACCATGCCCTTCACTGGTACGGACTACTGTTGTTACTATACCAGCATGCTCGTTGGTCCCAGAGCTGGGAAACGTGGCCAGGACAGTATCCTGTTGTCTTAGATCTTGAAGTGTGGTACATTACTGTACATTTCACCAGTGTTGAGAAGTGGGGGGTCTACACTACTGGTGTTATGTGTTGTTACAACACCAGGCTGCTCACTAGTGTTAGCTGGATCATCGCTGAAAACACATAAATATGTTTACAACATTTGACAATCAGACGATGATAGATCGATTCCGATTTATGTCGTCCTGTAAGTTTTATAAAAAGCATATGCATTGTACAAGACATATTTTAGATAATAACTGTACTTTAATAGTTGAAATATGTGTAGGACACAACTAAAATGACTATAAAGTGGCATATTTATTAATTAAGGATGAATAAATTCCATCATCAGACTCTGTAACATGCAAGAGGATTGACAATGCAAAAAAAAAAAAAAACATCGCGTAAAAAAATCCACCAACAGGACTTTTAGTTACTTTACATGGGTAGTGACCAGTGGACTGAATAAAGGGGACAATGTATAATGCATGATCAATCTGCACTGGAGCCTCACTTTCTTTTTCACTAAAGTGATGCTCTATGGTGATGTTTAGTGGATTCAATACATCTATATGCAGTCTACTTCCAGTAAATTACATATCACGTTTGCAGGAACTGTACGAATGTAAATTATATTTCATTTGTATATGCAACTATACTATACTCTACATACATATGAATCATTTATCAGCTTACAGGGAATTAGTTACACACTCTACACAATTATGAATCATTTCAGGCAAATAATCAAATACTGAAGGATGGACAGAAGAACGTCACACAAATTGTCTAGTCCTGAGTCAATTAGATCTAAAACCTATGTTCAAAGACATACAACTTACTTGAAAATTTCAATTAAACCTGCATCTTCTCCTGATTTCTGACAATCATTAAAAAAATATGTTAGTACGTTTTTAGCAATAACACTCTCAATCCCCAACATTACGAAAATACTCTGCATTAACTCTGTATAAATTTAGTGATCTAAACAACAGGCATTTTCTAACCAAACGAAATTCATACCCTTTGATTCTGGCTAGGTATCAGTAAAGTTTATATAAAAAATCTCAACAGGAAAGCAAAGCAAAACTTCATTTACACAACATTTCATCTTCGCTAGCCAAGCTTCCGATATGATAATCCTATCTACACCTTGGCGAACAGAACATTGATACTGGTGCTTTGTCCTAGCGACATCTATTGGATTTCCTGAACTGCCCCCCATCGTACATAAAGCCAAGTAAACAATAGCGTTATGCATTCTACACTGGCCGAAAATAATGGAGGCAATTGACCTAAAATGATACTTTGGATGTTTAACCTCGAAAGTATGACTATGTTCCAGAGTGAAACCATTACAGGTGTATTTGAGAAAGAAAATTGTGCAAACACGGACTGGTACTAGAAAATTGCTTACTTATCAGTCCATTCTAGCTGTGGGCTCCCCTTGTCCCGATCATGTAGGAACAGTGTTCACATTTGAACAACTTAATTTTGATTGGATACGGTGGTTTACCGTTGCATCCAGTGAAATTCATAGACACAAAACACAGAAATACCTGCCCGATACGCCGAGTCGATGATAGGTTATCATATCGGAACCTTGCCTTGCTAAGATGACAGCCCTTAGAAATTGAACCTTTGTCTAATATACATGAATTGTATATAAACGGAGGTAATATACTGTTGGATTAATGTTAAAGCATTAACATGAGAAAAATACGTGATACAATTAATTGATAATCAGACTAACTTACCTGACAAGTTTGCATGTGTTCTCTCAGGTCCTTTATAGGTACCATGCTTGAACAAGACAAACACTTTTCTTGCTCTTCAAAGGAATCTTCTATGTCAATTATAGCGATGCTTTTCTGAATCGGCCTGATGTATATGCGACCTGTACCGAACTCCCTAATGTCTTCTGCACTGCATCTTCCGTGACTTACTGTGGTTAAAACTTTTTTGGAGTTGCTTTTTAGCGTTAACAGCTCAAAACCACCACACTGATCTAAAGCCGGAAAAGAACTGGAAAACAGATAATGAATATTACATTTTTTTTCGAGTACGGATAACGGTTTTATATCAATGTTCACTTTTAAACTCAATTTTAAAACAATTATGTAATGTGTCTGTTTGGCGTTAGGATTTCAGGAATAAAAATATGGTTAAATTTATTTGGAAGGTTGGTTCAAGCTGGAAATATTGAATGGATGATGTTGAGTACTGACATGAATCGTCACCGACTCTTATATTTCAGTAACTTCTTGAATACCATTCAATTATCTTTACTCAGATAATATTGTTTTGTGAACGTATCTAAAATTTGGTTTATACGTTGTTACGTATATTTAAGTCATTTATTTATTTTTGTCAGATTCATATTTGACATTTTGGGTTTAAAATTCATTAATTGGGAGATATTTCTAGAAAATTGGGTTGACCTATACTCTACAAGTAAACATCAGATGTTGACCTTATTTCTGACCTTGTTTCTGAGTGTAAAGGACATTATGAAGCTTTGTTCTCAATATCTTTTTTTTTTTAGTTCTTGAGAGTGGGAATAACTGATTCTCATGTGGTGTGGTGTGTACGTGACTTTATGAACGTTGGTTTGTTCCAAAACTTCTAGAATATCACGTGACCCCTTCCTGTTTACGTAAAAAAAAAAGTATATACTTGTGTTTGAGAGCGAGCTGTTCAGTAGAAGATTTGGGCTTATAGAATACAAAGATGTGTGTTATTGTTTGAGTTATTTTAAATTACCTTGTGCGGGAAATTATTTCAAATCGTTTGGATCAAGAGGAATTTATTGTGTTATTTATCTGGAAAATACTTGTGCTCATTGAATTATCATGAGACCAGAACTGACTTCATCACGTGACATCGTCTTCCATCTTGGATTCCTTCATCAAAATTCGAACCTGGAACTATTAAGACATTTTATTATCAGGACTTTTGCAATTCCACTAGTGGATTAAATTGTGAATTTTTTTTTGGATTAACTTTGGATTTGATTCTTAAAGCCGTAAGTTTATTTTTCTTTTATGAAAATATTTGTACTCAATAAATTGTTTATTAAGTTTTTTTTACAAGCTTGTTTTTTTTTTCCTCACTCTTTCTTTGTTGATGTTTATTCGAGCCTAAGCACGTAACAACATTTACTTGATTTTGACAAGTAAACCGTAGGACATAGCTTGTTCAACCAAATGTTCCTTGTCCGCAAAAACGTTAATAAAAACACCTGGTTTTACAAGTACAGTATTAAAACTAATCGCAAAAAGGGATACAGTTAAGTCTATGAATAAAAAAGACAATACATACGAATAGGTACATTCAAATTTTACATAGTGTTTCTGAACTTTTATTTTGTGGAATATTGTATTTAAAAATCAATAGGAGCTTAACGCATAATTTATGGTCCAACAAATATTAGCTTCCACCACTCCCAGTCACACACAAGCTTAATGGTTTAGCAATAAGTACTTAATTGTTTGATTTACCAAGAGAAAATATTGGAAGTAAACATTAGAGAAAATAATTTCCAGTTGGAATATTATTTTCATGGTGAGGCTTGGAACAACTTGAAGATGGGAATTTGTACATGTTCGCATTGTTGAGAGGAAGTTAATTTCTATGACTAAAACAAATCTGTATATTGTGAATAGAAGTTCACACAGAGATACAATTTGAAAGAGACATTTGCATCAAGAGAAACAGTAGATATAACTCACATCAACAAGCGATGGTGTATCTTCTCTATTATGACTTCAATTGTAACTAGATGAGCAACCTAGAGGCGGAAACCGAGTTCCATAGTGCCTACTTTGCTGTTTTTATTTTTATTTTTACAGTTCATTCTTTTCAGATTTAGAACGCAACATACAAGCATTTATTTGCATGTACTTCACTTGTTTCCTTCATTTAAAAAAAATTGCCGATCACCTTTCATTACTTTCTGGAAAACATAATTACCTTAGTATGGCTTGTCTCACTTGGTCATGCAAAGCATCAGTAGGAATAATAACTCTCTTTTCCCCCAAGGCCATTTTTACGTAGGATTCTCCTTTCTTCCAGAGATGGAATAGTAGTAGAAGTATTGGAACTCAGACAAACAAAAGATCGAGTCATAGTGCGACCTAAAATAGAATATGTATCATCGCAGTTTACTAGTTTTGGTGACTAGAATCAGGACATAAAAATGAGCAATATTTCCTAAAACGTTATATAAGTTTATGTTGCATGAGTAAAGCAGCTAGGTATGTGTTTGTAAGACATGGATGCCTACACGTTCCTGTTGAACAAAAATTAAAGTAAGAAATAAATATGCATGTATTAATAAATCATACTTAGGTTTCATATTCACTGTTGCAATTATGTGTGAAAAAAATGTGATAAATTCCAAAATTCAAAATTGAACAATATAAATGTGTGAATCGTAAAACACACTAACGGAAAGACAAAGCAGAATAAAAACAACAACAACATAAGATGGGAGAAACAAACACATAGTAACATTTGAGCATCGTAAGACAGACACACCTCAAGCAGACAGTCATTACAATGGTTGGGGTACTTATTTTATATTTAAAATAATACTAGTACAGAATATTTAAATAGACACAAACATTGTGGCTAACTGGAATGCTGAAGTGATGTGGTGCTGGTGTCACATCAAGACAAGCAGTAGAGGGAGTCAACATACCACTTTTTATAGATCTCCAATTGTCAGAAGTAAGCTTATTTCACAGGTTAAAAAAAATCACGTACATACTCCACCCGGGTTAGTACACGACGCACGTCGCGTACTAATCGGTTGCTACAATTAAAAAAAGTGTGCTATTAATAATGTCAAACGTCGGATAATCATATTCTGCTAGATTAGCTTGAGAGCCGAGGTAACCTTTTTGACATTTGCCGCGCTGGCAAGTTTACTAATCGCGTCTTTACCTAACTAAATTTCCGCTTGGGGAATAATATATTTTTTCTACATTAATATTAATTACCATCACCTAATACGAGCTTACCTTTCATTGCGGACTTTATTAACCAACCAGCTAATTTTTCTTTGAATAATTTATCAGGGATAGAATTTAACGCATGAATCAAGTTCACATCAGCGATATGTCGTTGCTGAATGTCCGTATTTTTGTATGCGACATCATGAGCGTGACAAGCTTTATCGATATCGTTTACTGGATGTTTGCCTTGTTTAGGTCGATCTTGATTACTAAGTCGGATATCAAGTCGAGTTCCGGGACCGCAGTAATTATATCCTGGAAGATGTTTTTCTCCTGGATATTTAGCCCACGGAGCTCCATGGAGTTTTGTTAACCTTGAGGCGATATCACCTCCCTTTTTTATACTAACAAATATATAAAAAAAAATTATACCACAATGCTAACGGTAATAGCATCTCTGTTATTTTTTGTTATAACAGGTGTTAATGTATATGCTGGGGTACGCATCTTGCATTTTACACAATATAAAGCCATATTTATTTATGTTATATCTAATGGAAATTACAGACTTTTATGCGACAAACCGACGAGAACCTGTTAAACATCATGCAATGTTACTAAGTTATATTCGGACGATTATAGTTGGACCATCAGGGAGTGGTGAAATGGGAGAAATGATATTTGGTAGCTCCAAATGTAGATGATCAACGGTGTTACGAGGTGTTAAAAGATTTTAACGAAAGCGCGAAATCGGTAAACGACGACGAAGATGTTATCGAATTTATTACCGATATCGATAAAGCTCCGAGTGTTGATGATCTTGATAACAGTATTAATAGTTTAGTAGTGTACGATGATGTGATCTTGGATAAACATAAAACCACTATGATATTTTCACGCTGACGACATAACAACGCTGATGTGATTTATGTTACCCAGCGATATACACAAATCCCTAAAGTAATCAGAGATAATTGTAATATTCTTGCTGTGTTCAACGGCGTTGACACGTTAACAAATATTCACCGAACCTGGTGCAACGGTGATATGGATTATAATCTCTTCACAAATTTCTTCAGCCGCGCCCAGGCTAACCCTCATGGGTTTGTAACGATAAATTTACATGATCCTTGAACAAGATATCGAATCGGATAAAATATTTGGTTAAAACCTAGCAACCAATTAGTGCGCGACGCGCGTCGTGTACTAACCCGGGTGGAGTATGTATGGGATTTTTTTTAAAATACAAAATAAGCTTACTTTTGACAAACAGCGATCTATATGTTGACTCCCTGTACTACTAGACAATGTCAGGTGCGGCGGGTGCGTTATCCGTTTATAGTATTGTATAAGCCCCACTTATCAATGGGTAAGTGTTAAGTCCCACTTTTTCAAGGGGTATTGTACATTATATAATAATAATAACTATAACCAACTCCCTTTTGGTACTCGTTATCTAATAGATGACCGCCCTCGATATAATTGCCCGGTTCGAGTATGAGAATAGATAGACTAAACCGAGCAGGTATACTGAACAAATAACTACGATTCCCCGTAAAGATAAACAAACAATTTAATCAAGTACATACACAATTATGAAAACTTTCTTTCATTAGGAATACACGCTGTTTAGAAATAAAACTTTCACCGAATTACAATAAAATTTGAAATAGATTTAAACAAATTAGCCGATCTATTACTGATAACTTTAAATTCTTGTTCGATTTTCATAACCTGCTATTCATCGGTCCCCGTTCACTGTTCAATTCAATGTTGGTTCTAGAAGACACTGTCTCGCCGTCTCTAGATAACCTGCACCCGTGGATGTTTCCGCTCGATTCCGGACTTGTGCACTGTATCATGCGCTCACTGATATTCCCGTTTCCCAATTCCTTTTCCAAAGTGTACGTCGCAATTCACGTAACTTCTAGATGTTTCAAAAAGCTATTTTCTCCCTTTGTGTTTTGGGGTCATTCAACCGTTGGATGGTTTCTCTGTTTTTCTGGACCATGATTCCTTAACGGACGTATTTCTCTCAAATAACATCTGGAGTCTTAGTAAATGATTCTGTCTCTTGTTTCTCTCTTTCAGAGAAATTTTAGACTAACTATAGTTTTCAAAAATGCGATATTAAGTCTTACGAAACTTCGTGTGGAAACACACCCCTTATTTAACCGTGACCAATCAGAATGAAATATATTTTCCCCCGCTTTTCTCTAAAAGTCGCTTACGTCTGGTCAGCATAACATGCTTGTTTTTAAGTAACAGAATCCCTGCGTTTTCTCAAGTCTGACACTTTTCGTGAAAAATGAAACTTTAAAATGTAGCTAGCAGTCAGTCTGATTGTTGAATAAACAAGCTTTAATTAGTATCAACGGTCTGAATACTACACTACACTGTACAGAACCTCCTTTTGCATCGGTGTGTCTCCATAAATTTTAATAATAGTTATCTGGCCTCACCTAATGTTTTATTAATAGATCGCTTGAAATTTGCCCCTTTATATATATATATATATATATATATATATATATATATATATATATATATATATATATATGTGTGTGTGTGTGTGTGTGTGTGTGTGTGTGTGTGTGTGTGTGTCCACGATCTATTAGATGCATTATATGAAATGTATTTTTCCATTCATAAGTGTTGTCTTGGGTGCTTAATATGGCAAAAAACAAAACAAAACAGAAATAAAGCAACTATATAAAATAGTGATATATAGTGATAATGAAGGGTACCTTTTCTTCTCCCATCGATTCTGACCAAATTGTTTTCAGTCCTACCAGTTCTTGACCTATATGGATTTAATCTCTGTGCAAAACATAAAGAACATGTGACAAGTATAAATTTACCGAAAAAAAGATGATGTTGGGTTTTCTCATATAACAAAAGATGAAGCCTATGGCATTATATTTATGGGGAAATCAATCACATTTTATGGTGATATTCGTTTACTCTTCTATTGAGGAAGACCTATTTGATACAATAGGCTACTATGAATGTTATAGGGCTTATGTGTACGGAGACACACTTTATGAAACATAACGTTTAATTAAAGTTTAGCGGATATTATATTTGTACACATTAGCAATAAAACATTAACACGTTACCGAAAGGCAAAACAATAAGTTAGTCGGTGTTAATAGTTTAATTGTTTTTCGCATAGCATTTAATTCAGTTTAGTCGCTGTTGAATCTACAAAACTTAATTATATTGATAAAATGGGACAGTTGCAAAAAATTCAGTTAAAATTCAATTTTAAAATCTTCGTGGCGTCAACAGCTCAGGATGACAGAAAGAAAGACGAAACACCGTGATGACAATGATGTAGTTCATAGAATTAAAAAGTGCAAAAAGGAGAAGTTTGTTAACAAGTTTATACCATTGTTCTACTAAACAAGCGCCTGTGTTCCTCCGATACCGATGAAGATGATGAACCAGTTGCAGAGGATGTAAGTGATGATGAGGTGGAGGAAATCTGGTCTGCGACCCTCCTCAAGACATATATGTCATCATCAAGGTTTGTACTCGTGTCTAAATTTGTAATAGTTATGGAACGCCATAAACAGTACTTGCGTGCAAGCTTCTTGTATGAATCGTTTCCTGTTCTGTAATATCAATGAATTGGTTGTCACAATGAGGAATACACGCGCACGTGCGTGCGTGCGTGTGTGTGTGTTTGAGTGTATGAATGTATGTATGTTTAAATTTGCATTGTTTGCTTGTTAGTTTTGTTTTTAAAAATGTATTTCACTTTATACAATTGTAATGTAATATTGTATGTTGGACTTAACCCTGGAAAAATTCAAGTTCATTTTATATTCGACTTTAATTACTGATTTTTTTTAAAGACTGTGAATAAGTAATATATGGCTAAAATATTATCTTTGTGTATGGAGTTGATATTAAAATCCCTATCAATAGAAGTGGATTTATTTGGGTCTGGGTCTGGGTTTTTGGAAACTCCACATAAATTGCCAGGTTTTCCTGTTGTTTACTACAGTTTGTATTCTAATTTTAGAAATAAATATAATATGATTATAAATAATTACAACTAAGATTTGATTTTGTAAACATTAGGAGCCTTTTGTAAGGGTTTGTATGACACAATGCTAATTGTGACCGGAGGTCAAGTAGTGGACTATATAATATTGTCACTGGAAAATTAATTTGTGATTTAAAATCTTAGAAGAATTAGTCTCTATTATTATTTTGACCAGTACTTGATAACATCTTTCTTTTTATTTTCACTTTGTAATCTAGGGAAATAAAATCTTTGTTGAATTCTTCACAGTCTGTTGCTTCTCACACTATTACATATTTAAAACGACAGCGTGCATGCATGTATGTATGTATGTATGTATGTATGTATGTATGTATGTATGTATGTATGTATGTATGTATGTATGTATGAGTATGTGTGTGTATGTATGATGTGTGTATATGTGTGTGTGTGTGTCTTTAGCGTCATATCTATCAACTCGGATAGTAAATACGTAGAACAGTGTTGACAAAGTGTCAAAAATGGAGTGCTCATGGCTAGAAACGTGAGGTCTTGGAAGTGGTTAATCTGTAGGTAAAACTCTTGAGTTACTGTAGTAAACATAATGGCATCGACTTTCGACGATTGAGGAAACCAGTATATAAATGCTTTCATCATGAATAAAGCTCCTGAAGACAGTTACACAAAGGTACATATGAACTATCTTGTGTAAATGCTGTCTAAATCTAAGGATTAATGTAAAGATGCGGATAAGTTGTCTGATACAATGAAGAGAGTAAAGGCCTCGGCGACTTTGGTTTGTTTAACTAAGATTCTTCCTATAAAACATGTTAGTGGGGTCTTGATGCTGAAATTTTGCACAATTCGACGTGGACACGAAGGATTTAAACTGCATAAGAAAGATTGTTGGTCAACTGCACACAGTAAATCGCATACATACAAAAGTCGTGAATATTATTCTTCACTTAGTAACGATTGTTTAATTCCTAGCCCAGTTAATTTATATTTTTCTTATTTATTAAATTATGACAAATTGTTCCTTGTAAACAAATATGTATGTATGTATGTATGTATGTATGTATGTATGTATGTATGTATGTATGTATGTATGTATGTATGTATGTATGTATGTATGTATGTATGTATACAACACATATACAAATAATTACAAGAATACTGAAAAAGACAGACGATCCTTACAAAACTATCTTGACACTTTTATCGTGCAACATCATTATTGAATGGATACTGCCCTGCTGAATTACTACTGATCGGAAGAAAATTACTAGCTACTTTGCCACCGGCACCAGAAAACTTGCAGCAGAAAATGGCAAGATTTAAAGAAACTGAAGAAATCGGAAAACTAGACATTTAATGCTCATGCCTACCACAGAATCAGAGCTTGTCCGAGTGATTTTTTAAAACAAAACACCCGATACTTGACTTGATGAAAGCAAATCAGCATCTATCAAGCAAACGTGATATTTCACACGTTTGGGAAGACTGAAACCCACATGAGACACAGAACCAGGTCACGTGTCATTTTAAATGTTAACATACGCAGTATTTGAGATGCAGTATTAGCCTAATTATAATTAGCTTTAAATATCACTCAACTGTTCTTGACAAAGAAATTAATGAGACAGCTACACTGGTCTATAACTGATTTATATCAACAGCTGGTTGATGTTATGCCCTCACAGGGTTTAAGATCAATGAGAAAAATAGTTTGAGGACAATCATGTATCCGCAGCTTTACTGGTGTCTTGTAATTAATAAATAATTAGTATGCGTTTAATACAAAACACGCCATATAGATTAAACGTATTAGTTCATATGATCATAAGTAAGCAAATATCCAGTAAGGCACTGTTATCCTTTGTACCATCCAGGTTAGAATGCAGAATAAAATCCGTCTTTTACCGACTGAGACTGGTTAACCCTTCGTTGATAAATGGTGCTCACTGAAATATTTTGTTTCATATATAACTTCGAACTAGTATTTGATAGCAGCCTAAACAAAATCATAATTCCCCACCACATACTTTACCTCTTACACACTGTACCTTACCTTCCCAGTTAATAATCGCCCTCATATTCTATATCCCATCGTTCATTCAATGATTATACATTGCATTTATCTGGTAAATCTCTAGACTCCATTAAAAATAATCTTAAACAATATATCAGTTTGGTGTCATCAAAACAAAATGCACATTAACATCTCTAAAATGAAATGTATGACAATTGGAAAAAGGCAGCGTCTATCTACTAACATGGATTTAATTCTAGCTCAAAATGGCTTAAACGTATCTATTGTCAAATATCAGAAACTTCTTGGTGTCTACGTTGATCAACACCTCAGCTGGAATGCGCATATCGATAACCTATGTGCAATGGTAGTCAAAAGAATAACTGTTAAAATTGCTTTCGAAATTTCTATCGCCACAATTACTTGAAATTTATTTTTCGAATTATATACTACCACTTATAGATTACGGCTGTACCATATGGGGAAACACATCAACTTATAATCTGTCCAGAATTGATAGACTCCAAAAAAGGGCAGCCCAAATAATACTGAAACTTTCTGTTATGACTCCCTCAAATGTTTTGTTTTCACGTATGAAATGGCTACCTATACAAAAACGTAGTCTTTATTTTAAAGGAATGATGACATACAAGTCTTTTAACGGTCTTTTTCCAGATTATATCTCATACATAATTGAACTAAGATCATCGAATACTGAGCATAATCTCCGATCGACGAATAACAACGATCTCCAGGTTCCTCGGTCGAAAACCAATCTTTACAAAAGCTCATTTTTGAATCAGCACCTACTGCATGGAATTCTTTATCAACGAGGATACGTAATTCAGCTTCCCTTGCTTCTTTTAAAATATCATTACAGAAATTCTTTCTAGACCAGCTGGAATGACATACTAAAAACTCTAAATAGAAAACTTTATAATGATATCCATCATTGATATATCCAGATCTTATTCGACATATATATATATATATATATATATATATATATATATATATATATATATATATATATATATATATATATATATATGTGTGTGTGTGTGTGTGTGTGTGTGTGTGTGTGTGTTTCACAGTATAGTCACACATAGTCAGAATGAGTGTGCGAAGATACCTGGTTATGTGCATGATCTTATATTTTTATTTTGTGTATTTTTATTTCTTATTTTTAAAAAAATATTTTTATGAAAACATTGTAACCTAGCCGGTTACAAAACTGAGGACCACACGGCAGATGGGTCAGCCATGACCAAATGTGTTATCCTGATTAAAGATAAATTATTATTATTATTATTATTATTATTATTATTATTATTATTATTATTAATGCATACTTCACTGATTGCGTAACTCATATCCACGCCTGAGTTTTAGATATTAATTTCACGCGTTTCTCTTTGTTTTCCACCTTTGATTCAATGTTAATTTCTCTTTCCATTTTGTAATAATAAATGATTATATACACAGGAACAATTAAGTGTTGATATAGCACAGAAAGCATTGTGTACACCACATGAATGATTTAGATTCTAGCCATTGCAAACGCCTGTGATGAAAGGAATGCTCTGATGGTTCTTCTTTAACATCTTTAGGTAGCCAGTTCCAAATGACTGGACCCAAACTATTTTTTTACAATTCCATTTCTGGCTTAGAAAGAAGAAACTTATAATTTGTTATAGAGCGTAGTATCGAAGGACCAGAAACTGTATTGACTTTATTTGTCCTTCTACCGAACATAATGTTTATATAGTTTGGCGTCGAATCATTAGAAACTAAGTCTTTATACTGTGAACACATTTTTTTCAGAAAAATTACTACGTATGATGTTGTCACTCATATTTATACGTAATATTAATTTCATGCCATACACTATCATTTTTCTCATCGCGTTCTAAATCATACTTGCTGTACATACATATTGATTGGAATGCATATATCGCTCTCCTTTTCATGATGTATTTTCTCAGTGCGCGCCTGCGCATGTGATACTGCTGACATACATACAAATTTTATTGAATAAAATCTATGAGAAAAGTTATAGATTGCTACTGGAATTATTCTTCAATAACAAAACATTACAATCACCATCACTTAGACCAATAACTGGTGGCGCCTCCAGTCATGTCAGAAAATGCGGAGAAGTGCTTGTAGGTGTGTACAGCACCACAATAAAACAATATCAAGAGACTAAATTAAAGACACCAGGAGCACAAATATCTTGTTCAACAACAACAGCAATACTACTACTACTACTACTACTACTACTACTACTACTAATAATAATAATAAGAAGAAGAAGAAGAAGAAGAAGAAGAAGAAGAAGAAGAAGAAGAAGAAGAAGAAGAAGAAGAAATTACTTGACATAATAAATCTGATAATGATGCACAAAGTTAGATTTTCTTAAACTCTACGGTTTTGCTTGTTTCTCTTACTTAGTTTAACACCATAAAGTTGTAACACTTCATATAGACCCAAACTTAAAGTATCAAGAGATGCTAATTGTTGATACACGTCCATGTTGATTTGTTTGGTCTATTTGACGTATGAAAAAATGATAAAATGTGTACAGAAATAGAAACTAAAAAAGAACAACTATTTAATTAGTATGCAAATTGATAAACATTGTTGCACGAATGTTGCATGCACAAGGTTCGTGTAAATTTTAATCATAAACGTTTAGAAACTTCCATGTTCATATCATTTCAAAAACTTTATTTTAATTTTTTTATATTTTAAATTATTTATTTCAATTTAATATTTTAATATCTTAATGGTCATAGTTTCTTCAGTGTTACTTCTAATATACATATAGTCATATAGTACCGTTTACTGGTAATACGTTTAAATTATAGCCACAAAAAAAAAACAATGTCATACCTAAAGTAAATCCGCCTTTATAGTGACCAATATATTAGAAATAAAGCATCATATACATCATATACACAGAGTTTCTTGATATCTGGAAGCCTGTAAAACTGACAGGATTATACAATTTTGGAGACAACGCTTTTATTGGTTTATCTTAAAATTAGTCAGTACTGAAAAATTATAAGCTACCATGACAATAAATAAAAAAAAATAATAAAATAAATAAATAAACCTTGGACAAATAACGAGTATGCACGTAGGGACGGTAATGTAAAATATACCAAAAGTGACGGGAAACACATTTTTGGCTTAGTGTGTAAGGTCATTAAACATGTTAATTAATATTGATAAAAAAATCAAGATTTAATCTCTTTAGTTGATAGATCTCGCTTTGTTGAAGCCAAGAAACTCGCGCAGTACAGGGCAGAACTTGAAGAAAGAAAAAAATACACGCACATTCATTAATGTGGATAAAATCACTTTATGCTGATTGGAAAACGTGGCTCTTGTTTATAAAATACGAAAAGAAACACTTGCCTTTGCTTTGCTCTCCAACTGTCGTATGCAAAAATCTCAGCCGAATGCTGTAAATACGAGCGTCGATTCTGTTTCGGGGTGCTGACATCATACGTCATAGATAACAGCGCCGCGCCCCCCCCCCCCTCCCCCCCACCACCTGTGATTGTTTGGGTTTACGCTAGCTGATTCGTATTTTGATCAGATGGTTTACTTTCAATACGTTTCATTTAATACCACATCATTTGGAATATGAGCTGATCATTCCATTCTGCTCTTCAGACCATTTCAACTAATGCCAGACCATTTGGAATCTGAATACACCATTTCTTTTTTGAGGTTAAATCATTTAATTCAAGACTACATAATTTCATTTAATACTACGTCATTTGGAAGTAGAATTCATCAATCCGTTTTGTTATTTAAATCATTTAATTTAATATCACATCATTTGGAATCTAAATTCATCATTTCATTTGTTGAGTTAAATCATTTTATTTCATACTACGTACTTTCATTTAATAATATATTGGTTGGAACCAGATTTCATTAATCCGTTTTGTTCTTTAAATCATTTTATTTAATACCAGATGATTTGGAATTTAAATTCATGATTTCATTTGTTGAGTTAAATCATTTCATGTTAGACTATATCATTTTATCTAATAGCACGTCATTTGCAAGCATATATCATCATTCCGTTTTGTTCTTTAAATCTTTTTATTTAATACCAGATAATTTTATTTAACGCCACATCATTTGAAATCTGAATTCATTATTTCATTTTTGGGGTTCAATCATTTTATTTCATGCAACATCATTTCATATCCCACAACATCATTTGGAATCTGAATTGATCATTCCGTTTGTTAGGTTAAATCATTTCATTTCACACTTAATCATTTCATTTAATACCACGTCATTTGAAATTTAAAAGCATCATTCGATTTTGTTCGTTAGATCATTTCATGTGACACCACATCATTTGGAATCTGGATTGATCATTTCATTTGCTAGGTTAAATCATTTGATGTCATACTAGATCATTTGATTATTGTAATTTTGGCGGCGACGGCTGCCCATACTGGTTCCTCATAGCAGAATTGCAACGAAGAATCCAGGCACTTCAAATGAGATGCTACAGAACAACCCTTTGCATCTCTTACATGGACCACATAACACACGAAGAAGCGCGTAACACCATCAGGCACAAAGTAGTCCATTATGAAGACCCCCTCATCATTGCCAAAAAGAGAAAGCTGAGTAGGTATGGTCGTGTCACTAGAGCCAACGGTCTATCCACAACAATACTGTAGGGTATCAGAAGTAGAGGTAGACAGAGAAAAAAGTGGACTAAAAACATCACAGAATGGACCAGAAAAAGTTTTGTGGAGACACCAGCATTGACACATGATCGAGACAAGTGGAGGGGACTGGTCAGATGTTCAGCAGCACAGTGCATCAATGACCACACTAGGTCAAGAAACTGATGACCATGATGATATATATTTAATGAATTCTTTGGATCGGAAACAATAGCTACAGAGCAATTAGTTGTAATATTTACAGAAGAGGGAGTGGGCTTATGGCAATAATTAACACAACATGATTCAGTCAAAAATGTTATTACAGGCTCAGCAAGAATATTATAAAAATATTGCTGCTGTCTGTACAAAATCATCATTTACCGTTATTTCGTTGCGCATAACAGCTTAAAAATAATCTGCAGATTTTTTTTGTTTGTTTTTTTGTGTGCAGACCAAGAACGGCGAGAGATTATTTTTGTATTGGTTTCGGAAATTTAGTGCTGCATCTGGTATACAAGGTACTTTGTTTTAAAAAAAATATTCTCTCAATAAAATTTTGTATTTAAAAAAAAGTATTTATTCAAAGTATTACGACTATATGGGTCTTAATAGAAACGAGAGAAATCAGCAAGTATTGCAAAATTCAACAAATGATTTATTTTTCAGGATTACAAGGTGAAAAATTTAAAAGAACATATAATATTACGAAAAAAATCCGAAATAATTCAAATGATTTACCAACAGGACATACATCACAATTAATTTTACCATATGTTCGCTACATATATTTGTCAGTACTGACCTTTCCACTGCGTGACAATCAATACAAATCATATGCTGATCTAAAATACCTCCAAAGATGACTTCACGATGAAGTTTTTGTCAAGGGTTCACCGGCATTTTATTTTTTAAGAGGCTGCACTGTAAACAGAGCAGCATGTACACCGAACACAGATTTCTCTTTCGGATCATCAACCAAGTCCATATTACTCAATGTGTACTGTCGCCAAAATAGACACAGAAAACTTCACTCTGAGCTCATATTCTCAAGAATAAAGAATGACCATTAAATTCCTACCAAAAATGCATCATTATAACTCTTTTATCTCCACCAAAATGAGAGAGGGAAAAAAATCTTATATACAAAAAGACTAGAACTACATTGGGTACTGAACTGGAAATACTAAGTGTGACGTGATTCCAACAGTGCAAGGCTCAGACACCTCTTATGTCATGGGAGGCAACTCATATCGTGATTATTGTCGCTTCCAGTGGACTTTGTACAAGTTGACGGGAATTTGGAAAAAGGCAGTGAGATGCGAAAGCTTTTGCTGATTTCTAACTCAGCCGTCCATGGCGGAGGTTATCTTGAACATTGTACAGAACAGATTAAACAGTTTCTAACCAAGTTAGCCATAGTTTCATATAAATATGCACTTTCACCAAAGCTGGAATTCAGTTGAGTTGATGCGGTGCAAGACGGGTCACAGGGGCTCGTTCTAGTCCTACCCGTAAGACGTATCACATGTTGATCTTGATTTTAGTGCAGACGCGAGCAAACATAAATATCAGCGTCGGGGCTTACATTGTAGGACTAGGGCTCGTTCTAGTCCTATATGTAATACCCTGACGCTGATATTTATGTTTGGGGCGTCAACAAAAACAACATGTGCTATGTCTTACACGTAGGACTAGGGCTCGTTCCAAAGCAAGTTAGGAGTATCCGTCCAAGAATCGGGGTCTAATATAGTTACAGGTTAGACCCTGATTCATGGACGGATGCTCCTAATTTGCTTTGTAACGAGCCCCTGTGGACGGGTTGGGTATGACTTTTTCTAAATATATATATATATTTTTTAAAAAATATTTTACGAGTGGAAACATGCTTATTGTAACTTTCCATAACAAATATTTTGGGATATTATTACCAAAAGTGCCACGTCTCTTATTTCAGAATTGTATAGGTCTACAAAGTGTAGGCCTATTATATTGTAGGACTAATAATCTCCAGGAATCATGTTATTTCCTTATGCATGCCGTAAGATGAAACATATTAGTATCCACCCGTCCTAGTCCTACATGTAAGACATAGCACATGTTGATTTTGTTTAAGTGCTATGACGGCCGAAACATAAATATCAGTGTCGGGTCTTACATGTAGGACTACCACCCATCCATCTCTTATCAATTTCATTGCAACAGAATAACTTTAGTTCTCCACCATTTACAGTGGCTTAACTCTGTAGATGGCTTGCACTTGTTTAAGGAAGAAACTGACTGATTTTCGGGTCAAAGATTAAATTTGAATGGTCACTGACAAGAAAAAAAAAAAAGAGTTTCTGCTTAATAACATTAGTTTTAGTATACAGGTGTCTGCCTCTTGATTTTGGGATCACAAAGTCAAATGACAATCAAAAGCAAATAAATTGTTTGGTAGTGTTTGCTGGTAATTTATTTTGGGTTAAAAAAAGCATATTAATTTTTAGGGTCAAAATGTCAAAGTTCAGTGTTACAGACTAAAAGAAGAAACAATTTTGGGGACATATTAAATAATAACTTTTGTTCGAGACCATGTACTGTGACCAAAATTTGTGATGAAGCATATTAATTTTGGGCATGAAGGGTCAAATGTCCACTAGCATATTTCATCACTGGAAATAACAATGTGAGCAAACTTTAAAAAGATTACTATTAAAAAATTTGTGGTTTAATTTTGTTCAGCTAGCAATATCAGAATGGTAATTAATTGAATACTAGCTTGCTAGCATCAGTTCTGAGCCCAGTCATTGAGGTCCACTGTTCAAGAATCTTCAGTCAACCTTACCTTACTAATGTCTACATGAATGGCTATTAAAACATGAGGAGGTTGAACAGTATGCTGCTCACAGTTCTTTTTGTTATAGTCACATCCATATTTCTACAGTTCAGATCCCAGAAAATGGAAGCAAGAAAAGAAAACAGCTTTGAGTCAATGAAGGCTTTAGCTGAATCCGATGTCCATTATACCAAGTTTGGATGAGTTATGGACCTTTATCTTTTCATGGTCATTTTACTTTGGAATTGTACAATATCATCATGTACCATTATCCAGTACATCTCAGAAACAATGATATACATATGTTGATACCAACCTTAAAGAGCCATTTCTTCTTTAATTTGATAGTATTTCATTTGAATTATTTCCCTTGCACAAGAGTTATGTTCCTTTTTGTAGTTTTGTATTATTTTTTTCCTTTATGTTTTTCATTTCACTCAACACTTGTTACATCGTAGTAAAGATAAGCAACTGTCTAACATATATTTCAGAATTTGTAGTGGGTAAGTAGGTCTATTTTTAAAACTGAAATGTAGAAAGAAATTTCACCACTCTATTTGAAGCAAAGTTGAGGGATCTGAATGGAGAAGGGCTATTAAATGTTGTTGCATTGTGGTGTGAAACATGAACTTATGTTTCCTTAGTTGTAACTACTGGCAATCTTCATGAGTTCAATGTGTTATATCATGCAATTTGTTTTGTTAACAACCATTACAATGACAATATTAAAATATATTTTGACATCTTTATAAATGCAGTCATGGCATATAATGCACATGATATATTAGGAGTAATAGCCTTTTAGTCACTATGTGCATGTAGGAAACACATACACACACACACACACACACACAAGATTAAGCTTACAATTACACGTACATATTTAATTGGGATTATCAATGGAAAACTAAGTTTCTCCAGTTATTATTATTATTATTATTATTATTATTATTATTATTATTATTATTATCATTTCAGGAGTAATGTAAAGAAGGTGCTGTTTGTTCCATATGCATTGTATAATAGAGATAACTATGCACTGACTGCCAAGACAGCCTTTGAAAAAATGGGTTTGTATTAAACTTATGACAGTCAGATCATGACGATTTGTGGGCTTTTGAATTTGCATGGCATTCTCTACCTTTCAGCAGAGAGGGAGTCTTCTGTAAATTTATTTATTTTCATGCATATCATGTATTCAGATTTTGCAAAATAAATTGCATGTTAGTCATTAATGAATTTAAAGTTATGTGAAGGGCTCGTAATGTATCCCCACAATGCTCATGGTCCATTGGGTCTTTTGATTCATGATTTGTAGTAATCACAAAATCAACAAATATGAGTATCCCACAAATAATATCACAATCTATAATGCCCATCATTATGAAACTTTTCCTGTTATAAGGTAGGTTTCAGTATTTAGTGTTAAAAAATTATTTGTATAATATACTTCCTTGTGAGATAGTTGTATCATATGGGTGAATACTCTGTGCCTTCCATGGATACTGTTATTTTGGGATGAGAATGTGATACTCTAAAGCCATCATGGACAGTTTTATAATGGGGGAGATTGGGATACTCTATGGCTTCCATGGACAGTGTTATAATGGGGGGGGGGTAGTGGGATATTCTATGGCTTCCATAGACTTTTATAATGTTTGGAAGAGTGGGATCTATGGCTTTGATGGACACTATTATAATGGGGGAGGGTGGAACACTCTATGGCTTCCATGAACAGTGTTATAATGGGGGGGGGGGAGTGGAATACTCTAATGCCTTCCATGGACAGTGTTATAATGGGGGAAGAGTCTGAAATCTGTGGCTTCGATGGACACTGTTATAATTGGGGAGAGTAGAACACTGGCTTCCTTGGACTGTGTTATAATGGGGGAGAGGGGGATACTCTATGGCTTCCATGGAGAGTGTTATAATGGGGGAGAGTGGAATACTCAATGGCTTCCATGGACAGTGTTATAATGGGAGGGAGTGTAATACTCTGGCTTCCATGGACAGTGTTATAATGGGGAGAGTGGAATACTCTATGGCTTCCATGGACAGTGTTATAATGGGGGAGAGTGGAATACTCTGGCTTCCATGGACAGTGTTATAATGGAGGAGAGTGGAATACTCTGGCTTCCATGGACAGTGTTATAATGGGGGAGAGTGGAATTCTCAATGGCTTCCATGGACAGTGTTATAATGGGGGGGAGTGTAATACTCTGGCTTCCATGGACAGTGTTATAATGGTGGAGAGTGGAATACTCTATGGCTTCCATGGACAGTGTTATAATGGGGGAGAGTGGAATACTCTGGCTTCCATGGACAGTGTTATAATGGGGGTATAGTCTGATAGTCTATGGCTTCCATGGACAGTGTTATAATGTGGGTATAGTCTGATAGTCTATGGCTTCCATGGACAGTGTTATAATGGGGGTATAGTCTGATAGTCTATGGCTTCCATGGACAGGGTTATAAAATGGGGGTAGAGTCTAATAGTCTATGGCTTCAAAGGACAGTGTTATAATGGGTGGAGTGGAATACTCTATCCCTTCCATGGACAGTGTTATAATGGGGGTGAGTGGAATACTCTATGGGTTCCATGGATAGTGTTAAATTGAGGGAATGTTTTAATTTAATTCAGATGAAATTGATATATTGAGAAGTAAGATAAGGAGCATATAATCATGTTTTCTCAGGCTCATAATAATAAACCATACTTGGCCCCAATGCCAGGATAAAATGAAAACTTTTTTGGGGTTCCTCAAGGGCCATCAACAGATTCAGATGGGCCAAATCCAAGGTTCTCTAGCAAAGAAAAATACATATTGGGCCTCAATCCCACTATAAAATTTTCAAATTCCTGCAGAATTTCAAATTTTAACTTTTCTCACCTGACTTTTCCAACTGATCATATGTTTCCTGAAAATGATGAGATCAGGTCCCATCCACAGTCTTCCAAGAAAATGAAAATCCATGTGTGGTTAGATGTCTGCCCTGATTGATTAGGCCTTCATTAATATGACCATGCAAATAGAAAATACAGCAAGAATAATTTGACGATTAAAATTGACTAAATGTTTTTTTTTCTTCAGGCTTTGAGTTAGAAAGCATCCACACACAGCCAAGTTCTGTTGATGCAGTTCGTAAAGCAGAGGCTGTGTTCATTGGTAAGTTATCATCGCTTTGCTCTTTAGATATGATGCTTAAGTTAAAGTAATATTGGGATAGATACTGGTTAGAAACTTGTTACTTTTTTCTTTAATTAATTAGATACAATAGTATATAGAGCTTTAATTTGCTAAACAATTTTTAAAGGTATACCGGTAATTGTGTGAAGGTTGCATGAATGATTATGACTGAAAAGATTGATCAAATATACCTAACTCATTAAAATGTGTCAACACTATAGCAATGAAAACAATGCCCACAGCTAAATTCATTATTTACATCCAGAGAAGGGAGTGGGTTATCATTTCCTGTGGTTCTTAATCCACTTGATATTAAACATGGGAAGCATAATTGATGTGGATTAATGATAAAGAACAATGGGGTACTGGCAATACAGTAGCTAGTATCGGTAGCCAAAGCCAATTTCAGGTTTTAAACAATCACGGCAACTTGCATTGATTGTTGTTAGAAACCAAAGACCAGCTTATCAACTACCAATATAATTAAAGAGAGACCACGAAAGAACAGCTGGTTAAGAATGAATATAAGTGATGTGTTGACATTACAGTTTGCTTTTAAACTGAAATGTAAAACTAAAAATGGACCATTGATGATCTGTGAGTAGTAATTTATATGTATCTAATATTTGTTTAGTTTAAACCATATTTATTTGAGAATGTTTGTCAAATACAATTATAAACATATGATTTGGGGAATTCAATAGAAAGCATAATCTATGGTATTTTATAAATATTAGATCACTGAAAAAGTTATGCCAGTAATTGCTCGTGTGTGTCCAACAGTATACTGGAAAATCAAATATCAATGGACCAGTTGCTAATATGTGATCAGAAAGATTGAGGTATGGTTAAAAAGGATGAATAAAACAAAATTATTTAAAATCTTTTTTTAGGAACAAACAAACTGGTACAGTTCACTATAGAGTATAAAGTAAATGTTCATTCTCTATTCCCAAATACAGGTAAAACCTACTATAACACAATGCTCAGGTGTCCAAAGAATAACATTGTAATATAAGCGGGTGGTGTTAAATTTGTTGTGAAAAACTTCACCATTGAAATTTTGATGTCGTCAGTTTTAACTAACCTCTTGATCATCTATCATTTGTTTTGTTCGCTGGGTTTCATAGGAAGTCAAATATACTTCAGTTTTGAATTGTGTACATGCAGCATTAAACAGGTTTTATCAGTATAGCTTTTACATATACCCGTCTTATATATCAAGGGAGGCAACTCAAATTTAGGTAAATGATTATGCCTGATTAAAGTTACCTGTCACGATATTGTTTTACTGCTGAGGATACTTGAAACAATTAAATAAAATGCTTTTAGATGTAAAATTATATTAGGTTCTAAACAATAAATTCTGTTGTGCCATAAAGAAAATTAGATTGATTATTTAGAGTAGTCTGTTTATTTTTGTAAATAGGACCATGAATAGCAAAATCTTGGGAAATTTCAAAATCAATCTGATCGTCAGTGAATTGGTTTCACTTCAATCTGATTGTCAGTGAATTGGTTTCACTTCAATCTGATTGTCAGTAAATTGGTTTCACTTCAATCTGATTGTTAGTAAATTGGTTTCGCTTCAATCAGATCGTCATTGAATTAGTTTCACTTCAATCTGATAGTGAATTGGTTTCACTTCAATCTGATTGTAAGTAAATTGGTTTCACTTCAATCTGATCGTCATTGAATTGGTTTCACTTCAATCTGATCGTCATTGAATTGGTTCACTTCAGTCTGATTGTCAGTAAATTGGTTTCACTTCAATCTGATCGTCATTGAATTGGTTTCACTTCAATCTGATCGTCAGTAAATTGGTTTTACTTCAATCTGATTGGCAGTAAATTGGTTTCACTTCAACCTTCCAATCCATCAGTACTTTGTATGTTCTGGCATTTATATTAGTTAAAGAAAGTCAACATTCACCAATAATGTAACAATATTTTCTTGAACCTTCCACCCCTTCCAGGAATTGATAACAAAGGCTTCTCAAATGATCAGTTTTTCTTTGTAACTGTTCTGAAAGTACCATAATTACCATCTGTTTTAAAGGTCTTATTGAATATAAATGTTAATTTTGCAGGTGGAGGAAACACATTTCGTCTCTTAAAAACATTGTATGATGAAAATATTGTGTCCGAAATCAGGAAAAGAGTGCTAGAGGTACAGATCTGAAGGCTATCTGAACTCTTTAATGGTGATACATTTGAATAAGTAAGGTTTAATACTGCTCAAAGGAAATGGTTTATTATTCCTCAACTAGAAGCTTGAGTACATTGTTTTGTTTCTGTGTATTAAATCATATACTCACAATTTCATATAGACAGAATAGACCTTGGTTTACTGATTCATTGTGTGACAGTAGATCTGAGTCTAAATGTTGGATGTAAAATACTTATAATTAAGCACTGAGATCAAATACTGTATGCACTTTATAAATCAAGTATGTCAGGAAACTTCTTGAGTTGAGAGCAGAATGAGACAGAAAATATGCATTTACTTTGTACGTTTGTACCATTAGGTTGTCGATTGTGTGTTCCATAGAATTTTTTCAAGTACAATCCCTTTATTTTTCAAACTCATTCAGTACCACTAAATGACAATTTTTTTTACATATAATATTTTGTACACTGAAATTAAAAAATATTTTTTCATGTACGAAAAATAACATGAAATATGGTAGCATTGTAAAACATACTTTGCACGAAACATGCTGCCTTTAAAGGTTCCTTTAAAAATAATCATACAACTGCTAATCGATTTTGATCAGTTTTTTTAACACTGACTAAAAACCCATTAAGGACTGCCTTTGATTACATTATTACGTATAACACATAAAAATTACCATCTTTGTCTTAACTGTCTCTGAAATAATATGGTAATCAGTTTACAGCTTGTTGTGTACACATGTTTGCCATTACTTAACGATTCTTCTAAATCTGACTACTTGGCATGCAAGGGTACCCAAGTGGTCTAAAGCACTCTTCGTTACGGATCACTGCCATCTCACCTCTGTATGTGTGGGTTCGAATCTTGGATTCGGCAAATGCAGGTAGCTTCAAGTGGGTCGGTGGTTCTTTCCCTGGTTTTCTGGGTTCTTCCACCATTTATACTGGCCGCCATGTATAGCCTATCTTTTGCTGAATAAATGGCGTTAAGCCCTATAACAGCAACAACAACAAAACTTGGCATGCATAATTTCTCCAATAATTGTATGGACTGGTTCAGGCTGGTGTCTTTAACATGTGGATAGAATGTGTAAAAGTACCAGTTTAATTTTAATTTTTTTATTTCTAAACTAAACTTTTTTTGTTTTCAGAAGTGTTAGATACAGTTGTGTGGTAGTGACAGCCTTTACAAATGTTATTTTTGTTCTGCCACCAGTAGAATAACACTATGGATCTGGTTGGATTATGTGCACATTTGTTATGTTTTGTTTCTAATTGGTTGGGGGTGGGTGGTCGGAGAATCATTGACCTGCTGAAGGCAGTATGACATTATTCCAGTAAATTTCCTATAAATGTAAAAAAAAATTCAAAGAATATATAACTTGCAGGTGCAAATTTTTTCAGACATTGTACAACCTAATAATATAATTATATGCAGCTCTCATTTGAGTCATTATTTTGAATAATTTTGAAACTGAAATCATAAATTACTTACTTTGGTGAATCACTACAATATAATTTTTCTTGATACTGATTCAGTGATTTTGTTAACTGTGTAATCCAAATTTTCCAAAGTAATTTACTAAAATTGAACTTGCTTCGTTCAGATATGGAAGTTCATCACATGGCTATTTAATATTTTACCGTGATTTTTTTTCATTGCTCAGAACATATAAAATTTAGTTTTAATTCCTATGAAAACAGATTTATTTTCTTTAAATTTCTTTTCAGGATGGAATGCCATACATTGGTTCAAGTGCGGGTACCAATGTGGGTACAATAAGTATCAGCACCACAAATGATATGCCAATTGTTTATCCACCAACATTCCAGGCGATTGGGCTGGTGCCTTTTAATATTAACCCACACTATCTGGATCCAGATCCTAACAGCAAACACATGGGAGTATGTTTACATTTACTTCCCACCAGTGACAAATGTCTTTACTACTTGCTGCAATGTAGTCTGTTTTTTTATAACATCTCTAAACTGGTTTGTAACATAAAAAACAGTCTGTCCAGTCCCATTCTGCAACAATCATTGTAAAGTAATTGTTCCATATATTAGTTAACACATTATCATTGTAAAGAGTATTATGTTTGGTCCAAAGTTACAGTGTTCATTTTTTCAGCTTTCAAAAAAATGTATCTTATGATTACATACCACATTGGCAGGTACTAACATTTTAAAATTTGAAACACCAGGACTGGGATAATTTTTTTAAATTTTAATTTGTATATTTGCATTTGCTGAACATTACATTTATTGTTTTGTTGTTTCGCAGCCTCAAGGACTGGTCGAACAATCTGATATTTAGAAATGTATTGCCTGCTTCAGATTATAACTTTAGGTCTTTGTTGCTATTCATGATGGTTAATGCTTTATTTGTTTATACAAGCTTGTTGATAACTCTATGGAAATGTGATAATGATGTGTCTTTCCTACAATCTTATTAATTGGGGATTTACCATAAGAATCTTAAGATTAGATGTTGTTACTATAAACTGTCAAACTTTGAATGTTGCTTTATTTCCTTGATTTACCTTTCGATTGCTATTACTCAGTGTCATTATTTTTATTTGAAATGAAGCAGCAATTGTGTTTACTTTTCTATTGATGCTGTAAATGCACAGTGGAGATTCTGTTAAATGCATGACATTATGCAATTTAGTATAGATGGGATCACTCTGGTATGGTAGTGTGTGTCTTAATTAGCATTCTAGTGGAAAAATTTCAGATTTATTGTTTCAGAATGTTTCTCCAATTGTTTTAGGAGACCCGAGAAACCAGAATAAAACAGTTTCATGAAGCTGAAGATACTCCTCCAGTTCTGGTGAATATACCTAATATTATTTTTTAAATGTTCATGAAGAGCAAAGCACAAAGTTTTTGTACACACTGCTATAGAGAGGCACCTGTCTTGAAAGACCACTCCTGTGTGAGACCACTTGTCTTGAGAGATCAAACTCTCAGTGAACAAATTTAATGATTATATAGCAGTATGACCTGTTATGAGAGACCACCTGTCTTGAGAGGCCATATCTTTCTGGCAAAAGAGGTGGTCTCTCAAGACAGGTTCTACTGTACACTTGTCAGCCTGTCCGTTCCTCCCATTCTATTGTCCATCCTCCCACCCCACTGCTGTTAAAGTTTGCATGTTAGATTGTCTATTATCTCATGCATTTTATATCTGCAGAAATTCTGTACAGAAATGTATCGATGCAACATGGATCAATATGATGTCAGAATTGGCCATAACTCCAATACATTTTGCCAACAGGAGTGAAATTCAAACTTAACGTAGGTTTAAAGCCCATTACTTTATTAGGTTTCAGTGTATAAAGTGCTTCAAATATTATCAACCAGAAATGAAATTCACAAAGGTTGTGATGTGAATGTACATGATGCATGAGAATGGATAGACATAGGTAACACTTTATGATCCTTTGATGGATATGACAATGGCAGAACATGACAGGAAAGGATGTGTTGACATGGGTAATGCTGAATGATTCGACCATGGATATGACAGGGACAGTACATGAAAGGAATGGATGGGTGGACATGGGTAATGCTGAATGATTTCTCCATGAATATGACAGGGACAGTACATGAAAGGAAAGGATGGGTGGACATAGGTAATGCTGAATGATTCCTCCATGAATATGACAGGGGCAGTACATGACAGGAATGGATGGGTGGACATGGGTAATGCTGAATGATTCCTCCATGAATATGACAGGGGCAGTACAGGACAGGATGGGTGGACATGGGTAATGCTGAATGATTCCACCATGGGTATGACAGGGACAGTACATGACAGGAAAGGATAGGGACATAGGTAATGCTGAATGATTCCTCCATGAATATGACAGGGGCAGTACATGACAGGAATGGATGGGTGGACATGGGTAATGCTGAATGATTCCACCATGGATATGACAGGAAAGGATGGATGGAACATGGGTAATGCTGAATGATTCCTACATGGATGTGACAGGGGCAGTACATGACAGGACAGGATGGGTGGACATGGGTAATGCTGAATGATTCCACCATGGATATGACAGGGACAGTACATGACAGGAAAGGATAGGGACATAGGTAATGCTGAATGATTCCTCCATGAATATGACAGGGGCAGTACATGACAGGAATGGATGGGTGGACATGGGTAATGCTGAATGATTCCTCCATGAATATGACAGGGGCAGTACAGGACAGGATGGGTGGACATGGGTAATGCTGAATGATTCCACCATGGGTATGACAGGGACAGTACATGTCAGGAAAGGATAGGGACATAGGTAATGCTGAATGATTCCTCCATGAATATGACAGGGGCAGTACATGACAGGAATGGATGGGTGGACATAGGTAATGCTGAATGATTCCACCATGGATATGACAGGAAAGGATGGATGGAACATGGGTAATGCTGAATGATTCCTACATGGATATGACAGGGGCAGTACATGACAGGACAGGATGGGTGGACATGGGTAATGCTGAATGATTCCACCATGGATATGACAGGGACAGTACATGACAGGAAAGGATGGGTGGACATAGGTAATGCTGAATGATTCCTCCATGAATATGACAGGGACAGTACATGACAGGAAAGGATAGGGACATAGGTAATGCTGAATGATTCCTCCATGAATATGACAGGGGCAGTACATGACAGGAATGGATGGGTGGACATAGGTAATGCTGAATGATTCCACCATGGATATGACAGGAAAGGATGGATGGAACATGGGTAATGCTGAATGATTCCTACATGGATATGACAGGGGCAGTACATGACAGGAAAGAATGGGTGGACATGAGTAATGCTGAATGATTCCTCCATGGATATGAAAAAGGGCAGGACATGACAGAAAAGGATGGGTGAACATGGGTAATGCTGAATGATTCCTCCATGGATATGACAAAGGGCAGTACATGCCAGGAAAGAATGGGTGGACATGGGTAATGCTGAATGATTCCTCTATGGATATGACAGGGGCAGTACATGATATAAAAGGGTGTGTGGACATGGGTAATGGTGAATGATTCCTCTATGGATATGACAAAGGGCAGTACATTCCAGGAAAGGATGGGTGGACATAGGTAATGCTGAATGATTCCGCCTTGGATAAGGGATGGATATACAGTATTTGGTATACAAGGATTGAAAGACATGGGTAAATAAAAGTAAGTAAAAGTGAGTAAATAAAAATGCAGACCTAAAAGAATGTATATATGTCTGTTTGTTTTTCTTTGTTGTGTATTAAGATACATTTAATTTCCAGTTTAAGTCCGATGATGGTTAGAAATGATAGATAAATCGATGCCATGTAGATTCCAGATTTATGTAAGGAGTTATTTGGTATGTGTGTTAATAACGAAACATATTTATGATGGCGTATGCTTGTCTTAACGTTGGGAACTTGATATATATGTTACACAAAGTGTAAATCATTTGAGAAATGGATGCTACTTCCATGGCACTCATTCTGTCTCCTGTGTTGTCCAACAGAAACTAATGAGAGAGAATTATAGAAATGCATATTTAACCACCTGTGACAGTGGAAGTAGTGCCATGATTGTTATTGAAAATGGACCACCAACATGAGCATGAAAATACATGTTGACCTCACTGTTTAAACATCTCTGAGTGTTCCAGTGAAAAGTAATATTGTACAACATTGTTTTGAAGTAAATACCTGTCAGTTGTGAGAGCCACCAGAAATCAACAACCAGACTTCCCATTTTGACTCTTTTTTGCTACCAAAGATTTGATCTCTTGGTTCTTGACAAATGTAGTAATCATGTGATGTAAGTCATGCATAACATCACTGATTCATTTGACAGACTGGTTATCCAATTAGTTACGGTGATATTGATTTTATGAAGATTCAGTTTGAGAACATGGGATATAGCCATTACTTGGAGACAGTGGTATTCATGGTTGTGTTTTTAAAGTACTGGGTATTGTACTCATCAGCAATCCCAAGATTTTCATGAAAATCAACAGGTGGGGGGATACCATGATACCATAGAACCCATGATATCATAGGAAACTACCATATATGGCATAAAAGTATTGGTGGACATAGACAACAATTTATGATCTTCCATTGAGATGGGATGGATATACTGTACTAGACAAGAAAGGATGGGTAGACATGGGTAACAATGTATGGTTCCTCCATGGATTTGTTCTTGCTTTATCTAGGTTTTTCATCCTTGTTCAGGTCACCTTATGACACCTAATATAAGTATAGTCTAGCTGCAATCAACATAGACCATAATCTGCCATCACATAATGCACCAGCAGATCAGGGTCTGTCTTGTTTGCTCTACTGATTACTCCCAACAAATTATATCAACCCACATTTGTGGTTGTGTAATGCATTGGCAGATCTGATTCTGTGCAGTTGCAGTTTATGTTTAATGAATCAAAAGCAACTACAGTCTGAATATTCAAATCCGTTTGTTTTTTTTACCCCCCTCCCATTTCATCAATGGAAACCTTTAATGTGATAAAAAGTGTAAGAATCTTAGTCAATTCATTCACTGATTTATAATTCCTAACCTGACCTGACTGAGTAGAGTGGCCCTTACACTGTCATCATCTGCACATTTCATTCTTAATGGAAATTTTCAATATAATATGCTGACAACAGTGACATGCTTGAGATCCATTTCTTGTTCCAGGAAAAGTTCATTTTCAGCAAAGGGATGTGTGCACGACTACAAATGTATGTACATAAGTTGTCTGCTTCTGATATTTACAATGTGGAAACAAGCAAAGGGAAGGAATGTAAACAACATATTTGCCTTTCATGTGGATTTAACAAGCGGTTTTATTTCTATATTCGTGTGTGCAAAGGGATATAATTCCATACTCTCAACATTATGTAATTTACGGAATTATATAGCAGTTACCGAACAGGCTGAACTATGTCATTATGTTTTCTGATGGAAATAAACTAGCCCATAGTGTGCACAATATAATGTCATTTTATTATGGAATCCATTATGCATGAAAGGTACAGGGGATGCCAGTATTAGTGCCATTTTTGTCATAGCCAGCTTAGAAATTATAGATCAATGATTCATATGACTTCAGTCAGACTATACAGTGTAAAACTTGCACTTTGCTTTGACAAGCAAGGTTTTGTCAATGTTTAGATTTCATGTTGACTTTTTAAATATCATATACAGCAGGGATGTGCAACTTCCTCCAGGGTATGGGCTGGATAATTGATTTTTAAAGTCACACTCTATGATGTAAATTGGTTGATAAAATGGGCTGTAGTTTGCAGAACTGTGTTGTTCCTAGCCTATTTTAAGAGGACATTATTTTTGCTGCACTATCTGTTGTTTGATTTTGCCTCTGCTTTTCCTTATTTCATGAAATATAATTAAATGTACTAAATAAGATCAGCCTCTTTTAATGAAACAAATTTTAATGAGTCACCCGGTGAATACAACTAAAAAATGTTCCGTGAGTTAGTTGTACGATTCCTTTTTGGTGTGAACTAAAACAGTTGGATGGTTTGGTCTTAGTAGAACACTCTTCATTCATATGTCATGTTTATGTATATTGCAGGGTTTGAGGGAAGGATCTATGTTGAATGTAGAGGGTGATACGGCCACACTACTGGGTCCCCTACATGCCAGACTTTTTCAGAGGTCAGTGTTTAGTTTATGTCCATTTGTATACAGCACATACCAGGTAGTTATTATTGACAGAGTTTATAAAACTTAATATAAAACATCCAAAATGTACATTTTTATTTTAGGCAAGTTACATTTATAGCAATTAAAGAATTAGGTAGGTTATAATAAGGAAATATAGTAGGTGTCAAATTTTGATGGGATATATGTATTTTGATGGATATATTTTCACAATCTTATATTCTGAAACCTCTAAATTGCTTAAATTTTTCAAAATACTAACAGTACCTGTCATATGGCATTTGTGAAATTTTGACCATAATCACTGCTCCCTCTATAAATTGTCACCAGATAACTTGCAAACACACTTATAACACAGGGTCAGTCATGGATCCCATTTTTATTTTACTAAAAGTAGCAAAACATTGACTCCTATTTGTAGCAAGTAAAGAAAATTGCAATAGAAAATTGTATTTCAAACCATGTTATATCACTAGTTTATCTTCAAAATGGTTGATATGTCCTGGAAATACAAGCCAGCTTTTGAAATCATCAACTTTTAAAAAGAAAGTCAATGTATTTTGTTCAATTTCTTTCCAAACAACATTCTTGGTACAGTACAATGAAAATGTCACTATTGCCTACTTGAAGGATCAATTTTATTAATAAATACCAAATAAACTAGTTGGGATTTTAAATTAAATTAAATTTTAAATTAAATAAAATATGAGTATTAGTTCTATCTTTTAGTTCAGTTTAAGTATAATGATTGTAATGAGCTCATTGTATTCAAACATGAAATATGCCAATCTACTGTAACAGCTAAGTCCGTGAGTGTTTCTATGAGAACCATGTTAAGTGCCAACCTTCCTTTGATACTTGATTGTAACAAGTATTTGTTGTATTGTTTCAGTAAATTAAAAGCTGACCTTGTATTAGCACAATAAATTGCATCTTTTGTATCAAATAAAGTGGGAGGAATACATGAAAATTTTAAATTCATTCAAATCCATCCTGTGTATGAGCTAGCATGCCCTGGTAGAGTCAGGTCATTTCATTTTAAGTGATCAATCGAACACTTATAATAATTCTTTTGTTAATGTAATAAAACTAAACTAACCTTAAAATCTACTCATTCACAAATGTGATCAAAGACAGAAAGGCAACCAAGTGAAATGAATACTTAATTAAATAAAATTCTAGTTCACATATTCATTTCATTAATGATAAGCTAGTTTCAGAGTTTGTAGTTAAAATGTGTAATTCCTGAATTGGTGCTAGATTTCCTCACAGTTGAGAAGTTTTACTATAAATTGTAATGAAATCTTGGTACATAAAAAAAGTTTCAATGTTGAAGGCTGGATTATGAACTAAATTGTTCCATTTTTCTGTAATAAGTGGAATCTTGTTTGAATTTGAATCAGTAAATAGTCTGGTCCCCTGACTGTTATGATACTTGCATTGCTTTTCACAAAAGTAGAGAGCAAAGCAAGGCACATATAGAGTAGGGAACCAGACTACTCAACAACAACATACTCAACAACATAAAGCAGTGATGTAATTATACACAATGTTTTGGCATACATACAACGGATTATTGAAACCAGTTGGAATAATGTTAGAAATCTTTCAGCATCTTGAAAATAAATATTTTACACATAAAAATGAATATCTTTGATAGATAAAGAGCTTTATTACAATTATTCCCGACGTGACTTTTAAATGAGTATTGTGCCATTAAAAACAACATTTTGTCTCGCCCCTAATTCTGAATAAATATGTTATTTAGTAAACAATGTTAAATTCCTTTCGAGTTGAAAATAAGGAAATAAGGTGGGATATAAAATGCGGGAAAAATGTTTGTGACGTGTATGGTAGCTTGAGACTGCATATTTACAATGAAACAGGGCATCATTTATTTGTTTACAAAGCACACACATGGACTCGTTGAATTATGTCAGAGAGCCATTCTTTTTTGCAAGATAATTGAAATGATAAGAATTAACTGTGAATTAGTCATACTGGCTTTTTTGCTTGTTTACTTAAGACTAACATTTAGCTATTGTGTAATATCACTATGAGCTGACCAGAATATGAAAAGAGGACACCTCCATTGGGGAAATTAAGGCATGTCACAGGGAGAAATAATGCATCCTTTGAGAATTTCATTTGCATTGGACCCAGAAGATTGGTCAAATTTAGCAAAATCAAGGCATAAAAAAATGCAATGAAAAACCTACAATCTCCAAATTTTTTAAACTCCATCTCCCCACTTGTTTCTTTAAAATGTTTATGGGTATGTATACAGTTATAGTACAATTACTGGTCACCTGAAATTCTGACCAGGGACAGCTAAATTAAAGGGGACCTGAAATTCTGACCAGGGACAGTTAAATTACATGGGACCTGAAATTCTCATTCACTGATCTAGATAATGGAGGTCTAGATAAATGAGTTTATACTAACATTTTAGTTAGGTTAAGAATTGTTTTTATGGACCTTATAAAGATATTTTAAAATTTTGTTTATAATTCATTTTGTCTAGTTGGTACTGTTAATGACAGTGTTTTTTTGTTACTATAACATAATGTTATAAGTACACTGCTCCTCGATAACTCGTGCACATCGGGGTCCCAAAACATTGACTGCACTATAAGTGAGGCGCAAGTTATTGAGGAACCTATACTAATAAAAAAAAACAATAAAAGGATCGTCACAAAGGCAAAAAGGGTGGGTGGGTGGCAGATTTTATAGTGTTGAATACTCACTTTATAATCATGCTGTGATTAACTGTGAATAAATATCTCTTCATAACGCTGTAGTTTATTTTTTCTTCATACAGTAACATTAGTTTCAGGATAAATTATCGTATATTGAGGAGTTATTCGAAAACATTATTCCACATGGTTTCCGTTTGTTTAACACATGTACCGCTTCACACATTGTGTATTACATCACTAATTTTTGTGGTTTTATTGTTTGATCCAAATTAAATTTATTTTTTTAATACAAAAGATCGACTCTTTTTCGAGAAACAATGTCGATTGATTGATACATTTGATTGCGGTAGAAGTAAGATGAAAAACAAAAAAACAAGGGTTAATCATTATCATCATGAATTTAGTGTGTCTACAAATTTAAAACAATGTAAATTAGAACATGATAATAAAAATGCCGGTTGTTACAAATGACAATTGACTTTTTTAAAAAATGAGTTAACTTTTTGTGTTACTGTTACTCCCTGATTTCGCTGCTGCCGAGCGAAATTGTCACTTGCTTGATTCAATACATAAGACATAATCAAAGTGATAAAACAACACAGGTCTCTTTTAATGGATTATTTTAGTGCAATAATTACTTTGCCAAGTTGTTGATCAAAACAAGGCCAGCAGGTAATTAGGTTCTCACGGAAGTACTCACAGGTTTCCATTTGACGGTTGATTGACTCTTTCATATTTTGATAGAATAGAATATGTTGCAATTATAATGTTTACATTGAAATGGAAATAAAGGATTAGAATGTGACCTTCATATAGCAAGATATTTAATTGCTGTTTATTTCATTATCTGTTGCCACCTTTTAGCATTTACCGGACATTTTCATTCATCGCTATTTCACCAGACTGTTTATTTACAGTGTATTGATGACTATTTATCACAAATAAACACTAACATAATATGTGATATCTTATTTAGAACTTGCAAATTTCACAATATGGAATCGATCTTTATTTTTGATGATAAAACATGAAATGTATAAAGGTTTAATTTACCAATTCTTATCTTAAGTTTTTCACGTTCAGCATATTTTGAAAGATTTTTAAAATATATTTTCTTTGGGGAAAAATCGATATCCATGCCAGACACCGTGTTATAAGTGTGTTATAAGTGTGTTCACGAGTTATCAGGGTGCAAGTTATTGAGGGAGTGGTGTAATATGCTGGATATCCGATAACAGTGCTGGAGTCCTTTCCCCTTACAGTGAACATCATGTTTGATAGAAGTTGACCCAAAAAGATTAAATCTCAAAATTATGACATCATTTTCAGTCTTTTCATTTCCAATTTCTTTTAATTTCAGAGGCCAGGAGCCTGTTGAGTATCCACCAGACTCTGATCTAAGTTTTTTGCTTAGACACTGAGACACTGTGATGTTGTCATTGGTCTTGTCAGAATATTAGCAGAAATATCATCACCATTTATAGGAGAATATTCCAATTACCATTTGGAATTAAATGCTGGGACCATGCATTGACATATTTGCCTGTTTCTTTTTCAGATTTATCACATATTTCTAAAGGCATATAAAATAAAACAAATGGGTAGAGAGAGAGAGAGAGAGAGAGAGAGAGAGAGAGAGAGAGAGAGAGAGAGAGAGAGAGAGAGAGAGAGAGAGAGAGAGAGAGAGAGAGAGAGATTAGAAAATGATTTGTCGCATATATATTTTCACATCTAACATGAAACACATTTTCATACTAGTGTGCATTTTAGGTCTTTCATATTGATAGTACATGGTCATAATACATGACATTAATTTACACAGACTTTTGACACAGTTTCAAAAATCATACATGGATCAGTTTGTGACATGCTCATTGGTTGCCATGGCAATAAAAAATAAATACAGCTGCATCCTATTGTTTCTAAAAATATGAAGCAAATCTAATCTTTGAATTTAATTAAGTTGGTACAAAAAGTTTATTTTAAATATCCTTCTTTGTCTTGAATACAGCAGTTAGATTGTTGATTCTAGTGCTTTGCCAACAATAATTTTGAAACTCTGCATACAGTAACCTTGATGGCTAAGGGGGAAGGAGTTAACTATAATTACAAGTACAACTTTAATTTTACTAGGTTATTATTCTCATTGTATTAACATTGCAATGAATGCTGTCATGTCTGAACTGTAAATTTTATAAGATCACTTTTTGTAAAGATGACATGGGACCTATTTCTCATTTTCATTGAGTGAGGAATAATTTATTAGAAGTATCTGCATTTCTGTGGATGGAAAATTTTGTTAAAACTTATTTTATTTAGGTGATCATTTACTGCTTTACTGCATCCTTCCTGCATGCTTACAAGTTGAATTTTGTAGATTAATTTGTAAATTTGTTACATTTGAAAGTGTGCCATGTGATGCCTGTCTGTAACATAATTTAAAGATTGTTTAAAAAATCAATGTAATTTAAATGCCTGTTTTGTTGATTACAAATTGGTGATGTGCTATTTTTCCAACATGCTCACAGTGTACTTTCAGAAAATGTTTTGGAGCACCAAGTCAAAGCAGATGGCATTTTGCACCAGTGTATTTCAAATACCATGGAAGCATCTGGTACAGTGGAATACAGAATGACTTATTATGTATTCTGGTTAGATTGGTATAGTAAAGAGTTTGCTCATAGTTCAGGCTGAATCACCTAGGTTTACTGAGAAAAGTACGTAAATGTATTGCAAGGGTTTGAAATTCCCTGTTGCTACCATGCACAAGTGATTTATTTCTTTCCTTTGGTCGCATCTTTTCCTTTCAGAATCAAAGCATGTAAGAATCATTTGAACAAACAGGATGAATATCAATTTTATTAACAGTACATTTTTATATTACAGATAACAACATTTAATATATATTTGCATCAGTGCTTAACAAATGTCAGCATATAATCCATGCAAGTTTTCAAATATAATTTTTGCCATGAAGAAAGCATAACTTGGCAATCAATTTCAGAATATGTTAAATCAAACTTTAAATTTAACTTGTTACAAACCAATATTAATTCATGATCAAGACATTTGTTTCTTTACAAAGGAGGGAATCAAAATCTACGAATGTAAATGCATATCTACAAAAGCAAGTTTTTGGTGGCTTTAATTTCTGTTCCAAAATATTTCAAGAATGAATGTGATATTTCTGTAAATTACAAAATAAGAGTTCCCAGACTACAATTATTTTCTGTAAATACTCATAGCGAAGCATTAAAGTTTATGCAGTCTTCTGCTGTGCACACTTGCAAAATAAAACATTTCCGAAAAATTGTTTGTTTCTAATGAATATTAAAAAGTTATTAGTGTTTTAATGCAAACATTCATTGACAAACAGCTTTAGCAAATTCAGATTCATCACTATAGTTACAAAAGGTCTATGCTTGCTAAACATTTTGTGATTGATAAGACTTTCCATGAGTACTATAAATACTGAACTCTCGTAAAGAAATGTGTAAACGAGATCTGACACTGGACTTGTCATTACATAGTGAACTTGGGTGAATACAAATTTATGGTTTATATTTAATAAGTACAATTACATAACTTTTCCTGCCATTTTCTTTTGGGTTTGAAGTGGTCCCAAAACAATAGGTGATGTCCGTACCCTTTCCATGCTTTGAAATTCATGAAGCACAGCATTTTGTGTGGCTGGAGGAGCTCGACTCAACAACTGATCAGCATAAAACATTGCCTGAAATAAATCAGTTTTTGTTTCAGTTATGTTGGAGTACAATTGCAACACATGATTAGGAAAAAAAGGACAAAGAAAAAGAGGGTTAAATCACATTTACCTACCTATTTGCCTATCTATCACATTTCACATATTACCTATCAAATCTTTCTTGGATCTATCTACCAATCCAAGTAATTTGCATAACATATGTATATCTGAATCTGAATTAATCATGTACTATTTTTTATTTAATGTTACTGTTATACATTGAAAAACAGTTTCATTGTGTGTTTATATAAATTTATCATTATCTTCAGTAAAATTACTATCAACAAATTATATTTCCCAACATTTGCTATCATATTACAACTAAAATGTACTGTAAAATGGATGACTTTTTTTTAAAAATTGGTATATTCCATGATGAGATCTTTAGCAATATCAGTTATGGTTTTTACAGTTTGACAGACTGCATGATAAATTCATCTATTAGTTGTAGATAATTTGACTTAACCTACTTAATTATCGAATACTTCATTGCCAACATAACCTGAAATGTTATATCTACAGGTACAACATCTGAATATTTTATGCATCAGCAAAGTTATCTCTATGGACAAAGAATGCATTTCTTCCTTTAAAACATTGGCCCCAATGGGATTTATAAATAAAAAAAAATAAAAATATTATTAACTACACTTCTGGAACTGAAAAAAAAATGTATGGTACTTTCCAATTCAGTGCCACTATCAAGGAATATAGTATAAAATTAGAATGCATCTTAGCGTACCTTGGGAGCACTAACAGTCTGTACAGCCACTGAGCGAGTCAAAACTTTTCTGAGGCCTCCCAATCTCGTTGTGGCGGAAAGGACTCTCATCTTGTCAAAGCTGGTTGGTATGTGCTGTTTTGGTCGAGGAATCAAACCAAGGTCTCCCAACTGATAGTGTGCAATACTTCCTTGACCTGAGGTGAGAGGAGTAAACGGAAGCTGCCTGCAAGGAAGAAACATTGTATTATTATTAAATTTGTTTATGAAAGTAAAATCGTAGCGAATTATTATTAAATTTGTTTATAAACTCAGAAACATAAGCTTTATGATGTAAATGTTTATAAAATTGAGACAGAACAACTGCAGGATGAAATATACCTAGAAATATTTTGCATTTACAGATTTCATACAGTAAATCACACTAAAACAAAAAACACGCAAGACTTGTACATTTACACATTCCATGCACAAAGTGTATCTACTTGTGAATAGATTGAACAGCAATACTAACTACTTGATTATATTTTAACATGTATTTTAAATTTATCTGCATGAAGATGAAAATAAAATTGTTAAGATGTAATCTAGTTTAGATTTAAATGAAAGACTGGACTGAAAAATATTCATGCAGGCTAACTGTTTTTATGGGTAGACTCAAAAACTTGTTAGTCACCACCCAAACAATTCTTTGACAATTATTTTCATAGCATAAAGCAATAATACATTTGCATTGTACTTATTGTTCCATTATTTAAAGGCAATATAAATTTATATGGATTTAGAATGGATATATGAAAGACAATATAAAATTTATCTGGATTTAGAATGGATATCTGAAAGACATATAAAATTTATCTGGATTTAGAATGGATATCTGAAAGACAATATAAAATTTATCTGGATTTAGAATGGATATCTGAAAGACAATATAAAATTTATCTGGATTTAGAATAGATATCTGAAAGGCAATAGAAAAGTTAATCTTGATTTAGAATGGGTATCTAAAAGGCAATAGAAAAGTTAATCTTGATTTAGCATGGGTATCTTAAAGGCAATAGAAAAGTTAATCTTGATTTAAAATGGGTGTCTGAAAGGCAATCAAAAATTTTACCTATATTTAGAATGGGTATCTAAAAGGCAATAGAAAAGTTTATTTGGATTTAGAATGGGTATCTAAAGGGCAATAGAAAAGTTTATATGGATTTAGAATGGGTATATTGTTCATAATGTTATTATAATAGATACTGTTGTTCACCTAATAAGGTCACCTTTTCTGCTGCAAAAAAGTGGCTTTTTAAGTGAGGTAATATTCTTACAGGAAGAATCAAACAGCTGTGAGTAATAATTACAAATAAATTAAGAAAAGTGTCATTTTTTTTATTTATTTAAAATTTACAGGTACATTATTGAATCATTTTGATTAAACATATTAATGTTATTTAAAATAATGAAGAATGATTATCAGTCATGCCACAAAACCATTAAAACTAACTTTGTCAATAAAATCGGGGTACAACATCTAGCTGTAAATACATTTATCTGGTCTATTCCATTTCTCCCTTGCTGCAAAATGTATACCTGATGAAGTTTATACTAATTTTTCTGATGTCAAATATCTTAGCAATAATCAAAGGATTGCCATGTTTAGTTTTATTGCAGTTTAATTTCCTTTAATCATGAGAAAATTGCACAACATTTTGCACTTTTTGCAACAGCATAATCCTTCTATTGGTAGCTATACCAGTGTGAAACTAATTTTTAACTATTACACAAAATTATTTGTGTTTACAAAGCAAGTGAGTTTGTTTGAATTGTTAGGATTTTTAACGTAGCTTTAACAATTTCTCAGTCATATCGCTACGATTACTGCAGTGAGGCAGTTTATAGTGATGTCTAGCACTGAGGCATCATGCCGCAGACATGTAGCATGATGTCCCACCCAGTTACATTATCCTGACACCAGGCTGACCAGCCCTAACACTAACCTCTTAAAGCTGAATGTCAAGTGAGTTAGCTGTTAGTCCCATTTTTGTAAATCTTTGGTATGACTCGGCTGGCGATCGAACTCACAACCTCCCACTTTCACAGCGGACGCTCTAACCACTAGGCCACCAGAGCGGTCAAAGTGAGCTTGTCATGTAATCAGTTGAATATAGACTGGTTCCCTTTTAAATACATGTTTAAAGTTAGGTATTTTATTGACACCTTGGAACATATTGCAATGTACTGAATTTAGAAATGAACCAATATTCCAAAAAATGTGTCTACTCATGAGGTGTAAATGTGTAATTTATTTGACAAAAATGCTGGCAACTGGTTGTGTTAGTTGGGTGGTCATCCTTGAACAATGAATAGAGTAACTGGTACCAATGCTGGCCACTGGTTTAGGTGTGGTGATACATTGAGGTTCCCCCAAATTTAATGTACTACCTAATTTGTAGATTATTAAGCTAAGTGGCAGTCATATAAAAAAAAACTTTCTTTAACGTTTTATTGATTGTGGTATCGTGTTTCTTATGACAGTAATATAGGAACTGGATTATCACTAACGTACAAGGCTCCATTTTCTTGAAACTCTTCATCTGAAAGACAGTCTAATTTGGAATTATGCTTTGGTAAAATTTTCGTAACCACATATTTAATAATGTCCATAAATTAAAATAAGTTGCAATAATTGCCAGTTTTCTTAAATGTGATGGCTGTTTCAGTAAAACACTTTTTTTGTTGATCAGTCACCAAATGGATGCACTTTAGAATTTAGCATAATTTTCATATGAATTCTTGAGTAAGCGTACCCTGGCATATTATTGGAAGTAAAAAATGGCCTTTCTCGGGTACAATGATTGTTTTAATTGAACAACACTCAGTAAGCATTGTTTATTATTTAATACAGGACATTAGATTTGAGTAATGCTGAAGTTGAGGAATGAAGTAAAATCCATGCCCTGAGATTACAAACTATTTTCAGTCTCTATAGGTTATAAATTGGCTAATGTCAAATTCCTGGCCAATTGGACACCAGACTAATCAGTTTGAAACTGATAATTTCTGTCATCTCAAGTTCTAATACTAACTATAAATGCAACAGTAGGTGGCCCCGAGAGGCCTAAAATGCTCATCGTGTCATATCAATGCCATCTGATCTCAGCCTGGGTTTGAGTCTCAGGCTCGGCCAATGTGGGTACGTGAAAAAGCATGCCAGTAGCTTCTCATAGTTTGGTGGTTCTATCCAGGGTTTTCTCGGATTCTTCCTCCACCATTTATACTGTCCTCCCATGTACAGCCTATCTTGTGCTTAAAATGGTGTTAAACCTTACAACACCAACAACAAATGCAACAGTAAAGATACAAAATACATGCAATTGTAATGATAACTGTAAAACCCACCCTCTCTTGATCTTTCCACGACTCCGAGGGATTTCACTAGCACTCCTCTTTTCTGGTGGTTTTTGTGGTTTACCCATTTCCCCTGGAGATGGACCAAGACCCAGAGAAGCAGCACTATTTAGTATAACTAGCAGATGTTCCAGCATCATGTCACGCTTCTCCATTGGGTGATGATGCTCGTCATCCTCTTCATCATCAGAGCTTGATTTCTACATTTTGTGTAAAATAATTTCCAGGGATTGAATAATAATAATAATAATATTAATAATAATTATAGTTTTTATTTATGATACCAAAAATAATTGTAGCCTTGAAGACCCTGTATTAGTAAATATGTTTTAAACTATTTATAATAGATCTAAGTAGATCGGTCTACATAGGCTTTATTTTGCAGTAAGTATACAATATAATTATTATTACTAACCGTATCTTCATTTTCTAGGAAAAAAGGCTTGAAAGTCACATGGTCTAAGAGTCAACATTGTTTAGTGTCCGCTTTAACCTGTATACTTTGGTCAATCATTTTGACATGTAGCATTTTGGTTAGTTCTTATCCTGTACATTAATAATTATATCCTGAAAGTGGACCAGTTTTACCACACTACAAAGACCACCCTTTGATTCATGTGTAATAAATTTCATCACATTATTAATGTAGGGCGATAGAGTGGGATCACACTTTTGATTCCAACAATGAAACCACCCTACACTAGAAAGTCTAATATGAATTTTTAAAGATTAAAAATCCTGCATTCTATAAATTCAAACTTTTATTGTTATATACATGTACATGTACTTCTTAACTAGCAACAACTATAAACTTGAGATGCTATGGATTTACTTTTATTTAAATGGCTACCAACTTTCATGGGGTACTTATTTTCATTGGGAACCAATTCACTTTGGGCACCAGTTTTCATGAATCTGATAGTTGTTACATAGCACTAATTTAAAGACCCAACAATACATCATCTGAAGTACCTAATCCTCAAATGATGAATTTAAAATATTAATAAAAATGCTGTTCATTTGCAAAACTATGAAAGTTAATATGCATGAGAAAATAATGAAAATACAGGAAAACATAATTTAATGAAATTAAAGTTTCAGATTACTGATTTAACATTTAAGAATCGTATTAAAGAGTAATATTATTTAAGATGCATGTACCTTTAAAACATTTTGAACGGCATAGGCTGTATCATTCAGCACATTTTCCAGCTTAAGGCGCATCTTCCTTTGTTCCTCCAATTCTTCCTTTGTAGTCTTAAGCCCTTGATCGAGATTATCATTATCTTTAATTCTGTTTTCCAGCTCTTCTCTGAAATAACAAAGAATGTCATATGTTCAACTAACACAATATGTTATAAAACGATGAATACCTTAAATACTCTTATATGTTGAGTCCATCTGCAAACAATGTAGGCCTTGATTTTTTGCTGGACATACATTTTTTTTGTAGTCTGGATAGCCTCAGATAGAAATGACATGTAGCCTGGATAGCCTCAGACAGAAATGACATTTATGTAGTCTAAATAGTCTCAGATAGAAATGACATTTATGTAGTCTGGATAGCCTCAGATAGAAATGACATTTATGTAGTCTAAATAGTCTCAGATAGAAATGACATTTATGTAGTCTGGATAGCCTCAGATAGAAATGACATTAATGTAGTCTAAATAGTCTCAGATAAAAATGACATTTATGTAGTCTGGATAGCCTCAGATAGAAATGACATTAATGTAGTCTAGATAGCCTTTGATGGAAATGACATTTATGTAATCAGGACAGTCACTATACAATCACATTATATATAGTCACTATACAATCATGTTATATATAATCACTATGCAATCACATTATATATAGTCACTATGCAATCATGTTATATATAGTCACTATGCAATCACATTATATATAGTCACTATGCAATCGCATTATTAAAATTCAGGTACAGTCTGTAAAGAAACTCCCATGATTTCTCTGCTACACCTTCTAATTGTAATGTCATATCTCCATGGGAGAGTTTTTGCCATACAACTTCTTAAAGTGTCTATTATGTCTTAAATAAAAAATTGTGCCAATCTGATGTTTCATGGCAAATATTTTGATTAAAACTTACTCCTAAGAATCATCTCAATAACTTATACATGGAAGATACGGAGAAGTGATCATATGATTTTCAAAATGACCACTATGATGATCATACTGGATGCCTAAGAAAATAATTTTCATTTAGGACCAACTTGACCTTGTGATGAGTGTGTGTGTGTGTGTGTGTGATTTGGATTTGTAGCATAGCTTTAACAATTTTTCAGTCACATCGCTATGATGTCTGCAGTGTGGCAGTTTACAGTGATGTCTAGCAACTGAACATCATGCCGCAGACATTTAACATGATGTCTCACCCAGTCACATTATCCTGACACCAGGCTGACCAGTCCTAACACTAACCTCTTAGTGCTAAGTGCCAAACAAGGCAGCTGTTAGTACCATTTTTATGTCTTTGGTATGACTTGGCTAGAGATCGAACCCATAACCTCCTCATCAAAGTTGGACACTCTACCCACTTTGCCACTGAAGTTGTTAATGTGAATGTGTGCTTAAAGGTTATTGACAATCCTCCAAGTAGTTTAAGAAAAGCAACAACTTGAGCTAATTGACTTTAGACCATTTATCAAGCTCTTCAGTTCTATGATCAATTGAGATAGAAAAGTAATTAATAAAAATAGCATGTCACGAGAGGTTGGAAATTAAAAATAGCTAAATTTTCAGGACTCGAATGAACTGAAATTCTTAATTTACTAAAAAAAATTATGGCCTACCTTTGTTGGTAAAGGTTTCCTCTAAGATTTTCCAGTTCAGACTCCAGTTCTTTGTATTCTTGCTCTTGTAACTCATACCCTGCAATCATAGCCTCCTGGTTCCGGCATTTCTCCGTCAACATACGAATGATCTGACCACAGAAAACAAAATTTAGTCATTATTTACTTTAATTAATATGCACTGTTACATAGAAATAACTCCGCATTTTCAAATTTATAAGTACATGTATATGTAAGAAATTGATTTCTCCAGTTTTTCTGAGGCCACGGGAAAAAAAGTATATTTTTCGAGATTTTTTATAACAGTGTAAGGCAGAGATGGATCAACAGACAGCTGGATATAATGAAAGAACAATTGAATGAAAACATACTGACAAATAGAAAGTAATTATGGGTAAAAGAAAAACAAAAACAAAACAATGGTGTAACTCAGGGTGGGTCAACATCTTCAAGACTGAGGGTCACATGCAACCAAAATGTAAAGTTTGTGGGCCATACATGATAATATTATCTTCTATCCATTACACTCATATAGCCTTATATTTTATATGGGCACAGGCTCAAAAAATGACCTGTAGTTGGACAACTCTGACATAATTATTATATCCCACTTTTTCTATGAAAAGCCATACATTTTGTTGGCTATAGAATGGCAGTATTGATACATGCATTTTAAACTTATAGTGGATGTTAGAAGATTTTATGAAAACTGCAGTTTAAAAAAAAAACAACTGAGTATATAGTGACATTTTAATAGCATGGAAATTAATCCTGTACTGTGCATAATAGCAAGATTATATAAAAGGCAGAATAACTATTATAACTTGAAGTGAAAAAGTACTTTGCTAAAAATACATTGAGTGGATGTCAACCACCATAAGATACTTCACTATATCTCTAAGTCATGTGACTTTGGTACATGTATGTAGAAAAAAATTAAGTTTCACTTTTTATAAATGGCAGCTCATATTTATGTTTTTTATCTCCACTGAGTCCACTGACCCCAATATAACGGTTGATACAAGCTGCTGGCAAAATAAAAAGAAGTCTTGTCTTCACAAGAACAACTAGATCATGTATTTGTAAAAATGTGCATGCTAGTGGTGTATGTGGTGTCCTAGGAGAGGTAACATCTCTGGCTGGCTAAGCAGTTGTACTCCTCCAGGGGTAGCTCTCCTATTGTTGGTCCTCACTTGACACTCGGCTCTCACCTGCGGTTCCAAGAATCTGCGGCATTTGTAGTGGCCACATCCCGGAACAGCCTCGACTGGCTGTGTAAACCAGGCTGAGGGTGGCTGATGGGTCTTTAAACAATTGGTGAGTTAGGCTTTGTCTACCTAGCATGTATAGACTGGAGGAACCACCAGCTTGGAAATGGGCAGAAATGTGATTCCCACCAAAGTGCTGTGGAGCACTAAGAGTTTGACGAAACACAAAAGACATCCTGGTCATCCACTGCGCTCAATTCCGTCCCTGGCTGTCTCTACATTGTCATGCTGCTGGATGGTTTTGGGTGAGAGAGTAAGGTCAACGAACTGCGCAACTCAGCCTCACTTAAAACAAAGTCACTGCACAAGTCATTCAGTCATGGGTACAGTGGCAGCCGTAGCCATAAAACCAGCACACAGGCGGCTCTGGCCATTAGTAGAGTCATTCACCACTGACATGGAGCAGCAGTGGAGTCTGGGAGCCCTCTGAGCAACTGAACAGCCCTCTTCAGGAATGTACTGCTCGCCTCTCTGGCATTAGGAAGGGGTTAGAAAAGGTGCCCTAAACATTGCTCTAAACTTCCCTAGCCAGCATACCACGGCTAGTGGGGACCATACTCCAGCAGTCAAAATACAAAGAAGAAAAAATGAGGATTGTTCCTCTCACACTTGGCACATGGAATGTGCGCACCTTACTGGACAGAGATGATTCAGAAAAACCACAGAAAACATAGGAAAGGAACTCGCCAGATACAACGTGGACATTGATGCCTTGACCGAGACCCAGCTAGCAGGAGAAGGCGAACTCTGTGAAAGGGGTTCCAAATACACTTTCTTTTGGAGTGGCCGAGGAAGTGAAGAGCACCAATAGGCTGGTGTCAGCTATGCAGTGAAGATGGCACTGATTGGCAAATTGGCTGGACCTCCCAAGGGAGTAAACGACAGACTTATGACCAACCATGAAACTCACCCTCTTGTCTGAAAGAAAGCACCTTACCATCATCAGTTGCTATGCTCCAACTATGACCAACCCAGATGAAGTGAAGGTCAAGTTCTATGAGGATCCTCACATCATCATTGCTGGCATTCCAATGGCAGATAAGCTTGTCATTCTTGGCAATTTTAATGCAAGAGTAGGCTGTGATCATGTTGCCCAGGATGGAGTGCTAGGAAAGCACAGAGTGTGTCACTGTAACAGCAATGGTCTCCTTTTGCTCCAGATGTGTGCTGAGCGTGAACTGCTGATCACCAATACAGTCTTCTGCCTCCCTACCCATAACCAGACACCCTTGCTCTAAGCACCGGCTCTTCATCGACTATGTCACTGTCAGGAAGAGGGACAGGCAGGATGTGCAAGTGACCAATGAAGCACTGGATTAAGACACAGAAAATGATATGTCTGCTCTCCAGTAGCAAAGCACCTGGTTCATACTCCATCCCAGCTGAAGTCTACAAGGAAGGGGGTACAGCTCTGATAGAAAGGCTCTACCAACTGTTTTTACTGATGTGGCAGCAAAAGATGATCTCCAGGAATTAAAATAAGTTTCCATAACCTACCTGTATAAGCACAAAGGGGACCACCTTGGCCTGCGACAACCATCAGGGTATATCCTTACTCTGAATTGCAGGAAAGATACTCACCAGAGTCCTACTGAACTGCGTCACAACGCACCTTGACCAGGGACTACTGCCAGAAAGCCAGTGTGGATTCCAAAAAGAAGTGGGACCATCGACATGGTGTTTGCTGTTATGAACTACAAGAGATATGTCAAGAGCAAAACACCAACCTTTTATCCATCTATTTCAACTTGACAGAGGTCTTTGATACTGTCAGCAGAAAAGGCATGTGGAAGGTAATGGCCAAGTACAGATGCCTGAAAAATTTTATATCCATGGTGCAGCATTTCCATGATGGTATGCAGGCACAAGTCCAGGACTAAAGAGAGAAACTGAGCTATTCCCAGTAACCAATGGTATCAAGCAAGGTTGTGTTCTGGCACTGACACTGTTCAGTCTAGTGTTCTCCACCATTCTGACTAATGCTTTAAGAGACAGCGAGGTTGGAGTTGGCATCAGGTACCATACAGATGGAAAACTATTGAATCCCAGGAGGCCTCAAGTGAAAACCAAGGTTATGACAAACACCATCATGGATTTCTTTTTCACTGATTGTGAACTCAATGCTGGATCTGAAGATGACCTGAAATGCTATGTTGACAAATTCACAGCCAGCCACTGGAAATCCTATGTTGAGCCAAACATCACCGTCAAAGGCCAAAAACTCAATGTAGTGAACCATTTCACCTACCATGGCAGCACACTGTCATAGACCATCACTATTGACAATGAGGTAAACTTTCGCATTGCCAGAGCCAGCGCAACTTTTGAAAGATTACATGCCAATGTCTTGAATAGAAATGACATTAGCATACAGAACAAATTAAAGGTCTACAGGGCAGTTGTGCTCCCCACACTATTTTGCGCATGCAAAATGTAGATGGTGTACCAATGCCATGCCAGGAAGCTGAACCACTTTCACACCACAAGTGTCAGGAAAATCCTCAACATCAGGTGGCAATACAAGGTTCCATACATTGATGTACTCCCCCAAGCGGCTGTCACTAGCATCCATACTATCCTGATGCAGTGCCAGCTACACTAGGCGGGACATGTATGCATGCCAGACCATTAGCTAAGAGACTCTTCTATGGCGAGCTATAGCAAGGACAGTGATCTAACTGAGGTCAGAAGAAACCCTTCAAAGGCAGTCTGAAAGCTACATTGAAAGCGTGCAACATAAACCCTGATTCCTGGGAGCAAACAGCAAGTGATAGAGTCACTTGGCATCCCTCCGTGCACAAAGGCAACAAGTTGTGTGAATCTAGCAGGACAGCAGCTGCAGAGCTGAAGATGTAAACCAGAAAAGCATGTGCCATCAACTATCCTGGAGATGTCCCACTCATCTCCTGTCCCTTATGCAAATGAACATTCTATGAAAGGGTTAGCCTCATCAGCCACCTGTGCAGGCAGAAAATAGAATCAGTGCCTCCAACACTCGGATAACCAGAGAGGTCCTCATCGAATCGACGGATGAACATTGACATGCTATTTTTTTTACTGCCGACCTAAATAGTGCGAGTCCCAAATATCTAAAAAAATTATTTTAAACTTTAAATTCTGCATCTGCATTTAAATATGCATTTGGTGTTTACTTGATTGTCTTATCCTCAAGACTTTATAACAACAGTCAAAAGTTTTCAAGTAGCTGATTTGTCCAAAGTTTAAATGTTGCTGCATTGATCTGAAAATCTAAACAATTTATATGAATTAATATTAAATATGTCTAACAAACTTCATTTGGTTTTTCTTAATCATGCTAAAAGGCTTTTAGTTTTAGTCAACAAAAGTTAAAAGAGTTTAAAAATGTGTAGACAATCAGAGATATACTTTAGTGGCATGAAAATCTAACCCAGTAATCTATATCAGTATACAATTATGTCTATAATTTTTTTTTTACACCTTGGGTGAATTTTGTTTAATCATGACTAAAGTATTATAGATCTTAGTCGAAAAATTTCAAAAACTATGTAATACATTCAATATATTTCTTCGATAATTTGAAATTTAATTATGACTAAAATAAAGTATGCAAAATTTAATGACTCAAACTTGAACATTTTAACATTGCTTGTGCTAAACTAGGACATACATTTGGAAGTACAGTAAAAACTGCTCCAATCATGTGACCAAGCAAAACGAGAAAATGACAGGTTAGGCTTCAAAAAGCTTAATCCAATTCAAAAAGCTTAATCCAATGAAAAAACTTCAACTCTATAAAGAAGAAACAACTGTAATTGATTATTAGTAGATAAGTTAACTGATTATGAAATTCAAAATAATTTCAATTAACCTACTTTAGCATTAGTTACCTTCATTATATTGTATTCGTAAATAACAAACGTTTATGACTGTGTTGGAATGCAAAAGGTTCTTAAATTTTGTATTAGCTCTGAAATTTGTTTTCTTTTCTGGCAAACAACATGCAGCTGACCTTTCTTAATCTTAGGCAAAGGCACCAAAATGGCAATTGGAATATTTCTTACATTTAAGAAGCAATTAAAATTGTCAATGAATGATTTATTACAAATGTTGACCTAACAGATAGTGTTCTAATGTAAAATGGAAAGGGAGTAAACTCTTGCAATACTAGTAGAAATTATCTAAATAGCTCACTTTTTGATTACTGTTATTTTTCTTGGCCAGTTCCTTTTCATTAGCTTCCAGCATTTCAATCTGTTGTTTCTGTTTCTTTTCCTTAGCTTTTAATTCATCATTCTCCTGAATCAATTCTTGAGTTTTGTCAGACATTTTAACAAGTTGAGCATTTATGGACACATTCTCACGGATTGTTCGCTTTGTTGTTTCGGCCATCTGTTTGTTTGACACTTTTCGGAACTCGGATGCAACTAAGTTCACTCTTGTGATCATTTCCTTTTTTAGCCTGAATTAAAAATATAAAGGAATAAAGAACCAGACCACAGTCAGATCATAACATATTTGAAAAACATTAGTTATTAGAATAAAATGTTTTTCAAATATGACTAAAATTAACATGAATGCAAATGTAATCATTTTATGTCTGTTGCTAAAATAACAAATTTTAAAAAGAAAAGCTTAGTAGAATATGTTGCATGGGATATGGACACCTGTTTGGGATGGGGAAATCTGGGGAGGTTTTTTAAAAAGTAAATATGTGTAGGATAGAGAAACCAGTGGGGGTGGGTAGTAAAATATTTGTGAGGAATATGGAAATATGTGGGAGGGGTTGGGTAAATCTGTATGAGATAGGGAAATCTAGGGGGATAAGGAAATCTATGTAAAAAAGGAAAATCTGTGTAGGATAGGGAAAACCCGGGGGGGGGGGGGGAATATGGAAATCTGTGGAATAGGAAATCCCACCCAAGAGGCTACAATTTGTGACCTGGACAAAAAAGGCTTTGACAAGTTTGACAAGAAAAGGGGTACAGAAATCAGACAAAAGGAGCTAAACTGAAATAAAACCTTGGGGTTTTTCTTGAAACAAATCCTTTTATTTGGTTGTAATGTACATTATTGTCTTATGAGCTTTCTTATCAGCAAATATTTTAATTATCGTGGGTGGTGGTGCCAAATGTATTTTGCTCAAGGCTCCATATTACCTCATATCAGCCCTACTTAAAATAAATGACACCACTTGGTACAAATGTTAAAAGGTCAAAACACATGTAGATTTTGAAATTGTTTAAATTTTATCTTTTTAAAATTGTATTAAGTCTCGGTTTGCACAATGAAACAAATAAAAAAAATTGCTAATATCTATGACGTCACTGGATCCAATCAGTTCACAAAAACTAGCAATTTTCCAACTACATTGCTACTCTGACATTATGTTTGGTATGACAAGTCATGCGAGTTATGAGAGGAAAAAAATCTTGCATGGATATTCCATTATGGAAAATAGTCCTTCATATGAGAAAATACGACAAAATACTTGGAAACTCAAAGAAAGCTAAGCCCCAGCTTACAAAGAGCCAAAGAAAATCCGTGCAGACTTAGATAAGTGGTCATTATTCCTTGTTATACTGATGAGACTGGGAGGGAAACTCTGAATTGCATCAGTGCAATGAGAGTCAGTTACCACAGTACTAATATGGCTTCTTATACAGTTGTATCATTAGTTTTGCTTCTTGTGTTTTTTTTAATGGTCTTACTAATATAATAACAAAATTTTAGCTCTAAAGCCTATTTAATATAACTCTCCAATTAAATGTTTCATCTAAAATAATCTTGAGGACAATAAAACATGTACTATTTAAGAGTAATTTTATTTTAGAAAATCAGAAAGCTCCTGAGAGTTTGCAAATTACTTTATGGCAGTAATTAACTATAATTAACCAGACCTAATAATTGCTTATACATGTACTAGTTCTTATATGAAAAAAACTGTTGCAAATTTATTTGTCCTGCCAAAATTGAAAAATTCCATGCTGTGAAAGTTGTGCAAGATACGTTTCATATAATTAGCATCTATAAAGTTACTTTTCATCAAGGCAAAGTAAAACAAATGTACTCACATGTCTTTGTCAATGACAGCTTTTCTCTCCAATTTATAGATTTCATCCTTGTGTTCTTGCTCTTGTCTGGCCAATTTGTTCTCCATCTCTTCAAACTTAGCCATCAGCTCCTCCTTCTGGACCTTAAATTCCTCCAATGAGGCCAACTTACCACCTGTAGAGAAAAACACAAGCTAATTTTGGGAACTGAATGCAATTATATTGTCAATAATCACTTTTCCATTATGTATTGCCAAAGTCAAAGCTATTTTTCAAGCTAAATAAAAGTAATGGAATAGAGCTGAATTTTGACAAAGATCTTTTATATAAATCATTATTAATTAACTGACTGTTTCAATGAAAGAGACCAATTTTCATCCAAATCAATAAATTGAATCTGGGCTCTTGCTGTAATAATAAAATATGATATTGTAGTAATTTTAGAAAACCAGAAATAAAGATTTAAAATGCAAGTAAGAAAATTAGAAATGTATTATTGGATATTTTAAACAGGGCATAAAGAAAAATAAACATACTCAAAATCATATTTTCTGATGTCAGCTGATCCTTTGTCTCCTGGAATTCATTTCTAAGTTTCTGCAGTTCACTCTCGTAATTCTCTTTTTCACTGTCTTTCGCTTGTTGTAATCCAATGAGGCGATCATTCAAGTCAGTGATCTCATCATCTGTTTAAAAAAAGGCACAAATGATTATGATTTTGTTATTGCCCCTTAAACTTCTATCCATTCATAACAGATGAGTAATGGAAGCACCATATCAGTCATGTACAGTCTAAATACATATAGCATAGACCCTGATCCAGCATTGGGGTCTATATTGTTTATTGCACTGATTTACTCCAAACAAATGCAACTGGTCTGTCAGCATATGTGACAGCAGATCTGGGTCTATGCATTTTGCAGTTGGATCGAACTTTGATATGATTAAATATGGTATCTCAGCTTTTATTCGTTTCTTGTGTATGCATATAAAAATCCCATGCCATATAAATGAATAAATGAATGGTAAGAATGACTAGGATTGCCAGTCACCACCTTTGTTCATTTATGGTAGAATCAAACACATGATGCTCAGCAACAAGAATACTACACTTATTTTATCTCAAAAGGACCCAGTTATTGAACTTAATTTTTATAATTTATTTTTTTGCATGAGAGACTTTGTCAAACTGTAATCTTAGTATTAGAAATGACATTGAAATGTTAACTGAATGGAATCCCTGCCGTCTTTGGACAGAAGCTCATATGGTAATTAGTTACTTTTGTCCTGTCAAACTTCCATGGTTGAAAACAAACAAATTATAAACATATGCATAAAATGTACTCGTCATGGCAGTAAAGTATCTACATACAGATATATTAATCTATATTCATTTTATTATGAATTTGATAGATTACCTGATTATTCAATTAATCTCATCAGCTGACAAACTCCCAGAGTGTGTCTTCTGACCCCATCTCCCCATAATATACTTGAGGCATTGTCAATTCTGCATTTAAAAAGTGCTGAATCAATGTGGTATTTAGAACTATTTAGCTTTTCTGTTATTTCTTCTTCTGACTATAACTATTACCCTCCTTGAGTATGAATACTTATTTAAATTTCCTTGTGGTATAAAGGACTTTTCCATCTTTTGGGTGGGGTGGGGATCTAGAATTTAGTTAATTATATAGGGAATGTTTTTGTATATATGTCTACTCACTCTTTTGTTCAATTTGCTTTTTGAAAAAAGACACCAGGTCCTTCTTCTCCTTGTCCATTTGATCAAATTTTTCCTGGAAACTGCCATTGCTAACTTCTAGCTCATCGCAACGCTTCTGGTATCTATTTGAAACAGGAGAAAATAATTATCAAATGCATGTAGTAATAAAATGACATAATGCTATTCCACTATTTAGAGTATTTTTATCTGATTTAAAAAGTGTTGAACTTAGAACTAGGGTTTAACCCAATGAAGTTTGATCGTACAAAAGGTATATTAAAAAAATGCAGCTGTGACCATGTAAAATAAAATGTCAACATTAAAAATTACTAGAGAAATTGATTCAATCTGGAGATAAGAAACCCCGTCTGTATATTATTACAATTTATAGTGGGGGAAAGGTGATGTATCCCATAAAGTTATTAAATTCTTCACAATTACATATGGTTTAATCATTGTCATTTACATAATTCATTATCCAGTTTTGTGCAGTCCTTTATAAGCTCACCTACATTTGAGTCCAACTGCACCTACCCTGGTCTGCGATTGCATAATAGTGTCTTTGCAGTTTGTTATGAGCAATAGAACAATAATAAATTCTGATCTGCCCCCACATTATGCAATAGCAGATTAGATTCTATGTTGTTTTTAGTTGGATCTGACTTAACAGCAAGTATATACAGAACATAATTTAAGCTTACAGTAGGAAGTTTTCTTACTCTCACAAGTGAAAAACAGAGATAATTCTTATTCTGTGTCAGTGGTACAACATATATATTTAACTATAAATATTTGCATTTGACCTTTTTAGATCTAAGTTTTTCTTAGTTCTTTCAGAATTCGCTCTGTTGCATTTCTTGGATCTTATGATTATGTGCATGTATAATTTTTTGGTCTCACTGTGTGTCTAAAACACACATAAATAGTCTGCCATGACTTTCAAGGTTCAGTAAAAATCTTGATCTGATCCATTTGAGAGCAGATAATTCTAATGTAAGTTAAATTTTTGCATAAATTAGCGGTCATAAATAGCTTGGAATCTCTGGAACTGAGAATGCAGAATGCTCCCTGACTCACTACCAAGGGTGGCACTAAGATGGACCCCACAGAGGAAAAGGAACCATGGCAGACCCAAAGAGACCTGGCGACGAACCGTGGAGCGAGACCTTAAGACCAGAGGCCTCACCCTGCAGACCGCCCCGGCAGCAGCTGCCGACAGACCAAAATAGTGCCCCCCTTGCTGTTGTCTCCAGCACCAGATGGCGCAGAGAGAATTGATGATGACAGTTGCACCTACAGTCTTTAACAAAGAATTTAACAATTTATTTCCATTACTTTATTCATATCAGTCTCACAGATTCTTTTATAACTGACATGGACCAACACCATAATTACCAAATACCATTATATTTTTATATTTCTTTGTTATCAACAAGAATTTGACAATATATCAGGAATCAGATTTAATGGAACATTGCATGATAACTATTTTCTGAGTGGCAACTGTTACCGGTCTTCTACAATTGGTTATAAGTAATATACACAAACATTCAACCACAATAATTAGGAATATCATTTTATTTTGAGTAATAAACACAAAATACCTGACTAATATCAGTTCTTCAATTCAGTTGCAAAATAATGACTTTGTAAATCTTGGATTATATTTTCTTATATGGTATGAGAAATTGGTTGCACACTTGTGTAACTTCAGGGAGTCGAGTGTTCTGGTTGCAAACACACATAATTAGCATTTGATGTGTTCTGTAGTACAAACCCCATGGGTCATGCATGCACATTTACTCATTTTAAATTAAATATAAATTGTCCTTTTAAAATTTAACACTAATATTCTTCAATCAAAGTCTATTCAGTCATGTTTATATAATGCTCTGCACCTTAACTGTCGGCATGAAACTTCCATATGAAAATTGTCTATCACTATGGGCTTTTACAATAGTGGCTATGTACTATACTTGGGTCAAAATAAACGCATTGAGTGGAATCATCATAATCAAGAGCAGTAGAATTTGCTTTATTAATTTGTGGCATTACATCCGGATTGTTTTTGCTCTTGCTGTAGTGTTTAATGCCATGTCATATTCATAATCTTTCAAGCATCAACAATATTAATTGTCAAATTATTTAGTTGTATTGACATGAATCACCATTTGAACACTTTCATTGTGACATTACAGCACGTGACATTCAATCTGTATTGTACTAGATCACACTTTAGTATCATTTCATGCAAAAATGTATATGTACTTTAACATTCATTTTGCCATAAGCACCTTTGAGGGCATCTAAATAATGACCTTCTAAAGGAATATGGTTGTAAAATAATCCAAATGAAGTAAATACTTTCCACTTACAGGTATGTATAATTAAATTCTAAAACATGACACCCAATTTTGAAATAGTACTGAATGCTTATATGATCCATGTGACTTGTACTATATGTTTCACTGCCTAATAGTACAATCCCTGCAACTCTCTTAAGTAAGCACTATTATTGTGGCAAAATCTAACTGCCAACTGAAACACTCTCACCCCACCCCACAACATTTTTAACTAAACACTATTATTGTGGAAAAATCTCATTGCTAACTGAAACATCCCCCCCCCCCCCAACATTCTGAATTATGTATTATTATTGTGCCAAAATACATGGAAAATCTTACTTATATTTAAATGATTTGAACAATATATTTCCAAACTAAAATTAAGAATTTTCGATTTTAAAAAAAAATAAAACAAACTGGTTTTAACTCATCCTGCACGTACTACAAAAACCAATGTACAATTATTGCAAAACATAGCACGTAAAAAGAGAGCGTCATGCAGCATTGACGAAAACTATGTATTGCTATATTTAAAAAATCTTGCACTTTAATACGAAGCTGGGATATTCACCTTACTAATCTATTTTCGAGGTCTTTAATTTGGATCAAATAATACTCCTTGGTCAAGTCACTAATATCCGGCCCTGCCTTGGAAGGCGACCCCCGTCCCGATTTCTTGCCACTTTTCTTCTTCTTTCCGCTCTTCTTCTTTTTCGGCGGCATTTTTAGTTATTTATATAATGGTTAATTAACAGTGTCTATTGTGATCTTTATGATCTTGTCCTTCTTTCTTGCCCTAAATTCGTGTAATTGTACACCACTGGACTATAACTGTCAATATGATTTGTCCGCCATATTGTAAACACCGGATGATGATGTTTTCATGGAAACAGACGGGTTATATGTTTGCTTTACTCACAGCAATCCTCGAGGCGGCAAATAAATAATACAACGAAAATGGGGCTGGGAATAGCAGATTGCGAAAAAGCCCATTAAAATGCTCTATCTCAATATCCATTCAAATGATGAGTGAAAATTGGACTGTAATAATAAATGTTAATAAATTAAGACAGGAATGATTTATTTCACACTTTAAAGTTCATAAATCGTAATACCAAAAATAAATGTACTTTAACATATAAATTATCTTAGAAAATTAAAGAGTTTTTTGTTTGTTCCACCAATCAATCGCCTGAAAATAAAAAGTACTATCATAGTTCGAAAGAAATTGTAAGATATAGTAGTTCCTACTTTTGGATATTTGTGTTAGTATGGCAAAGATACTCTTCCATCCATCTTAAAAGATTTAATAGCAAACGAAGACTATTGCTATAGTCAATTACTAATTTTCGTTTTATACAGTAACTAAATTTTGTCAATACAGATGTTCAATACAATGTGCAGCAATCATAAATGAAATTCATATTTTAATCTTCAAACAGCAAGTTATAAATATACGTAAAAGCATGGTTGTTCAGTCGTCTTATCACAAATCATCATCTGATAAATTAAATTTTAAAATATGCGAAATAAGTGTAACCGTTGACATATGCAAGATTTTGACCGTTGAAAAGGACGGTGAACATTCTTCTTGCACTAGCAGAAATTATCTAAATAGCTCACTTCAAAAGTTTTTGCCTTAAGAATAAAGACCTGAACGATTCTTAGCTTGGCAGTACCCTAGTTATTGAAACCTCATTCAGAGCAAGCTTATAAAAATAAAATTGGCGTTACCCAATCGACAAAGTTTATTGCCTTTAACTTGATATATCAACATGAAACATGAATAGTCATATACAATTTAAGTACGATGACTGTCCTTCATCAGTAGCATCATAAATGAAACGTTCAAAACTTTATTTTCGACGCACGCACGCACGCACGCACTCACGCACGCACACACACACACACACACACACACAAACACACATACATACATACATACATGCATGCATGCATGCATGCATGCATGCATGCATGCATACATACATACATACATACATACATACATACATACATACATACATACATACATACATACATACATACATACATACATACATACATACATACATACATACATACATACATACATGCCAGACAATTATCCGAACATTAATTTTGAGGAAAAATATTTTTATCATGATAAATTAAAATTTTTAGTCTAAAGTCTTACCAACTTACAATTGCAATGTTTTATTGCATTATACAAATCACTATTTATTTGAACGTATATTCTTTTACAGTCTGATTCAAACAGATCTCCGAAATAACGGAGATATGACGGGTACCTGTACGATTACATGTTTCGCCGACCTTTTGATTACCAATCAGCGCTTTCACATTTATCAAGGTGAAAGAAACATCTAGGTTCCACTAGTTGTTGGATAAGTACACAACTTTATTCGATACATTCACTTTCTAATGATAGGTCACTAAAATTACGTTTAATATATTTCCAAAGGTTGGTAGCATGGCCGGACCTAAGTTTTTTTCAATTGCATCTAAGGTTGATAGAACAAAAACTGTATTAGTACCTATCAGATTGTCTTGTTTTATAAGTTTTACATTTACGTTCATTTTTCTTGTTCACTTATAATTATGTTGACTGGTATATACTGTAGAGAACAACTAACGAATAGACATGAAATAACATATTACTCTCCGCAATAACTTTCTCTAAATCCGTAGCAATGATTCAGCTCTGCTTAGGTCTAATTCGGTTTTGTCCGCTTAAATCCGATTTTTTAGATCGTCCAATCATTGGCAAATTAGATATTGTAAAAATCGTGTTTGTGTGACTTAGATGTTTAAGGATGATTTAACAATTTTCCAGTCATCCTCTAGTTATAGCACTAACCTCTTAATGCTGAGCGCATAGCGAGGCAGCTGTTAGTACCATTTTTGTAAGTCTTTGGTATGACTTGGTCGGGTTTCGTAAAAATCGTAACAGAGTATTGAACAAAAGCGATTATTATTATTATTATTATTATTATTATTATTATTATTATTATTATTATTAAAAATTCATTTAACTTATATTCTATGTCAGAATCATAATCATTCCTAATTAGAGAACAGGTAGTATAATAGTGCTCTCTCTCTCTCTCTCTCTCTCTCTCTCTCTCTCTCTCTCTCTCTCTCTCTCTCTCACACACACACACACACACACACACACACACACACACACACACACACACCAGGATTCAATTTTAGTAATGACGTTAAAATTTAAAGAGGTTTTGTGCGTTTCTGAAAGGAGCCGAATTTGCTCGCGTATCCAAATTAGTTATAGTCTTGATTATAACCAGTCTACTTTTATGGACTCAAACAAAATGGCCGCGTCCAGGCGCTGGAAGAAAATTTTATATGAAGATCAAAGCGTTGATGATAACTACGTTGATAGCAGTTTCCTTGACGAGCTGAAGAAGAATTGTACATAGTTCCTAATTGACCTATCTCTTTTTCTCAACAAAACTAAGTGTGTATTTCACACCTCAATGGTTACCAGCTAATATAACTGGAATCATGAGGGTGGGACACATATAAACAAAGTCACTATCTCCAGAGTGAAATATACCTTTGTAGAACATGTGACTCAGGCTAAAAAGTTATTACTTACATTTTGTTTAGCAATTAAGGACCATTGTTATTATGCAATTCAATTCAGGTGGGCGAGGGTGGTACTCTGTAAAGAAATTGCTAAAGATTATGATACAAGTGAAGTCCCATTTCATTCAGTTAAGTATCATGCATCATTTAGCAATATGTGAAATAATAAATGATCGTAAAAAGAATCAGTCTTTTTTCCACAGAGGTTGGTGTAGTGTACCTCAAAATGAAGTCTATATAGCGAAAATGAAAATGCCATTATCACTCTTATGAATCTCATTTAGTGGCGAGAAGTGTATTCTGTTTGAAACTTGGAGAAATTGAACATGAACTGTTTTTCTGCTGATGCTTTTTGCAAATAAAATTAAGTATAGTAAGTCTGGAAAAAACTGGACTTGTTCCTGAGAAGAGGTATTAACTCTTGTATTGACCATAATAGCATTTTATGATTATGACAATAAAACAATAACAATAATAACAACACAATTTTAGTCCCAAACATTATGATTATCCGTATGGTAATATTCATCAGTGTATTCCCCAGGTAGTATAAAATTGGGGCTTAAAAAAAAAAACACCTGGTGTCAGAACTGGGGGTCAATAAATGTGGGGATAAAAATTGTGCTGATAATTTTTCTAGCTTGAAATAGGATATTGCAACTTTCACAACTCTCTCACCGCTCCGGTGGCCTAGTGGTTAGAGCATCTGCCGTGGAATTGGGAGGTCGTGGGTTTGATCCCTGGCTAAGTGATACCAAAGACTTACAAAAAAATATTACTAACAGCTACCTCGCTTGGCGCTCAACATTAAGAGGTTAGTTTTAAGACTGGTGTCAGGATAATGTGACTGGGTGGGACATCATGCTACATGTCTGCGGCATGATGCCCCAATTGCTAGACATCACTATAAACTGCCTCACTGCAGACATTGTAGCGATATGACTAAAAAGTTGTTAAAGCAACATTAAAAATCTTAATCAAACAAACAAACAAATACTTATAATTAGAGTCAGATTGCAAAGAACAATGATCCTGAAATGACATGCATGATGCTTAACTGAAGATTTCACTGTCCTACATTATAACTTCTACAATGTTGTTTGTTTTGACCACCATGCTGATTAATATGTAATCTAATAAGCTGCCAGATTGCAACAAGCATACTTAAAAATGGAATAATACACTGTAGAATGTTGCAATAGAATATGCAAATAATATAATGAGGATCTCAAATGAGTAATGGCTTAATATTTAAATTTATACAATGAGTTGAATAATGTACATCTTTTGAAAGCATTTATTTAACGAGTTTCAGAAATTTAATATTAAATTATTACCCATTATTAAATCATAACCCATTTGAGATTTTTTTATAACATAGTTTTTATTGCAGTGGATATTATTTTGATGTAAAGAAGACAAATAATTTTGTTGATTCTGATAGACATTGCACTTTTCATTTCTTGTTTGTAAAAAATAGTCCCAAAGTTGAAACTGGTATTAACATTTAAAAGTAGATTATACTTTTCTTACAATCTATAAGTCACAGAACAAGCATCCTTCATAATAAACAAAGCAAATTGTAGTTTAGCATACCTTTGTCCAAGAAGAGAAAGTTTGCGTAATTCTTATGTTATAGGGCCTGTAACTTCAACTTATATTACATACAGTATATACTCGCGTATAAGCCCGTTCTTGTATAAGCCGACCCCCTAAACTGAATTGGTAAAACTGTTATAAAGTGCATGACCCGCGTATAAGCCGACCCATAATTTCTAGACTACCGGTACATCACAAGATGCACAAAGTGAGTTCTGAATACGTTTATTTAGACAAATCATATTATTAAATAAAATGAAAGTAAGAAAGCTAATTTATATGTTGAAATAAAAAAACAATTCTAAAGTGTTAAGTCTTAATGGTAATTTAATTAGTCCTCATTCTAAAATCATGAATTATGAAAGTTCAATCACTTTTAGAATCCTTCAAACTCAGGCTCTGTATCAGACTCGCCAAACAGTTCACGAAACTTGGCTTCTGTTACGGGCATGCTTTCATCATATACGTCGTCATTGTCATCATGGTCATCCGATAGTCCGGTTTATAAAATGAGAGCACCAGTCAGCTGATGCAACAAATTTTGAATCTGCCAACTTATATTTATTATTTTTCGCCATCTACATAGCACTTAGACGAATTGACGCCTTTCCCGTTCTTGCTTCTTGTTCACAAAAATTTGATTGCTGCAGCACAGTTGTTATTTGCTTCTGCATATTCAGTAACGTTAAGTTTGAATGCTTCATCATAAGCAGAACGCTTTCTTTTACTTTCTATACTACCCATGTTATTCGATTGAATTGAATATAAACTTCTAGAGAGATTAAACTGAAATAATTTCTTTTAGTGGTAGTGTACTATTTATATACCTTATTCTGTAATTTTTTATCATTGTTGTTTATTTGTGGGCTTGTTTACTACCGGTAGTATGATTCAGTTGATCAAAATATGATTGGTTTCAGCGTGAACATTATTAAAGTATTATGACAGTTTATAACTTTGAGCAGAAACCATGTGCACTACCATATCTCAGTATACAATACATCTGAGAGTTGGCATATTTTAGTGCAGTCATTGGCATTGTGCAACAAAAAAAAACCTATTATCCCCGAGGCATTTACGACAGATTAAACATATGGTAGCTATTGTACAACACTCTGCCGCTAAGAAACCACTTTGCTTTACAAACAACCAATCAACAGTAGTATATAAACTGTGGCTGCCTATTATGTCTAAAACACCTATCAAAGAAATCCAACAAATTATATTGTTTTATAATTATTCACGCAGACTCATATATTGCAATGTTATTTACCCTTCCTAAGCCTGCGCGCAACAAACCCCTATGGAGCCTCTCTCTATTGTTTCTTTAAGACTATCGTACATGTATTTCTACTCTCGATCAAAATGTTTGTCATATATACCTTCAGTATCGTAATTCTTTTATTATTTTTACGTAGATTCTTTTCATATTTACACTGAAATAAACTAGTGTGCATTTCTACAAAACCGTAGAGTTTAATGATTACTGATTAGCTGAGGGTTAAATACATGACTAGAGATTACTAATATGGCAGTTCTTTTGGAAAATACATGTATTTCCGTGGTTCAAATAACACGTATGGCTGTATTTTCTGGTGGATGGACATTTGTCATATAGATGTCAAGTAAGTTAAAACATTTTTCATTCATTATCCTACCACTTCAGTTAGAAAAAAAAATTGTTTTACTTCATGACAGGACAAATCTTATCAGCCATGTGGCATCATTAGGCATGTGATCTTATCTTTGGCGATCAACGAAAACAATAAATACTGGAAATAGAGGGAAAGAAGTATTATAAATTTCAGACTTGGACCTTGACCCGCAGATAAGCCGATCCCCCTTCTTCCAGGCCTTATTTTTTTCCTAAATTTTTCGGCTTATACACGAGTATATACAGTATTAGTTCAATAAATGTCTGCTATAAATGAATATGTGACTGACGATACCTAAGCTTTGATGGGCACAAGATTCCCAACAATTTAAAATATAAAATAATTTTAATGATTACTGATTAGCTGAGGGTTAAATAATTTAAATGCAAACCAACATTTTAAATATTAAATAATAACATACGTTTAAAGACTGCATGGAAAGAAATCACAAAATATTGTCTTCATTTTGACAGTAAATCAAGGTGTTCTTAAGGTTACAAGAAAGAACATTCACTGAAACATACACAAAGAGTGACAGGCACACAAGTGTAAATGTTTTAGCACAGAGAGGCAAAACTATCAAGCATAATAAAGAAATAAAAACATTTATTTAAAAAACCATGATATCTAAAGAAACAACAAGAATTATTTCTTTTTGTGTTTATAGATAATAGCTAACTTGCAAATTGTGTAATTATTGCTTCTATCATTTTGTTAATTTTCTTGGGATTAGACCTCATCATTATTCAGGATAGTTTAATTATAATGAATTAGGCAATACATTTGGCAAATTCAAACACCTTGTAAAGCACATATCTTTGTGTCTTATAATGAAAGTGATATTTTAAGATATTAAATTAGATTCCAAAAAAAATGTCCAGTAACAGATGGTGCCCTGTCTCATCACAAAGATGCAGATAAATAGGTCTTGCAGAACAATATATGTTTTTTGGATTTTATATGAGAATGATTATTTTTGGATTAATTCCTTTTTCAGTGTGTACAAGGAAATATGATTACTGGACAGTGGTCAGAGCCTCGGGAGTGGTTACTCAGCAGATTAGCAGGTAGACAAGACCATGCTTGGAGATCTATTATTTGAATTAAAATGACCCATATATGTGATACTTGCTGAGTACCCAGCTGTGATTATATATCTTATTCAGTGATGTTAATCATATTGATCAGTTACCTGGGTACCTGATAAATTGTAATTGAAATTGTATTGAATGTGAACCTGAACTTTGTTGTAGGTTTATACATGCCCCCACCCCCAAGAGAGCTGTAAATATAATTATTACTAATATAAATGGCAAAAAAGCATAATCAGAACATGAACAGAGCAATCTGTATATTACATGCCATAAATACAGAAATTGGTATGAAAATTATACATTTATTTTTTTATACTTACCTGGATCTGCAGTTAAAATTCTTGTCACAAATCAGCTAAATCCATGCAGATTAGTAGTTAGTATGAGAGTATACATACAAAACAAATTCATAAATTAGTTATGTAAACATTCAATTTAACTAGTCTACATATCTCACTTTTGTAAATGGTTGTGAAGCGCACCAATGATGAATTCTCTATTACATCACTGTTAAATCTTTTAAAATTTGTAAAGGGCTTTTGATTTGACCTTTTTTGGATGCAACATGTATTTCGGTTGAACAAAATCTCAAAGATATTTCAGTCATATAACATCTTTGAGTCACATTGTTAAAGCCCGTATTTGGTGCCATTTGTTTTCTTCAATTTAGACTGGTCCACTGGTATATTTTTGTTTTTTTGATTTTTTATGGTTTAATGCCATTTTTAAGTACAATATAGGCTATACATGGCGGCCAGGAAGATGGTGGAGGAAGAACCTGGGAAAACCCCAGAAAGAACCACCGACCATGAGTAGCTACTAGCAAGCTTCTCACATAACTACATTGCTGAATCTTAGACTCGAACCCACGCAGAAAGAGGTGAGATGGTAGTAATCCATAACGGACATCACTTTAGACCACTCAGCCACTCGGGGCCCCTACCACTGGTATGTGTGTATCAAAATAGGCTGAATCTTTGACATGTAATTTCACATTCAAGAAATGGGTTAGTTTCCTTCGAACTGTTTCATATAGTTACTATAAATAGAAAATAAGAACGTTAGGAGGTCTAACAATGGATAAATTTACATATTGTTGTACAACTGTGTTAGGTAGTTCATTGCCACTGTATCATAGTATTGAGATATTATCATATATAAATGGAGTTACGTGATTTTGGATTTAGGCTGTTATGTTAACGTTTTGGTGGTGGTGGTGGGCTGAAGAATATTTTTTCAAAGTGCTGAGAGTTTCCATTTTAACTTTGAACTATTACAATCATGTAGGATATCATTGAGTGAATTACTTAGATAATAGGAAATAGTATCATTTTCGTAATATTTAAAGATGTAAATTATTAAGTAGCATCAGCATGTAGAAAAATTTAGAATATTATAAGGTTTTCATATGAAACTATTATTTTGTTTGTTCAAAACAATATGAAAAGGGGCCCTGAGTGGCCGAGTCATTTAAAGCGCTGTCCATTATGGAACACTGCCGTCTCACCTCTGTCTGCATGGGTTCGAGTGTAAGATTCAGCTAATGTAGTTATGTGAGAAAGCTTGCCAGTAGCTTCTCGTGGGTCGGTGATTCTTTCCGGGGGTTTCCTGGGTTCTTCCTCCACCAATAATACTGGTCACCATGTATAGCCTATCATGTGCTGAAAAATGGCGTTAAACCTTAAAAAAAAAAAAAAACACCAATATGAAAGATATGAAATGTGTTATTAAGAGTGTTTACTCTGGTTCAACAAGTAGGATCATAACTGGTGGGATTTGTGGCAGAGGAATGTGAAAGGGTGTCTCTGTATTTATACGGTACACAGACTCTTTCAGTGTGCAACAACTGGTGGAATTTATGGTAGAAAAGTGGATAGGAATCTCTGTATGCCTAAATATCTGTAACACATTAGGACTATGCTTTGTCTCTGATCTCTCCCATTGTGACCTCGGCACCTGTGGTCAGATTTGGGACTTGAAACTAACAACACTCTTGCAAGGACTCACAAATGTGGTTTAACAATTATTTAAATATAAAGCAGTAAACAGTGTTGATCTCTGTGCAAAAATTGAAACATTGGTAAGCATTATAACATGTAAAATAATGTCACCAATATTTAACATAAATTGCTTTACTTTTGTATAGGTTTTATGAAAATCTTAATTCTTGGCAAGTGCAAATCTTGGGATTGTTTTACAAAATCCTTGCAGAAGAATGTATAGAAATTCTCATTGAAAGAAGTATTGACTTGACAGTGTAGAAATCCATTGTCCTTATTGCTGATTTGAAAATTTGTTTCTATATCTAGGAACTTTTACAAGGCTACTTGTCCATGGACAAATTTACTTTTCCATGGACAAGTAAATTGTGGCATGTAACTTGAATGGGCAGTTCCTGTTTTGCCTGCGCAATGTTTACATAAGTGTCGTTCATACTAACACAATAATAAACATATCTAAGTGATTTCATACTGAAAAATGTTAAGTCTAAAGTAATCAGAGCTAAAATCATGTTTAGTAGACCAAGATCGCATTCTTGTTAAATTTGTAGACCCTGATGATGAATGTTGAAAATTAAGACATGTTGAAATATCCATTATATATTATGTCGCTGATCCATTTGCATCAATAATAACAGTTCCACTATTCTTTTTAACAGTGAAAATACAAACAAATGTTTTGTACCGATTAAAAGCTTTCAAATTTACTTGCTGTGGACAACTTGATTTGGCAAAATATCAGCACCCCTGTTTGCTGACAAAATTGCTTGTCTAGGTGGGAAAATATTTGATCACTGGTAATTCTTTTTTTCAATGTATTTTATTTTTCTAGTTACATATGTAACTTAAGCTATTGAAATGCTAAGAAATACATAAATATCACATTGAATACTGTCAGTTTTTGACATATTAATAAAGATCTAAAGGCTGTAAATATTTCAGATAACTTCATTTTTTAGTTTGAATTTGATATAAAATAGTATCTTGCGAAATTGTGGAAACTAAATATTTATGATAATTTATGATACAGAAATACTGGAATTTACAGTATGTATCGTATAGAATGTAGCAATATCATTATGTTTATTTTATACTTTAGTTGAATGATTTCATCCATGTCTCAATTTTTTATTTTCAGTGTGTGTATCTTTGTGATTGTGTTTATCTACATGGACAACAAGATTTTGTCAGCTGAAAACCTGTGTGTATCAGTTCTTACCTTGACTGTTCTAGGCTACATAATTAACAAACTGCTGGTGAGAAGAAGTTTGAAATTCAGTAAGACATCATCTTCAAGAACTAGTAAGTTCCATGATATGAATGGAGACAATAATGTGGGTCATTTTTATTTCATTGGAAATTTGCTTTAAAAAAAATAAAACACTCCCACACTAGAGGGATCATTGTAACACAATACTCCATCACTATAAAGAGGTTCATGAAAACAAAACTACCGTATTTACCGTATATGTTGGGACACCGTATTTGTTGGGACGCCATAATTTTATTTTAAAAGTAATTTTTTTGTGCACTGTATATTCTGGGACACATAGCTTTTTTTGAGTCGTAAGTTGTGGGACACCTTTTAAATCATTCGAAAAGTACATGTCAGAAAATGTACTCAAACGTATATTTTATTAAGTAAAACTTTAAAAAAGAAAACTCTGAGTGTTGGTTGTTTTCACTTTTCGTAAAAATATATTCAGAGAGAAAAGAAAGAGACAGAGAGAGATATACCAGTAGATAGTGACTGTACTTTGTTTTCTAATAATTTATGTCGACAAACTGCCAGTTCCGACCCATTCTTTGTTCAACAATTAGTTGATCTTGCCACCAGGCTTTTGATGTCGCGGTCGGATAAAAAAAAAACATAGCAGCACATTTTCTCACCACTCTTCAGCTAGTTAAGTCTTTGATCTTGCTGCCTCGCTTGTGGGTCATGTTCTTCAGATGTACTCTTACAATGGCAGCATGTACATCTGTGGGTCATTCAGCCACTGAATTTTCTGATTGTAAATATCAGCACAGCTAAAAGGATCAATAGATGAACACAATTTTCCAATCAACAGGTGGTCGAAGCACGACTAGCAAGCCCATAAATTTGCCATCCAGGAAATTGATGTGTACAGAGGACTCCTGTATACGTGATTTTCTGAATCCCATATATAAAAATTGCGTGAAAATACGGATTACGCGTTTCCGAGACATTTGAAAGTGATCGGTGATTAAAACAAGTTTTTTTTGCTGTGAAAGTTTCGTTTTTAACTTACATTTATGATGGCTACCAACAGCAAGGTAAAACGCAAATTAAATTTACAGTTTCTGGAAACTAAATATCTGGCTTGTAAGGAAGTTAAGGGATAAACATCGCGCAAAGAGGTCTGTGAAATTTTTTGATAATGTGATAATGCCGATGTTGAATATCGTAATGTTTTTTTCGTATCAGGATGTGATCAATGCAATATTTTAATTTGGATTTTATTACACAAAGGTAGCCAAAATGTAATTTGTCAATATACAAGTGTATTTCACACTGATACTGTCTTCATGTTATCTTTTTTTCAGCCTCCCCCCCCCCCCAACACTTATCTCAACATCCGCCTATGTCGACAATATTTCCTCGGGCCTGAGGATAACGAGATAAATGGGTAGGACTGTACCCACAAACTTTAAATGATTTTCAGATCAGATCTGGCTTGTCCTGAAGCGATTCGACTGCTTTCACAATACAGTCCACAACTGTTTATCTGCACTCATAATATGAGACGTGTTGTCATTTTCCTTGGCTTCCTTATGTCGGCCGACTTTGTATACACATGCATAGTTTAAAAAAATCTCCACGCTAATAGGAATCCAATGTCAGCTTCCGGAGTCGGCTTGCTTTGTAATAAATTAACCTTTGTATTTGATATCCTGCCAGTAAGTTCAAACAATGAGTTTATGGCTGTTACAAGGTGTGTTTATTCAACACCTGGGCTTTCATTTATATGCCGTCTGCAGTCATAATTGATACAAACTGGTTTCGAGTTATTCAGTAAATAGTATATACAGCATTAACTTGCTTTAATAATACTTTTTGTAACCCATGGAACCAAAAAGATTGTCATTTGTACTCACAGTGAATGTATTTCTAATAATGATTTTAGTTTGCGAGATATTGTCATATTGTTACCCTGGATATAATACACTCTTGGTTATTTTGTACCTTACACCGTATCACGCATAAATGTCAGTTGCTTTCGACCAATGGGGCTGATAATTCTCACTCTTTCTTTCTCAATCTCATTCATATGTGATTTTGCGGAATCCAATTTTCATTTTCATAACATTCAAACCTTTGAGGACAACTAAACATGATTTGTTTCTCAATATTCACGTCAATGACTAATGTGTTACGTTGTCTGACGAAACCTATTACACTATGGATTCATGCGCTACTCGTACGGAGTTTGTGGATATATTTTTCCTATAATAAAACGCTAATGTCGACAAAAAATGTGAATAAATGATAACAGTACAAGGTTAGTTTCTTGTTTCTTTCATTTTATTATCAAATACGCATTTTATTTATCTATTTTATTGTAACATGCGGTGTGGCCAGATGTTGGGGGGGGGGGAATTGAACATGTTTTTCATTTCCTAAGTCTTGGGACACATGATGTAGGTTTAAAAAAAAGTTCACCATAAGTTCTGGGACACGAAAAAAAATAATTATTCTTTCGTGTCCCAACATATGCGGTAAATACGGTACCTCCCTATAAGGATATTTAATATAACACAACACTCCTTCAATATAAGGAATTTAATGCTAATAACACTCACTCTAAGAATCGTATTTATGACACAACACTCCCTTGCTATAAAGAGCTTCATTATGACAAAACCCCTATGAAAATATTCATTATAAAACACTCCCTCAATATAATGATTTTCATTATAACAGTACTTCTTGACTGTAGGGATCTTCGCTATAACACAGATCTTGTTATAAATTAGATATTGTCATGGATCCTGTTTTGTTATGTAGTTGTAATATATGTATTTTGTACTTTGTTACGAAATATTACTGTAAATACTTTCTTACAAGTCCAGTCAAAATTCAAGCAACAATGATCCTGATCTACCATAATGCACCTGCAGATTGTTTTTTTTGTTGTTGTTGTTGTTGTTTGATCTACTGATTACTCCTAACAAATTGCACAGACCCAGATCTGTTGGCGCATTAATTGTAAGATCCAGGTCTCAGCAGTTTACAGTTGGACTCTCCTTCCTTGAGAGTATCCGCAGTATACATATATGTCTGCCTTGGACACAGTTATAATGCAGATGTGTTGTATTAAAACTAAATATTGTTGGTGCAGTGGCATACAACAGTGAATACAGTTGTGTGTGGTGCTCAGTGGTGTCAGGGAAACCTGAAAGTAAACAAAAACACTTATCATATGAACTGTACATACTGTGCAGAAATGCGCAGTCACAATAAGTACCATCTTTGTTTCTTGTAGCATGGTTCTGAGATAGTTGATTGTCAATTTTACAGTTGTCTTGTCAATCCACTCACAGGTAAAGTTTAAAATAAACTTATTATAAAAGTTAGAGTTCTTAGATTTAGCAAACAAAATAACAAGAGAACCTCCTTTGGTTCTAATAGACCTTTATCACTGAAGGTGAAAATATTCATTAAAGTTAAAAGACCTGTGACTTAAACACATGCTAGCTACTAAACTAGTGATGCTGCCATCTGCTGGGCAATCCTTTGACTGAACAATATACATTTGCCTGGCCATGTCTTCTGACAAATTAAAGTTTTATATTCCTGAAATTTTTAAAGGGTGTTTATCTCCTCAAGATGGTATTTTATTGACATGCACTTCTTCTATAAAACTATTGATTATATCTAGTCTACCTCACATCACATAGTGGATGGAGAGGTATAACCAAACCCTGTATCTGAGTGTGATAGGATTATCTTGCATCAGGTATTGATTGATTGCATACATGTCTGATGGAGGAATAATTGGTTTGTGTTGTGTTGATCTTGATAAGCCAGTCTTTGTGTTTAGTTTTAATTTTCCATTTAACATGTTATTTGCTTTTTTAAACTCAGGGTCTGTAACAATATTAATGGAACGACCACATTCAACCTGAATGTGGCGATTAATAGCAGCCCTGACATTTTTTAAGGTGTTTTTATGATATTCCTAAGCTTGAGCTTCAGGGAGCATCCTCTTTCGTGCTGTGGTGACCTTTGGGGCTGCTTCGGCATAAAATATGGATAACATTTGGCCCAAATGTCCAGACTCAACTGTCATCAGATCTACCTCCATATTCTTTTCTTTTCACCATTCTGAAATTCATGTTTTTTTGCTTGATAATTACTATTTTTAACATTTAAAATATTTAGATCTTTGGGATGAATCATTCATGCATATTTCCTTAATTCTTATTTATGCAACAAATTTTTTACATTTTTTAAGCTTTCACAAATATTAGTTTAAAGATAAACTACATTTTATTCACTTCAAAGTAATTTAAATCTCATTTTTATTTTTAAAATTTAATACTATTTTAAATCTCATTTTTATAATTTAAGAAAATAATAGTTTTAGAGCGATTTCAGTATCAAGTAATATTATTTAATCTTACATTAATGAACAGTCCAGTATACTGGTTATTGTTACTGTTATAGTTAATTTATTATAATTATTGAATGAATATATAAATTACCTGTGAAGGTGTTGTAGCCCCATTTAGTATTTTTCTTTGTAGATTTAGAGTAGCGCTGTTCTGAAATTTTTACTAGATCTTCTTCGTTTAGTGATTTGAACCGTTTAACTTTTGCTTTGTGGTCATCCTGTTCATCAACTGTGAATGGTGTTGGTTCATTCAAACCACAGGCACTTGATTCTGAGTAAATTCATGTGTTATATGGTGAGTGTATACATGAATTTACTCAGAATCAAGTGCCTGTGATTCAAACTAAATATTAAATTGGTTTGTAACTCTTCTTCGAATTCAGAAGGCTCGTCAAATATCGATGGATCAAAATTTTCAACATCATCATCCGTGAAATCTATTTGATAAGGCAAAGTTATCGAAAAATCTCCAAATTCTGACATTTTGACAGCCACAATATGTGTGACCTTGACCTAGCGCACTTGAAACATTTTTTATCCATACTTTTTTTCACAAATTTCATCAAACAGTGAATGATTTTATTCTTAAAAGATGAGAAATATATTTTTCTTTAATCTTTCAAACTAAATTTATTCAATTATTGTTTTAAACATTGTAAAAATGGTTCTTTTCCTTTAATGTTTACTTCTTGTCTGCCTTCACTAGCAGTGTTTATCTTCTGCTATACATGTGACGTGGGTATGTTTAGAAAAGTAGTTCTCCTAACAGTTCATCCTGAAATGAACACAATTCATTTTGATCACATGATAACATTCTGACCAATCAAAACATTACTTTCCTCTACAAGCTACTTCGATTGCAATTATTAGTTTATAACTACAAACTGTATCCAGTCTTCATGACATTTATAGTTTATAACTACAAACTGTATCCAGTCTACATGACATTTATAGTTTATAACTACAAACTGTATCCAGTCTACATGACATTTATAGTTTATAACTACAAACTGTATCCAGTCTACATGACATTTATAGTTTATAACTACAAACTGTATCCAGTCTACATGACATTTATAGTTTGTACCTATACATTATATCCAGTCTACATAACATCTCTACTTTATTACTATAGATTATATCCAATGTACATCATGTTTCTAGTTTATTACAATGATTATATCCAGTGTTCATCACATCTCTAGTTTTAAATATAAATTGTATCCAGTCTATATGACATTTATAGTTTATAACAATAAATTATATCCAGTCTACACATCTCTAGTGTATAACAATAAATTGTATCCAGTCTACACATCTCTAGTGTATAACAATACATTGTATCCAGTCTACATGACATTTATAGTTTATAACAATAAATTATATCCAGTCTACATGACATTTATAGTTTATAACCATAAATTATATCCAGTCTACATGACATTTATAGTTTATGACAATAAATTATATCCAGTCTACATGACATTTATAGTTTATAACCAGAAATTATATCCAGTCTACATGACATTTATAGTTTATGATAATAAATTATATCCAGTCTACATGACATTTATAGTTTATAACAATAAATTATATCCAGTCTACATGACATTTATAGTTTATAACCATAAATTATATCCAGTCTACATGACATTTATAGTTTATGATAATAAATTATATCCAGTCTACATGACATTTATAGTTTATAATAATAAATTATATCCAGTCTACATGACATTTATAGTTTATGACAATAAATTATATCCAGTCTACATGACATTTATAGTTTATAACAATAAATTATATCCAGTCTACATGACATTTATAGTTTATAACCATAAATTATATCCAGTCTACACATCTCTAATGTATAACAATAAATTATATCCAGTCTACACATCTCTAGTGTATAACAATAAATTGACAATAAATTATATCCAGTCTACATGACATTTATAGTTTATAACCATAAATTATATCCAGTCTACATGACATTTATAGTTTATAACCATAAATTATATCCAGTCTACATGACATTTATAGTTTATAACCATAAATTATATCCAGTCTACACATCTCTAGTGTATAACAATAAATTATATCCAGTCTACACATCTCTAGTGTATAACAATAAATTATATCCAGTCTACACATCTCTAGTGTATAACAATAAATTATATCCAGTCTACACATCTCTAGTGTATAACAATAAATTGACAATATTTTATATCCAATCTACATCACATCTCTATTCCCTTTTAATGGATAGATCCGAAATGACTAGTTAAGCTCCGCCCCCTTAGAGACAGTAACTACGAACCCCATTAAAATGGCTGACTCATCACAGGATACAGGCACCGTGTCAGATTCTCTCTCGCGTATTCCCGATCACATTTCACTTAAATACCTTCCTGATCTGAGAAACATTTCAGTAAAGTGTTGCAAAAGACTGTGATCTACTTTACGCAAGGATATATACACAATATCAAAAATTTGGAGTTTGAAAATAAGATTCGCGTACAACGAGACGCTGTCCATCTCTGAAGAGAAGCAACTAACACACCGTCTGCACATCAAAATTACGGAGGAAAAGTGTTAAGATGCATACTGTTGATGTAAAGCGATGTAAATTTAATGTTTTGTATTTTTTATGAATTATATTTTATATTTGAACTATTTAATACCCAGCAGTAATGGCAACTGTTATAGTACAAGTCATGCAGGTCATGATGTAGCCAATCGATACCGACTATTTAAGTAATGTGGCTTTTTTTACAATTTAAGTAATGTGGCTTTTTTTACAATTTGATTTCACATACATTAAATGGCGAGCATTCATTTTATCTGGATCCACATACATCCATATTCATTTAGAAATTCATTATATACACACTGTTCAAGAAGTACACGTGGCAAAAACAAATGTTAAATTACGTAATTGGATATATTTGGATGAGGTAAGCTCACATAAGCTGTAATCTCAGACAGCAGCATTTAAGAAAAAAACAGCAGTATCTGACATTTCTTATCTGCATTTCTTTTACTAATGAATGTGTATGATATTGAAAAATAAATATATATTGTTGCAGTGTCAGTGGATTTTGCTCCCATGTAGTAGGGCTAATTAAGTCCCTATAGGATTTCAAACTACTTAATTTCACCACTGTTCCTGTTTAAAACGACTATATCCAACCTTCCCTGATATCTCTCATCTGCATTGCATGATCCCCATGTACACAGAAGCACCATTTTGTACATATTTACAAAAAATCATGTAAGTCTGTAATGCACCTGTATTCTCACCACAAGTTTGTTTGTGGGTAAAACATGGCGGATGTTACCGTAGCACCGGACGCTCTTATCCGATTGGTCAACATCTGTGGATTTGATTGACAGGTGGGATCTATGCATTGCCAATGGCACTATCAACTCGGCAGTATTGGGGATAAACAGTCTTTTATACTTGTAATGAACTATTGGAAATTACAGTATTTTAGCCTCACTTAATCTGTTAAACATGCCTTGAGATTATTGTAATTTACATGCAATAGATTTAAAAGTTTCAATAAATTTAATTGAAGAATGTTGTTTAAATGCAGAGTTAGTGTTATGTACTTTGCAATTCAGAGTAATGTGATTGGTACAATTCAGTTCCATTTCCTCAAAAATGCTAGCTAACATGAAATTTTAGTAACATGCATTTACTTTAGCCATGTTGCTTTTAGCTTGCGTAAAGTTTTGCAGATGTTTTTCATCTTACTAAAATTGTGTGAATATTTGCTCTTGAATTTTCTGTGATTCATAGTAATTGATACCCAAGTTTTCTTTTTTCAGTATTGGATGACTTGAAAACACTCCTAATCTTCACTGGTTTCAGTTATGGGTTGTCACCAGTCCTTGTATCTCTGACAGAAACAATATCCACAGACACAGTCTACGCCATGACCACTGTCATGCTACTTGCCAACCTTCTATTTCATGATTATGGAGCCACAGAAGCAGCCATGTTAGTTTTATTTTGTCTCACTTGCATTTAATATAATTCAAGAGAGATGTTTCACTTTTCCATCCATTACTGTGGCAGAAATAGTGATATTGTTAATGTAAGATTGATTGATTGGTTTTCGATACCATTGTGTCAAAAGTTGTATTGTTTAAGGGTAATAGGAGTTAAGTACCTTGCTATGATTCACTACATCAGCCCGGTTTTGACAGGATTCTAACTTGTAAACTTGCACCATAGTTTTCCAAAGGATTGATATAAGTTTTACTTAAGTTGTGTTTGTGTAAGTGTATATATGTTTGTGTATGCGTGTGTGTGTTTATGTGTGTGTATGTGTGTCCTTGCTATAAGCCTCGCAGTATACAGCTGTTTCTTACATAATTAAGGTATAATAATAATGAATTTCTTTAAATTGGTCTTAATTTGTTTTATGAATGCTACTGAGTTTATTTCAAGTTTATTTTAGTTCTGGACTTGTAATTTCTCCATTGAAATCATTTCCCAATTCCATTAATGTTTGGAGGATGCTCCACTACCTTTAAACTCCAGCAATCATGGAAACAAAAAAAAATGTCTAACCCATTCCCATCTATATTTCACATTGTTGAAGGGATGAAACGTTTTCCAACCCTTCCCCTGTTTAGCAGTTAATTTCTTTCATTGATACGAGATACATTGTATTCAATACATCTATGCCAATCTTGTGAATCATTGCATGAATTTGGTACAGTATTTAGTGTAAAGGCACATACTTCATTTTGCAATAATTATTTTCTGTATATTTATGTGAATTTAATACAGTCATTCTTTTTTCTGACCTCATGCTGCAATTAGTACTGTTTGTTGTTTTTGTGCACACTGCTTATGTTTGTTAGTAATAAGGAGAATCAATTCAGTTTGTCATTTCCTGAAAGTTTGTTGTCATTCTTGTGTCTCAGAAGACTATGTCATATTAATGAAATGCTGAAAAAAGGAAAATGAACAAATACATGGCTTTTTTGGTTAAAAAATTGTTTATCAACAATGAATTGTAGCTAATTGAAGACTCGTGCTCCATCTAGGCTGCCAAATGGGCATATGTTCCCCTGCATGCTTGAACTTGGCCCAAGGGTCTTTTATGTCATTGCATATAGGTGTAAGGATATCATCCAGGCCATATAACAAAATTCTGGCTGCTGTCCAGTCAAGTGGTTGGCTGTGTTCCATAATCCTTTCTTTCCAAATGCAAGTTGTTTGGATGGACTTCAGATTTCATGTTCCTAACCTCTTTCACTTAACCGTTTCCTTTTATGATAGACTTGCCATCCAATGTAGATGTCTGGAATTTTTTGGAAGGTGATCTGATTGGTCTTTAGCAATGAGGTAGTGGAGACATCTCAAAGGCCAAACTAGAAGGCCACCAGAAAGCTCCGGCCAGTCAAATTTCTCATCTGGCTCAACAGTAACATTGCCACACTAAGGATCAAAATGGACATGCAGATTAGTTGGATTTAGCATACCATTAGCCAATTTTGACTTTTATAGACCATTTTGTTCTTTGGGACTTTATGAGAATTCTTTGGGACTTTATGAGAATTCTTTGGGACTTTGTGAGAATTCTTTGGGACTTTATGAGAATTCTTTGGGACTTTGTGAGAATTCTTTGGGACTCTGTGAGAATTCTTTGGGACTTTATGAGAATTCTTTGGGACTTTATGAAAATTCTTTGGGACTTTATGAGAACTTATGGGATTTATTACAGGTGCTTTCTGTGCTATTTTCAAATCAGTTCAAGCTCTTTACAAGCAATTCCATGAAGCTGTGATCATGCAAAATGTATTTATTGGCAGCATTAGTTCTGGCATGCTGTGTCAATGAGTTGCATGCCCATTTTGTGGACACAGATCAGATTAGATGATTTTAACATCATGATGTTGCAAGCAGGCTTCTATCAATGGGCAGGCCAAGAGTGGTCATCCATATCCTATTTCATGCATCAATAAGTCTAAAGGAGATGGTGATGTAGGAGCCAGCCCACTCAACAAGTGGGTATGGCACCTAGAAACACACTGGGGGTGGGGTGTTGGGGTAGATGGAATGGCAAGGCCTTCTTTCTTTCTGTCAAACTATTTAGTGGATATTTTAAAAAATCCAAGCGTTATCACCATTGCATGATCTGAGACATAAAGAATGCAGTTGGTTGGCACACACAGCCAACCTTTTCAAGCTTCTATCTTTGTGATTGAGCTTCTCAGATACAAGAACTGAATCTATTCAGTCAAGTGACTGCAGCCCAGACCATCACCAGATCAGTTTAATGTGAGCACATCTTACAGACATTGAGCAGTGCTGGATTTGTCTAGTGTTTTACTTTGTAAAAATATACCATTATTTTCTTTCCCTTACATCTTACAGACACTGATTAGTGCTGGATTTGTCTAGTGTTTTACTTGGTAAAAAAATGCCATTACTTTCTTTCACTTACATCTTACAGACATTGAGCAGTGCTGGATTTGTCTAGTGTTTTACTTGGTAAAAAAATGCCATTACTTTCTTTCACTTACATCTTACAGACATTGAGCAGTGCTGGATTGGTCTAGTGTTTAACTTGGTAATTAGTATTGCTTACCTGCATACATGGAAGAATCTTATTCCATGCAGGGTCAGCAAAGTAGAATGTAGGATGCATCATTGCCTTTTCATATTACCTATTCTCCTAGTGTTTGGTGAATGTATTCGAAGGAGCAAGCAGATTGTACAGTAAGTTATTATTTCTCTGAGCATACTTACCTCACCACATTACTATTAAACTCTCCCTAATATGAGCATCTTCATGGAAGTATCAAGCAAACCCGGGAAGAGATGTGAAGAGTTTCCACCGGTCATCTATCAAGTGAATCTGGTAAGGGAAAGGGATGCAAAGAGTTTCCACCTGTCATCTATCAAGCAAATCTGGTAAGAGGAAGGGATGCGAAGTTTCCACCCGTTATCTATCAAGCAAATCTAGTAAGAGGAAGGGATGTGAAGGGTTTCCACACATAATCTGGTAAGGGGAAGGGATGTGAAGAGTTTCCACCCATCATCTATCAAGCAAATCTGGTAAGGGGAAGTGATGTGAAGAGTTTCCACCCGTCATCTATCAAGCAAATCTGGTAAGGGGAAGGGATGCGAAGAGTTTCCACCTGTCATCTATCAAGCAAATCTGGTAAGGGGAAGGGATGCAAAGGAGGTTTCCACCTGTCATCTATCAAGCAAATCTGGTAAGGGGAAGGGATGCAAAGGGGTTTCCACCTGTCATCTATCAAGCAAATCGGGTATGGGGAAGGGATGTGAAGAGTTTCCACCCATCATCTATCAAGCAAATTGAGTAAGGGGAAGGGATGCGAAGAGTTTCCACCCATCATCTATCAAGAAAATCAGGTAAGGGGAAGGGATGCGAAGGGTTTCAACCTGTCATCTATCAAGCAAATCAGGTATGGGGAAGGGTTGCAAAGAGTTTCCACCCGTAATCAATCAAGAAAAACTGGTAAAGGTAAGGGATGTGAAGAATTTCCACCCATCATCTATATGGAATGATCTTTCTGTGATTGTTGAATTTGAGAGGTAGGGGTGCATCATTCTGATGTCAACTTTGTCTCTGAATCCCAATCAATTGCTATGTAAATAGAAAAATATGTTTTAATATTTGAACTTCCATCAATATAAGGCTACTACATTTGGGTTACAATTTATGCCTCTTTATGAATGGGATTACAAAGGGAGAGCACTGTATTATACTTAAAGCACAGTTTTCTTGTGAGAAATTGTTACATGGAGCTCAGTGTTCTTGGAAAATATCTTTATGTTGGTTGTTACCATTTGTAATTTTGGCAATTGCTAGTGTGAATCTTGAATTAGTTTAACTTAACAGATGCATACTTACATCTGAAATTGGGACAAATTATCTGTTGAATTGCCCAAGGGTGTAAATGATCCACAGGTAAATTATTGCAAATTATTCTAATGGATTGTTTTAAAATATGTCTTTTACAAAATATTTTGTAAACTGTTAATTTCTTATAAAACTTTTTTTGAAGCTTTTGTCCCATTTAGTAACCTTGGTATAACAAAATTTGTTCTTTTAAATTTCAGAGTGTCCCAGTCTCTGTCACTGAATGCTGCCCTGTTTGCATCTGTCTGTCTGGCATCCCGTCTCAACACGCCCTGGCATGCTTTTGCCACTGTTACATTTGCAATTCAGATCTTTGCTGTTTGGCCAGTTTTCAAGAGAAATCTTATGGTAAATTGAATGTTCCAGTTTTCATTTATTTGTATCATTTATATATAAATCTAAACACAAAACACTTATGAGTAAATCTGGATAAATGAGAATCAGACATTTTGATTTCAATTTTTTTTTTTATGTAGCAAAAAAGTTCTTTTGTTTTCACTGATCTATAAAATGCTTGTCCAATTGTTCTAGAAAAAGCTTTTTTGTGTTTTATGGAAGTAGACATTTAGTATGACTGCTAATCCATTCATACTTGTTTTAGGCTTGTTGGAATTGTGATAGCATTTAATTGTCTCTCCATTATTCCAATTATCATTACATCTCCAAAATTCTGGTTGAATATTAACAAAACTTGGTAGCTTTCTAGTCCATATCTCATCTTCAACTGAGATCCTTAGGAGTGTTGTTGTTGTTGATGTAGGGTTTAATGCCATTTTTCAACACACGATATGCTATACATGGCGGCTAGTATTAATGGTGGAATAAGAACTTGGGAAAACCCTGGAAAGAACAACCGACTCATGAGAAGCTTCTTGCAATCTTTCTTACATACCCACACTGGCAGAACCAGAGACTTGAACCCACACAGATAGAGGTGAGATGGCAGTGATCCATAACGGTGACCACTTTAGAATACTCTGCCAATCGGGGGCCCCCTCCTTAGGAGTGAATGTTAGGAGACCAATCATAATGTATGCAGTCATACCAAGACACCACATGATCCTACATATGAAATTTTTTTTTTTTGTTAGACTACTTGGCTACAATACCTAAATGAGGCAAAGGGGAGGTATAATAATTACTAAACTTGCGTTGGAATTTTTTATTGGATGCAATTTAAGATTTTTTTTAGCTGTTAATAAAAAACTGCTGGTACATTAAACATATAGTGCAAAAAATAATATAAAGACATGAAAGAGTACTGAGTTGTGTAGCTTATAAAATGCATTAGAGACAATTTACTGTCAAATACATTACCTGATCCCTTTTATGTTTTGGAATTTAACTTCTGCTACCATTCAAATGCCGTCCTTCCAGAAAGAAGACAATAAATATTATTTACCATCTACACAGACTCTTCCATGACACAATTATGATTATCTGCCTTAACTTTAGATGGTTACCTGTATACTGAAAGCTTATCAATTAAACTTTTGCTCTGTACAGGTAAGTTCATGTTTGTCACCTTCAGAGATCTGCCTTTTTTGGGGGAAAATATTAGCCATCAACTTAAATGTTGGTGTTTTCTATCTAATTGAATGCAATTTTAGAATATATAGTGGTACGGCTAATGAGATTATAAATGGTCTTTTGTCTGTCAAGTGATGTGCATCTGTGAACAGTTGCTTTTTAAACTTTGTAAGAACCACCAGATTGATTTTACCACCTTTGTAACTGAGTATCCTTGCAAGAAAGGCTTTCAGATTTATGGCAGAGAACTGCTCCGGTGTCCAAGTGGTTTGAGCATCTGCCGCAGAAGCAGAGGTCAAGGGTTCGATCCCTGGTCAAATCATACCAAAGACTACAAATATTACTAACAGCTGCCTCACTACAGACATCGTAGTGATATGAATGAAAAATTGTTAAAGCTATGTTAAAAATCCTAATCACATATCCTTCTCAGATGCATTTGCAAATAATAATTTTCTTTGATTTCAAACTTCCTCCTGGTTATAGGCAAAATAATGTCAGAATCCGGCTGGTATGTACTCATGTGAGATAGGCATATCCCATCTAACTTTCTCCCATAGAAAAACTATTCTTTGCATTGTTTCAATAGGTAAAACTCTGTTTTCTTAACCTAAATGATCATGTTGCTTATAATGTTATGGTGTTAAGTTTTCAGATTTTATTGCCTAATGTAAATTAAAACATGAAACACATGGTTTTATAAGTATAGAAAGAAAAAGAAACATGTTGAAGTTAAATTTTCATTAGGTTTGTTTTTTCAAGCAAAGTATTCCAGCTGCTCAGCCACTTTTGACTGCTCTGCTGGGAATGTTCACATTTCTGGCTTTGTTGACTGTATCCACTCCAGCAGCCATCTTGTTTGGACTGGTTCACCTGTTTATCAACTTTGTGTGCCCAGCCTGGCTGATTAGTCTGCAACCCTATAAAAAGTAAGTTGATTTTTGCATTGCTTTCCTTGTGTGAGACTTTTTGTCTTTCAGCAAAAGCTTATTATTGCCTTCTACGGTTAGCATTCAAAGCTAAAAATTGAAAGGAACATAAGCTGATAATATTATATAATTAAAATTAGTTTTACACCCAGTAAAAACTATATTAAAAGATCGACATTGTAACTTTTGTGCTTCTGTATGAAGCAATGAAAATCACTATTTCTCTCTTGGCCTTTCATCTCTTTATTTAATTTGTCCAAATTACATATGAAGAGTTGTCCATAATTCTATCACAAATAATTTGTATGTGATATTCCTAATGATTAATACATTGTTCTTTCTCTAAACTGTCAAGTTGTTGCTACACCATTGCATAAAATGCATTGTAATCCTATGTTAATTAATCTTAAAATTAAATTTGTTGATTACAATGTAAGATCATGGTTTGACTTGTAACATTGTCCATTTCCAGCAACATTTACGGACCATGGGATGAAGCCACAATAAATGATTGATGAAACAATACTGAGTGCCAATCACTGATGGACTGCAAAAATATGTCTTTTTACATGGATCAGAATGGAGAATGCAAAAGAATCACCTGAGTCAGTCCATTTTCACAGATTGCCACAATGTATTTGAAATCTTGACAGCGTTTTAGAAAGCCAAGTGTCATTAATGCAATTCTGATGGGAAATGATGATTTTTGATGATGGAGTTTGCACGCCATTATACAAGAGACTGCAATGATGCATTTCTGCATGTGAAAAGATGACAGCAATGGAGAAAGCCTGTTGATGTGGAATTATGATCTCAGATGTTGAGGTGTGATGGTTTGATAATGAAGTTTGTATATCACAGTGGGCTGCAATGATGTATTCCTGTATACCTGTGTGACCACAGTGGAATATCCCAATTTAGAAGCCATCACATTTATATATATCAAAAGGGAGTAAACTGATTCATGAAAAGGGTAAAGTAGACCAGACTTTCTTCTGGATAAATAAACAATCCAGGTAGAAAAAGTACTCTCGTAAGAATTTCTGGCTTAATACTGTTCAGTAAAGACATTACACAAAAGGTTATCCTTATATAATAGAAATCTGAAGTAAAGCAGCACGTTCTCACATTGTCTTTTTGTTTAATTCTTCACACACTTGAAGTATAGTTACAGACCATGGTAGTTGTATCTCAAGGTTCAAGTTATATTTGCAGGTGTGTATGAAAAATTACATAACATTGCGACTCCTCATAAAAAATAGGACTGTAATAAAATTCAGCATGCACATTTGATGTGAGGTCTGGTTTTACCTGACAACATAACTTCCAGTTATTGAAAAAAAATTAAGAATGTGATCTTGCCCATCAGTTTATGAGAGCAAAGGTATGCAGTGTTCCAGTCAGGACCAGAAAATAGAGGTTCCCCCCCAAAAAAAGGCATCTTGGATATTGTAAAAGGTGACATAAAAAGGTGTACAAAATACAGTATAACAGTTATTTATTTTATTAAAATTAGAAACATTTCTTAGAAAGGTTTTATTTAGTAATGAAAAAATTTCATTTTTACTGCAAGACATGTATTAATACTTGTCCATATTGGTAGTCAGAAGAGACTGGTTATATGCAATCATTTGTGGGTGTGGAGATGGTTCTGCAGTAAGTTTGACTGATTTGGTTGATGGCAGATTGAACATAGGAGGTCCTTTGTAGTTACCAGGATGGAAGCTGACCTGTGGTGATGCTCCTGGGTTGCCTTTATCTGGTTCAGGTGTTCATTTTCATGGTCAATTTCTACTTTCTGGGTGAGGGCATGCCTACAGATTTAGTGATTGCTGTTCTTTCTTACTCCAATGGTTCAAGGCTGCACCACTTTAAGCTTTCTTTTAGTGTCTTTGTAGTGCTTGCATGGTCAGCCTTGATTTTTTTTAGCAATGTGCCATTTCTCCTTTGAATACATTCCCCGATCACATTACTTTAGGGATATAAGCCTGCTACCTCGCGAATCCAGCCCTACCAAAGACGAAAATTCGTCTTTTTGTCTATGTTCTATAGACGAAGGGCAATAACTCTTGCCCATTACCTCCCTTTGCCACCCACTAGGTGTCGCCAGTTTTAAGCTTCGCTGGTGTAGATAACACCGAAAACTTAGACCTCCGACAATCCAAGCCGTAATCTGTGTACTTGATACCATCCGAAGTTTCTTTTGGATTTATTGTGTTTGGGATTTATTCCTCCACAGGTTGTATACCTTATTTTAACATTTGTTCCAAATTTGAGTGACGTTGTCACCTTTCTGGACTTCGGTTATTGAGACCACGTTGTAAGCACGATGTCGCGATAAGCATGTTGATACATTTGACTTGCGCGACACTAATATTTTAGCTTACTCCGTCAATAACGGTGGTAGCATGAAACATTTTATAACGTTCTGAGTTGCTAATTGCGCTTAGTTCTCTTCTTGTGTAAGTAGAATAATTCATGAAACACTGCTATTTTGCTTACTTCGTTAGTAACGGTAGTGATAGTAGCGCATTTACGAAATGCTAAATTGCTATGAGTGATAGTTATTCTTGTGTCGTTTGTAACATAATTTAACGTCACTGAATATTTAGCTTTCCTTGTTACTAACGGTTATAGTAGTAGCAACTTAATACATACTGAGTTGCTTATCTGTGTTTGTTTCTCTTCTTGTCTCGTTTCAGCAGAATGTCAGCCAAATGCGTGAAATGTCAAAGATACAAGGCGAGAGAGGATAATCATAGATCCTGTATGGCATGTACAAGGTGCACTTCTTCAAAACCATGCAGTGTGTGTACTACGTGGACAGAGCAAACGTGGGCGGACGTAGTCAAAAAGGCAGCTAAGGCAAGGGATAAAAGGAACAAATCGAAAAAAGATAACACTGATGTCCTTAGTTTGCATCCGAAATCTGCCTCTATCATAAGTGTTGTGGGGGACGTTGGGGTCCCCCCCCCCCCACAGAAAGTTCGACGTGTACAACCGTCAGCCACAGTTACATCAGAGGCAGAGGTGGACAATACGGAAATTAAGGCTGACATAGTTCAGCAGTGCAATTTTGACCAGATGAGTCGTTTGGACCAAGATACGACGACGCAACTCTTGACATCAGGCCAGAACTTTCCCTCGCTCGTTTCCACGGCTGTTTACGACTCTTTGGGGGAATGTTCCTCCACAATTAGGCTGCCCAGTGGGCGTAAGTCCCCCCGCAGATCCGAGCATGGCTTTCGGGCCTGTAAGTCTGGACACAAGGGGTTTATACAGGATCAATTGGATCCGTTATATTATGCACGCTCGTCGTCACCGGCCGTCCAGCCGGCACCAACCAGCACCGGCCGTCCAGCCGGCTCCAGCCGTCCAGCCCAACCGGCACCGGCCGTCCAGTCGACCTTCCAGCCGGCACCTGCCGGCACCGGCCGTCCAGCCGGCTCCGGCCATCCAGCCCAGCCGACACCGGCCGTCCAGCCGACACTAACCGGCACCGGCCGTCCAGCTCAGCAGGCACCGGCCGTCCAGACGACACTGTCCGGCACCAACCGTCCAGCCGGCTCCGGCCGTCCAGCCCAGCAGGCACCGGCCGTCCAGCCGTACGGAGATTTTAGTGAGGTATCAGTCCGTCCGACTGTACCGATGTATCAGCATGGGGACTTTTATCATACCGCAATCCGACCAGATCGGATTTACGGAGATTTTAGTGATGTATCCGTCCGTCGATCTGTTCTACCGGTTACATATCACTACCATGACACAGATGTTATCGATGAATCTCTCCGTCCAACCCGACCATTCGAGGGATCGGTGCCGGTAATAGCCGGCCCGTCACAGACATTCAGGCCGAACATATGCCAATCAAATCAGTCGGTATTGCCGGCCGTCCATAGGTTCACAGCTTATCCACAAGGGAGAGTTAGTGACTTTATCAGAGATGACGGAATTGAGTCATCCATGCCACCTGGTATGCATTACCCCGATATGGAAGCTTTACCAGAACAAGACTATACACACAGTGAGTGTGACGAATCGCAGGCAAATCAGCTGTACACAGATCCAACCATGGAAAGGACTGAGTTCAGCTTCAAGGCCGCAGTAGAGGAAATTTATAGGGTGTTGGCTCCTTCAGAATGCCCCCCACCTCCTCCTGCCACTAACGACTATAAGGTTAGAGCGTCTGTCGATCTGGACGAGGTGGAAGAGTCTCCGTCCTTCCGTCGCCTTCCCCAGTCAGCAAAAATTAAAGAGATTAATGATCGTCTGTCTGCACGTATAGGGGATCCAGGAAATACTAAGGCGTTCTTTTCCGAAAGCCAAGTACCAGCGTCGTTCTCAGGTCGCTGGTACAAAACTCACTCCGATGCCTTCAGTACTGAGTTCCCGGCTCTGGATAAAAATATAGCAGCAGTTCACATCTCTGCTCCATCGTCTTATAAAGTGGACAAGACTGTGTTCCATGCCACGTCCAAGCTGGTTCGAAATGTAGTCGCTACGTCTTCACTGTTAGACCTAGCCTCCCTAGCCATTTTCCGGATCGCTGAAAAATCTGGAAATGAACACGCTTGGGAATCGACGGCACGGATAGCTAGGGTTCTTAACAGGGCAGTTCACCATTCAATGGCCAATGCGCTGACTGCTTCTGCCAACCTAGACCTAGTACGACGTGACGCATGTCTGCGGTTCACATCGCTCAAGCCCCATCATTCGCTGGCTTTAAGGACGACTCCATTTGGGTCACCTTTACTCTTTGGGGGCAAAATTGAAGAAATTCGGAGGCAGGCAGCTAAGGAATTGCCCCTCCAACTGGCAGCACAGCCCCGCAGGCGTTTCGGAAAAATATGCCACTACCACAGCGGAGGGATGTTAGGCGGACCGTGGAAAAGAGATCCTTCCCAACAAATATGCTTTATGCCGGGAGACAACAGTCTAAACAAGCTAGGAGGCGACCATACAGAGGCGACAAGAAACCAAGTTTCTCCGCCTTCAAGCCTCCTAACCCTAGACGTTGACTTACCCCACCCCCACCGCCCGCGGACAGCCTTCCTGTGGGCGGCCGCCTCCTGCATTTTCAGGACCAATGGATCGCCTTATTCCCTCAGAACAAGTGGGTGATCCAGGTCATTTCGGAGGGGCTTCGGATTTCATTTATTCAACCCCCTCCTCTGTCATCCTCTCCCCTCTTTACAGACGTACCGTCGGAGAGGGAAAAGGATACCTTTCTACAGCAGGAGATACGGTTGCTCATAGAAGAAAGGGCGGTGGAGATTGTGGACAAACCACAATCCCCGGGGTTTTATTCCAGGCTGTTTATTATCCGGAAGGAGACCGGCAAATTGACACCGATAATCGACCTGAGTCGCCTCAACCGATACATTTTACCACCAAAATTCAGGATGGAGACGGCGCGATCAATTCGTCTCTCCATTCGACGGGACGAGTATGCCGTCAGTCTCGATCTGACCGACGCATATTTTCACGTCCCTATCCACCGTGCATCACGGAAATTTCTCAGATTTGCTTACCGCGACACGGTCTACCAGTTCAAGGTCCTACCCTTTGGCCTCAATATCAGCCCTTGGGCTTTTACCAAGGTTATGGGTTGCGTCGTCACCTTGTTCCGCTCGACGTCATCTACCGGGATGGCAGTGTACCTGGACGACATCCTCCAGAAACATATGGTAAGTTCTACTCTGAGCAAAGGCAGAAACGATCTTCTATCTCTTTTAAACCATCTAGGCTTTCTCGTAAACTGGGGAAAGTCAGATCTCCGCCCCTCCCAGCATTTTGTACATCTGGGTATGGAGTTTATCACCGATCTGAATCTAGTACGGCTTCCCCGAGTTCGAGTTCTCCGGATCGTCGAATTCGTAGAGTCCGTTTCAAACCGGAAATGGGTTTCAGCGAGAGAGTTCTTGCAACTCCTCGGATTATTCAGTGCAGCGGCGGACTTAATCCCGCTCGGCCGTCTTTTTATGCGCCCCTTACAAATGACGTTACTAGCACAATGGCGCCCCTTTTCAAGTCCCCTCGATCAAGCAATAATGATCACGCCCGAGATACGATCATTCCTGCGTCAGTGGCACAACCCCATTTGGCTGTCCAAGGGGATTCTTCTGGAGATGCTCCAAGCGGAGATAACGGTATGTACAGATGCCAGTACCCACGGTTGGGGGGCACATCTGTTGCCGGACTTCGCTACCGTCAGCGGCACGTGGGAGCCAGGGGTGAGGTCTCTGCACATCAACCTTTTAGAAATGAAGGCGGTCATCAACGCTTTTCATTTCTGGAAGGATCAACTCGTAGGGAAAACTGTCCTCATTATGTCAGACAACTCTGTGGTGGTGTCATACCTTCTCAAACAAGGGGGCACCAAATCCCCAGACCTGTGCATTCTGATCTGGCAGTTTCTCCGTTGGTGCGAAAACCTCCACGTCAACGTACAAATCAGACACATTCCCGGCAGACTCAATGTCCTGGCCGACACTCTATCCAGGAAAGGTCAAATCAATCACACAGAATGGTCACTCCATCAATCTGTCTTTTTTCGGATTTGCACACTTTGGGGGCGTCCGATGATCGATCTTTTTGCGACAAGGTGGAATCACAAGTTGCCCACTTTCGTCTCCCCGGTTCCAGACCCAGAGGCTTGGGCCGTGGACGCTCTGTCAATCAGCTGGGAGGGGTTATGGGCATACGCCTACCCTCCCTCGGTCTTGGTACCGAAAATAATTCAGAGGTTAAGGGGTCAGAACTGTCAGATGATTCTGATTGCCCCTTTCAGCTGGAACAAGTCCTGGACCACCGATCTACTCGATCTAGCGATAGATCTACCCAGGAAGATTCCAGCGACCCCAAATCTTCTCAAGCAACCACGATCACGGGTGTTCCACCCTTGCCCGGACCGTCTTCTTCTTCACGCTTGGCTCTTGTCAGGACAGCCTTGGGAGACAAACAATTTAAAAGTTCGATTGTGGAGAGAATCTCGAGAGCAAGAAGGCCCTCCACTCTGAAAGCTTATGAAGGAAAATGGAGGGTTTTTAGGGACTGGTGCCGTATCAATAATATTGTCCCTTTGAGTATCTCTATCCCTCAACTGGCCGACTTTTTTCTCTGGCTTTTCGAGGAAAAACAGTTGGCTCCAATTACAATCAAAGGCTACCGCTCTATGATATCAGACACACTTCGCCATCATGGTCGATGTGATATAGGGAAAAACAAAGACCTGTCAGATCTTTTGGCCAATTTTGATTTCAATCGCCCAAAATCACTCACCCTGTTTCCAAAATGGAACCTGTCCTGGATTTTAACATGGCTCAATTCAGACAAATTTGAGCCTTTATCCCACACTTCGTTAAAGCTACTATCATACAAAACATGTTTCTTGATAGCCTTAGCTTCAGCATGCAGGGTGAGCGAATTACATGCCCTGTCCTGTGACCCGAACTATCTCCAGTTCAGAGCAGATGGATCGGTGGTTTTTCTGACGCGGCCAGGATTTGTTGCCAAAAATAGGTTGCCGTCCATGGGCAATCAGAGAGTCGTCATTCACTCGCTCTCTTCTATAGATAAGTCGAGAACAGCGGCCATGCAAGATCCTGTTCGGGCACTCAAGCACTATTTAAAACGCACAGAGGCGAGTAGGGACACACGCACGCGCCTCTTTCTGCCAGTGAAAGGGAGGAAACGGGATATCACCCCTCAATCCCTGGCTTCATGGCTGAAGTGGGTTATTCGCTCAGCATACTCTGAGCTCTCACAAGATCAGAGTAGACTCATGAAGATTACAGCTCATGAGATTAGAGCAATTTCGGCAAGCCTTGCCTTTACCCGCAATGTCTCAATCCGAGATATAATAGATGCGGTTGGCTGGCATGCGGAATCAACCTTCTCCAGTTTTTATCTCAGAGATATGACCTCACAGAGGCAAACCTTGAATCTGGTAGGTCCTGTGTCGGCAGCCCAGATGCCCACCAGACCCATTTAAGAGCAACAACACAGCCTCCCAGCTTCGCTGGATTCGTCAGTAAAAAAAAAAAAAAAAAAACTATTTAGGTAAGACGATTTCAATAACTATCTTCTTACCCGTTTACAGCAGTCACTTATCACGTGACAATAGGCTGTGTTGCTGATGATCTTAGGAGAACGGGTTATCGTTCTTATGGGGGAATCCAGCCATCATTCCCTCGAGGATACCCGGAGTGGAGGTCGGATGCTCCGCATTCCCTCCTCCTATTACTTATTCTCCTAAAGTAATGTGATCGGGGAATGTATTCAAAGGAGAAAGCAAATTTTTTAGTAAATTATGTTTCTCCGAGAATACTTACCCGATCACATTACTAAGACACCCTCCCAACCACCCCGCCATGCGAGCATCCTCATATGGTATTTACCGCTCAGCTTAAAACTGGCGACACCTAGTGGGTGGCAAAGGGAGGTAATGGGCAAGAGTTATTGCCCTTCGTCTATAGAACATAGACAAAAAGACGAATTTTCGTCTTTGGTAGGGCTGGATTCGCGAGGTAGCAGGCTTATATCCCTAAAGTAATGTGATCGGGTAAGTATTCTCGGAGAAACATAATTTACTAAAAAATTTGCTTTCCCTTAAGAAGATCTGTTTTGGCATGTGGGTGACATCCATTTTGATGATATGGCCTGACAAGTGATGTTGGACCTTGAGTAGCATTGCCTGGACAGTTGTTAGCTTTGCTTTCAATATTATCATGCATAATAAATGTTACGACTCTGTGGTCATAAATTAAGTAACAGAAAGAAGTAAAACTAGCAAGTTTTGTAAAGCTTAATAAATAATTTCATTATCAATGCTATAAAATGAAAATTTAAGGGGAACTTCCAGTATTATGTTCTGATAAAGTCCCAAAGAACAAAATGTTCCATATAAAATGCTGGTCCACCAATCGTCCCCATGTGTCCAAATAGCGTTGTCCAGAGCTCCTCTGAATCATTCCAAAATATTATAAGCACTTTCTCTATCCACAGACTAATGCTTTTCTCTGAAAAAATATCTAAATACAACATGAATGTGTCATTAGATTTGATTTACAACAAGAACACAAGACATACGAATATGAAAATAGCTCAGTCTGAGCTTATTTATATACAAGTGAGAAAGATAAAACATGCATATTATCACTACTCTGACAAATTGAAAATTTCCAACATCGTAATAAACTCATGACAAATGTGATAGACTCCAGGTCGACATTGCCGCACTATAGATTCTGGATCCCTCGGAGAAGAGAACTACATGTTCTTCTGGCAAGGAAAGAGCACATACGAAGCCAGAGCATTTGGTGTTGGATACGCCGCTAGGAACTCGGCTGGAGATGATAGAACCATGCCAATAAGGAAACGGAGGACCGTTGTCCCTCTGCCTCCACGCCACAACAGGCCTGTCAAGCTGATCATTGTTTACACTCTGACACTAAGCGCCATCGCAGATACCAAGGATGAGTTCTGCAACTAATTAAACTCGTTCACCAACAAAATTCCCAACGAAGAGAATTTGATATTAATGGGTGACTTCTACGGTAGGGTGAGTGCAGACCATGACTTTCAGCTTTCCTGTCTTGGCAAGTTTGGCATTGTGAAGATGAATGAGAATGGGCAGAGACTTTTAGAGATGTGCTCTTACCACGACTTCAGCATCACCAAGTCATTCTTTCAGACAAAGCCACAGCATAAAGTGTCTTGAGGCATTCTCGGTCCAAACACTGGGACAAATGAGACGGTCTGCCATGAAGGGTGTGCTTCTTGCTCGTACCTTTGACAGCATTGACTGCAAAAATGATCACTCGCTGGTGTGCTACAAAATTAATCTTTGGGCAAAAAAAGATACACCACACTGGGCAGGAGGGTAAACCACGCATTGATGTGAGCAAGAAGTCATATCCTAGACAAGGCTGAGGAATTCACTTATGTCATCTGCAAGACACTTGATTCAGAACCTCCCAATGGCAGTGCCAAAGAAAGATGGGATCACATCAGAGAGACTATGTACAGCACAGCCACACGGATCTTTGGTAAGAAGGAGTCAAAAAATGACTGGTTTGAGACTAACTCCGCTACACTCAAGCCAGCCATAAAAAAGCATTGCAGTGCTCACCTGAAATACAAACGACCCCACTGCCAGAGGACTCTACAGACATGCAGGTCTACCAGAAGCATAATGCAAAGGTTAGCACGGCAGTGCACTAATGAATACTTGCTTCAGCTCTGTCAGAGCATCATGTCAGCAGCAGCAGATATCGGAAACATCAGACACATGTACGATGGTCCCACAAAGAAAGTGATTACACCACTGAAGTATGCCATAGGCAATATCATCCATGACTATGGCAAGCAGATGGTGTATTGGGTGGAGTACTACTCTGAACTGTACTCCAGAGAGAACCATGTGGCAAACGATGCCCTGAACACCATTGAAAACCACCTAATCATGGTCGATATGGACAAGAAAACTACTGTGACAGAACTAAAGATGTTATTGAAAATGTCCTTAGGTAAAGCCACAGGGAAGGATGGTATCCCGGCAGAAGTCATCAAGTGCAACTGCAGCGTGCTGCTCACACACCTGCACAACCTCCTCTGCTAGTGCTGGTATGCTGGGATGACAGTGCAGTGCCTCAGGACACGAGAGATGCAAACATCCTTACCTTGTACAAGAAAACAGTCGACAGAAGTGACTGCAACAACTACAGGGCAATATCCCTTCTCAGCATCGTGGGTAAAGTCTTTGCACGCATCATCCTAAACAGCCTGCAGATGTTTGCTGACAGAGTATATCCAGAGTCCCAGTGTCGTTCCACTTTGTTGATGCCCTTCAAGCTCTCCCCAACAATTTGTGTCGGTTTGAGTTTTGGGTAACACCCTTGTTTTCCGAAATGGTGTATATTTCTTGTGTATTGTTTCCTTGTCCTCCCGTGTGTGCTATATGTTTATGTTCATTTGTATTCCCACTTTATATTCTAAAAACAATTATTCTTTTCAGGGTTGGTCTTTGTTTTGTTGATCATATGTCAATAGTTTTGTTTTTACCCCCGAAAGGACATGCTGTAAGTACTTCCTACACTCTGCCTGTGCTGGCTTTGGGTATTGCCCCCACCTTAGTGTTTCAGTTGGTTATTGTTTCCTATACAGTTAGTCTTTTTAACAAGGATTGTACTATTCATTCATAGGATTATAGTAATCCTTTCGTGGGTTTCCTTTCCTTTTACATTTTTTGTTTTATTATATATTAGTGACTTTGCCAGAGTCATATATGTCCAGATTGTGTATGCTATATTGTTTGTAGTGCATTGTATTTTGTTTTTGGACAGCGTATACCAAAGTATTCCAGTTTTTATTTTCCTAATTTCCTAATGTCGGTTTTTGCATATAAAAAAGGTCGAAAAGGATATTTGTCTGAAATTGTTAATTATATGTGTTTTCTTGTAATACATGTTTTTGTTTCTTTTATTCAAACTTTATTATGCTGTAATTTTTGTGTCTTATGTTTTTTGGGTGGGTGGGTGTGGGAGAGTGTTGTCAAAGTGTTTGTATTATGTGTGTGTATGGTTTTTAGTTTTATTCTTGACTGGAGCCTTAGCTCCTTACTGACCTGATCCATTTGTTATGGTCCGTGGCACATTGGATCATCAGATCTTCTCTGTCAGGCAACAGCAGTAGAAATGCTGTGAATAACATAAACCCCCTATTTCTGGCCTTTATATACCTCACCCAGGCGTTCTATCTTTTCAGCAGAGATGGACTCTTCACAATCCTGGCGAAAATTGGATGCCTGCCCAAGCTGCTAAGCATAATTCAGTACTTCCACAATAACATAAAAAACAAAGTGCAGTATGATCGCTCAACGTCCGACCCCTTCAACATTTCCGCATTGGAGTGAAACAGGGTTACAGGCCTAGCCTCCACACTGTTCGGCATCTTCTTCGCTGTCCTGCTCAAGCATTCCTTTGGGACGTCCACAGAAGGGATCTACCTGCACAAGCGGCCAGACTGCAGACTGTTCAACCTGGCACGACTAAAGGCAAAGAGCAAAGTGTGTGAAGCAGCCATCAGGGACATGCTCTTCGCAAATGATGCTGCTCTAGCCACTCGCACAGAAGCTGAGTTACAGCATCTGATGGACCGTGTTGCTTAAGATGTTTAGCAAACGTGATGGCTCAGAACACGAACACTCACCCCCACCCCACCCCAACCAGTATCATAAACAACTACGAAAATCAGTTTACGTACCTTGGGTCTTCCATCAGCAACAACTTAACAAGCGGATTGGAAAGACATCAACAACTTCTCCAGTTGTTGCAAAGAGTGTGAAACAATAGTATGCTGACCCTGAACACTACAATCTCCGTGTACCGTGCCTTCATGCTAAGCATGTTACTGTACGCCAGTGAAACCTGGACTCTGTAAACCTCAGAAGAGAAAATACTTAGCGTCTTTCACATGCGATGTCTCTGAGGCATACTCGGGATCACTTGGAGTGATCGAGTAACAAACAACGAGGTGATTGAACATGCCAAAATTCTCAACATGATCACACTTCTCCAACGTCGCATCAGATGGCTGGGTCATGTACGTCGGATGGATAACAGATTGATCCAAAAAGACCTTTATTTGGAACTTGCCTCTAGGAAACATGATATGGCCACATCTCTGATTTAATGATGTCTGCAAGCGCGACAAGAAACCCCATGACATCGACGTCAACAAATGGGATGAGCTAATGCTAGACAGGCCGAGCTGTCGACATGCTCTGATCACTGGTTTGAAAGCAGGTGTGGTCATGCTTGCTTGCTAGCTGATGAAAAGCGATCTCGGAGGAAGAAGTAGTTCCAACACAAACGAGACTCAACTTTCAAGTTCAGCAAGGAATGCCACTCCCGTTTTGGGCTACATGACCGCAACAGATGCTGCACAACCACCAACCGGGACATCTCTCATGGGCGTACTGTTACCGTCTCTCAAGACTAACAGATGCCAACAAATCTGGAATTGTACAACTCAGCGATGTTATGCATCTACAACTTTAACACAAAATTAGGTCACTGTGACCAGTATCATGCTTCACTGACTGGTTTGTGTTAGGTTTCTTTCTCAAACATTGTTCTTGTTTTGCAGGAACTCTTGACCAGATATTTTTGTCTGTTTTCACACTGTTTATACATGAATACAACTTTATTAATGAACCTTGGTGAGGGAACACAAAATAATAAAAATATCATGTTTCCCATTTTGTGGGCGTACATTAAGCTTTTGTATTTAGGGGATGCAGCTTGATGTCACTGAAAAAGGTAAGTATGAACTTGGAAGTTCACTGTCATGAACTATTCATACCAGGATCATCAAACTAGATGATTGTATACATCTCAAAAAGTAGGGCAATTTTAAATGAAAATAAATTCATGTCGACCTACATTTCACAATTTACAGGCTTTTCACTCTTCACACTTCAATCAGATATGAGATAATTGTATTCATCTGCCTTAGTAACTCATCAATACCTCAAAATATCTTTGGGACTTGTATCTTATATAATACTGTCTTAGGTTACGTTGTTGCATTTAGCTCATAACTACATAGTCTGACTTTGGCATTTTGTTTCTGTCTTTCGGTTACCATATCCAGATTATATAATTATGTCAGTAATTCTATAAAAAAAAATAACTATATAGCTATTCCTCATAGCAGTCAAAGTTATATTCCGGTGTATAAATACTTTCTAATCATGTGCTTGTTAATCTTTAAATTAAATTTGTTGGCATTAAAAATAAGATACAAAATAAGATCACGGTTTGAATTGTAATGTCCTCCATTTTGATCAACATATATGGACCATGGAATGAAGCAAAAATAAATGATTGACTAAACAATACTGAATTCTGATCACTAAATATGCCTTTATGCAAGGATCAGAATGGAGTATGGTATATGACATTGAGTCAATTGAGTAAGGATCAGAATGAAGTATGGTAAATGACATTGAGTCAATTGAGTAAGGATCAGAATGAAGTATGGTAAATGACATTGAGTCAATTGAGTAAGGATCAGAATGAAGTATGTAAATGACATGGAGTCATTTGAGCCAGTCCTTTTACACAAAAGATAAATGGCATTTTAAAAGATGCCAACATTTGAGAAATCTAATTGAAATGGAATTGTTATCTCAAATCTGACTTTTGTGTATTGATGATTGCATTTTCATGCTATTGTACAAACGAGACAGCAATGATGCCTATGTCTTCTTGAAAACGTGACAACAATTTAGACAATTTGAATATGGAATGATGATCTTAGATGTTGAACTGTGGGTTTGATAATGGAGAATACATGCTACAGTAGGTTTAAATGATTCATTCCAATGTGATCTCAGTGGAATGCCCCAGAAACTATCATATTTACAAAAGGTGGTACAGGGGATTATCAAGTCATTCTTCCAGATAGCTAATTACTACAAGAAAAAGTACTGTGGCAAGAGCTTTTGGAATAATCCTTTTCAGTAAAGTCTCAACACAACAGATTATACAGACGCCTGAACAGAAGCAGCTTATTCCAAAATTGTTTGTCTTGTATATTTGATTCTTCACCTCCATAGAGCATAGTTACAGATCATCCTCAGTTCATGTCTTGAGGTATGTAGGAAATATTTGAAAATATTGCTACTGCTACATAAAAACAAGGAGAATTGTGAAATCCAGCATGAATATTTGTCCTGAAATCTAATTGTGCTTGACAGAGTAGCTTCCAATTAAGAAACAGTAGAAATTATTGAAAACGTTGGAATCCTGTAATACAGTTCTTTGGTTAATGTTAGCACTGGAACTGGAAGAAAGGTTGGCATGCATAGTTTAAAAAGGCAACACACTATAAAAAGATCATTCAAAAATACAGTACATGTATATACATTTTTTATTTTATTAAAATTAAAAATATTTTAAAGCAGGATTTCATTTAATAATGAAAGAAATAATATTTACTACGGTACAAATATGTACTGGTCCGTGTTATTGTGCATGATAACAACAAGATACCCATATGGCGACTTTACAAATCTTTACTGAATTATAGAAATAATAAATAAAAAAGTCATATGTTTGAAAACTAAAACAAACTAATGCAAAGAATATTAATATCTGGTATTTGAAATATTCTTTAACTGAGATGTATGTTAAGAACTCCGCTTTCATTTGTCATTTTCAAGAACCATTTCAACCATTGACTTGAATCTTTTGTCTATGAGCATTTTCTTAACAGATTTTACAGTATCGTTCTTGCTTCCTCCATTGCAAAGTTAGCAGAGAAAAAGTCAATGAATTTACATTCTGTACAAATATGCAAAGATAGGAACAATATCTGACATTGCTGATAGAAAAAGGACAGCAATAAACACTTAGGGGGCGCTCACCAGTTAATATGTACTTTTCAGATAGTGACGTATGTGAGGTGAAGTTGTTTGCATTTGTAACATGCACAATGGAGAATAAGTTGGCATATCTCAATGCTACTTTGATGTAATGTGGCTGATATTTCTTTGGATACTGCACTTGTGGAAATTGTAAATGATCTAAGCGCATGGTACAACAAAATGGATGCTCCCTTGTGCTTGAAAAATTAGCCAGAATTAATCAAAAGTACACTAACTTTAGCAGTTATTAAACTAGGGAAAACGAATTTTGCTGAAGTAGGCAATAGCAGCTTCTGAAAGTGCAATGAACAAATTACAAAATATCTGAAAAGTAAAAAAAGTTATCGTACCATTTTTCTACAATTTACCTCTGAAGTCCAGGGAGTGAAAATGACCATGCGGAGCTAGCAGTTTGTTTACATGAGCACATCTTATGTTAGCCCAAGCTGTATACTCTAGAACCTAAAGTACACCCATCAATCATACATCAAAATAAAGGGAATTGAAAGTTCTTCTCCCAACACCTAAGATATACAAAGTCTTTATTATATTGCCAGTATAACCAGTGAAGAAATCCCAGAAAATTATTTTTCTTTAAAATTCTAACCCTATGCAAAGTACGAAACTGTAGAGCGCCACCTTAAGGAAGCACACAGTAAGAATGGGCACAATGCTACAATTAAGTGGCACTGAGAAAAAAGACAGATCAGCACTTCTCTAAATTAGCTTGCTACAACACTTTGTATGTGAACGTAGTTTTCTATATATGTGTTAATATGTTGACTGTCACAGAATTTTAGAGTTGTAAATTTTTGGATAAGGTAGAAAAACAACGTTGTGTCAAATTTACGTTATCTACTATGAATGTGGATAGTTGATAGTTGGACATCAGTAACGCTGCATGTCCTGTCACTGCTGATGTTAGGTACTTGTACATTGATAGTGTTGCCCATATTAAACGGTATCATTTTAGTTTAATTAATAGTTAAATCAAGTGTATTGCAAATGGGTTAATACTGATATTCGGGGGGGGGGGGGGGGATTTGAGTCCCTTGTCACAAAGTTGGCTAGATCATAGTTTGTTCCAATTATTTATAATAATACACATGTCTTTAAGATTTTTTTTCTAGGAATTTGACAGAATGGTTGAAATTGTGGTCTAAAAAAGCTTTAAGAAATAATGCAGTATATCTATATCCAACAATGACTGAAACATTTATGTGTGTGAACAAATTACTTTGTATCTACTGATAAGTAACATAAAATGAACAACCTGAAATTTGACCTTTTTTTTTTTTTTAAAAAAAAGATGCCTACAAGATAGATCAATAATTTAGAAATGAGGTTTTGAAATTACTTAAAAATCAATATAATAAATTAAATTTTTTTCTTAAAGAAAAAATAAAATAATAAAATAAATATATGCTCTTGAATAGAAAAGATATTTTATTTAGATCCTTCTGGAGAATATACTATAAAAAATATTACAAAAACGAACCAACATGGAATGATAAAATAAAGTTTATATAAGTTTTATTATGAAATAACAAAATCTGTATCATTTTATAAAAGTAAAGTAGGAATGAAAATCATGCTATCTCCAAGACGTGTTCCATTTCCAAGAAAACTTGTTCCATTTCCAAAATATCAGATATCAAACCCACTTCACCTTAATCGAAACTTGTACCAACAATATGAATTTTAAACTGGCCATAAAACCTGCTCCCATTACTAACCAAGAAAGTCTTATCAAACCATCCACAAAATCCACCCCATCGCCAGTAAAATTTGTATCACCATTGATCTCAAATGCATCCCAATTCAAAGAAAATCCACCCCTTCCAAAAGATTATATATCAGTTCTATCCCATTTCAAGAAAGTAGACCCATCAATCCAATTTAAAAAAAAACTCAAATGACCAAAAACGGCTTTATGGTGCAGTAAATCCTCGTTTCTTCCTCATCTCACAATACAGACCAATATCGGAGTTCTATTCCTATATCAAAATTTAAAAAAAGTATAAATGTCCAGAATAGAAAAAATGTTTTAAGAGACTGTAATGTCAGTTTTATTATCTGCAGATCGTGGTCAAGCGCACATCCAAGTATTACAATCAAGTTGGCAAGTCAAACTTTTTATATATTTTTTTAATTGAAAATAAGTTATCAGGATTTTACTTGTTCACCAATAGCACCACCTGACCAGGTGTATGGGGCATTAACTTCTTTGAATTAGATTTGTTTCCATCCTGAGCTTTACTCACGTTTATTCACTTAGACACAACATACATTGACACACATAGGCACACACAGACACATACGATCTCAAACAATTGTACAAATGCACCACTCATTTACAAACCCCAAGGTGTTTTACATTTTCTGTTTGTTTCTTAAATGTAAAATTAAATAAAAACAAAATTTTATCGAGTGTTACATGGAAATCAAGCTCACTTTCAAAAGCTCTTATAATTTTCTTTTTCCACTTCACATAGTTTTGACATAAGACCAAAGTACGGTATAAAATTATCAATTGTGTTGTTTGTTTTATTTCATCCAAAACTTAATAGAGATCCTTGTGCATCAAAAAAGTGTTTAATATGTAAAACGCTATTTGTAAATGATTTTAATTGCTTTGGAGATTTCTTTCAATTTTGTTTTCCTTAATTTTAATAAATGTATCCATCAAAATTTTCCAAACACTTGTTCGGAAACAAGATTTTCCCATAAACCATCTTCAATTAGTTTACTTCGCCTAATCATTAATATTTGCCGCCATATAAAACCTATCGTGTGCTGTATTTTTGGAATTAACTGCCTCCACCAAACGAGTCATTCGTCCATACTTTTCTATATCGTCCAGCATTTATGTTTCATTTGCCAAGACGAATGATCGAACACTTCGATCCAATCCATCGATGGATATGTCAAGGATGTCCAAAGTAAATCTTCCACTTTTATTTTACTTTTTCAATATAACAGAGCACAGAGTCGCTTCCTTGTACAACTGAATAAAGATCTCTCTACTGTATCATGAGACGTCAGATGGGAATAACATTTCTTTAAACTTTTGCGACAGTGTTGTATAATCAACCTGCACATCCTCCGATAGTGCATAAATACAGATTTAAATTTCCCCAGAAAAACTTAATGGCATGTGTGGTGCTTTTTTTCTCTTTTAATCGTTTGATTTAGGAAACTTTTGCACTGTCCTGGTCCCCGGAGAAGGCGGGTATTGTGATGAAATATCTCCTCAAAGACATGGGGTATTTTGTATTTGTTTTTCTCTAGAACGTCATCTACCCCGGACTTTTATCTACCACACCTGACCCGCTATGTGCGGTCCGTCTGACCTAGTCGGGTCTTTCTGTTGACTTCGGAGTGAGGCAGAGTTGATATAAAACGTTAAAATATTACAGGGTCATATTAGGCATAGGTTTCTTACACCCACCCACCCCCAAAAAAAAAATTAAATAAAAAAAAAACATAAAAAAATAATAATGCAAATACAGAATATGGATATAACTTCGTAGATATAAAGAGCGGTAGGTCTGGGGGTAGCCATACCACACTTAGTGGATGAAATCGTCCACTGAGGATGTACTTGGTGAACACCCAGACAAAATGAAGACTAGAGAACAGCTATCATCGACAGTAATATGTCCTGATTGCATCTTTTTATTAGATTGTATGTTTGTGATCTGCAGGTAAAGTTTTCGTCTAATAGCATTCCTAAGAAGTATGTTTTCCTGGCGAATTATTTTGATATCTTTGGTAGGTGTAATTTTTGGTACGCGATATATTGCTAATGGGGAGAAACGCGTTCCTACAGTTATAGTAGTGTATATTTTGAATCCAATAGTTTTCTGCCTATTTTCCAATTGCGTTTAGACTTATTGGAGTTTGTAGATGCTGTTGTTTTCTGGTATTCTTGGTTTCCAGATTCTGCTATCGTCGTCAGCAAATTATAAATAGATCAGTGTGATTTTTGTTAATAAATTTTCCGAGTTTATTGACCATGATCTTGACTCGGACTAATTACGCTTCCTTGAGGGGTTCCATTCTCAAGTGTAAATGTGTCGGATTATTTATCTTCTGCTCTGGTTTTGATTTGTCTTTCCATTAGGAAATTTGTGATCCGCAGGTGCCTGTTATAATATATTCATTGACTTTGGATATTATACCTTTCGAACAGACTAAATCATAACCATTTTCTAGATCAAGAAATATTGCTATTGGGTGTTCCTTTCTCGTTTGGCATTGAGGGAAATGATAATGTTTGTTTTGGGTCTCACTAAATGGTCAATTGTTGATTGTTTTGGCTCTGAATCCACTTTTAATTTCAGTGAGCAATTTAATTTTTTCCAGGTGGTATTTTAAATTTCATGTTCTCCAGTGTCTCAATTATTTTACAGATTTTACAGATGGTGATTGCCATTGGTGTGTATTTTAAGATTGGCCGAATTTTTGCCTGGTTTGAGAATGGCTATTAGTATTGCTTGCTTCCATGGTGTTGAGATGTTTCCAGTTTGCCATATTTTATTTATTTTATTAGGTCAACTTAAGGTGTTTACCTATTTGCTGGAAGCTGTTAATTTATATCTCATAACCCAAGTTATCTTCCTGTGGGAATGTTGTCTTTTTGTTATGTAACGCCTTCGTTTATACTGAAGTGGGCGTTTAGTAAAATTCGCTAGTCTTGTTCAATTGATCCGTACCTAGGTTTGGGAATTCTTGTTCTAGCTTGTGACTTTGTTCTATAAATTTTCTAGCGTAATTGATATTACTACTTAAGGTTGCAGCGTATTTAGCTAGTTGTTCTGCCTTTTCTTTATTATAATGTTTTGCTCCTGGCATTTAAGGCAATATATATATATATATATATATATTAAAGATAGGACACCCAAATCGAAAGCTACACCATCGTCTCTCGAAGACGGACGGATGCCGACGTCGATATATATATATATATAGTAATGCAGGAGGAAAGTGGTCGCTGCCTAGGGTACTTTGCTGAAGGACTTCCTAATCAATGATTAATGCTAGGTTTTGTGTAGTTATTCTTAGATCTATTGCAGTTAGTGTGCCATTGTAAGGATCTATTCCAGTATTGAGGTCTGTCATATTTTTTTCTTCTCATTCTGCTGTTGTTTGATAGAAAGGATTCATTATTGATCGTTCTTTGTATGTTGTGATTGGTTCTTATTTTAAGGGTAGTTTTTCGTTCTTGTTTCTGTCTTTTGGTTTTGTTAGGTTGTTGCTTAATGGTATTCTTTCTGATTGGTTATATATTATCTGTTTGTCTTCCATGTTTTGTATAATATTAAGTTCTCTGATGGTATGTGGACTTTTCGGAGATTTAGAGACACGGTGTTCCCGATAGTAGGCGCATTTTTGTGTATGTGATCTTACACGTTCCTTTGCGCTGTCCTCCGTATCTGTTGCATTTTGTGTAGCCAGTCTGTCGATCACACTATTTTATCCGACTTAATCACGGAATAGCTCTGCCTCAGGATGAGGTGAGGAAGTATTGTAATAATAATAAAAATAATAATGAAGACTTTGTATAGCGCCTAATCTTAAGAAGCTCTAAGCGTTTAACAACATATATAATGATTTGAATATAAAAATATAATTTTAAAAACAAAACAAACACCATGAAATTAGAAAATATAAAAACATGCTGAAAATATTTATGGTAGTAAACATTATTAGATCTTTAAGTTTGTTCTTGCATTCGAAAAAGGTGAGTTTTAAGAGCACGCTTCAAAGAGATCACTATGTCTTTGTGTCTACTTTCAATGCGCAAATAGTACCACGTTGCTGGGCCCTGGTTTCGAAAAAAACGTTGTCCATATGAGAGAACATATCCACATTGGCCGAATACGAGACTCGAACCCACGCAGACAGAGGTGACATGGAAGTGATCCGTAAAGGAGAGCGCTTTAGAACACTCAGACACTCATTCCCCTCCCCCCTCTCTCTCTCTCTCTCTCTCTCTCTCTCTCTCTCTCTCTCTCTCTCTCTATATATATATATATATATATATATATATATATAGATATATATATATATATATATATATATATATATATATATATATATATATATATATATATATATATATATATATATATGAGATGAAGTATTTTATACTTTTCTTAGCTCATGTAGTTGCAATTCCATGAGAGGTTAAAGTATAACCTGCATCCATCATTTCTTCCTCAGTACGTCATGGTTTGTCATTCATCCATGTACATCTCGTGTTTTAAACTTCTTTTCAAACTCTAATTGACCAGTCTTAAGCAAATATGGCTGAGAATACTCAAATGAAAAGTTTCCAAGATTTAAAAAATGATGCCAATCCTCCATCAAAATATGGCCAGAGTGACCAAAACATTGATATTACATGTCAGTAACTGCAGAACATAATTTGAGGAAATCGGACATTATCTCAGTATGAAGGTTATGCATAGAGTCAAATAGTGCCATTCTACTTTAAGATATGGCCAGCTCACTGCAAATAGGGAAAACACTTTACACAATTTCTTCTCAAAAACTGAATTTGAACTGGCTTTAAAGTTTGTATGAATGGCCAGTTCACTACAAATATGGAAAACACTTTTCAGAATTTCTTCTAAAAAACTGAATTTGAACTGGCTTTAAAGTTTGTATGAATAATATCAATCTGCCCTCAGTTATAACCACCGTTGCTAAAGATAGAACAAAATTTAAATGGTTTAGTGTTGAAAACCTCTCAGCGGAATTCCACTAAAGGAAACCTCTCAGCAGAAATCCACTAAATTTAACAGAATTTCCTGAATATCACTCAGAATTGTACAGATGTTACTGATATGCCATGAAATGTAGCCAACGATACTAAACAGTTAATAATTTGTACCGATTTCTTCATGACAACAGCATTCTTGCTTTGGCTTCCAAAATTGTACAAAATGATGGTGATCTGGTTTCAAAGATGGTTGCCATTATTAAAAGTTAGAAACATATTTACATGACTTTGTAGAAAAACTGATCCTAAAATGTGACCCATGATAACAGAAATCTCTCTGGTATTAAAGGCTTCCAAATATGTGCAAATAATGCCTATTCACCACTAACTATTGCATCCATTACAAATATTATAAAACTTACTTTGTAGGTTGTAATATTTAAAACTTAATGCTGATCCTCTATCAAGTATGATTGCATTACAACATAAAATAGAAAAAGTGCGGTTACAACTTTTTCAACAAAATAAAATACACAACAAAATTTATCTGAAAACATTCTGACATAAGGCCTTTCAGTTGTTAGACCCTAGCCGGATCATACAAGAGACTATATAAAATGGTACACACATCACCCTCACAAGAGGTTAGTGTTATTACTATAAACTGCCACACTGCAGACACCGTAGCTGTTACGTGCTTAGCTTCGAATAAGTAGCAACATAGAAAGAAATGAAAATCACAAGCTTGTAAAATTTAACAAACAATTTATTGAGTACAAATATTTTCATAAAAGAAAATATTTAAACTTACGGTTTTAGAGAATCAAGTCCAAAAATTAATCCAAAAAGAATTCATAATATAATCCACTAGTGGAATTGCAAGAGACCTGATAATAAAATGTCCTATCAGTTCCCAGTTCGAATCTTGAATCCAATATGGACACGTGACGAAGTCAGTTTTAGTTTTATAATAATTCAAATGAGCACAAGTAATTTCTAGATAAATAACACAATAAATTCCTCTTGATCCCAAACGAATTGAAATGATTTACACTCAAACAATAACACATATATCTTTGTATTCCATAGCCCAGACTAACTACTGAACTGTTATCTCCCAAATAATAATTTAAATACCTGTTTTTACGTGAACAGGAATGGGGTCACGACTTTCCAGAATCTCTCAGAACAATCTCACGTTCAAGAAATTACGCAAACATAGTATGACCCAACTAAATTAGAAATATGTTTATACTTTACTCCATTTTGTCCTTGGAATCAACCAATCATTTTAAAACCTTGTTTACAACTCTAATACCAGGTCAGAAATGAGGTCAACAACTGGTGTTTATTCGTAAAGTATATAGGTCATCCATTTCTAGAAAATCTCTCCCAACTAACGAATTTTAAACCCCAAATGTCAAATTTGAATCTGACAAACAAAATTAAATGATTTAAATCAAATGTACGTAACAGTAGCGATATGACTGATTTAAAAAAAGTTATGTTAGAAATACAAATCACACACAAAATATTTAGAGAACCCGTGAAACAAATATTTGTAAAAATAAATTTCAGTCAACAGCATTGTAAAAGGTTTCTTTGCTAAGCATCCTACATCTTAACTGTGGCATCTAATCAGCTGTCATCTAAGAGAGTGATAACAATACCTCTGGGGCTTGTTGAAAGTGCATGAATTTTTTTCTTCTTCATTTTTTTCTCTCTCCAGATGTCTTATTCATCATCTACCTCATCACTGTTGTCGTACGACAGTGATTACTCCTCACCTTTTAAATTGTCTGATGGCTGTGTTATTAAGGTTGGCCTGAATTCTAGCCCTGGACCCAGCACGCACGTGTACAAAACGTATCATGATAAATTACTGATAATCACAGATAGTTCACATGCATACTATTAATGCCGATTTAGTAAGAAAATTACGTTGCACAAAATGTGCTTTATATTATTTTGCAGAATATCCATTAACTTTGCATATTCTAAGTGAGAAAGGTGCACAACTTCCATGTTACAAATTCTATATTACTTATTTTTCACAAATAAATATTTATTCACTTTAGAAGAATTATCCCATAATAAGTAATAATCACCCTGTTGATGTAGATGGTGCAGAAATGAGATTGTTTTTCTTTTATATTTTGTTTCTTCATGTTTGTTCTCCAAACTTGGTATATTGATTTCCCATATGACAACGATCAGCATAAAAAGAAGGATTATTGTATCCCTTCCCTGGGGTCCTTTACAGGTGCCAGAGGTCAAGTATAAAAATTACAAAGAGTCTTCTAAATATGCATAAATTCGTAGCTGCCAACCCTCATAATTTTGGCGTGAATTTAGCGACTTTTCAGCGATTTGTGGATTCACGGATTCGCGCCAAATGTAAAAAAAATCACGAATTCCCCAATTCTCAATTATTTTAAATCTTAAAAAAATAACCGATTTCCCGTTAAGCACTAGTCATTATATTTGCAATTTCCGAAACGGTCTGGCACTACTGGTTGCGATATTAATGGAACTATAGCTGATTTGGTACAGTTGTCATTTTAGAATATTTTAATCTCTATGTATAATAGTAGTTTTACAAATGCTTATGAGAGAAGCTGGGGCCAAAGAGGAATGTTTGCCATCAACAATGAAAATTTCTTCACCACCAAGACAAATATATATGTATTGCAAAAAAAAAAACGAAGTTTAGTTTGGAAAGTACCAAAATTGGCAGTATATTTAGCCATCAAAGACCTAAATACATCATTCGTTTTTGCAAGCAGTGTGCCACACATTTTATCACTCTGCATGGTGGCAGCAGAGATCATGTGTGGAAGCACATTGGTGGCAAAAAAACACAAAGTGCTTGGGAAAATTAAGAACTTGCAGCAGATTTCAGCTCTGGAATATTTTAAGCCATCAACGGTAGACCTGCAAGTTACCAATGCTAAAAAAATTTGTGTGAGTTTTCTTGTTGAACACAATCTACCTTTATCAGCTGGAGACCATGCTAAACATTTGTTTCGACAAATATTCCCGGACTCTTAAGTTCGCTACACGAATTCATGTCAAAATTCTATCCCTAATTTCACTAATTGTGAGCCTTTATGCTTGACATCTATGTACATTTATACATGCATCAATAAATTTAGAACACCTTATAAATGCAACGGATTTGGAGTGCTTGACATTTGAGTCATGGTCCGGTCAGGGTTGGATAACGGATGTGGCATTAAATAGGAAGTATGACGATTACCGATAGTGAGTCATGAAAATAGCTAAATCTACACACACACACACACACACACACACACACACACACACACACAGTCGACTCCACTTAACTGCACATAGGTTAACTGCACAGCCGGATAACTGCACGTAGTCACGCCGGTCCCGTCTTTTCCCAATGCTTTTCAATGGGAACAAACTTCGGGTAACTGCACTTCGCTTAAATGCACACTTCGGATAATAGCACGATAAATTTTCTGCCCATGGCACATTATTCAATACAAGTTTACTTCGGTTAACTGCACAATGTATAGTCATGATCAGTTATTGTTCTAACGACATACAAAAGTGACAGACGCAAACTCAACGTGTGGACCATAAAAGCTCTTTCCTTTTAATTTACTAAAATCGAAATTTAATGTTAGTGAAATAGAAAGTACTGCTCAGTATGTTAAGGTATTTCATTATAAAAGTTTTGACTTACTTTCGTAATGTTTGTTTTATAGTTGCCAAAAGGTTATTTCATTTTGCTCAAATAAAATTACAATTTATTTTATTCATGAATATCCCGTTTGCTTTAACTATGATCGTCATCGAACTATTTATCTTAGTAATATGAAGATAAATGCCGATTATTACAGTGACGTGTATGTATGCATTTAACTGACAGAAAAAAATATAATTAATTCCTGTTTTCATAAATTTAGTCTTAATGGCTGATAAGTCACCGTGATGATGAAATATTCAAATGTGCACGTTTCGCATATGCTGATTAGATTTTCTTACTCTGGCATACCCCCCCCCCCCTTAGTAATAAAAGACGCAGAAAGCCTTTTCACATTAAAATGCGGTTGAATTACATTTACCAATGATTAATGTATTTTCCTCCATTCTTTGTTTTACCATCTTGGATGACACTAATATATAAAATTGGACTAATTTACAGTATTTGGTTATGAGAGCCAATTCGACTCAGATCTAATACATACGAATATGTGTGATGCCAAATGTACATTTATCACCAATGTCGCGACTTTTATCCATATAAAATCATCGTATTTTATAGAGCTCGAACATACCTTGTTGCAGTTTGATTACACCTTTGATTCCTGTGCATCATGACATTATCTCCCGTTATGTATGCATATTTTTGTGAGACATATATATATATATATATATATATATATATATATATATATATATACAAAAGTTATGCTGAAAATAAAAATCCTCTTCTTATTCAGTCTCAAGAAAATAGATTTAATCTAGAATACAATAACTATTGGATGGTAATACATTTCCTTTTGAAGGAACTGAGATGCAATCTGCTTGATGTATTTCACTGTCTCTGTCAATTTCATGTTTTCTATCATCATCAAATCAAATATTAACATGAACTCTTATTCGTACTTCATCATATGCTTCCATGTCAAGATCCTATCGAGGTCGAGGCATGAAAATAAAACTATCATCAAATCTAATATGGTTTTGTTGCATTATTTTATTACCATCTTTCATATATATTACTCGTCGTTATTAACATGAACTATTTATTATTAGTACTTCAGCATATTCTTCCATGTCAAGATCCTAGATAATAAAGGACTACTATATCCAGACAATCTTGAAAGATGGTGTTTAGCTGGGATGGTTGGGTCAGGTTGAGGACTAATCTGATTGATGTCTATAATGTTAATGGTGTTAAAAAGACATCTCAAAGTCTGTCTGATGCCTGTTGCGCATCAGTGAACATTGCAATACTATACGTTATGGACTAAAGCACGCACCAAAAAACAATATCTGTCGGTATTTTATATGCGCCGCAGATCACTTCATAAATGTTCCAAAGCATGATTATAAAGAGCCACTCAATGTATTGCGTTACTTGACAAGTAGTTGATAAAAAGTAGTAAAACAAAATCACGTACCGTAAATAAAGACCTAACAATGTAAACCCACTTTACTTGCACAGAGAACGAGGCAGGGGTTTACAATTTAACTGGAATTTGTCAAAGGTATGACCCCCACGTATTAAAGTATTTTGATGTGTATGACGATAATCATTCGGAACGTACAGACGTTATGCTCCAACAGACTGCAATATAAAATTCACATTGAAATACCCAAGCCCTATATTTCTTCGTAGTCATTCCGTGTATGACATTCATTAACTTATCTTAAACATTATCCTTGTGAAGAAATACAAATACTAGTGGTGAATAGCGATGAAAAACGTTTCATTTTTTTGCAAAACAATATTTAGTCGAGCGATGTATGAAAGATGATGATAAACTGGGATAAAAGCGATTTGAGTCGTGGAAAGCCTTCAGCCCATGTTCCAGTCTATGGAGCATGTGGTAACAATTAAAAAAAACAATGCAATATTCAGAGACAATGAAACACTTTGAAGAGATGGAATATCGATTCCATGAAAAGGACATTCATTCACGTGAATAAAGGCATCGTTTGTTGGAAGCATCTATACCATCCAAACAAAGGTTTCACTCATCATATCAAACTCAAAACATATCAAATTTAGACCTTTCACTAGTAGAAAATAGTGACGTCACATACATATCTTCAAATATCATATTTTGCAATACACTGCAATGTATTCAATATTCCAAATATTTTAAACACAATAACATAGTTGTCAAGGTCATAACTATTTTATAGCAATTTTATTTTCTCCTTCAAAGAATCGATATTCGATACCTAGAGGGAAATTACGATCAATAAGGAGGAGATGACTGAGAAAGAAAGATGAAAATCAATACTTAAATAACTAAGTTTTCTACAAAACTGAAACGATGGTGATTACTTCACATAAACATTATATTAACGCTGACAAGGGATGGTAAGTAGACAAGGAATGTGAGTTGTATGAGAATATCTACTAGCAACATGTTTCTCCACGGTACACAAGAACGAACACACACACACACACACACACACACACACACACACACACACACATATATATATATATATATATATATATATATATATATATATATATATATATATATATATATATATATATATATATATATAACTGAAAGCGTTTATGGTGGATTTCATGATTAAGACATTTGTTTTTTTAACCGAAAATAATTTTGACATTCACGAAAATGACAGAAAGAAAACTCGTTATTAAGTGATCCTATACATCATCCATACGAAGGTTGATCGCTGTACACTCTGACTACCTAGTTTAAAATCGACAATGGACAAATTGTTTTTTTTTTCAAGTACTAGTGAGCATCTGGAAAGCTGATACTTGCTTACCTACTACTTTCATAAGTATAATATGTACGGTTCTGCGTTTTCGTACCATTGCTAATTTCGTATTTGCTAGCAAACAGCAGCGATATAAGCGAAGAAACGTCCCCTGATTCAGTCGCAAGGTATGGAAGTATAGGGCTTAATATTGTACTAGCAGAATATATATATATATATATATATATATATATATATATATATATATATATATATATATATATATATATATATATATATATGTTGAATAAATTCTCAATTACTGCAAGATTTGTTTTCTCACGCGGTTGACACGATATTTATTGAATTCTTCTAAAGTTTTTCTAATGAAGACTACATACAAATTTTAAAAAATCATCACCATGATATGTTTATTTATACGTCTCCGTAGCAACATGATCGAATGGCATAATACATGCTGACTCAAGAAGATTGCTTATAGCGTATGGATTCCAAACGGAAGATTAATGTCATGATGCCCTAATAGCAACTTAGGTCATATGTATATATAAGAGGGTTTGTGCGTGTGTGTATACGTGTGTGTGTGTAACATAACTTATTTATATCTTAAAAACTTATTACTAAGCACCCACTACTAATCATTAGAGTTGTAATAAAAAATACTAATCACCGTTTTATAAATGCATAAGCATGGTTCAGAATTTCATGGTTATGGCATATGAAAAGTGGAAATGTCTTGAGTAAGAGAATATAAGATAAATTGCAGCAAGTAGCATACATGAATCTGGAATTTCTTACCAGTCAGGTGTAAACGTTTCATTAGATTGTAATACAGTGTACACGATATAAATTAAACAAAGATTTGTATCTTAATTTATTTGCGAGTAGGAATATTCATACGGTAATCTATTTAGTGATTTTGCTTATTCTTATTTCTGTCTTCATGTTTTATAAAAGCAATTAATATAGGGAGAAACATTATTTAATACTAGCAAGTACCCGGCATGCGTTGCAATGCCACTTAAAGAAAGAAAGTGTTTGTGTTTTAATAGACTATTTGACTGGTTTCTGGAAACCATCTCAGATTATTTAGTGGTATTTATCGAACCGACAATAAGTGGTTACCTTACCGAAGGCGTTTTAGGTATCGCTACCGATTATGAATTTCATACAGCTGTTGATTTATGTCATCATAGTTTCAGCCAATTCAGACCGTGTTCGATCACGTGACGTATCTAAGGCGCCTACAGTTCACACCGAACACACGCGATTTTAGGTATCGCTACCGATTATGAATTTCATACAGCTGTTGATACTCACCAAAGTTTTATCGCAATCGGATGAACGGTATAGGAATGCATACGACACAAAGAAAGAAATAAAGAAACATACATTTATTTCATACTGTCAAATAGCCTATTCTGTTTATTGAAGTGCTTTTGGATACACAATATTTTTTGTTTTTCTGTCTGGTGCGTATATGAATAAATCGGAAGGTTTTCCAACGCGTGAGCAGGCCACATACAGCTGTCCATGTGAGAAGCATGGATTTTCCAAATTTAGTCCACACACTTGTAGCGATTATCCCTGTGCTTTTTTTATGGTAATTGCAAATGCGAGTCGCACCGGAAACTGCAAACGTTTCAATTCGAATGGCATATCTGTCGGAATCATTGGGATGCGTGGCAACAGTACATCTTCTCCTTTAAATTTTCCATTTAAAATTGTAGCTTCGATGATATTGTTCATTAACTTTTTCACTGAAAGCCTGATACCGTTGCAAAGTCGTGGTGGATTTATGTTTCGGAGAAGAATGATAGGTACGCCAATTTTCAATGTCAAAACGTGCGGCGGCATGCCTGGCAAATCAAGTGAATTTAAGAATTCTTTTGGATAATTGACAACTTCGTCTTGATTCATTACAGTATCGATGGACTTATACGTTGTCGCTTCGCCTGGTATTTGTTTTTGAATGCTGACGTTGATGGCATTAACATCGTTGTTTTTGGCTGCTAATATAGCACGTTTACTGAGCCACTGATGATTTTTGTAATTCTGTGCGATATTTGGGAAAACTTTGTAAATCAATTCGTCTGTGGTTCCTGTAATTTTACAGAAGCTTGTTGGCAACGTGATACATTGTGTGTATTCATCGATTTCCATTTTCCCATTCCCAATATCCAACAATTGTTTTGCGAAATGTTCAGCGGATGCATCGTATTGTAGTTCTACACGCATATTGGTCTGCTAAGTCAATTTCTGCACGTGTCGCCATAAAACTAATGATTTGAGACATGCATTTAATTCATCAGCAGCTGTTGAACGTGGTATAACTGGTAGAGTTTGTCGAAAATCACCAGACAATAAAATAAGTGCGCCACCGAAGAGCTATTCATTTCCTCTCAAATCTTTTAGTGTACAGTGAAGCGCTTCCAAAGCCTTTTTGTGCGCCATAGTACATTCGTCCCATATAATGAGTTGACATGATTGGAGTACTTTACCCATTCCAGAATTTTTGTTGATATTGCATGTTGGTGTGTCGGTGATTTGCATATTCAACGGCAATTTCAGTGCTGAATGCGCTGTTCGACCACCATCCAAAAGAGTTGCTGCAATTCCAGATGATGCGATTACCAGTGCAATATTGTGTCGTGATCGTATAGTTGCCAAAATAAGTGAAATGAGAAAAAATTTTCCTGTGCCTCCGGGCGCATCTAGGAAATACAATCCACCGCTTTGGCTTGTAATTGCATGCATAGTTCTATCATACGCTATGCGTTGTTCTGGAACCAATTTCGGAAGATTTGTTTGAACAAATGTACCCAATTCGTCGAAATCAAAGTGTGTTTCTCGTTGCAAATCACGATCGAAAAGGTCGTTTGTAGATTGTTTCGGAGCAGCCATTCCCAATTGTACCAATGCTTTGTTAGCGATTGCCAAACATATCTCCTCAATCGAAACCAATGCCTCATTATACACGTTTGGTGTGAATTGAAGGTCCGGATTTTGATTTGTTGCACGCAAACGATGTAAGATGTCTTCACTCATGTAGTCTTTGTATTTTTCCCAAAGATCTTTTGGATTGGATGGGAAGCAGGTTGTCAATATGATTGCAAATAACGTGCGTATTTGCTATGGTTGAGCAGTATTCGATGCATCAGCGAGTGAAGTGTCAGAATGTGCATCGTTTTCCAAAAGATTTAGTTCTTGACAAGCTTCACGATAAGTGGCACATATTTGACCGTTTACTGTTCTCAGTTCTTGGAAGGAAGTCGGTCCACGTACGTTAATTAACAGTAATCGCAAGTAAAAGCATTCTGCATTGTTTGGGTGAACAGTGTATAGACGGCCTAATGTGTCGGTCGAATATAAATTGGGATGTTCTTCAACTGCTTGACCTTGTTTGCGACGTTGAAACTTTTTCACGGATGCATTCCATGTGTAGTATGTTGGCACTTCAGAGTAAAGTAGAGTCTTTGCAAACATATCATTCCCGCACAATGAGAAAAATGCAGTTAACGTTGTTGGCGGTGGTGACAATGTTCTTGCATGTGCATTTTCTGTTGTGAAGTACACGCGCTGTCCATTTTCAAGGTGCACTGCCAAATGAACAACTGTTGGATGTCGTTCATGAATTGGAAATGAGAAAATGCGCCATACTGCTTCATTGCTACTAATGTAGCGTCCCATTTGATATTGGTAGATTTCATCGATGGATGCATTTGCATTTCCCACTCTAAAATCTGCCATATCGCTTCCTTTGTTAACATATTTGTAAATGTACTTGATCGATTTCACCGAATTGCAATACTCGACATTGATGTGTGCTTTGAACGTTTTCGAAAGTAACGGTGAATACGGTACAACCCAACGATTATCGACTTCAACATCATTGTTTCGTACTTTTAAAGTTATGGATTTGCCACAATCTTCAGTTGATCGCCGACGATAGAGTGGATATCCGTCATTACCAGTGATAGTCTCTGCAAGTAAGTGTCTTGGGTATCGTTTCGTGCATTTCCCATCAGACATGCATGGTGAATTGTTGTTGAGTAAGCCACATGGACCATGAATCATGATTTTGGTGACGACTTCAAATAAGTCTTTATCAATATCGACATTTGGTATTTCTGCTGAGATGACATGATCAATTTGATCTGGTGTGACTTTTTGGATGAACCATATCAAAATGTGTGCATGTGGAAAACCTCTTTTTTGCCATTCAATGGAATACATCCAACAGCGTGTCTGTCCAAAAACATGATGCTTGACAATGAAATCTATCAAAGATTTCAATTTTTGTTTGAACACACGTGCGGAAATATCATGACGATCCGATGATGATTTTCCAGTTAACAAAAGTTCCTGTATTTCATCCCACGTAGGATTGCATGTGAAGGTAATACAAAAATCTGGGCGGCCATATGCGCGAACATATGTCATTGCATCTTGTGCGTATTCATGCATGTGCCGTGGACTCCTTGTAAATGTGGCCGGTAGTATGACCATTTTTCCGAATTCATTGAGATTCACATTGCCATCATTAACAACTGCATCACGTAAATGAATGTACTCTTCGGAACGCAACTTGGTTTGATTTAATCGAATGTAGAGGAGTCGTTCGGTTTCGATTTTCGCATACATATCGACAATGTATTTATGGAACAATTGTCGACATTTCAAGATATGATTTTCAGCGTTTTCACGAATCATCAATCGATATGAATAGTATTTCATGGCACTGACTTTCTTATTCTTTTCCTCATTTGTTTGTGGATTTCTCATTAAGATGTTGAAATGATATCCATCTTCTCCTTGCCAAAATAAAATCGGATATTGCAATCCGTCGCATGAGCGATGAGTTTCTGAGACTCGCTGAACATCACCATTTGTGCGATGAAGAATTATATCACGCGAGTTAAATTCTTCGCCAACTATAAAGATCGCCACTTCATCAATTGTTGGTGCATTATACTGTCTTTCGTGTTGGCCGACAGGTGTTTTGTCTGCTCTAACTACAACTTTATAGTCATCAGTTGGCATTTGTTCAAGGGCAGTTCTGAACAATCGAATTAATTCGTTGAGTTGATCGAATAAAGTTTGTAATGCAGCGACTATTTCTCGTTTAGTGCCGTATTGAACTGACAACGTTGATCGATTTGTTCATGAGTGTTTCCCATGAAATAAATTTGAAGAAATTTGTGATCTGCGTTCGGCAGTGGTAGTAGTGATCCTGCACGATGATAAATTTGCCCATGCACTTTAAATGTTGGCATGTAATTCTCGCGCACGTTATTTGTTGCACCGAACGATGTCATTTGGAAACATGAATTGTACTTCTGTATGTTTGCCAAGAAATGTTTTGATTGGCTTGTGTCACCTGATACCAACGTTGATAATGGTTCGGGTGGTGAATGTAATTCTGGCAATTTCACTTTTCCACCCGCGCAGCACATTCCTGGTGTTTCATTCTTAAATTTAAGGGCATTGCAATACACGCATAATTTATCCATTTTTCCAATAGCCACACTTGGATGAAGACTGTAATCATAATTAGCATTGTAACGGAATGCACTAAGATTTAAATCAGCGTGCGTTGTTCGTCTGGATTGAGCAGTGCGAACTCGAACGGTTTCCAATCTTGCTTCCCGTTGCTCGTCTGTTTCAGATGATCGGGCTTGAGCAGTGCGAACTCGAACGGTTTCCAATCTTGCTTCCCGCTGCTCGTCTGTTTCAGATGATCGGGCTTGAGCAGTGCGAACTCGAACGGTTTCCAATCTTGCTTCCCGTTGCTAGTCTGTTTCAGATGATCGCGTTTGAGCAGTGCGAACTCGAATGGTTTCCAATCTTGCTTCCCGGTGCTCGTCTGTTTCAGATGATCGGGTTTGAGCAGTGCGAACTCGAACGGTTTCCAATCTTGCTTCCCGTTGATCGTCTGCTTCTGAAGCTCGTGATGCCTTTATCTTTCGTGCTTGAGGTGTAGATCGAGCAATAGCTTTTCGTTTAGGTGGCATAATTGATTTGACAGCGAAAGTAATGCTTCGTAAGGACTATTAAAAATTCACACCGCGATTGTTTGACGTAACCAAGGCGCGAACCAAACGTAACTAAGTAAACATGACGTAAGGCGCCTACAGTTCACACCGAACACACGCGAAATTAGGTATCGCTACCGATTATGAATTTCATACAGCTGTTGATTTATGTCATCATAGTTTCAGCCAATCCAGACCGTGTTGATCACGTGACGTATTTAAGGCGCCTACTGTTCGATCACGTGACGTATCTAAGGCGCCTACAGTTCACAGCGAAGACACGGTACATGTCGCAAAACTATATGAAATACACACATTTGTTAATTGTACAATTTAAATGGTTGTACTAATTCAGAAACCTTCGCGGGCGTGCGCAGAACAACTCACCAAAGTTTTATCGCAATCGGATGAACGGTATAGGAACGCATACTACACAAACAAACATTCATTTTTATATATATTGATTGAAATGTTCCAAATGCCTGTCAATTATTAGCTATCTCTGTGTGTATTTGTAAGGCTGCAGACTATTAGCCAATACAGGAATCTCTCTCTCTCTCTTTCTTCGACCAATGATACCAGCAAAACTACCTTAAAAATAAAAGCGTATCGGATTTTCATTTTCATTTGACGATTCTCTAGACCAATAAATAGTGGAAACAATAACAACTGAAAGCAATGGAATGGGAAAGCTAAAAACGGAGGATAGCAACAAATGTCTGGTTGGTTGCAATTTTAATTAAATCATAACACTGGCTTTTACGAACTGTAAATACATTTAAATATTTGAATTTCCTCTTGTGGTTCCTCATTTAGTAAGATACATCCGCCACTGCATATGAAAATAGCATGTGAACCTAGTTAAATAATTTATCAATGGCTTTATCAGATTAAAAACGAATGTGAATCCACGCTTGTACGTGTCATGGGAAATATTGAATAAACTTACATATACACTGCACGGAATATGCTATAATCATACGAGTCTACTTATCTTTAAGATTTCTATGGCTTTTTGCGGGTCAGCAGGTTAATATTTCATGGTAAACGTCCTGAAAAGACTGCAGGTTTTTAATGTTTACCGCAAGTTCAACAAGATAATATTGCAGATGAAATATTCAAATCTGGTCAGCTTGGTAGATGCATTTTAATTTGAAGTTATCCCCTGTTATATTATTTTATATGCTGACAACTTAAGATCATATGACGAAAAACAAATACACTACATAGTAACGTTTGTCCCAGCTTCCCAGACAAATTACCATTCCATCAAGGGATTCCATATTTCATCTATCGTGTCCCTTTCAAACCAGATTTTAAATCTGCCTGATGCTTACAAATTACACTACCTCGGGATGTCATTATAAACTTTGAGTTGTTAACTTCATTGATGCCCTGGTAAGTATGAACATGAGCCCCTGACAAACCTATAGACAACGCATACATATGCAGCCTTCAAAAAGTGTGATTTAGCTGGGTTGCGTCGTGAGATGAATTAAAATTGACGGATCGAATAAAATAGATGTATAAAGATCCGGAATTTGACCAACTCAATTATTCAATATACTTCGATGTTTTTGCACGAAAACTATGAAAACCTACACGACGATGAAATGTTAGAGGCCGAAACCCTTTGTATCGACCCGGAGATATGGCAACTATCTTATGAAGACAGAGTTGCCAGTTTCTTACAGCGTTCAGCAGGCCTCACACCTAGGTGAGCAGCTGTGTTGATGGACGGCACTAGGCTGTTTGGCATTGCTACGCTGTTTCGGTTGTATGCATGCTATCGGATTTATTCCTGTTGTATGTATGCATGCATCTTAACATGGTAGCAAATGATGCTTTGCGGCAGCATTGCCAAGTAAAATTCGATGTTGCAACGCACCTTCACTCAATAAAGTGGCCATAACAGCTGTTATTTTAGCATTTTCGCGCGCTGCCACCGCTCTCTCACTTGAGACAACGACCGGAAGCGCAGTTGTTTTAATCGGTGCGCATGTCGATGGATCAGCGGTTTACCGAATGACATTTCTTCATGTCGGTAACCATTGCGCTGGGCAAGAACATAACTGCTTGCAACAGACTTCCCAGTTTCTGCGGGGACAATGATTTACAATAAACTTAACCCGTTTTCGCATTTAGTGATATAACACCGCCTGCTATGAGCAGGATAGAGACGTGCGAACGCTAGCATACGAGAAGGAACTAGGCAACCTGATTACGGCCTTATATTAGGCGTCGGATTGGTGGGGCGTCTCAGTAACTCCAGACTTATCAGTGGAGTGGCTAACAAACTATGCGCATTGGCAACTATATTTCCAACCTGCATAATATTCCTAAGCCCGAGCTATTGAAGGGACAGCAAAGCACAGGTCTCGCTAAGATTTTAAAGCTAGGAGTCCAGGACTCCCATTTTGGTAACAACTGGAGTTCCACCAGCAAAAGGCGCAGTCCTCTCCCAGAAAATGTTGAAGTTTGCAGAGTAGAAGAACGGTTGGTTGCCGTCGAGTTTAACTTCCGCATTCTTTATAACACAGACACATACAGCCATGTCAGCCTATTCGGCACGTCTGGTAATACTGCACAACGATATGTCATTTCTGTCAACATTAAATCATGCTATTTTGGTTGAAAATTCAATTTTTGTCTGAAATGCCAACATAAGTATTCCAAAGTAATGCATTTCATTTCCATAGCCTGATGCTTCAACATTACATCTGTCAATGTCATGCGCAGAATAGTCTGCCATATATGGAGTCGTGAAAACATAGTGGTGTTATCCCGTTTGCCCAAAATTATTATTATTTTGAATTGAATATTCTGGTGACAATTGCCGCTTTTCAGTTGGTAAGCACTGCAGAATTTTATTTTCATCAATTGAATTCGGTATGGGTTTGGTGCCAATATTGGTGACCTTAGATGCCTAGAATAGCATAGCAGCGGTGTAACTCTTGTTAGGCCTTCGGAATTATGTCAATCCAAGGAACAGCCTTCCTCCAAACACAAAGCTAGGCATCACACACTTTTTTTACACTTGGCTACTATCCCATCCCAACTATCAGTTCTAGCATTTTTAGCACTCTTCTGAATCTCATTAAATTCATTACCAGTTAACCCCAAAATACGTATCCAAATTTGCAAATGACGTTTTGTCCAAGTCTTGACGTGTCTTGATTTCGAGGTCGAATGCACCATTTCCTTTGTCACTGTCAGAAACGAACACAATACTGGAAGCTATGTCTTACTCTTAAAATATCCACATGTACGTCTCAGGCTCTTTCTGTCTCTAAATCCATTCATTGCAAATATCCGCACATTTTCCCCACCCAAGCTGCTAGTAAAAATCTTTGAACTTGTCGCCCAGCTATTGCATAGTGTTCTTTTGATGTACTCTTATAAATACAGCAGGCTGGAGGTATTTTAACCACTGAATTACTTCACAGTAAATATCAGCACAGATAAAACGATAAAATAATCAACACATTCTCTAATTCAGTATGTAGTTGAAGTAGGACTGGCAAACCTTTGAATTTGCCGACCAGCATTTTCCTGCATATGGAGGACTCCTGCATGGGCGATGTTCTGCAGTACGGATACAAAAGTTGCGTCAAAATACGCATAATTAAGCATTTCCGATACATCTACAAACTGAGGCCATTCTTATCACAACACAAAGACTTTCTCATTCACATCCTTAACCTCAGACAATAAATATGAGCAACACCAGCATTAAATTCACAGTCAGTACGAAACTTAGGTGTTATTCTAGACGGTACTCTCACATTGCACAATGTCATGAACATATCTTGAGCCGAGACGCTTCAGTTCCATTCGCAAATATCTTTATGTTGATGCCACTAAAACACTTGTGTGTTCATTAGTACTTTAAAGACTGGACGATTGTAATTCACAATTCTGTCTGGTTCGTCACAATATTTACTCCAGAAACTTCAAAAAGTTCAAAACACAGCTGCTCGGATCATCTTTTGAGTACCTCGATCAGAGCACACCTCACCACTGCTATGTACCGTACTCTGGCTATCCATTCGATACAGAATCAAAAACAAAATTTGTTCTCTGTGTGTGCTACGTTTCACTGACAGACTCCAGTCCAACATATCTATCTGGCCTCACCCATGTATACACACCAGCAATATCCTCTTCTGACAGTCATATACTCATTGTTCCCACTATGAAAACGAAGTCATATGGACAACGTTCTTTTGCATACCAAGGCCCAAGGCCCGGCGATGTGGAATGAATTGCCCATTGAAATTAGACACAAAGACACAGTGGTCCCTTTTAAGAGTGCTCTTAAAACTCACCTTTTCTTGACTGCAGGAACAAACTTAGAGACCTAATAATGTTTTGTACCTTAAATGCTTTCAGCATGTTTTTATGCTTTCCAGTTTCATGGTAGTTATTATTATTATTATTAGTAGTAGTAGTGGTAGTAGTATTATGCGTGCCTAATCATGTACACTAGCATTGGATACAATTTTTCTTCCATAAGATTACATCATAAGTGCCACATATGCGCTAATAACGGTACATAATTACCATCAGGTACAAAGACATTGAGTCCATCGCCACAAGAAACTCTTGCAGTGTCACCAACATCAAAGCTAAACAATACAAGCACGGGTTTTTAAGGCAGCTAAGACTTTTTTAAGTTGTAGGTTCATGGACGACAAAACTAAACTGCTTGCTTTATGCAAGAAGATTGTTTGCCATGGGCAGGGAGACAAGCCTTCGTCATACAGAATCCATTGTTGTGTATCTTCAACGCACTCTGACCACGCGGCTATTCCACCACGAGTATGCCATTGAATGGGTGCAATCAAAAACGCACCCAGAATTTTATTATAAAGGGGATTCTCCACCTCCTTGTCACCAAAAATAAGGGGGCAGTAAAAAATAAAACACGGGAGGTGAGGAAACTATATATAGGTAAACAAATAAAAATGAAAATAAAAACTAAAAAAATTAAAATAATAAAGTTCAAACTGCTGGTTTCCAATGAAATAGGGTAACTTTATCCACACCTTTTTGCAAATATCACAGAACATACCTCCTGTCTAGGAACTTTGAAGTAAAGCAATTCACAACCAAGAATTTTGAAACTTTGTGGCACTTTTGGTTTTGTTTTCGGCACATCTGACATTATTTTTTTAAATATCAGTTTTGAGATTAAACTCAGTTGCTTTTTTTAAATTTGTCCTGTTCACTTTCCAAATTTCTGCCACCACTGACTTGATGTTGAAAATAATCAATATGGTTGATTTTACATCCTAGTGGGTCGGTGGTTCTTACTGAGGTTTTCCCCGGTTCTTCCTCCACCATTAATACTGGCCGCCATGTATAGCCTATATTGTGCAGAAAAATGGCGTTAAACCCTACAACAACAACAACAACAACAACACAACTTACTAGCATATTAAACTGCAGTTGTTGTTGTTGTTGGGTTTAATACCATATTTCAGCACAAAAAGGGCTATCCATGGCAACTAGTATAAATGGTGGAGGAAGAGCCCAGGAAAAGAACCACCAACCCATGAGAAGCTACTGGCAAGATTTCTCACATACCCACATTGGCAAACGAGTTTTTTGGGATTTGTACTGTATGCAATCGTATGAATGTTGTACATATGGGAGGGGGGACAGAAAAGATAACATAAGTTGTAGGTTCTGAGTAAGAGACAGTAATTCTGTAAGAAAAAGAACCAACTCATATTACATTCTTTGACATACTGCATTTACAAACTGTTATGGCTCATGTAACAGAGTTTGATGTCCCTAAATAGCACTTGATTCTTATAGATTAACCCCATATAAATTTACATACAATATTGATCATCAGAAAGCAACATTTCAGTGTAGAATATATACATAGTACTACATATACAAATACATTTAAAGAATAACTTGCAATATCTGGTACATGTACAAATATGTTTTTGACAAATCGATATACAAATATATCCATAAATCTATAACGGAACAAAGATTTATTTTACAATAGCACCTTTAAGATAAAGACTTAATTAAAAGAAGTTTTGCATCAAACTGAGTTACCGTATACACTTGTTAATAAATTGACTCCAACTGCACAATGTACATCCTGATCCGCCATCATTTGAAGGAAGATCAGGGTGTATGTTTCCCATGCTACTGATTACTTCTAAGAAACTGTGTTGGTCCAGATCTGGCAGATATGGGTCTGTGCAACATACAGTTTATGCTAAGCCAAATTTGACTTTGACTGCTAATTATTTAAAACTATCCAACATATGAAACAAGTGTCTGTATGGTATCATATTCTGCTTTCTCTTTTGATAAACTATTTCACCTAATATTATCTTAACACTGATATAAATTTGAAAACACAAGAGAAAATTATTGTTTTTTTTTTATTTAGCAAAACAAAACTATTGCAGACACAGGTAAATTAATAAATTAAATTAAATTAAATTAATGCAAAACTTCTTTTGAGTACCTGTAAAACATTTGTAAATAATTAATAAATCAACGTGTTTTGTAGAAGATAACAAAAACCTTAAAAAACAAAGATTAGCAAACCAAGAGCTTAATTTTGTCTGACTATAAGAGTAGTTTGAAGAGTGTAATTTTTTAAGGTTATCACAGTTGTACAAGAAATAATAAACTGTAAATTTAACTAGAAAATAAAGGGTCTATATTTATGAGTTTGTATAGCTCACTAAAAGATCTCCGGTATGAAATCAACATGAATTATTTTGGATACAATATTTATCCTATAAAGTTTAATTATTGCTTGTAATTATTAACGAATTATAAGCAAATTGTCCAAAACTGAAAATTGTTTGAATTTTTTTTTTAGGTTTTGAAAGTAATGAAATCATCAAAAGGAAAAAAATGCTAAGAAATGAATCAAAAATATATTTAATTTCTTTTGCAGTTCTACTAAATAATTAGACTCTTTTAGTTGTTGTTCTGTTGCATTTTACAAGAACCTTTCAGGCATAACAGGTAATTTTAATAAAACCAGTAATTGTTCATGTAAATAATATTAACTTAAATATAAATCTGACTCATTTCAGTTCACAAAAAGTTAACTGGAACTGTCTACAAGTGTTGTCCTAAAAGCCAATTACGTGCTTTTACAAATCTTCAGTGTTGATTATCTCCACCCTTGCTCGTGAATCTGTGGACATTTTACTTTTTTGTGTGAATTTTTTAAAATCTATCATCCACCAGAAACCTATTACATAACTTTGTTGCTTTAATATGCATGACTGAAAACAACCTTGAAGCACACAACACAGTAAAGTTGGCCAAACAAACCTGCTTTTGAAAATATCTGTTACTATGTCTGAGAAAGCAATAAATTTATGACAAAAATATAAACAAAAAAATTATTCATCACTGAAAACAAACCCATTTTTTCAACAAGTAAAACCATTGTAAAATAAAAATTGGTGTAAACCAATTATTTGATATATTCACTGTCTAATAATGCGTACATGTATGTATATAAATGGCTAAAACAATCTATACATATCAGAGTATTTCTTCAGATTATTATATTAAGCACAAAACTAACAGAATCAGCGGTATATATATGTACATTTATCTACCTTTATTGCTTAAGCTACCCATACATGATTTAAAACTATTGAAAATTTCAAAGCAAATGTTCTGTACATAAAAGTGTAATTTAAAAAAAATTCAACATCTAATTCATACACTCACAGATTACATATTACTAAATAAGTACAATATCATTGTCTTTTGTTTAGGTGATATAAGATGTACTGTTTTCATTGGTTGATCACTGATTAGTCATGGCTGGTCCTAACTGCAAAAAGAATTCGGATATCCATTGGGTTCAAATCTGATTTTCCCTATGTATTGGCTTGGCTTTCTGAAGTCGGATCAGATAACCATGGCTAACAGGTCAACATGGTCAAAAACAAGTGACCATGGTCAGAAAAAGGTGACCCAGGCTAGTAGCATAAGACTAAGGCTACTAACAGAAGACCAGACTAATAACTGATCAACCCAAGCTGTTTTGCCCATCAGGGCTGCATCTAGGACTTAGTAAACATGGGCATTTGCCCCAATTGATTCTGAGGATTGATTAGCCATCTTAGTGATAAGGGGTGGGGCACCTACCAATAAAATGCAAACATTTAAAAAAAAAAAAAAAAAAAAATCGAGCAATGTCAAGTTTAATAAGTGGATTAAATTAAATCACGAGTTCTGCGTATTACAGTATAACACAAAATGCATCTCTTGCATTCTAAGTATTACAGTAGAACACTTAATAGATATCATGTTCTTAATATTATGATATCACAGTATATACAAATATGTTCGTATATTACAGTATAATACTACAAACTGAAGAAACTTGCGTTTTCTAATAACTCTTTTCTCTACACACTTGTCATTAAATAATCCAACCATTGTCTATAAATCATTTCACTTCTCTATCCATTTTTTTTGTATCTTGAAAAAGATAGTCATCTATTAACTGTGTCACATGACAGCTGTCGTGGATGCTGTTTCAAATCCATAATTGCTTATTTGTGGACTGGTAATTCAACGAGTCTGTAAATTTTAATGTTCTGATACTACTATTACAAAGTGTGCAAAGTATCTCATTAGCTTCTAGCTGTGTTCAATTTTATTTAAAGGCTGAATGAAAATATATTTTTTTCTTGGTGTTGCAAGGATCCTTAGTTTCTGTAATACCATCTTGGAGTAAGATGATCTTTTGTACACTGTCACTGTGCCTATTGGCAGAAACCTCTCCACTCAGACTGTTACCTGACATATTCATGTCAGAAGTTTAACTGGTTTTGACATTTATCATATCAATTGCCTCAGAAAACATGATATCCTGACCTTTTTTAATAGCCAATCAGAACTGAGCATGTGACACATAGGAAATATGTGATTATGATTCACAAAGAACATGGTCACATGCAGTAAATAACAATCCAAAATTATCAGATATAAAACATACCATTCTTCACAAAAATGCAGACAAATCTTACTTTTTGTGCAACTTTGCCTATATATTTCACAGGAAATCTTACATTTTGTGAAACTTTGCCTATATATTTCACAGGAAATCTTAAATTTTGTGAAACTTTGCCTATATATTTCACAGTAAATCTTAAATTTTGTGAAACTTTGCCTATATATTTCACAGTAAATCTTAAATTTTGTGAAACTTTGCCTATATATTTCACAGGAAATCTTAAATTTTGTAGTGACTTGCATGAGCACATATCCATGATGCAACCCTGTTTCATGTATACAGTGCAATTCATGTATACAGTGCATTTCATGTATACAGTACAATTCAGATCTATTTTCATGTGATGCAAATGCAGATCTGGCTTATTTCAACTAGATGCTGTAGCATACATGAATGGGACCCAATGGCATGTCAGCACAATACTGGTTCCAGTCCAACAGTATGTATGTATGTATGTATGTATGTATGTATGTATGTATGTATGTATGTATGTATGTAAGTGTGTGTGTGTGTGTGTGTGTGTGTGTGTGTGTGTGTGTGTGTGTATGTATGTATGTATTGTATGTACCTGTACTATTGCATGTACCTGAACTACTTATAAGGCAGGTCCAACCACAAAGACCAAGGTCTGACATCGCAATGTATTCTGGCAGATCTGGGCTTATGTTTTGGAATAACAAGTAGGACAGAAAGTATAGTCTTCAATCTGCTGACACAATATGCAATGGTAAATCAAGGTCTATGTTATTTGACCGGACTTCAAAACATAAGGTATTTTGTACATTAAAGAAATCACAAATACCAGAAAGAAAGCGACTATTTGCTAAGATTTGGCCTAGAAGTATTTTTAAAAACTGTATAAAAATATTCATAGATAATGAAACAAGAGGCCACTTTTCTCTCCAGCCAACCTTCTTTTAATTAGCTAGAAAAGATGAAAGGAAGTGATAATTTTTAAGAGTTATCTTAATACTGGGTTTTAACTAGGGTATGGAATGGACACACATACACACAAAAAGTGACCAACATATCAAGGTTCACCATTGTCAACTCCCAAAAAAATAGGAAAAATATGTAATTGCCTGTGTATAACATAATGCAGACAAAGATCTTCTGCATAATATACAGGCAGATAAGGTTGGGGGGTGGAGCATACATTTTGTGGCAGAACAGCACCATGAAGGTTATAATATGCATAGGAAAACTCAAGCACAGTTGTCCAAGCATACACCATGGCAACTGACAGCTCTCATTTGGTAGGAATAAAACTATATCATTCTGGTCACAAGTTCAACATCGTGACCTCCAAGCCATCATCCAGGTTAAGATCACATTATGCACTGACAGATTTGAGTTGATACTGACAGATCTGAGTTGACACCAACAGATCTGAGTTGACACTACCCACAGTACATGTTATTAACAATAAAATATGGTCAGAGAAATGATGAAGAAAAGAAAAGGATGACTGCAAAGATTATGTGAATAAGTTGGTGTTATAACAGATGCAATGGAATCATATGAATAAAACCAATCTACATATCAATTATTTATATTTGATTATCAGTCTTGTCTGGACCGCTCCAATGGCATAATAGTTTGAATATCTACATTGGATGCAGAAGGTCGTGGGATTGAACCCTGGCTATGTCATACCAAAGACTTTTTAAAAAATGGTAAAAACGGCTGCCTCGCTTGGCGCTCAGCACTAAGATGTTAGTGTTAGGACAAGTTGGCCTGGTGCCAGGATAATGTGACTGGGTGGAACATCATGCTACATGTCTGTGATATGATGCCCCAGTACAAGACATCACTATAAACTGCCACACTGCAGACATCGTAGCAATATGACTGAAAAATTGTTAAAGCTATGTTAAAAAATCCAAATCACACAAATCAGTCTTGTCTGACCACAGATAACTTAGACCTTGATCTCCCATCACATATTGCACTGGTAGATCTGAGTCTGTATTGTTTGTCTTTACTGATTACTCTGAACAAACTGCACACAACCAGGATCTGCATGTGCATTATATGTCAGATATAGTCTGAGCTTTAAGTAGTTGATTTTGACTTATAAGTGCATAATACAGTATGCAAATTTCAACCTAACAGTTACTGATAGCAATAAGAAGAAATGTTTGATATCAACTATTGCATGGTGTTTATAATACAAAGGCATCTGTGATAATATACTGAAGACATTTTCTTTCCATGAATCAAAGGTGGGCATGTTTGAAAATTATAAACTGATATTAAAGTAAAATGCAGTACTGTAACTATTTCCTGTTTTACTGAAGTCTGGTCTGATATACAAAGATTAAAAGATGTACACTGAAAAACAAACACAGCACCAAACATTTTAATTACTGATCAATCATATTCCAAAATATTAAATGAGACAAAGTTATATCAAAATTTCTAGGATTTCTTTCATGAAATAACAAATATAAGTAAATCTAAAGGAAAAAATAAGGAAGGATGCCATCAGTGGGATATAAAAGTTTTCTATATATGCATTGATTGAAACTATCAAATGTAAGGTACACTACTGAATACAGGCATGATATAACCATACAGGCAATTCAATCACTTACAGCAGTACATGTAGGTTATCAGTATAACAACTTGATCTGGGTGCATTAAATTGTGTCAGATTTCATAGTGGTGGAATGACATTCAATACTAAAAAAGATATCATAAAGTCAGAAGTACATATTATGAGAGCATTGGTAGTAACCAATTAAAGTTAATTGTTTAAGTCAGAATTTCATTAAAATCAATAATCATAATAATTTCATTTCTGAAAAGACTTAATCCTGTAATATTAAGATATATGCTACATTAAATTCATTTCAAATGTAGGATTTGCTGTATTGATTGACATGCAATAATTTCAACATATGGTACATGTACATGCTAAGACCAGAAAGAACAATATTAATTTGTCTTTCTTTACCTCCCACTAATAACTTCAAAAAAAGTGTTGCTAAAAATATATTGCACATGAGCAAGAAAAATCTAATAGCTGTACATTTGTGATTAATCAAAATTTCTAATAATTGTTTTGTAAAAAGTAAATACAAAAAAACATTTCATTTACAAACAAATTTAAAACAGTAAGTGTAAAAAAAATGCATTTTCACAAACTGTCTTTGACAAGGTCATGATTTGCAGCAGGACTTAAAAATGTTAGACTGCCCATTATTAAACAGAAATCTAGATACTTCCTTCAACGAAAACAACATTAGACGAATAATCCTGAACATAATAGACTGTAGGAAATACATTACCTATTTTTGCTAACAGAACATGATTTCTGACTGACCATTGCAATGTGCAAGAAGACAAAATGATCACAAATATAGCACTTAGCCATTGATATATTTTCAATGCTGAACACAATGAAAATTTATTGTACAATTTCTCTCTGGTTGTAACAGTAAATAAAGATATTTGAACAGGCACCTGATAGTTAAATTATGTGCCAGATTGTTTTTCATTGTTGATAGATCTTAACTCACAAATTACAATGCAAACTAAACTTGTTTGGTTTGAATATTCAAAGATCATTCTAATTATAATCAACCAATCATCAAAATGATGAAATTAACTATATTGACCGTTTCAAACCTGACAGCAACTTTTTGATTTGTTAATTCAAATGACATTTTAATGTGACTAGTCCTGGGTTGCTTTTATGTTGTTTTTAAGGGCATTGTAAATGCATTGTTGGCTAAACAACACAGAGGAAATTAGCACTAAGTACATTTTCCAATACACACTACAAGCTACAAGCAAACCCTTCGAACTGAGCTACAATGGCTCCCTCTATAAAACAGAATAAATAAAGCAGCAGAACTGAATAGTTTGTAATAAATATTGACAACAGCTTGAAATATCTATTTCCTGCCACTCTATCTCTCACTAGTACTTTATAATGCAGGTGATTTTATACTGCAGGTGATTTTTGTTCAGTACAGTTATATATGTTAGCATTTCCAAGTGATAAACATTGTTTCAGCAGTCAGCAATGTAAAAAGTGTACATGTGTATCAAACTACAACTTAAAGAGTTTTATAATGTCCAATATATTAAAAGAAATATTTACCATCTAACTATAAACAATGGTGACATAATTTGATTATGAAGATGTAAAGAATATCACATCATGTAACAAAATGACTATACTGTCCATAAAATATATCTGATTCACAAATAAAATTAGCTACCAAAACTCATTTAAAATTAAATGAATTGAATTGACAAAATACTTATTGTAGAAGATATTTTACTTAAAATATACAGTTAACTTTTTAACAAACAAATCTGAATGTTAGAAGTTATAAAGTGCATTGAAAGGTCCCTTCCAATGTTTTATATACAATGATACCTTACTTACAACAGAATATGATATAACCATATAATTATGGTTATCTCTGGGGTTTCATTGCATCTAGTGTTCACTGAACACAAATTATGTCTAACGTCAGACCAAAACTCGGTTTTGTGTTAGTGCAGATTAGTTAGCCCTGAGTTTATTACAAATGGGTTCCACAATATCACAAACCTTTTTGAAGATAGTTCTTTAAATGTGTTTAAATTTGGAGAATGTTTTTTTTATGTCTGTCATGGTATCAAAAAATATGGCACAAGTAGTTGACCTGAATATTTCTTTGCACAAGGTCTGTCAATTTTAAAAAATCAAACTGTTTCTGAATGTTGATGGGCATGTAATATTTGTTTCATGAAAGGAAATATTAACACTTTGTGTTTAATCAGACATGAGATCACCAAATGTGTAGATATAAGATGAATTTTTGATAACAACAACCTAAACAAAAAAGAAAACTGTACAAAACAATTAGACGCAATTAATTATAGTAATAATTTATCCAGTTTGATGTAAGTAAAAAGTCACAAGTTGTAGAAGCTGCTTGATTTCATCTTGTTCTTCTATTAATCAAAAACTGAAAAACATATAAATTTCTATGAATTATGATGAACAACTGAAAAAGGAAAACAAAGTCACAAGCTTAATTTTTTCAAACGTATCTTTCCATGTTTTCTGTGTGAATTCATGGCTTCTTGAGCTTTCTTGCTTCGTACAACAAAACTGACATCTCCGGAATTGTTCATGGCATAAAACACATTTGCTGATTCTGGGATAAGAAATTCTGAAAATATAAAACAAATATTTTAGCACTATTAGTCACTAATCTTCAGAAAAATTTAAGAAAAGGAAAAAATATCTGACGAAGGCAATTTTAAATCTGGACCTTGAAATGATAAAACAATATTTTGTCTCAAGTGCAAATTCATAAAAATCTGGTTATGCATGGTTGGGAGCCTATTTCTTGGCAATGAAAGAAGTGTACAGTTATGAGTGAACTGACCTATCTTGTTGTAACTGAATGTAATTTGGGTCCACTGATAAGGCCTGCATTATGCTGGTTCTGCCATCATTAATGTCATCGAGGAAACATGTCCTGTATCAAAGGCAAGTCAATGTTAGCCTTGCAAGTGGGGAGTCTTCAAGAGCAATACTTATCCACCATCATGTTGAAACTGTAAGTAGATGTATCCAATGTATTTCTGATTTTGCCTGCAGGCTGCGAAAGTCAGTAATTAAGCACTTGAGAGTAATTCAATTGTTGTCTTGTTCAGCCAGGTTAACTGAACAGTCCATTTGAGAAAGCATCCAGTGCCATTGGGGAGGCAAAATTCAAATTAACAGAGATCAGACAAGGTTTTTTGTGTGTGTGATATCCTCTCTTCTATGGTAGTACAGTGTGCTAGTGATGGTGGAATGGTAAGTTTACATGCGATGGGGGCTAACATCAAAGAGCTAAGAAATTTAGCTATTGTGGTTTGGATGGCTCCAATGGAATAAAGTAATCTCCATTACCTTGCAGCCTATATTAACTCACATGGTCCTGTATTTTGCAGAGTATTCATGATGATGGGACATTTTGATATTTTTGGTTTGTGCATCATGTTCAAAGTTTAAGGTTTTTAGATGTGTATACATTCGGCTATTCTAGTGTATATTAAGTAGCATGTAGCCTAACCCTTGGGACCATAATTGGTGTGATGAAGGTTGGGACTATTGCAATTCCACTTTGTCACTGATGTCCATCATAAATCAATCCCATTGAACATGCATCCTATGAAATTGAGGGAAGAAAGGACCATTCAGTTTGTATGAGTTCCTACTTGCAGAAATATAAGTCTACAATACATTAGCCAGCCTATATGTGTTGAACCGAAGCCTGGATTGTCATTTAGAACACCAGGTTAGAAAATCCCAAACAAGAAAACAAAGGCCCAAATTTTTATTCTGCTTTGCTGTTTGAGATCAGACACCAGAGTGATGTTATTGGGCAGAAAAAAACTTGAATGTGCAAGTTTGCCAGCCACCAATGACAGAATTTTGAAAAGGGCTTCAATTATTTCTACGATGTGGATCACTAAAAAATGATCATGAGAGGGACATGCTACTGTGTCAGTCTGAGAAATTAGGAGACTTGCTCCCTAAAGTCCTCTGTGTTTGCATCAATAGTGATCGTGATTTCCAGAGGATGTGTTTGCAAAGGTATTGCTAATGCAAGTCCAAAGTGCCTTCATGATACAACCTCAAATGGTTGCTGATTGAGAGAGTTGGTCCAATTTTCAAGGATTGGTCTCCAGTTGGACCATGTAATCATCATTATAAATGTCCAATGAAGTGACCAAGAACTAAGATGTCCACTTCCATAATAAGCAACACTCTGCTGGAGAATGAATACTCTAGCAGATGGATTGCCCCAAAGAGGCATAAAACTGACCAGAGAATGAATTCAAATCTCCTTTCCTGGGGAGCACATTCTTCTTACTTAAACATAGAGCTCAGACTTAATCAGCTGAATCTTGAAAGGGTACAAGGTTACAGATGCTCTTGCTGATAAGAGAATAAAAGGAAAGTAACATATAAAATCAAGTCTTTCTCCAAAATATGTGTGCATATATGTTTGGATAATTAACGTAGCTTTATCAATTTGAGTCATATCACTACAATGTCTGCATTGTGGCAAGTTATAGTGATGTCTAGCACAAGGGGATCATGCCACAGACATGTGGCATCATGTTCTACACAGTCACATTATTCTGACATCAGGTCAAAATGGGCCCCTGAGAAACCAATGCCTATCGGTAAATTAAGTCATGGAATGCTGGTAATTTTGACCTCAAATGTTCACTTTTTTAATTTGACTGAAATTCAACAATCTTTCAGCAAAATCAAGGAAATACAATTCTGTAGGAGAAGTAATCTGGGATTATAAACTACTACAAATGATGAGAGAGAGAAGTCTGAAATTTGAACTCCTTCAATGTCTTATCAATATAAAGCTGGAAACCAAATCTGGTAAAGATTCAATAATTCCTGGTAAGTTATCATGTGAAGACCAAATTGTTGCTAGACTGACTGCTGCAGGGACAGACATACAACTGGATGGACTGATGGATAACATAGGGCTCCAATGATTTTTTTCGTACTGGTGTGAGATATACCTACCACCATCAGAAAGTATCTGAAGAAGACTGAAATCTTCCGGCCTTTCCTTGCAGTCATATTTGTCCAGTACACGCTTGATCACAGTATGGGTATGATCTGTGTTATGCAGCTGTAAAAAAACATAAAGTAAAAAGCAGGTAGCAGACATATCATATAAACTCGCTATAAATCAAATCCAACTGCATACAACATAGACTCCAACTGCATACGATATAGACTCCAACTGCATACAACATAGACTCCATCTGCATACAACATAGACTCCATCTGCATATAACATAGACTCCAACTATATATGACATAGACTCCAGCTGCATATGATATGGACTCCAACTGCATACAACACAGACTCCAACTGCATTCAACATAGACTCTAACTGCATACAAAATAGACTCCGATCTGCCAACACATAATGCACCGATTTATTAGAGTCTATGTTGACTGCTTTATTGAATCGTCTGTGTTACATTATGCAATGGTAGTGCTGAACCAATGCAGTTTGCAGATGGATCTGAATTATACACAACATATCCTGATACTGTGTTATATTAATACAAGCAGTAAACATTAAATCGTCAAGTCTAAGAAACAATTTAAATTTGCCTGCTTTCTGAAGGATGCAGATTGTGGAAAATAGTTACTGAACATCGACTGATGAATCTTTTCCTTATGAGAATGAAAGATTTAATCATATATTAACAACAGCCATTCTCGAGTTAATGTTGAAAATAGTTATTGAACACCGACTGATGAATATTTTCCTTCTGAAAATGGAAGGTTTAATCATATATTAACATCAGCCATTCTAGAGTTAATTTTTACATTAGGTCATAGATGAAGAAGATATGATATGACAGATTTCAAGCTTGGAAATTTAATCATTCTTTGGTCACTCTTACAAAAATCAAGATTTATACTAAAGTGAATAAATATTTCTTTGTGAAGCATAAGAAATATAGAATTTTAAACATGGAAGTTTTGCATGTTTCTTACTTAGAATATGCAAAGTTTATGGATATGCTGCTATATAATGTAAAGCACATTTTGTGCAACTTAATTTTCTTACTAAATTGGCATCAATATTGTGCATGTGAACTATCTGTGATTGACAGTAATTTACCATGATACTTTTGTACACGTGCGTGCTGGGTCCAGGGCTCGATTCCAGGCCAACCTTAATAACACAGCCATCAGACAATTTAAAAGGTGAGGAGTAATCACTGTCGTATGAGAACAGCGATGAGGTAGATGATGAATGAGACATCTGGAAAAAAAATTGAAAAAATAAATTCATGCACTTCAACAATCCCCAGAGGTATTGGGATCACTCTCCTAGCTGACATCTGCATAGATGCCAAAGTTATGATCAAGGATGCTTACCAAAGAAACCTTTTCCAATGGTGTTGACTGAAATTTATAAAAATATTTGTTTCAAGGTTCTTCTCTACATTTTGTGTGTGTGTGTATGATTTGTATTTCTAACATAGCTTTAAACAAATTTTCAGTCATATCGCTACGATGTCTGCAATGTTGTCGTTTATGGTGATGTCTAGTACTGGGGCATCGTGCCACAGACATGTAGTATGATATCTCACCCAGTCACATTATCCTGACACCAGGCCAACACTTAACACTAATCTCATAATACTGAGTGCCTAGTGAGGGACCTTTTTTTTAATAAATCTATTGCATGACTCAACCAGGGTTCTAACCCATGAACTCCCACATCTGAGGCAGATGCTTATATTTTGTATCTTCAGCTTCATTTGCCTAAAAACTGAAAGGTTTTATGTCAGAATGTTTTGCGGCAAATTTTGTTGTGGATTTTATTGTTGAAAAAGTTGTAACTGCATTTTTTTCTTTTTTTTTTGTTGTAATGCATTCATACTTCATGGAGGATCTGCATCAATTTTGAAAATGTTGCTAAAACCTTCAAGTTAAGTTTTATAATATTTGTAATGGATACCATATTTAGTGCTGAATAGGCATTATTTGCACATATCTGGAAGCCCTTAATACCAGAGTGATTTCTGTTAACATGGGTCACATTTTTAGGAGCAGTTTTTCGAGAAAGTCAGGTAAATATTTTTTTAATTTTTAGTACTGACAACCATCTTTGAAGCCAGATCACCATCATTTTGTACAATTTTGGTTGCCAAAGCAAGAATGCTGTTGTAATGTAGAAATCGTTACAAATTCATCAATGTTTAGTATCGTTGGCTACATTTCATGGTAGATCAGCTACTTCTGTAAAATTCTGATTGATATTCAGAAAATTCTGTTAAATTTAGTGGAATTCTGCTAAGAGGTTTTCAACATTAAACCATTTAAAGGTTGTTCTATTTTTAGCAATGGTGGCAGATTGGCATCATTTATACAAACTTTAAAGCCTGAATAAATTCAGTTTTTGAGTAGAAATTGTGTAAAGTGTTTTCCATATTTGTAGTGAGCTGGCCATAATTTAAAGTAGAAACGCACTATTTGTACAGAAGTCAAATGATCTTCATACTGAGATAAGGTCAAATTTGCTCAAATTACGTTCAGCAGTTCTTGAGATGTAATTTCAATGTTTTTGGTCACATTTGCTTAAGACTGGTGAAGTGGAGTTTGAAAAGAAGTTTAAAAAACAGATGACTGCCATGTCAACTCTGTATATATGGGTTTGAATCTCAGATTGTGGGAATGTGAGAAAGACTGCCAGTAGTTTCTTGTGGGTCGGTGTTTCTTTCTGAGGGGTTTCCAGGGTTCTTCCTCCAACATAAATACTGGCCGACATGTATGTATAACATATTGTGTGCTGAAAAACAACAACAACAACAATATATATATATATATATATATATATATATATATATATATATATATATATATATATATAAGTGAACAATTTCTGTTAAGGTTTTCCTTTTTGTTCACAGCAATGATAGCCCTCTTAAATTTCTGACTTAATAAAGTGAACACATGCCAAGTTCAAAGACTTTCCTATAATATTGTATTATTGGAGATAAAAAGCACAAGTGCAATAATGAAGTACTGGAGATAACATTACAGATGGAATATATGAGAAACTTTTGTATTTTTGTTTTCTTCTGACCAAATATTACATAAAAAAATGTGCAAAATGAAAATGGTTGTCCCTTGGTTTGAGGGGTTGAAAGATTTTCGTAAAGATCAATATAATTTGTCAATTAAATCTGAAAGGAAAGAAACATTAAGTTGATATGGGATCGGTGGGAGCCTCTGTCCAATTGATAACTAAGAAAAATTAGTATTATAATTCAAATGTATGTTTTATAGCATGATGTGTTTATGTTAAATTTATGCATAATTTTTCATTATTCTATACAATGTACAATGTACTAATAGTGTTTAATAACACATATACTTTAATAATGAAACTGTTCCTGTCAAATGCATGATTTAATTCATTTTGTTAATAGTGTCTGTCTAGAGACTGCTAATTATAATTACAAAAATGATAATGTGATGAAAACAAACAAAAAAGCATGATGATTTCTTAATTTACAACTTACTCCTAGTGTGGGAGAAACAGGGGAATCCCCTAATGTCGAAGCTCCACTACTCAAGCCTGACTTGTCTTCAAAATTCATTCCCCCACACATGAATAGTGAGAATCTGTTTGTGTCCACTTTTGATGGTCGATGACCTATACTAGAAAAGACAGCACACATCTATTGCTGTAGTCAGATCATATAACATAAATGATAGGACACTGAATTGAGCAAAGCTAGTTTAATTTTTTCTACATAAACACTTGCTTACATTTTTGCATATAAATTTAACCTGTGGTGATCTTCAATAATTTGGACTCTTGCAAGGAACAAATTTTAATATTCATTGCAAAGATTAATTTATTGTTTATAACTGAGTTGGTGGCAAGCCCATACACTGTACCCCTGGACAACTGACCCAACAGTCCACCCAACCTTTATAATGGGAGTGAATGTAATTAATTTATTTGTGTGGTTATCAATTTTTGTGGTTTATTAAAATTTTACATTTTCTTCAGAGATTAACATGTGGCTGTAATAGCATAATTGTTAAATACAAAACGATTTGTTTGTGGCATTTAAATTTGTGCTTTGAAGCTATCACATAATCCTCAAAGGGACAGATCTACTAGCAGTAATGAATTTCCAGGAATTCAAGAAAAGACAGAAAAATAGGTACTCCACGAACAGTTATTTACTTTGATTACCTATTCTGCATGAAAATTGGTACCAAATCAAAATGGAACTTCAAGAAAACTGGTACCGACAAGAAAATTGGTACCCCAAGAAAACTGGCATCCACAAAAACTAGTACATCAAAATTAATTAAATTCACAGTAACTTGCATTTTTTAGAATTAGAGATGTTAAAATATTATGAAAAATGTTAATTGTATTTAATTTGCCCACCTCCATTTATCTAAAAAGAATCCCAAAATGAACAGAGTATCCCCATCATTATTCAAAACAGTTTGTTAAATACAGAATTCCCATTATTAAGAAGAAATGTGTCCTGATTAAAGGGTCTCACTGTAAATGCAGTAAACTCATTTGGAAAAAGAGAAATTCAGCTAGTATGTTACACAATACAATCACACACAACAAGCTTCATGTCATTATTTAAGTCATCACTGGGATTTGCTTAATGAAAATGCTTTGTAATATGGTACAAGACATTTTACTCTGACAGATGAAAACAGAATTTTCAATGCAAACATGGCATCCCTAATTGTTTCTACATTGATCATATAAGAAACATTGTTTCTATGGAATGATTATTAATTGAAAAAGGCATCCATAACTGTTTCTACAGAAGTTCACTGATTACAAAGGAATCATTGTTTCTACAGAATGTGGATTTATTATAAAAGGAATTCTTAATTGTTTCTACAGAATGTGCATCTATTATAAAAGGGGTCAATAATTGTTTTTACAGAAAGTGCATTTGTTATAAAAAAGGTCCTTAATTGTTTCTACAGAATGTGCATTTATTATAAAAAAGGTCCTTAATTGTTTCTACAGAATGTGCATTTGTTATAAAAGGGGTCCTTAATTGTTTCTACAGAATGTGCATTTATTATAAAAGGGGTCCTTAATTGTTTCTACAGAATGTGCATTTACTATAAAAAAGGTCCTTAATTGTTTCTACAGAATGTGCATTTACTATAAAAAAGGTCCTTAATTGTTTCTACAGAATGTGCATTTATTATAAAAAAGGTCCTTAATTGTTTCTACAGAATGTGCATTTATTACAAAAGGGGTCCTTAATTGTTTCTACAGAATGTGCATTTACTATAAAAAAGGTCCTTAATTGTTTCTACAGAATGTGGATTTATTATAAAAGGGGTCCTTAATTGCTTCTACAGAATGTGCATTTATTATAAAAGGGGTCCTTAATTGTTTCTACAGAATGTGCATTTATTATAAAAGGGGTCCTTAATTGTTTCTACAGAATGTGCATTTACTATAAAAAAGGTCCTTAATTGTTTCTACAGAATGTGCATTTATTATAAAAGGGGTCCTTAATTGTTTCTACAGAATGTGCATGTATTATAAACGTGTCCTTAATTGTTTCTACAGAATGTGCATTTACTATAAAAAAGGTCCTTAATTGTTTCTACAGAATGTGCATGTATTATAAACGGGGTCCTTAATTGTTTCTACAGAATGTGCATTTATTATAAAAGGGGTCCTTAATTGTTTCTACAGAATGTGCATGTATTATAAACGGGGTCCTTAATTGCTTCTACAGAATGTGCATTTATTATAAAAGGGGTCCTTAATTGTTTCTACAGAATGTGCATTTATTATAAAAGAGGTCCTTAATTGTTTCTACAAAATGTGCATTTATTAAAAAAGGGGTCCTAAAATTGTTTCCACAGATGGATCATTTCATGAGCAATCATTAAATGTGTTGCTTATAGCAAAAGGAAACACCCCCCCCCATGATTAGTCTCCCAAGAACATATTAAATTGAAAGTAAACTCATTTTAAATGATTGCAACCAAAAGAAAAGCATCAACTTACGTAGCAGATTTCTTCTTCAGTTTAACAGCACTATCTTGTATTGGTTCAATAGCAATTGATAATTCACAGCTGAAAAATACAAAGTGCATGACATTCAATGGAAATATATATAACTCTCACCTAGTTCAGAAATTCACAATCAAACAGCTATTAAAAAGTATTTCTAAAGACCAGAAAGTTTTGTGCAGAATGTCAAATATTCCTAACCCACACTGACATATGTGGGAAAACTTGCATCCTAAATAAAAAAAATATTTATAACAACAAAGTCATATACCTCTCAAAGACATATATGTGACTGTGTGTACAGGTATGTGGAAGCAACTGTCTGGTTGTATTCATATATATAGGATATATATGTATATGTAGACGTTTCTTTGTTTTCCCAGAGTCCTAAACAGAAACAGCACATATATTTAATATGTAATATAAATGCTTTATATATATATATATATATATATATATATATATATATATATATATATATATATTCCTATCCCTTTATGTCGACATCTCCTTGGACCCTAGGAAATATTGTCGACATAGCAGATGTTGAGATAAGTGTGTGTGTGGGTGGGGTGGGGGGTCAGATAACAAACAAACAAGTTAAATTCGTTCGTCAGTGAGTTGCATTTACGCGTTGAGAAAACAAACAATGGAATGTTCAGTACATGAAAAAAATAGTTTGAAATACACTTGGATATTGACAAATTACATTTTGGTTACCTTTGTGTAATGAAATCCACAAAAAAATATTGAATTGGTCATATCCTGATATGAAAAAGATTCACTATGAATGTCGGCATTAGCACATGGCTGCATAGTTGTTATTTACATGCTTCAAGTACATGTACTTAAATCGGCCTAGATTTCGGTCAGTTTCTTCCCAACTTATTGAGGCTACCAAGGGAAAGGGGCTATTCACTGGGAAATGAGTACCTATCAAGAAGTTGGTTAAAACAGTACAAGTATTTAGTTACAGAATTTATCACGAATATAAATAAAGTGAAAAGACTATTTTCACAGCATAACAAACTTATTTTAATCACCAATCACATTGGAAAATGCAAGAATCGATCAGATTTCATTGCTTCTATTTAAGTCACAGCTAAAGGTAAACTCTATTTTTTATATCCGACCATAACAATAAAGCCTGGCAACAAGATCAACTAATTGTTGAACAAAGTATGGGTTGGAACTGGCAGCTGGTCGACATAAATAATTAGAAAACAAAGGATTTGCTCAAGCTGGGATCAAGAGCTTTTGTTGACATGTACATTTATTTTGTATCTTGACATCGACATAAGCATGACAATTTTGGTTATAATAATAGACCAGAGGACTGGGACTTTGCTTTTCATCAAAATAGGTGGCTTGTCGACATAAGTGATGTTGATATAAGTGGGTAGGACTGTATGCAAATGTAACATTGGCCAGAAATGAAGTACAGCCACTGGAAAGGCAGAAATGGGCAGAAATGAAGTACAGCCACTGGAAAGGCAGGAATGGGCAGAAATGAAGTACAGCCACTGGAAAGGCAGGAATGGGCAGAAATGAAGTACAGCCACTGGACAGGCAGGAATGGGGTATATCAATCAAACTAAGAGGGATGGTGATTGATGCTTAAAGCAGGCTCTACCCCTACCTTCACATGATATAAAATCCACACACCCAATCAGAGGCGAACATGTATGCTTATACAATAAATAACAAAAATTGCATCCAAGAAAACCCGAAAACGTTGCAAAATGCAAACCTAAACCTAACCCCAATAGATAAAATTGTACACAGCCAAACAAAGGGGTTATATTCCTTGAGAGTGATGATGATTATAAGAGGTGGAGCTATCACAGCACTATGCAATAGATAGGTTCACATAAGAGGCTCAGAAATCAAGGATATAATGAAACCATCAAAAGGACACCAGAAAAAAAGAGGGGGGGGGATACATGCAAATATTAACAAATTTCTCTGTTTTCATGTCTGTAAAATACAATAAAAAATTTCCACCTCCTGTAAAGATCATCCTGTGTTATGTACACAGATCTGTTGTAGTATGTAGCCCAGATCAGTTTGTCTTTGCTGAATACAGCCCCTGATACAGAGAACATGTACCTTTCACAAAATGCAGTTGAATACAGCCACTGATACAGAGAACATGTACCTTTCACAAAATGCAGCTGATTACAGCCACTTATACGGAGAACATGTACCTTTCAAATAATGCTGCTGAATACAGCCACTGATACAGAGAACATGTACCTTTAAAAAATTGCAGCTGAATACAGCCACTGATAGTGAGAAAATGTACCTTTCAAATCATGCAGTTGAATACAGCCACTGATACAGAGAACATGTACCTTTAAAATAATGCTGCTGAGTACAGCCACTGATACAGAGAACATGTACCTTTCAAATCATGCAGCTGAATACAGCCAGTGATACAGAGAACATGTACCTTTCAAAAAATGCTGCTGAATACAGCCACTGATAATGAGAAAATGTACCTGTCAAATAATGCTGCTGAATACAGCCACTGATGAGAACATGTACCTTTCAATTGAAACAGCTGAATACAGCCACTGATAGAGAATATGTACCTTTAAAATAGTGCAGCTGAATACTGCCACTGATAACGAGAACATGTACCTTTCAAATAATGCAGCTGAATACAGCCATTGATAGAGAACATGTACCTATCAAAAACATGAGCACAGCAGGCGAAAACGAGTCTGTATCAGAACAGTATTTTGGCTTATGAAGAGTGAGAAACTACAACCCACAGGCAACATTAATAATGGTCACAATGCTTGGCAGTCTGAATTATGCAGGTCTGCCTAAGGTGAACAGTAAACTGTCCTTGTACAGATTTCCTTATAAAAATGTATAGCAGTTGACTCCTTTCCTATCATTATTTATTTAGACAATTTTACATTTCAAAATCAGCTCTTCATACTTTTATCTCGTAGACATGTTTGTTACCTGTCCTTTTGGTCCAGAAAAGATGATATTATATTTATAACATTTGCTCTTTTCAAAATGATTAAAGGTCATCAATCGTTTAATGGTCATGTGATTCTTGGCATAGGCTGAATGACTAACCTTTCATTTTCATCGTAGACCCGTACAGAATCAAACCATGTCCAGAAGTGCCGGTCTTCTTCCAAATGATAGATCTGCGAGGCGGATTGAAGCAGTTTGATTTGAGCTAGTACTTCAAACTCCTTGCGCCTCTTGTCAAAATTAATAAGGTTGTCCTCAGTCATATCTGGTATTGCAGTGTCGATCATGGTGAGATCTGTTAGAAAAGTCCCCAAATACGGTACTGTTCCCTGTACAATACCCTGAAAGAGAAAAAGCAATAGAAAATATACTTAAAAGGCTTTAGAACATATAAAATATGAATTAATACAACAAAGTGTCTAATGAGGGGAACAATGTGACTTACAAATATGACTCTCAGTACTTAATTTCTAAACAGGTGTTAGCAGTCACCAAAATTATTGTAGGCAAAGAAAATGTTCAAATGGTGATTCATGTCAATACAACTAATTAATTTGGCAATTAATATTATTGATGCTTGTCCACTGACTGTCAAATTTTTCCCAACAGTTACTGTTGTCCATCTATAATTATTATCAGGGACTATATTTCTTAAGAATACATCCCAAAGACATGCTCCCTTGAGCTTAAAATGTGGGTATGTGAGAAAGCTTGCCAGTAGCTTGTTGTGGGTCAGTAAAAATATCATGCAGAAACCAAGTTTTATCTTGCAGCAAGATGGCCTTAACTTGGACAGTTAATATATTTCTTCCTTACCCTCAATGCAAGCCATGCACACAGTTTGAGGTTGGAGGTACGTCAAGTAAAGTTTATGCAATTGCGCAGAAACCAATTTTCTTCTTTCTTTCAATGAACTTGACCTTTGGCTATTTTTATCCCAAGATCAATAACTTTCTTCCAGTTATTTTTGGTGAAATAAATTTTCTTCTTTCAGAATGACCTTTTAAGCCCAAAATATATTGGGTTTTCCTTATCTCAAGTGCAAGCCATCCCAAAACATTTGGTAACTCTAGATGTTGGACAATAAAGTTACAGTACAGAAACCAAATATGTAAACAGATCGATAGCTGGATAGAAAATATCACAATATGACCATGGTATGGTGAGTATAAATAGCACCTAGTGTGAGGAACTGATGTAATGTCTATCACACAAACCTAGTGGCAGTCATTCAATTATAAGCTTCGATTAAGTCCATGACATAAGCTGTCATATCTCAAACTGTCTTGTGCTTTGTGGCTATGGGTCTTAAAACAACTGGGAAAAGATCATGATCAAACAAACACAAAAGACTCATTGTAGCTCATTTATTGGTCATGCCTTATGTACATATAGCTCATTTATTGGTCATGCCTTATGTACATATAGCTCATTTATTGGTCATGCCTTATGTACATATACCTCATTTATTGGTCATGCCTTATGTACATCTGATCATTTTAGAACATCTGCATATAAAATTTGTGAATTGCGGAATAGGTTACTGAGAAGGAATACAATTTTTTTTTATTCATGTCTTGTTGCAATGACAAAATCAAAAAATATACGAAAACAATGAAAAGTAATGGAAACAGAGTACCCTAATGTCATGATTCCAAATTTGTCTAATAAAAAAAAGTCAAGGAAAAGATTGCATGTTGTCTAAAAAAAAAAAAAGACAAAATACTCCAGCATTGTAGGGTATGAATAAGATTCATATGAAAATATTAATTTAGCTTCATAACAGAAATATGTTTTAACAAGCTCACATGTTCTATCCATGATTGTCGTTTCTGAATGTTTCTTCTACGCAAGATCTTGTTACTTGAATCAACTTCGGGAAACTTTGCAGTTGCTTCCTGAAATTGGAAATAGCACAGTTAAATATGCTTGAATTATGTTTTATTTACATTGTCCATTTATAATTAGAAAGATAGCATTTAAAAATTGCAAAGGAAGCAACTAACCTGGTCCTATAAAAAGCAAAAAGTCAAGTTAAGGTACCTTCCTGCTAAATGCTTGATGTTGTGGCCATACACAGATGACATTTTATGATCTTCTCACGTGCAGTGAAACACATTACCATCATTTAAAAAAATCTACATTGTGTGCAGTATTATTCAATACAGATGTTAAATAAGCAAAAAATCAATACATATGTTTTTATCTTCTTTGTTGTACCAACTTTGATTGCTGTCATACATTCATCAAACAAAGTTGTGGAACTGTTCTGCACTGGTCATTTCCATGTAGCAACATGAGGTAACAAAATGTATTAAATGACTGAAAGTCTACAACTTAAAATAAGCCCATTCTGAATGCAATAGTAACCGCCAAGTCATAAATAGTTTTATTATACTTCAAAAGTTATTATGAATAACCATTTTTGTTGTCTTTCAGTCTAAACAACAACTTTCACTACTGTCCTGTAGACAACTTGCTATTGTGCGCTAATGAAATGACTTTTACCACCGACCTTTAGAAAACTTGCTACTGTGTGCTAATGAAACAATGACTTTCTACAAGAATATTAACCAATCACATTATGTTAGGGATAATAGCCTGCTATCTCACGAATCCAGTCCTGCTTAAAGATACGCAACTGAATGTAACTCTGCCCATTACCTCCTCTTGCCATCAGTAGGTGTCAATATTTTGTTTTTAACCCAGCTCACTGATATACTAAGGAGAATGTTCAAATGACAGGGTACTTGGAAGGATTTTTAAGTAATGTGATCAGGTAAGAATGCTTGGCAACAGAAGGGAATTTGAGCATCCAATGTATAGAGGACCACCAAACAATCCAATCGGAACTGAAGATATTTCAGGTCGATGGAAAGGGCATGTAGCTCTTTCACCTTGTGTGCTGAAGCTAAAGCTATCAGAAAACACATTTTGTATGATAGTAACATCAGTGAAATGTAGTCTAGAGGCTTGAATTTATTTGAACTTAATCATGTTTAAACCCAGGATAGAATCCATTTTGGGAACAATGAAGGACTGCTATAAAAATTGGTAAAAGATGAGAAGGGAAATCTTTATCATGCCCAATGTCATGCATACCATGATGCTGGAATGTGTCGGATATCATGAAACAAAAAACTTAATAGTCATTGGGACCAACTGGTTCTCTTTGAAGAGCCAGAGAAAAAAGAGGCATCCAGTTGAAGTATTGAGACACTCAGAAATAATGTTATTGATATGGCACCAGTTCCTGTCCCTTATAAGTTTTCAGAGTGGAGGGCCTACCTGCTCTCAGATTCTCTCCACAACTGAAGGTTTCAACTGATTGTCTTGCAAGTTTGTCCAGACAAGAGTTAACCATGAAGCAGAAGATGGTCTAGGCAGCGATGGAAGATCTGGTTTGGCCGGAATCTTCCTGGGCAGATCTATCACTAGAATGAATAGATCAGTAACCCAGGACCTATCCCATCCAAGATGGGCTGTCAGAATCATCTTGCATTTATGACCCCATCACCTCTTGATTATTGTTGGTACCAAGACCTGGGACGGTAGGCAAAACCACCAAGAGATGATTCTGCCAGAAGTGAAAGCATTAATGACAGCCTTCATTTATAAATAGTTAATGCTGGTAGCCACTACCCTGGCTCCCACATGCCGATGACAGTACTGAAGTCCAAAAACAAGCAGAAACCCCAACCATATGTGCTGGTGTCAGTATATACCATTATTTCCAACTGGGGCTTCTCCAGTGGGATCCAATGGTCTGCCAACCTGGGTTGTACCTCTGACATATGAACGATCTCATATATCATTATAACTGAATGATCAAAGGGACTTGGAAAGGGCCACCATTGTTCCAGAAACATCATTTGTAAGGGGCACATAAAAAAGATGTTGCCGTGGGATCAAGTACATTACTGCATTCTCTCTCTCTGAAATCCACTTGATGTCATACCAGATTCAGGTTGGCAATAAACTCCATATCTGTATGGACAAGAAGCTGGGATGGATGGAGGTCAGAATTTTTCCATTTTACTAGAAAGACTAGATGATCTAAAAGTGAGAGAAGATCACTCGTGCTTTGGAGTAGAATAGAATTTACCTTATGCTTATGGAGGATGTCATCCAGGTAAGCTATCATAATTGTAGATGAAGCTGATTGAAACAGAGTAATGATGCAATCCAAATCCTTGGTAAAAATTCAAGGGCTGATGTTGAAGCCAAAGGGTAGGACTTTAAACTGATAAACCATGTTGTGGTAAGCAAAACTGAGAAATTTCCATTGTGCAGAGTGGATAGAGATGTCAAAATGTGCAATGGTCAGATCTAGACTAAGAGCCTACATGTCCTGTCAGATGGAGAGATGGATTGATCTCGCCATGTCCATTTTGAATTTTGGTTGCAAAATTAATTGGTTCATATCAGTGATTGTCTTCAACCTGCCATTCGCCTTCCAAATAATAAACAACCTAAATAAAACCCCGAACGATATGGTCATTGCACAATTGCCATAACTTATGATTTTTTATTTCATATCTCCTGTTGTTGAAAGGTATCCTTTTCCTGATTTGACAGTTCATCCATGATGAAGGAAGAGGAGGAAAGGGGAGGGGATTTGATAAATAAAATCCAAAGCCACTCTGAAATGACCCAATCATTCTAAGAAATGTTATCTTCTGTCATTCAGCTGCAATTTATACGGCACATTTGACTGAAAAGATCCCTTGTCCCTGGTCTGTTTATCTGCCCTCCACAGTGACAGAGGCTGATTACTTCGAAACACCTATGTGAGTTGAATGGAAAGTTGGAGGGGCAATTCCTGAGCAACCTGCCTCCTAACATGATCAATATTTTCTCCAAAGAGTAATTGTGACCCAAATCAGGTGATCTATAAAGCTAGGGTATGATGAGGCTTGAGTGATGTGGACCCAGACATGAATCATGTTGTATCAGGTTGCATCAAGGTGAAGCAGTCAATGCATTGTACTTTAATTCTAACATCAAAATGTAGTGACCACATTCCAGACTAGCTCTGTCATATCAAGGAAATGGATCCAATGGCTCCAGCACAAACCCCATTCATCTGGACTTACAAGTTTGAAATCCATACTTGGACATGTAGGGGTGGGGACTTGATCTGCTGGACTGCCTAAAATTGGAGGCAAACTGCTCCAATGAGTCAGACTTTCAAGTGGCAAACTTTAGGCTTGGAGGGGAGGGGACATAGACTCAAAATGGAGGATGGCTTTGGATGTACACTGAGGACACCATCTGATCTTTCCCTGAATTATCATCATTTCTTCTCAATGATGCCTTATGGACTGTTCCTCTGAACTTTGCACTTCATGCATTTGGTTGACATTTCTATTTAAACTACACAGAAAGTGAAAACAAAGCATAAATTAGTAATTCAGCATGTTACTAACTCACATGTACTGCAAGCCAGACTTCCTCTATCCACATATTACATATGCTGCATGTCATGACAATGTAAACATATTACATATGCTGCATGTCATGACAATGTACACTTAATACATATGCTGCATGTCATGACAATGTACACATATTACATATGCTGCATGTCATGACAATGTACACATATTACATATGCTGCATGTCATGACAATGTACACATATTACATATGCTGCATGTCATGACAATGTACACTTAATACATATGCTGCATGTCATGACAATGTACACTTAATACATATGCTGCATGTCATAACAATGTACACTTATTACATATACTGCATGTCATGACAATGTACACTTATTACATATGCTGCATGTCATGACAATGTACACTTATTACATATGCTGCATGTCATGACAATGTACACTTAATACATATGCTGCATGTCATGACAATGTACACTTATTACATATACTGCATGTCATGACAATGTACACTTAATACATATGCTGCATGTCATGACAATGTACACTTATTACATATACTGCATGTCATGACAATGTACACTTAATACATATGCTGCATGTCATGACAATGTACACTTAATACATATGCTGCATGTCATGACAATGTACACTTATTACATATACTGCATGTCATGACAATGTACACATATTACATATGCTGCATGTCATGACAATGTACACTTAATACATATGCTGCATGTCATGACAATGTACACATATTACATATGCTGCATGTCATGACAATGTACACTTAATACATATGCTGCATGTCATGACAATGTACACTTATTACATATACTGCATGTCATGACAATGTACACTTAATACATATGCTGCATGTCATGACAATGTACACTTATTACATATACTGCATGTCATGACAATGTACACTTATTACATATGCTGCATGTCATGACAATGTACACTTATTACATATACTGCATGTCATGACAATGTACACTTAATACATATGCTGCATGTCATGACAATGTACACTTATTACATATGCTGCATGTCATGACAATGTACACTTATTACATACAAGAGTCATGGTTGACTTCCTTTGCTTTGAACTTTTGCATTTCATGCATTTAGTTGACATTTCTACTGAAACAACACAAGAAGAAAAAAAAAAAAACAAAGCATAAAAATTAGTAATTTAGCATGTTATTAACTTATTAATGCCATGCCTAATTACTAATTGAGTTTACGAGTTCAATAATAGCATGCTGACACAGGGTCTTAAATAAATAAAAACCAAAAGAGTGACGAAGTCGCTCAAATTTGGAAGAAATTGTTATAAGTTATACATTCAGCAGAAGAATGATTGGCCAACACAATAATTACATAATGAAAATTGGATGATCCAATTTAACACTAAGATGGCATGAATTGTTGAAGGTAAGAGGTCAAATATACGATGTTATCAGTAGGGCAGCGAAGCTAAAAGGCTAGCAACACCTGGCAGTGGCAAGGGTAAATAACAGGCAAATGTTATTGCCCATTGACAACATGAGATAGAAAAAGGTTCAGATTCTTGATATAGCAAGCTAATATCACTAACATAATGTGATTGGGGAACATAATTGAAGGAAAAATTTAAATTATTTAAAAAAAAATATAATAACTATTAAAATAATAAAATGCACAGCAACATGTACTTTTTTATCAGTAATATAAGCAACAAGTCTATTAATAAGTATGGTATTACCACCTTATCCCACCCCCACTATTTCACTATCCATTTTTTGAGCCAAGTTACACTTATTATGCTCATTATATTATATTATATTATATTATATTATATTATATTATATTATATTATACTATATTATATTATATTATATTATATTATATTATATTAATTATATTATCCATTTTTTGAGCCAAGTTACACTTATTATATTCATTATATTATATTATATTATATTATACTATATTATATTATATTATATTATATTATATTATATTATATTATATTAATTATATTATCCATTTTTTGAGCCAAGTTACACTTATTATATTCATTATATTATATTATATTATATTATATTATATTGTATATTATATTATATTATCCATTTTTTGAGCCAAGTAAAAAATTATTATATTCATTATATTATATTATATTATATTATATTATATTATATTATATTATATTATATTATATTATATTATATTATATTATATTATATTAATTATATTATCCATTTTTTGAGCCAAGTTACACTTATTATATTATATTATATTATATTATATTATATTATATTATATTATATTATATTATATTATATTATATTATATTATATAACTGAAATAAAAGTACAATAGGGAAGAATTTCTAACCTTCATTAAAAGATTTCTGGACACCATTTGATTGTTTTCATTTGAAAAGATTCCTGACAACTCTTCAAATAAGTCAAGACTTTCTCTGAAATAAAATAAAAAATATGATTACTTAATCTTGATAAGAATAATAGGCACTGAAATAACAATCTAGAAATATGTGGATTATCATCACATCACATCTTACTTTATATATATGAAATAATATATTTTTAAAAAATATTATATATAGAATATAATGGCTATAAAATCTGCCTTATAATGAAGTACATCATAACATAATTTTACTACAACATATTAAATTTGCCTTACTGTGAGACTGCCTGATAACAAAGGTACACTTAAATGTAATAAATGATCATAACTGCCTTTTAAAAGGAACAGTGTTGTAATGATGGGCCTTATAATGAAACTGCTATATAACAAAGGTACACTTAAATATAATCTATGATCATAACTGCCTTTTAAAAGGAACAGTGTTGTAATGATGTGCCTTATAATGAAACTGCTATATAACAAAGGTACACTTAAATGTAATAAATGATCATAACTGCCTTATAAAAGGAACAGTGTTGTAATGATGGGCCTTATAATGAAACTGCTATATAAGAAAGGTACACTTAAATGTAATAAATGATCATAACTGCCTTATAAAAGGAACAGTGTTGTAATGATGGGCCTTATAGTGAGACAACCTTTACAATGAGGTGCATGATACATTTAAATTTACTACCATGATCATAATTGTTTTATAAAATGAAGCATTGTAATGAGGAGCATTATAGTGGAACCATCTCATAATGAAACACCTTTAATCTTTTTATTCAACAATGATAGGAATCTTATTTCACTTACATGCCATATGTACAGTGTTGTAACAAGAAGAATTTTGATAGCCTTAAGTTTTGTGTGGAAACAAAATTGGTAGCATACTGATGAACTGACAGACTACACTGTAGCAAAATATGATCTGCACTATGGTGTGCTTAGATCAACTGAACTCTAAATATATTTGTATCATTACTAATGATGGGAATCGGTAAGAAATTCATAATCGATAATCGGTTCCCCTTAACCAACTGATCATCAGATATAATTAGTTACTAATCTTTTCTTTCATTATCTGATTACTATATAACCTCAGTTATTATAAAAGTCAGCAAGTCTCTTGACAACTCTATCAGGGTCTGATCAGTGTTGTGCCCTGATGGACACCCAAGAAGCTATATGTACAGTAATATAATGATGTGTATGGGTTTCCATTTGCTGAAGTTAGTTACCAGTGTGGAATACATCATTCCATGCCCTGTTCAATTTTTTGTTTGTTTTCTACTTAATAGGAATGAGTTATGAAAGAGAATAATTATCAATGAATAAGGGGAAGGAAATGACAAATTCTTGAAGATGACAGCCTTCTTAGTGATACCAGATTATTTTCTAGTAGCTCACCCAAGTATATGATCCTGAAATTTTTTAGCGACTTCTTTGTCAATTTAAGGAATAAGAGTAGAAAGTATGGAAATAATGAGGAAAAAATTACTTACTTTGATAATGCTAACCATGTTTTTCTCAACCTATACACTGAGTGCGCCTGCAATCCTGATATAATGGCTTTCAGGGAAGAGAAATTTTTTAAATTTCGAAGTTCCTGTAAAAGAGAGAAACATTTTAAATAAAAATGATGTTTACTATCCAGTTGTTTATTGTTTTCAAATATTAAAATATTGTACATCATATTTTTACTTGCACACAGCTTAAGAATCGTGTGCCCTTATCAGCCATTAAATAATGAATATATGGTATGTTCTATTTTATTTATGGCATATATTATGTAGATGTTTCATGTAATGTACGCATCAAAGGGAAAATATTTTTGTATTTCTATGGAAAAATCATGGGATAATATGTGAAAAATATTGCCAACAGTTAATTTAAATTAATTAGTGACTGTCTGTGACATCACGAGGTTGGTTTGTTTACAATGGTTACATTATTATAGCTTCAAATACGTGCATGAAGAACATAAAGCTATTTAATTTCTAATCAAACATTCTTTATGATAAAGCAAAAACAGGAACCAATGTTTTTTAAATTTGGCCCAGATGCATAATGATTTATCTGTTTTCAGTGATAGATCCAGCAAAAACATCTTTTACTTTTACTTTAGAAATTCTTACAAACTTAAATTCTTATGAATTAGAAAAGGTACAGCTAAATTACAAGTAATGAGTATATAATTTTATGATAATGACTTTGAGTAAATAATTTTATTAAAATATTTATCTCTAACAACATTCTTTGTTATGCAATGCAGTGAACATAAAAGTAACCTTGTGATGTAGTCCTCTGATGCTTTTATACCATAGCATTTTACATGAGCATTATGGTGGTGTAAAATATGTTTGATGTTTTTAAATTTGAATTATTTCCACAAGCACAAATGTTTCCATCAAAATTGATATTTTCTACATTTATTAAGTGAATACTTGTCAGCTAAAAAATTGATATTTTCTACATTTATGAAGTGAATACTTGTCAACTAAAAAATTGATATTTTCTACATTTATGAAGTGAATACTTGTCAAGTAAAAAATTGATATTTTCTACATTTATGAAGTGAATACTTGTCAATTAAAAAATTGATATATTCTACATTTATGAAGTGAATACTTGTCAACTAAAAAATTGATATTTTCTACATTTATGAAGTGAATACTTGTCAACTAAAAAATTTATATTTTCTACATTTATGAAGTGAATACTTGTCAACTAAAAAATTGATATTTTCTACATTTATGAAGTGAATACTTGTCAACTAAAAAATTGATATTTTCTACATTTATGAAGTGAATACTTGTCAACTAAAAAATTGATATTTTCTACATTTATTAAGTGAATACTTGTCAACTAAAAAATTGATATTTTCTACATTTATGAAGTGAATACTTGTCAACTAAAAAATTGATATTTTCTACATTTATGAAGTGAATACTTGTCAACTAAAAAATAGATATTTTCTACATTTATGAAGTGAATACTTGTCAATTAATAAGAAATGAAACATCTGCAAATTAAGAGTGAATGATTATAAACAAATATGCTGCTGACTGAACAATACTAAAAAAAAATTCTTTTCTTCAAAAATTTTTAAAATATCATTAGGACTTTCTAAACAGATCATCAGCTTACACCAAAGTAAACGTCAATCCATATAAACTTTTCTGAATGATCAAGGTGTTAAAATTTAACTTTGCTGAGAAATTTGTTCATTTATTTAATTGGTTTGCTGCTACAATAAACCACAAATTATCAAAATTACATCAATAATTTAAATTTTTAAAAGAGTAAAATATATGGCATTCTCCTCCATAAACATTTAAAACTAATTTTATCTGATCTACTGAGATCTCGACTGAAATTTTAGATTTTAAATTACTGTACCATAACTGCTTTAAAGGATGAAAATATATGTACTTGTTCTTAACTCATTCTTTTGATACCAGAAAAGTTCATTGTTCTTTCATTACTCAAGACATTTCCAACCAGCACATTCAGAAAAATATTCCTGTTTGGCTTTAAAATCTGAATCTGGAAAGTACAGAAAATTACCAGGCCAAAGAACACTTACTTGAGCAATATCTATCCATTTCTGTATTATTTTGGCACGCTGAGAAGTTTTGAGATCAGGGTGTTTTAGCACTGTAGCTATAACCCTCAGAGAAACACGATTAAATTGTTCAATAGTTGCTAACACACTTCCTGCCACTGTTCCGCCTCTACCATTTTTCCTTGTTCTCCTTGCCCACACAGCTCCTAGACAATGGTGTGGTACAACTCTCTTGAATAACTCCTATCAAAACAGTAGAAAACAAATTTTTGCAAAAACTAAAATATCCACAATTTTGAAAAGACAAAATTAGTTGCACAAGAAATTAGATTGTATTGAACCTATTGTCATACAAAGTGTGGTTATCTTTTCTGTAAATGTACTGCTGTCTGTGATATCTGAGAAAGTCTTTCATTTCTGCAATATCCAATGATATTACAATATTAAACTCTCTTACAACAAAATGTTCCATTTTCTAAGCCTCCACCAAATGACTACAATTTTATTATCAAGCAATCATAAAACTCATAACAGTTGGTTTAAGCAATATTATGTAAGTGTGTGTGTGTATTTTGATTTTTAACGTAACTTTAACAATTATCCAGTCATTTTGCTATGTCTGCAGTATGGCAGTTTAAAATGATGTCTAGCACTGGGGCAACATGCCGCAGACATGTAGTATGATGTCCCACCCAGTCACATTATCCTGACACCAGACCGACCAGTTCTAACACTAACTTCTTAATGCTGAGTGCCAAGCAAGGCAGCTGTTAGTACCGTTATTTTTATAAGTCTTTGGTATGACTCGGCTGGGGTTCGATCCCACAACCTCCTGCATTTGGGGCAGACATTCTAAGCATTAGGCCACTGAAGCGGTTCAATATTTTGTAAGAATACAACTTACTGCATCCCTATATGTGAGCTGCTCAGCAAAATGCTGGTTTGGGATATCGACAAAGTTCAAGGGTTGGTGGTAATCAGACAAAATCATCTGATCTACTTCTTCGCAAAAAGAATTAAATCCTATGCCTGCATCTGAAAAAAAGGGAGAGAAAAAAAGAAAAATGGATCAAAATCATTTTCACCAGCATCACTGTTAAATCAGATTTGAAAGTTGTGTATGCTCCCACTGAACTGCAGGTCATGATGACCTGAAAGTAAACAAAACCGAATAAAGTTTTAAAAAAACCCATTTAAATTCCACAGAAATATAGTATGGTCATCTATATATGAAAAAAGAATGTGAAAGAGATAATTTAAATTTCTAATGTAAACTTTATTTGTGTAATTGCACTAACAGCCATTGTGGGACAGATATATCTAAGTGAAGCAGAATTGACAGACAATACCAAAATCAAGAAGCCTGATTGCAAGCAGTAGATACATAGCAAAAATAGTGAGAGGCTCATATATAAATGCCTTGAATTCTAGCAATATTCATTTTCAGTTAACTATATGCATATTCTGAACTAAATGATTCCACATATTGCATTTTATATACAATTTACTATATATTTATAAATATATCATGTCCATCTGCCAATAATAGAAGCCCTGGTCTGCTGTTGCACACTGTCTAGGCAGGGTATATTTTCTTTCTTCTACTGATTACTCCTAACAAACTGCATGGACACATCTCTGCCAGCACATTATACGATGTTAGATCTAGGTTTATGCAGCTTTATGCAGGACTTGTCCTTCAAGTGAGTTTTTACAGTAAGCAATATATGAGCTATCAAAGTTCTAGTCTGTGAAATAAATGGCCTGGTTATTGCATTACATATTTAAAGTCAACTGGAATACAACACTGCACTACACCCAGCATCACTCAATACAACACTGCACTACACCCAGCATCACTCCATACAACACTGCACTACACCCAACATCACTCCATACAACACTTCACTACACCCAGCATCGCTCCATACAATACTTCACTACACCCAGCACCACTCCATACAACACTGCACTACACCCAACATCACTCCATACAACATTGCACTACACCCAGCATCACTCCATACTACATTGCACTACACCCAGCATCAGTCCATACAGAACTGTAACTGAGTAATGAATTATATAACGTTAATCACATTCACAATCGAGCATGAATTTTCTTCTATTAATACATAACTGAATTTTTAATCAATTAAACAAAGTACAAAAATAGCACGCTTGGAATGCATGTACACAGAAGCATTTTCTGGCACTTATGCACAATAAGTTTGTATATGGTGTCAACAAAATGCAAAATTTGAGCAAGGCAAAGGAGTGCACTGGTGGTCCTGCAAAATGCATTATAACACCCTACATCACACCACATAATCATTTTTCATGAGAGACTGGCATCATATTTGTAAGAATATTTATTTCCCCCTGAAAAAAATCAAACTGATGATTCATTCCCATGTTGCATTATAATAGCAAGAGAGATGGAATGGTCACAAATTCTTGATACAACCATAAACACAAATTTCAACCACTGGAGTCAAATTACTATCAATAATTGCAGAAGCTCGTGACTTGATATCTGACACACCCATGTTTTCCGAAGTCACATTCTAATGAACTTGTCAGCTACAAGTAAGACCAAAGTCACGTTCTAATAAACTTGTCAGCCACAAGTAAGACCTAAGTCACATTCTAATGAACCTGTCAGCCACGAGTAAGACCAAAGTCACATTCTCATGAATTTGTCAGCCACAAGTAAGACCAAAGTCACATTCCAAAAAACTTGTCAGCCACAAGTAAGACCAAAGTCACGTTCTAATAAACTTGTCAGCCACAAGTAAGACATAGTGATTCTCAGAGCTAAGCTGCTTCATGTTCATTATCTCACCACTGCTACAGTAGCCAGACTGGTCTAAGAATGAAGGGACGAAAATGTATACTGACACTCTTTGACTTATTTCTGCCTTACAAATTTAATTTTTAGATTCTTCTTTATTAAATATATCTTAACTCTTTCTGGTCTATATGGTTGTGTAGCACAATATCCCAATGGCTAAAAATTTTGAGAACAAGTTTTAAATTGAATTTTAATTTGGTTTGTTATTCTGCTTTTTCTACATTTTATTTCGAAATACCGTTAAAAGGATGGGGGATGAACAACATGCTGTCTGTTTTTGTTTATCCAGCATGTACATCAGACTCATATTAAAACATTTTTCAGGTACAAAATCATTCTCTGGAAAACCCATTAACACTCTCCAGCTCCAAGAACCTTAAATACTTCATAGCTTTAAAAATAAATTGCCATCATCACTATCAACAGCCAGTATTCGCCATTCCAAATCACCATTTAAAAAGGAACCCCACTGGGAATCAGCGATATGAAGTTTTCTAGTAGTCTATATTTCAGATGCACATTTAAAAAACGTCCTTGCTGCAAGGTGCAAACCACAACACAATGCTTTTTCCTGGGCAAAATGTACCAATCAAATTAAGTTTAACAACCATTTAGGTCAGACTGAAGAATGTCATTATTTAAATTGTTATGACAAAAATGACATGTCATGACAAGTGTAACAATACTTCTACTGGTTAGGCTTATGCAGTGACAAGAACTTTAAGGGTGAACAACTGTGCCAAGCATATTTTTGTATGCATTGCTTAAAACTAATTTGTGGAAGTTCTTGTGCATCACTTACCTCCATGTATGCAAATTTGTACAAACTTTGCACAATTCATGCAATCATGCACCCTGGCAGCATCTCTGGTACAATGCCACAGTAAATATAAAACTGTATGCAACAAAAGCAGTGGAAACAGTTTCCAACATAAAAACACCAGGTAAGGACTGAATGGAAGCCTCTGCTCTCATTGGTCAGGTTTATTCATACCTAACATACTCTCATACATAGACCCTGATTGGTTGTTACACAAGGTGCCAAAAGATCAATGCTGCTCATTACTCCTAACAAATTGCAAAGAACCAGATCTGTCAACTGTCATGGAATTGTATAAATCCTTTTATTTATTAAATACATGTAATCAGGTTTAGTTTTTTTGTACAATGATATCCGAGGGTGATTTATATATATTGTACAATATTTTGAAATAGTGAGTTTGGTTCAGCCTATGCAACATGTGTGAAGTGCTTTTGACGGGAAGAACCAAATGCTTTCAGTGCACAGACGATATACGTGAATAAATGATTCACCGTAGGTATAAAGTCTTTACATTACAGAATGTCTTGTCAGTGAGTGATTTAATGTAAGGAATTGCTGAAATGGTATGTGAGTTATTAATTTCTTGTGTGTAAGTTATAACTATTCTACAACCACGTTTATCTTTGTATATTTTCTATGTAGATTTGGTAACCATCAGCAGGTCAAACTCATGGCTAAATTATATTAAACAGTTTTAAATTTAACATAAAAGAGTAATTTTAATAGTTGTCAAATATCATTGCAAAACACTGTTTATCAAAGTTTAATGCAGATATTGTTTATATGACAAAGATCAATCAATTAACCCAATTAATTCTCTTGGCTCTATTAATATTTTGTCTACTGAATATGCAACTGCCATTACCTCTTTTACCAGCCAACTCTTTCTGGAATTTCTCAATTTTGTGTTGTGCTCTAATGGCCAGATCAGAGTCAGGTATGTAATTCTTGGCAAATTGTTCCAGTGTATGGAGACAGGGATAATCAGGAGGTTCTCTAAAGTCCTCAGGATACGTGTCAAACCATACAGATATCACAGACTTTATTGCTCTGAAATAGATTTTGCTTCCTATAATTACCAAAATTCATGCCATGATCAACTCTTGGTATAAAATCAGATACAATGAAAAATGTCAAAGCATCACAATCAGCATTTATTTCTCAATTATCTTTACTACCTATCTTACTATTATATATATATATATATATATATATATATATATATATATATATATATATATATAGAGAGAGAGAGAGAGAGAGAGAGAGAGAGAGCGAGAGCGAGAGAGAGGAGAGAGAGAGAGAGATATAAAGAGAACAAAATCATTTCAGTTGTACTTATTTGTAATTCTTCCAATTTTCATGCATTAAAATTGATCTCAGAATCAATCGCCATGGGAACATGCTATTCAAGTCCGTTATTTAGACACTAATACGGCATGCCTTCCGAAACAAAAATATTGGGTGTGGCATCTTAATTACAAAACTGGATGATCATGAATTAATTTTACATTTTGCAAAGAGCATTCATGTGCTCAATCCCAAGTGCTTTATTTCATTACTCTTATATTCCACTTTTAAAACTGTTTTGATTTGTCCTTTATCGGACCTAACATGTTTTGAAGTTTGCAAAGATCCATCTGCTCTAACATTTTTTTGTCATGTAACATCCAAATGTCACTGCATAAAGTGTCTTGCTTATAATTTGGCACCAATATCTATAAAACCATACTATGGTCCACTTCTTAACTTTAATATGAATATAATTAATCTTGAGACCAAGATCAAAATGATGAAACCCCTCTGTGGTCTTGGAAATAAACTTGTATTTATAAGAGTAGAATTAAAAAGTTGATATTAAAAATGATAAACACAACTTTTACTGATTTTGATTTATTTTATTTTTTATTTACCAAAACTGTGTAATCTTTATGCTGGCGAATATAAAACATAATTCACTGAAAAAAACGATGATTATGACAAACGCATAATGGCTGATATGTATGCATTTAACCCAAAAAATAATTTTCCAAATTTGCAAATGGAATTTTGTCCAAGTGCTGATGCGAAAGTAACAAATGGTAGTAAAAGTTATTATTGTAGGGTTTATCTTCTAATTTAATTTTAATCCTTAGCACGTCATTCTTTCAAGATCACGTGCACTATACTTATTCGGCTACACTCAGACATAAACACAGTGCATAACTAATGAGCATGACCTCAACAGACAGCATAGAAAATCCTTGAGACCTCTGATTAGAGAAATCTCAAACTTTTATGCAAGCATTAAAAAATTCACCTGGTCAACAAGTTTTATTGAGTCCAATGGGACACATAGACTGAGGTTTAAATCATGTGTCATTTTTAATTTTATTGCATCAGGGATGGACATATATGCCTTACTGGAAGATCGGCATATATATACACACACACTTTGTTATTTAATAAACCGCCATCACGTGACCGCCAGTCAACCAATTTATGCTATGATGGACCCTCATTAATTTCTTTAAATGACCACTCCTTGGCTCTTCATACTATATTGTGCTCAAGACTAAAGCACACTGGGACTACATTCAACATTACATGGAAGCGAAAAAAGAAATGTTTCAAAGCTGGCCATCGTAGAATACAAGGAAGAACTCCAGTTATCTCCCTTTTGCCCTTTCCAGCTGAACATTTTTAAAAATGTGGCTGTTGATTTTGATAATCTTGTGCAAATCCATCTTAAATCGTCAAATACTGTCAACTGTCCCAGAGATACCACTGTGTATTGCATTATTCATATACATGCCAATCCCTGACGAGGAAAAAAACGTAATCCAAGTGATCAAAAAGCTGAATCCAGGCAGAAAAAGCGTAATCCACATATAACATAATAAAATTTTAATAAACTATGATTTATTGCGCCTCTCATCTTTTAACATCCTTTACTGCTTCAAGTTTTCATATGTAGCACTCTTAGCCTGACACACACATCGACTAGAATCCATCTGAAGACTTTTAGAGCCAAATATTAAAATTGTTTCCACACGGCCTGTAACAGACGTCACATGATGCTCCTCATGTCTTCATATTTAGAGGATTCAGCCATTTATTGTTTCATTTATTTTTTTGCCATTTTCTAATATATCTGTGAAATTATTTAAAAAGCGATATCTTTGCTCTCATATACGTATCAACTAAAATAAAATATACTTTTTAGCGTGAAATACCTTTAGACTGGTTCTCCACCAAATATCAATCAGAACAAAAAAATCTGCCCGTAAAGATTTAAATTAGAAAACCAGTCTGTTCTCTCCTCACTAAGCCATACTGCTGCTAAAATAGAATACAAGGTCAAAAGTTTCTATAAATAGAACATGATACTGTTAGGAAAGTCCACAGACAAGCGTACTCTTATACTGTAGTTAAGTAGCAGCCATTTTTTCTAAAATACTGTCTGTGGGATTAACTGAATGTTAATAAAAATGAGAAAACAAATAATTGGGTTTTTGGGAAGGTGGATATGTCAAAAAAGTGTAATCCATAAACGGTTACGCGTAAGGCGTAATTTTGTGAAAAAAAGCTTAATGATTACATCAAAAGCGTAATGGTTGGCATGTATGTATTCAATGCCCAATCAATAGGACCACCAGAAAAGCACTCAGAAATAGTTAATTATCAATGACCAGAATATCAACGTCTTCTTCCTGACAGAAAAATAGCTAAAAACATCAGGCGATGAGCCCAAGAGTGTGGATTTAACACCCATCGCTTACTCCTTCGTTGTTCCCCTGCCACTCTCACAGAAGTGGAACTGCTGTCATCACAAACAATTCTATGATAAAATGTCTTAAGTACAACACAAATTTCTATTTTTGCCACACATCATTTTGAACTAATCCAAACAACACTCACACTGGAACAAAGGTCAGTCCATTTTTTTCTGCCTCTTCCACCCTTCTCCTAGTAGAAAAAAACAAGCTGACTGAATCACTCTTTTTGGAGCAGTTTCCAAATCTTCTGGAGTATGGAAATTCGATAGGTGACAGCCTAATTATTCTTGGAGATTACAACTTTCATTTTGACTGTCCTGGAAACCCAAACTCATCAAAACTCCTAGATACTGTTCATGTTTTCAACCTTAAACTATCAGTTAACCAGCCCATACATAAACTTGGTCACATTTTAAACTAGAGTCTTCAAAGACCTGATGATAATATTCTGTTATCCACCCTAGTATCCTACAAATTTCATCAGATCACCTCTGCATTATTTGCCATCTCGATATATCTGGTCGTATCAGTCCCTAAACCTCCACCTTTATTTGCTACAAAGTGATACCTCCAAATGATGAACAGAATCAAACTAATGCATGACATCCAAGAAAACCTAACAACTTTCTTACCTCTTACAGAAAAACAACTCGATAACGACCTGCGTTCATTGCTTGAAAACATGCCTTAGCCACCAAGTGCAGAGTATCAATTAAAAAGTGTTCTCCGTGGTATAGCAGTGTTAGGGACCAACTTCACACTGCTAAAAGACACAGCCGTGAAGCAGAGAGGCTTTGGCTTTCCACCAGACTCACTATTCATAAACAAATCAATGAATCCGCTAAAATAACATCACATATATAGTCCATTTAGCCAAATTATCCCAATACAGTACTAAGATCACGGAGAGCTCCAGCTGTAAAGAGCTCTTTGAGATAACGAACAAACTAATGTCAGGGAACAAATGTACACCACTTTGAACTACCTTCTCTCCAGCAGACCTTCCAGACCTATTTGCAAATTTCTTCCATGACAAGGTACAAACCATTAAAGATATGCTTGACAACACAATTTCAACTGACTTGTCGTCACCATACAATTATGATACAGAATTTCAGTGACAACCATTAGGAGCATTTGAACCTGTCTCTATAGTACAGAAAATCGTGATAAAGAGTGCATCAAAGTCATGTGAAATTGATCCAATTCCATCACTGCTACTTGAGTACTTAGACCCAATATTGCCTTCACTAACTGATGTTATTAATATCTCTCATCAGGGGAATTCCCATCATTTTTCAAAACTGCCATCATAAAGCCTCTGCTAAAGAAACCAACACTTGACCATAACGATTTAAAGAACTACTGCCCAGTTTCTAATCTCCCATTCATATAAAAAAATCTTAGAAAAAGTTGTTTTAACCCAATGTGTATCTCATTTGAATTCAAACAGTCTTTAAAGCAATTTACAGTCTGCATATCGCCCTTGCCACAGTACTGAAACTACTCTTCTGAAAGTAGTTAATGACAGTCTCTCTGCTTTGGATAGCACTAAGATTACAGTCCTCACCCTCCTTGATTTTGTCTGCAGCATTTGACACAACAGACCATGATATATTTCTTCACCGTCTCCAGCATGTATTTGGCATTCAGAATACAGCCTTACAGTGGTTCAAGTACTACTTAGTCAACAGGACACAAATTGTATCTACAAATGGAATACACTCCAGCCCTGTTGATCTATGTTGTGGTGTTCCACAGGGGTCTGTTCTTGGACCTGTTTATTTCATTCCATACACTCAGCCGCTCTCAAGTCTCATAGATTATCACCCAGTGTCTCACCAATTGTATGTTGATGACACCCAAATATACAAGTCAAGCCACCTAACTGAAGTTGATGCTACCATCCAAGGTGTTTGTTTTTTTGGTTTTTGTATTCATATCATTATAGCTCTTGTAAAGCGCATAAGAGCCCCTAAAGATTAGGTGCTGTACAAAGTCCTCATTTTATTATTATTAGTATTAGTTAGAACCAAACAAAAAATATTAGGGTAACAAAATCTTTTTAAATTTCATTCCTCTTTTTACACCTAAAGTCAAAACGTTTCATTCAGGTCTTCCAGTATTTTTTAACACTGACACCCTGAACCATGCATATATTTCTATTCAATCTCTTTTCCAGTCATATTGAGTCATAGTGATAAATTACACCATTGCCTGCATAGACCACTTGACCCTTGGTAAAACCTTATTTTTAATATGACATACCAGCCATTTTGGGGTTGAATTTTGAAAGTTGTGTTGATTTAACTGGGTCCGATGCTCATCTTGGCCACAGCCACAAGACCCACCATAATCAAGTTTTGTCTCTAGAATGCTAATTTATTGAGATAAAAACTTCAGAAGGTTGAAGATGTATGCATGCCAACAGCTTCTATGATGTCTTGGATCAAAATGTTGCATTTTCCTGTGAGGCTCTCAGAGATTGCTTTAATTTCACAGGCAGAAATTCTTATTAGGTTATTCAGATCTTTTGAGATGATGGATTATGCAAATGATATCTTTAAGCCACAAAGATCTTGCTTGGGAGGTGATAAGATATATTCACCTTTACTGGGAAAAAGTGTTCTCTGTGCATGCCACATCTTGTTTCTGTGGACTTCAAGTAGCGTTTGAGGGCATGGACACGATCTTGTATGGCCATTGCTCTTGACTTATCTATTGATGAAAAGGAGCATATTACAACTTTTCCAATGAAGACTACTATGCTTGGTTGAGTCAAAATGATCGCTAAACCATCCAGTATGAAATGAATATATATGTAGTTGATTGAAAAATAAAAGCACTCAAATCTGCATGCTGATGCTAAAACTGTCAGGAAACAGGTTAGTATAACAGCTCTAACACAAATGGCTGAAATTTAGCCTTTGATAGTAAATGATGCCCACTATATTTCTACATAGAACAGAAAAATGCTGTCTATTTGAGTGACTGAGGCATTCAAAAGGACTATGTTATTGGTTTAAAAATTAGTACCCAAAACATGCCCCTCTCCTTTATTAAGCATTCAGACTGGAAGACCATGATCTTGCGATTCTCTTCACAATCAAAGAGGGGCCCCGAGTGGCCGGGTGGTCTAAAGCGCTGTCCGTTACGGACCACTGCCATCACACCTCTGTCTGCGTGTGTTCGAGTCTAAGATTCGGCAAATGTAGTTATGTGAGAAAGCTTGCCAGTAGCTTCTCAAGGGTTGGTGGTTCTTTCCAGGGTTTGCCCGGGTTCTTCCTCCACCAATAATACTGGCCGCCATGTATAGCCTATATTGTGCTGAAAAATGGCGTTAAACCATAAAATACAATAAAAAACAAAAACACAAAGATTTCAATTCTTTTGTGTGCAAGGATACACTGACAAGAGTGATGAAAAAGATAACAGACCATACATGGGTATAACACGAGACTGGTTGATTGAAGAGATTCAGTTTGGTCATAATATTACTGGATAGGTCTTCCACTTGATTGAATATATTCTTGACCCAGGATTTGTCCCATCAGAATTATTATGTAATTCTTACCACTGATTTTCTGTATAATCTTCAGTACTAAAAATGTTAGGCCTAGGCAAATGCACATAACCCCATCCAACCACCTGACAGCACATCTATGGCTCAAGCATACCATAAGAAAAGATAGATCATTTGTGGTTCCACTTTGATGCAAAAGATTAATCATCAGACACCCCCAATCTGATAGACGACCCTTTGTAATGAGAACACCAGCCAGGGCACTGAGTCTGCTAATAATGTATCTGATTAGCATGTTGATCTGAAGTCTATGATTGAAATCAACTTGCCATTGGCCTTTTTGTTAAGAACAACCACAAATAGAAACTAAGGAATGTGGTTTTCATACACCCTGCACTACAACCCATTTCTTGAAGAGTGCTGTTAAGCAGCTCAAGAATTCTGTCCTTTCTCAATCTGATGGCACACCCATTAGATGGGGAGAGGAAGTGGAGTGAATACACAAAATTTGAAGCAACTCCTAAATGACTTTGATCAATGATTCATTTTGCAGCAATGTGACTGGAATAACAGGAATCGGTTGCCCTCAAACATTTATATGCGGGGTGGGTGGGTGTGTTAAGTCACTGGCAGAGACAGAAGGCTTGGATTTTTACCTCCTCAAAAGGATGGATATATGTATCATTAATATCTTCACAATTGGTGGGATATAACGATGGCTGGATCTATAATCAAGAACCCCATAACGGTTATTGTATGTACCTGTGGGATGTCACGATGGAAAAACCATCACTAATATCTTCGTAGCTGTAGATATATCAAGCCGTAGACATGGGGAAACTGATGGATCTATCACTAAGATCTCCTAAGATGTAGATATATGAAGCCATACACCTGAGGAGACAGATGGGTCTATCACTAAAATCTCCTAAGCTGTACATATATGAAGCCACAAACCTGGGGAAACAGATGGTTTCATCCCTAAGATCTCCAAAGCTGTAGATATGTAAAGCCATAGACCTGGGGAAACAGATGGTTCTATCACTAAGATCTCCAAAGCTGTAGATATATAAAGCCATAGACCTGGGGAAACAGGTGGTTCTATCACTAAGATCTCCAAAGCTGTAGATATGTAAAGCCATAGACCTGGGGAAACAGATGGTTCTATCACTAAGATCTCCAAAGCTGTAGATATATAAAGCCATAGACCTGGGGAAACAGATGGTTCTATCACTAAGATCTCCTAAGCTGTAGATATATAAAGCTGTAGACCCAGGGAAACAGATGGTTCTATCACTAAGATCTCCTAAGTTGTAGATATATGAAGCTGTAGACCTGCTGAGAAAGATAAAACAATCACTATGATCTCCATAGCTGTTGTATATGAAACTGTAGACCTGGGGCAACAGACTAAGATCCCTGAAAATGTTATTGTGGCCATTAGCATGTTAGGATAGACAAATCTATCATCAAGATTGTAACTGTCCAGAGATGAAGCTGTATACCAGGTAACACAGATGGATCTATCTCTAAGAACCCAGCAACTGTAACAGAATATAATTATAGGCATGTTAGGATGGAAAATGTCTCAATAAGATCTCTGTGAATGTCAAATTATTGTAAGCCTGTTGACATGGATGGATCTTTCAATATTTGTATGCACTGACTGACATGGCTGGAATGGATGGATGGCCAGCTCTGATTGGATGACTTCAAATGGCTATACAGTAGTAAAAGATAGCCTTACATCCTAGTGGTTTAAGTTATATCTATAAGCGGGACAAGAATAACCAACTTTTCTTTTGGAAGGGCTGGAATTGTATGGGAGCAGGATCATATCCCTAATGTCAATGTGATTACCAAATATATTTGAAGGTAAAACATGGGTAATGCAGCACAGTGTCTTTCCAGTCCATCATACCATGATGGTATGTGCTCCTCCTATATGAAAAATATGATCAGCACACAACATTGCATTTGCCATGCTGTGCCCATAGCATAGAACATACCTGATAAATCAGTCCCCAAACCAGGACACTCTGGTCAATTCACATGACCAAAGAAACCAAAACATTCATATCATCAAATTAGTATAGAGTCATATGCAACTTGCTGCTGACAAAACAGTGTGTAGCCATAAATTATACAGATTTACAAGTTGTCAAACACAGGATTTGATCTGGAAATATTCTGCACATATGATTGAAAGGACCCTTCAACAGACTGTGACTCAACAGCAGCGAGATATTCTAGCAAGTTTCTAAAATGTACACATTAGTGTGCACTATGCACAATTTAATGAGTTACTGTGATCAGAAGTGAAAACCATCAATTAGTACCAGTACTGGTTTTGGGGATGATTTATCCAGTTAATGCATTATAAATCCAACTTTGAAGAGATATGACAATACGGTTTTGGAAATGTGAAACTGATGCTCACTCACCACAGCAGACAGACAAAATATGACTATGTACCTTTGCAGAATGGCATTCAACTCAGAATTGGCATCTTTCTTGCCATTTTTCAAAGACTTGTATCTGCAAAGAAAAATACTGACTTTAAATTCACTCTGGGAACACGAATGTACCACCATTGAGACCTAATTGCAAAACTTAACTATGCTGATACACCAGCTGATAAAAGTAAAGTATACCCTCACTATAAGGTAATTCATTATAGCACATAGTAAGATATGGTCATGGATCTGGTTTTATTAGGTAGCAGTAAAATTATATGTACTTCATTAAAATACAGTCTCATTATATGTGGCATAATCAATAGTTCCTATAGACAACATTATAATGAGGGACTTCTGTAACACTATATTATGTCCCTTTCACTTTCACGATACTGTATCAATACAAATTTATACAGAGCAGTATAACAAGTGAAGACAGATTACACCAAACTATGGATATGTCATCTGTCATATAGCTATTAGCTGATTAGGAAATATTTTTAAAAAAATCTGATTTATGAATGCATACAATGTTGAATGAAACCTGCCAATAAAAGTTACTCAAGGGACAAACATTTTGCCCTTCATGAAGTAAGAGAGCTCAGCTGGTGGAGCATTTGACTGTATGGAGCCAATGTTCTCAGTTGTTGGAGCATTGGACTTGTAATAAAACAGTTCAATACCCACCCATTATGGTCTGTCTGTCTGTCTGTCTGGGGTGTCCATGGTATATCCACCTCATGCCCATTTCCTTTGTGTGACATGTTTTAAGAGCCAATCAACCAATTAACGTTTGTGGATAAATTTATTTTATACTGAACTTGTATATGTTAGGAAGTAAAGAAAATGGGTTCTAAGATGTTTTCTTTTCTAAGCAGGTGTCTTCCATCAAGGTAAGGCAAGTTTCAACATGATCTGATTGATACTAACCTTTCAGTTAAGAGTTGGAGAACTTTTTCTGGGTTGGTGTAAGTTCGGTATGTAGCAAAGAATACATTTACAAAGGTGGAGTCCAACTCCCCCTTAGCTGTGATCAGACTTTCAGCCAGTCTCTCTAAAGTTCCAGCTTTTATCACTCTTATTTTTTGAGTCTCCCACATCAGACGAGAAAATTCATTACCTTCTTCACAATCAGGCTACAAAAGCAAAATAAAACAAAGATTTCAGATGAGTATATATACAACTGACTACTGAAGTGATACATGACACTGATAATGTCCAACCACAATATGCACAGATCTGGCACTACATAATGTGCCAGTAGATATGCCTCTACATAATGTGCCAGCAGATCTGCCACTACATAATGTGCCAGTAGATATGCCACTACATAATGTGCCAGCAGATCTGCCACTACATAATGTGCCAGTAGATATGTCACTACATAATGTGCCAGTAGATATGCCACTACATAATGTGCCAGTAGATATGCCACTACATAATGTGCCAGTAGATATGCCACTATATAATGTGCCAGCAGATATGCCACTACATAATGTGCCAGTAGATATGCCACTACATAATGTGCCAGTAGATATGCCACTATATAATGTGCCAGCAGATCTGCCATTACATAATGTGCCAGTAGATATGCCACTACATAATGTGCCAGCAGACCTGCCACAACATAATGTATCAGTAAATATGCCACAACATAATGTGCCAGTAAATATGTCACTACATAATTTGCCAGTATATCTGCCACAACATAATGTGCCAGTAGATATGTCACTACATAATTTGCTAGTAGATATGTCACTACATAATGCACATCTGCTACTACATAATGTGCCAGGGACCCCAAGTGGTCTAAAGCATTCTCGGATACGAATCACTGCCATCTCACCTCTGTCTGCGTGGGTTCGAGTCTCAGATCCAGCCAATGTGGGTATGTGAGAAAGCTTGCCGTAGCTTCTCGTGGGTTGGTGGTTCTTACTCGGGGTTTTCCCGGGTACTTCCTCCACCATTAATACTGGCCACCATGTATAGCCTATCGTGTACTGAAAAATGGCATTAAACCCTTCCACAATAACAACAACATTTTTTTGTACTGACCACTCCAAACAAACTATACAGACAATGATCAGCCAGGGCATTATGAGATAGCTGATCTGTGTATATGCCGACTGCAATTTGATTTGACCCATAAGCAAGTCTATATGGTACCTCAGGCATCTAAGAATCATTTATTTTCTTGTTTATCTTCTGTTTTCTGCAGATTATATTAAATCTTCGAAGAAAATATGTTTGCCCAAAAAGAACTTTCAAATCTTTACCAAATTACTGATGCTTATCTCAATATATAGGACAACAGACTAAGCTGAACTGTAGACACTTTCTTTAATGTTTTTTTAAAAATTTTTAACGTTCATTAACCATTATTGCACATTCTTATTATTGAGAAATAATCATGAAAGTAAATATATATCGGAATCATAAATGTACTGTGCATACTTATGTAGATCAAACCCATCTGCAAATAATACAGACCATGATCTTCTGTTGCATAAAGCACTGACAGTTCAGGATCTATACTGCACCTAACAGTAAGGCTTATCATTTCTTGTCAAATGCGAAAGAATTTTGAAAATGGGGATCCTGGTATTACTATTTCTTACCATAAAGGATGTTTGTATGCTGATCTCCTGCACTATAAAGCACCTATATACACCATTACATGGCTCGAAATTAGCGAAAGTCCACTAGCCCGAGGCTAGTAGATTTCCCATCGGGCTAGTAACTTTCATAATGTTAATAGTCTGATGGGCTAGTAAGTTTTTGGTTATCAACAGTCAGCATTTGTTTACTCAATACCCTAATAAAGACGTGACTTCGGCCGATGTTCTTTAGAATCAATGCAGTGACCATTGTAAACACAGTCATAAAATATTAGCATGTGAAGATGGAAGTCAATTTCTGCCTCGGAAATGTGTTTCTATTACAAGCCATCTGATTATGTGCGTTTCACTTAACAGCGCCAATTTAGGTCCCGTCATTAACAACGGAAGTTTGGAAATTGATCCATATTAATCTGATAGCGAATTAAATGGTATCACGCTTTATTCACGCGACCACAGTAACAAATTACGAAACATTACACCACACAAAAGAACATAGCATCAACTATTCAAATAAATTAGTTTACAAGTTTGTTTCTTGAAGGTATTTATTTTTGCTTGTTCCAAGTCACAAACTGGTAACTCATATTTTACGTTTGTATCAAAATAATTAGAAGAATTAGATCAATTTATTATGATAACATTACTGACACATCATTTTCCAAGCAACTACTTTTTCTATGATAATAAGAATAGCTTTTATATTTTTCCCCCAAAACGATTGAACAAATAATTGAATACATGTGGAGATATCCAAGCATATGATGGGAATTAAAATCTCACATGGGCATCTAAGATTGAAAATATTCACACTTATTATTAATTTCAACAATACACTGAGGTTCGATAATTAGGAACAATTACCAAACATATGTTATTAATGATGAGACCGTAAATTGGAGCTATTAAATACCACAGTTGTTCGATGTGCTCTTGATGTGAAGGGGGAAAAAAATCTAAACAAACAAATCATACAGAGTGACAAAAATACCTTAGAAAAATATTTCAGGAATATTTTTGGTATTTTTGTCGCTATGTATATTTTGTTCCTTTTGATTATTGTTTTCTTTTTCATTCACATCAAGCTCGTGTCGAGCACCTGAGTTAAATACAACGCGCATAGTCAGCTGGCTCCGTTTGATGGGAGCACACATTTTCCAAGTTGAAACTAACATGATCTTTTGATGTTAATATTTTAGAACAGTGATTACTTTAGCCACTGCTTTGATCGTGCAGAACATCCGGTGAAGTCAAGTCTTTATTAGGGAGAAGCCATTTGATGCCACTTGGCCCACAGTTGTACAATCATATGCTGCTGGCTGCAAGAAAATTCTGGCATTGATTGACCTCATCCTGACAATCCCAGTCCACTCTGCTGATGCTGAAAGTGGTTTCTCAGAGATGAAAATGGTAAAGAGTGACTGGAGATCTTGTTTGCGACCTTGGGTTCTGTCCGACCTACTCTTCATCTTGTTTCATACAAATGACATTCCAAACATATGATCCATTATCAGCAATACATTTGTGGAATGTTTCAGGGAGACAGATAAGGAGACCAGAACAAACCCCATATGGCCCCAGAGTGCAGGTGGAGGAAGAGAAAGGACACCTGGATCCCTTTCTGGAATTGGATCCAGATTATCTTGATAAACAAGAAATGTGAATTTATTGATGATTGAAAGTAGAATTTATACTTCTCTAATTCTACATTTTTTATGATAATGCTATTTATGAAATAAAATTGTTGTTAATCTCAATATGAGTGTGTGACATTGTTTTGGGGACAGGGCTAGTAAATGTTTGGCAGGGCTAGTAAATTTCTCAGTACACTAGTCCTTCTGGCTACCAGGACATTTGTGTTAAATTCAAGGCCTGCATTATAAAAAATATTTGTATGATATATCCCTCACTGAAAAACACCTAAACATATTACTATTCCTCATTAGAAAACATGGATGTTTACTGATGTTCCTCAATATACACTATACAGGAACCGTAAATATTTCTGTTATGCATAATAAAGTATGTTTTCACACCAATGTCTCTCACTATAGAGCCCTTTAATATATTAATTGTTCCACATTATAAATTATGCTGTAATACCGACGTCCCCCACTATACAACACCTTGTAATAAAAATGTTCCATATTATAAAGTATGTTTAAACACTGATGTTCCTCACTAAACAGCACCTCAATATTTTATTGTTTCCTCATTATAAAACATATTTGCATACTGATGTCCCTCTCTATACAGCACCTCAATATATTACTGTTTCCTCATTATAAAGCATGTTTGTATACTGGTGTCCCTCACTATATAGTACCTTAACATATTACTGTTCCTCATTATAAAGCATGCTTGTATACTGTTGTTCCTGACTATACAGCACCTTAATGTATTACTGTTCATCATACTAAAGCATGCTTGTATATTGATATCCCTTCACTCTAAAGTACCGTAATACATCACTATTCCTCATTATAAAGCATGTTTGTATAGTAATGTCCCTCACTAAACAGCAACCTAATATGTTACTGTTTTTCATTATAAAACATGTTTGTATATTGATGTCCCTCACTAAACAGCAACCTAATATGTTACTGTTTTTCATTATAAAACATGTTTAACAGCAACCTAATATGTTACTGTTTTTCATTATAAAGCATGTTTGTATATTGATGTCCCTCACTAAACAGCAACCTAATATATTACTGTTCTTCATTATAAAGCATGTTTGTATATTGATGTCCCTCACTAAACAGCAACCTAATATGTTACTGTTCTTCATTATAAAGCATGTTTGTATATTGATGTCCCTCACTAAACAGCAACCTAATATATTACTGTTCTTCATTATAAAGCATGTTTGTATATTGATGTCCCTCACTAAACAGCAACCTAATATGTTACTGTTCTTCATTATAAAGCATGTTTGTATATTGATGTCCCTCACTAAACAGCAACCTAATATATTACTGTTCTTCATTATAAAGCATGTTTGTATATTGATGTCCCTCACTAAACAGCAACCTAATATGTTACTGTTTTTTATTATAAAGCATGTTTGTATATTGATGTCCCTCACTAAACAGCAACCTAATATATTACTGTTCTTCATTATAAAGCATGTTTGCATATTGATGTCCCTCACTAAACAGCAACCTAATATATTACTGTTCTTCATTATAAAACATGTTTGTATATTGATGTCCCTCACTAAACAGCAACCTAATATGTTACTGTTTTTCATTATAAAACATGTTTGTATATTGATGTCCCTCACTAAACAGCAACCTAATATGTTACTGTTTTTCATTATAAAACATGTTTGTATATTGATGTCCCTCACTAAACAGCAACCTAATATGTTACTGTTTTTCATTATAAAACATGTTTGTATATTGATGTCCCTCACTAAACAGCAACCTAATATGTTACTGTTCTTCATTATAAAGCATGTTTGCATATTGATGTTGCTTATCTAAAAAGCTCCTCAATATACTGTCCTCACTCGCTATAATGCACACTATTCCTCTTTCACATACCTTGGAATATTTGTATCCCATAGTTTAAGATACTTCAGTTTACTGTTCTCCTTAACTATAATTTATAAATCAACTCAGTATACCAAAGTCCCTCTTATTAGTAAATAAAATATTACACTTTTGTTTATTGCTGCTTAATTAGTGTCACATGATGCAGTTTCTAGACTGAAACTTAATTATTACAGCTTCAAAGAATTAATGTTGTTAATTTTAATTTATTAAACTTCAATTTCTGCATTTTAGCCACTATCATTGATTGACACAGTTAATCGTACCTCAGTATAATGAGATTTACCTGAAAGTGGGTCACTTGTTTGGTTACTTTGAACATTGTTATAATGTGAGAGCTCTCTATACCTATGTTAGAGTGTAATGCATAACAATTTTTAAGTAAGCATTGTATACATGTGCTAAGGTGTTGTAAATTTCTTCATGTAAATGCTGTATACCTGTACTAAGGTGTGAAAAGTAAAGCTCATCACGTAAGTATTGTACACTTGTGCTATAGTATGATAAGTAACTTTCTTCAGATAAATAATGTATACCTGTGCCAAAGTATGATGAATAACTTTTTTCAAGTAAGTATTGTATACCTGTGCAAAGTTGTGATAATTAACTTTCTTTGGGTAAGTAGTATGTACCTGTCCTAAGGTGTGATAAGTAACTTTCTACAGGCAAGTAGTATATACCTGTGCTAAGGTGTGATAAGTAACTTTCTTCAGGTAAGCATGGTACACAGCTCCCTCTTCTCGTTCCTCTCGCCAAAATCTTGTGACATCATCCTGTAACACAAAAAATGAGGTTATACTAGGCGCTATATGGCACAGCAGTATAATATGCAGGTTATTTACTTTTTTTGTTTGTTTGATTAGGATTTTTAATGTAGCTTTAACAACTGTTCAGTCATATCACTACAATGTCTGCAGTGAGGCAGATTTTAGTGATATCTAGCACTGGGGCATCATGCTGCAGACATGTAGCATGATGTCCTACCCAGTCATATTATCCTGACACCAGGCCGACCAGTCCTAACACTAACCTCTTAATGCTGAGTGTCAAGCGAGGCAACTTTTGTACCATTTTTGTAGAGCAGTACCTATGTCACTTTTTGCCAATTATTCCAATACCGCGTAAAGCCGATTATTAAAATTGCCGATACCGATTATTTCATTATCACAGTATATATACTCATGTATAAGCTGAATAATTTAGGAAAAAATAAAGGCATAGAATGGAGGGGGGAGGGGAACAGTTGGCTTATCCGCGGACTAATGTCTAAACTTTCCCGTTTTTAGGTCTTTTTGTTAACTACTGTATCGAATGTAAATCTTGGGAGATGAAACAATAATTTTTTCCGTGTCCTAAGACATAGGCATGTTAAAAAAATAACTTTCGGTGACCCGACAGTTATTAAACTGTTATAAAGTACTATCATTGATTTAAAAGAGAAAAGTTAATATTCGTCTGCAAAGAGTGGCCCGTCGTCATAGAGTAGCATTAACACTGAGAACAAATGGAAATTTTGAGTACATGAAGAGAGAATCAATGTGAAATATACTTGTATATTGACAAATTAGATTCTGGTTACCTTTGTGTAATAAAATCCACAATAAAATATTGCACCGATCACATCCTGATACGAAAAACTACAATATTTAATGTCGGCATTAGCACATGGTTGGATAGCTGTTCTTTACATGCTTCATGTACATGTACTTAAATTGGCCTTGATTTTGGTCAGTCTCTTCCCATCTTATTGAGGCTAACAAGGGGATGGTGCTATTCACATGGAAATGAAAAGCTGTCAACAGTACATGTATTCTCCACAAATACTTTTGTATCGGATGATATGACGAACATTAAAGCGACTGAACCAACCACTTGTTGCAGCGAAGTTCTCCACACTAAGTTTTTTTGCAAATGCTTCATTGAACCATTTTGTGGGTTCCTCCACATCTTCAAATGTAGCAGTCTTTTGCTTCTTCCTTTTGGGAGCACAGTTACATTCAATGTAGTCTTTCTTTATAGACTCAACAGCTTTCATCCTTCCTGAACGGGTGTTATTTTTAAGCGAAAAAATTTCACAGACCTCTTTGCGAGATTTCAGCCCTCAATTTCCTAAACAGCCAGATAATGAGTTTCCAGAGACTGTAAATTAAATTTTTGTTTTACACTGCTGTTGGTAGCCATCGTAAATGTAAATAAAGTTAAAAACGAAACTTTCACAGCAAAATAAACTTGTTGTAATCACTGATCACTTTCAAAGGTCTCAGAAAAGCATAATCATGCGTATTTGGACACTTTTTTATATCTGGGATTCAGACAATAACGTATACAGGAGTTCTCAGTACGCATCAATTTGCTGTAATGCAAATTTAAGGGCTAACTAGTCCTGCTTCGACCACCTGTTGAGTGGGAAAATGTGTTGATCAATTGATTATTTTAGCTGTTTACAATCAGAAAATTCAGTGGCTGAAAGACCCACAGATGTACACGTTGTCTTTATAAGAGTACATCTGAAGAACATGACCCACAAGATAAGCAGCAAGATCAAAGACTTGAATAGCTGCAGAATGGTGAGAAAATGTGTGATTTGACTGATTTCAGAGGTAGAATGATCCATTGATGTACTTGTGTATAAGAAGAGTACATCAAATGAATAACTTTCACCTTCATTATTGTTTTCATTTCCAAGTGTAGAAATCTAAGTAGTGCTTGTGACCTCAAAATCAAGACATGTTGAAAGTTAGACAAAATGCTGTCTGCAAATTTTAACAAGAAGGGTTAAACGAGTAATTGGCGAACATTGTAATGAAATTCAACAGAATATTAGCAGTTGCTCGAACTGACATTTCATGTGGAGCACTATGAATGATGCCTAAATTAGTGCTTGGAATAAGACCTTATCTTGACATGACAATTCACTCTCACTCTAATGGACAAACAAGGGCTACATGTCAGTGCTGTAAAGAAGTTTGAAAATTAAACTCTATGGCAACTGCTGTTTCTACTCGTATGGAAATATAGCTATTGCAGGTAGACCCAATTTGCTTCTTGTAGGGGACTGCAACGTTTACTGGTGGTACTCTTGAACTCCTAGTTTTAAAATCCTAGTTATACCTCTGTGCATTCTTTGGAAAATGCTAGAATTGATAAGATTTCACTTTGTTTCAGTTGCCACGAGAGGCTAGCTTTATAGGCCCAAATAAAAGTCAAGGGTGGTTGTTTTTTATTTTTATTCAATGCGACATTAAAGCCTGGCAGCAAGATCAACTAACTGTTGAACATAGTATGGGTTGGAACTGGCAGCTTGTCGGCATAAATGATTAGAAAACAAAGGATTTGTTCAAGCTGGGACCAAAAGCTTCTGTCGACATGTATGTTTATCTTTTATCTCGACGTTGACATATGCATGACAATTTGGCAGTAATAGAAGACCAAGGGACTGGGACTTGTTTTTTTGTCGACATAGTCAGCTTGGTGATATAAGTGATGTCAATATAAATGAGTAGGACTGTATTTAATTCTGATTTAAAATTCAAAGCTATGTCAAGATGAATGTTATGACTAAATTTATATTTTGGAAATTTGTTGTTTTTGTTAAAAATATACATCGACACAGATTATTTCTGCTGATACCGATTATACCGATTGTTCTAATAATCGGCCCAATTATGAATACAGGCGATTAATCTGTACAGCTCTACATTTTTTTTAAGTCTTTGGTATGCCTCAGCATGGGATCGAACCCCCGACCCAGTTAACTGGGTGCCAGATAATCAAAATTCTACTGTATCTGTGAAAAATACACTATAGATAACTTAACATGACAATTTAAAAGATGTTGAAGATGAGTTTTATCTTGAATGTTCTTTAACAAAGAAGAGTCGTGTATCGCCTAAACAGGCTCTGAAATCACTGAAACAGATATATATCACATAAACAGCCTTTGAAATTAGCAATATAGAGTTGCAAGTCATGACAACTTAAGTCATCTATCACAGAAACAGTCTTTAAGCTGTAAAATGGTTTAAACTGAATTAGAATTTTAAATCACCAAAACACAATAAAAATGCCAAAATAAATTTGCATCACTGTAATGAACTCTGAAATTAATGAGACCCTCTCTGCATATACCAAAGCACAACTTTAATAAGCTGATCAACAAAAGATCAAAAATAAAAATCAGCGTTCTTTCTGGTCAGCTGACAGTTCCTGTTTCTCACTACCGACTCAAGTACTTTTTCCACCATGTTAAAAAAAAAGAAACAACCTACTTGTATTAATTTTAAGATCAGTGCAATAGAAAACACACATGGGCTGGGGCCCTAACTTGCATTAATGAATGTATAGATATGTACAGGGTTTAATAGCATACCAACACAATACTGGTTATATAGTGCAAAGTAATCTAGCCATCCCAAAAATGGTATTGAAAACAAAGATAAAATGTAAAACATGGTTATTTTTAAGAAGAAAAAAATGTCCAAAAATTGGACAATCTCTTACACAGACAAATCTTACCCAATAAGTTAACTAAGACTTCTTGCATCTTTTTCACTCTACTTGGTTTTCCTTAAAAATGTTGAACCCATGCCACGATTTAATTTTTTAAAAATAACTTTTGGAATAAACCGATATATAATTATACTGGTATCTAATAAGTACTTTTTTAAAGCAGTATTTTGGTCACGAAAATGACTGGTTATTTTGAGTTTACATCTTGGTGCCTGCATTATCCAGAGTACACAATTTACTCCATGGAAATTCCCTTAGCATCGCAGCAACAGCACAAAGGTCCTATTCATTGCAGATGGGCCTGTGTACACCCTGGAATACGTCTGAATAATCCTTATATTTAGTTCTAAGTGTTTAAAAACAGTTTTTTTTTATATAAGAAAACATGAAAACAGCCAGGATTTCTGAAACAAATAATCTGTCTGAAAACCATACAGCACATTTAAGCCATCTGGAAACAGAGTAGATTGATTGGTGAGTGTATTATTGGTAATTTATAACTCTGGGTAATTCCAAACTATTAAAACTGAGATCTATTTATATGTCCATCTGACAGGCATCCATAAAAGTTCATGTTCTGGAATTGGAATAGTTGGAATACCTGGTCCACTTTTCTGTAATAACATACAAAACAAAGCAATGCATTTTGAATTAGGGGGAGTTATGTTTTGAATTTCATTTTGCACTTCATAAACACAAAAGCTGTAATCTGATGGTCAATATAAATGTCAAAAGAACATGACCTCATGTCAGTGTCCATCAGGTCTAACTTATGTCCGAGATTTAGATTTTTATTAATTTGGGGTAATCCTAAAGTCTGCCTGGGAAATCAAAATTCTGTTTTGATAATTTCCAAGCTAATTTTTGTTATTAATATTGCATAATGGATTACAGATATTTCTAAGTTACAAAGATCCATAAAGATCTTTGTTGAGGCTGTACATTTTATTTACTTGGCCAATTTAAGAGAAACACGAAAATGTGACAGCCAAACTAGTACAGTAAAACATAATTGGAATTATTATCCACCATTTATAGTGAAGAACGCATGTATTTATCTGGCAAGTATGTGGATAATAATTAATGTATTTGTCAGGGCAAGAATGCAGATAATAACAAATGTATTTGTCAGGGCATGTATGCAAATAATAACAAATGTATTTGTCAGGGCATGTATGCAAATAATAACAAATGTATTTGTCAGGGCAATAATGCTGATAATAACAAATGTATTTATCAGGGCATGTATGCAAATAATAACAAATGTATTTGTCAGAGCATGCATGCAAATAATAAATGTATTTGTCAGGGCAAGAATGCTGATAATACATATTCTATTTGTCAGGGCAAGTATGCAAATAATAACAAATGTATTTATCAGGGCATGTATGCAGATAATACCAAATGTATTTATCAGGGCAAGTATGCAGATAATATCAAATGTATTTGCTAGAACAAGAATGCTGATAGTACATATTTGTTTTGTCAGGGCAAATATGCAAATAATAACAAATGTATTTATCAGGGCATGTATGCAAATAATAACAAATGTATTTATTCAGGGCAATAATGCTGATAATAACAAATGTATTTATCAGGGCATGTATGCAAATAAAAACAAATGTATTTGTCAGGGCAAGTATGCAGATAATAACAAATGTATTTATCAGGGCATGTATGCAAATAATAACAAATGTATTTGTCAGGGCATGCATGCAAATAATAACAAATGTATTTATCAGGGCAGGTATGCAAATAATAACAAATGTATTTGTCAGGGCATGCATGCAAATAATAACAAATGTATTTGTCAGGGCAAGAATGCTGATAATACATATTCGATTTGTCAGGGCAAGTATGCAAATAATAACAAATGTATTTGTCAGGGCATGTATCCAAATAATAACAAATGTATTTGTCAGGGCAAGAATGCTGATAATACATATTCGATTTGTCAGGGCAAGTATGCAAATAATAACAAATGTATTTGTCAGGGCATGTATGCAAATAATAACAAAATGTATTTGTCAGGGCATGTATGCAAATAATAACAAATGTATTTGTCAGGGCATGCATGCAAATAATAACAAATGTATTTGTCAGGGCAGGTATGCAAATAATAACAAATGTATTTATTCAGGGCAAGAATGCTGATAATACATATTCGATTTGTCAGGGCAAGTATGCAAATAATAACAAATGTATTTATCAGGGCATGCATGCAAATAATAACAAATGTATTTATTCAGGGCAATAATGCTGATAATAACAAATGTATTTATCAGGGCATGTATGCAAATAATAACAAATGTATTTATTCAGGGCAAGAATGCTGATAATACATATTCGATCTGTCAGGGCAAGTATGCAAATAATAACAAATGTATTTGTCAGGGCATGTATGCAGATAATAGCAAAGGTATTTATCAGGGCAAGTATGCAGATAATAATCTCTTGGGCAAGTATGTAGATAAAAGACATTTTACTTATCAGGGCAAGTATGCAGATAACAAATGTATTTTTCTGGGCAAGAATGCAGATAATAACAAATGTAATTTTCTGGGCAAGTATGTAAATAATAAATGTATTTGCTAGAACAAGAATGCTGATAATACATATTTGATTTGTCAGGGCAAGTATGCAAATAATAACAAATGTATTTGTCAGGGCATGTATGCAGATAATAACAAATGTATTTGTCAGGGCATGTATGCAGATAAAAACAAATGTATTTATTAGGGCAAGTATGCAGATAATAACAAATGTATTTGTCAGGGCAAGTATGCAGATAATAACAAATGTATTTGTCTGGGCATGTATGCAGATAATAACAAATGTATTTGTCAGGGCAAGTATGCAGATAATAACAAATCTATTTTTCAGGCAAGTAGTTGGATAAAACCCATTTTACTTGTCAGGGCAAGTAAGCAGATATAACCAAAGTATTTGTCAGGACAAGAATGCCGATAATAAGAAGTAAATCTGTCACGGCAAGTATGCCGATAATAATGAATTAATTAATCAGTATATGTATCATATGTGGATAAAAACCAATTTATTTGCCATGGCAAGCATAACACATGAATTTGTCAGAGCAAGTATGTAGATAATGATAAATGTATTAGTCAGGGTAAGTATGCAGGTAAAAACAAGTGTATTTGTCAGAGCAAATAAGTGGACATTGAAAGTATTTTTCAAGGCATGTGTGTGGATAATTGATGGATTTGTAGAGGAAAATATGCACAAAATGAATGTATTTGTCAGGCAAGTATGCAGATAATGAATGCATTTGCCAGGGCAAGTATGCGGATAATGAAAGCATTTGTCAGGGAAAGTATGCAGATAATAACCAAAATATATTTCATGGCAAGTACGATGATGATAACAAGAAAAAAAATGACCTTTTAATCTGCTGATTTTACATTCTGACCGTGTATCCGGGTGGTGGATTAGTCTAAATCGCTCACTGTTACCGATCACTGCCATCTCACATCTGTCATGGGTTCAAATCTCGGGCCAATGTATGTATGTGAGAAAGCCTGTCAGACGCTTTGTGTGAGTCGTAGGTTTCTACCGTGGTTTTTCAGTTCCTTTCTCTTTCAGGTATACTGCCCGCTATGTATAGCCTCCCACGCGCCAAAACATGGCGTTAAACCGATCCTTAACTTGCTATTTCATTTTGAAAAATCAGTTGTTATATGCGAGACGGAATTATATTTTATTGCACCAGTTTTACTCCTTTTCATGCAAAATGAAATGGTACCCAGAATTTTAAAAAAGAATATTGTTAATATCCCGTTAATTTAACGAGGATATCGTGATATGTAGGGGCCTGTTAAGTGTTACAGCGAGTAGGTACATAGTATAGTCACAAGAGTTTGACGTTTTATCAATAAAGTACGGCGAAATCTCTGACAACATGACATCACCTTATCGTTAATATAAATAAACACATATATTACATATTAAGTGATTTCATGTTGTCAGAGAATTTATTTATAAAACATCAGACAATTGTGATATAGCGAGTCATATTCAATATTGGATGTGTACAGTAGCCTAGTAGGCCTATATTGGCGATAAATAAACTTAAAATCAGTATCACAACTTTACCTGATTGTCCTGCCGACCTAATTCCATTCCTTCAACATTATCGCATTTTGTATTCTACCATATATAAAAGAACACAACAAATTACTTCTCATTTTCATAAATATCAAGATAACATTTTATCAGCCTACTTCCGGTCCACCATCAATCAGATACAAACGTCAGTTTTCGGACCAATTCGACAATTTCCGCCAAGATATCACAGTCCGTAACAGAGTACTCTGGATATGCCAAGCTGAGAAGCAGCATTGTTGCTTCAATTATTCTTTCTATTCATAGCATCTCTCTCTCTCTCTCTCTCTCTCTCTCTCTCTCTCTCTCTCTCTCTCTCTCTCTGCATAGACGTGTAAGAAGGCTGCCTCAAGTTCTGTTATTGTCAACTTTTCAAATAAGATTAATCAGTTATGTAGGCCGATAAATAAGCGCCTCCCCCCTCCATGTGACGATATTGAAATTTTATTTATCACTTATCGTCCATCAGAATCAATCAAGATATTTATGTGTGTGTGTGTGTGTGTGTGTGTGTGTGTGTTTGTGTGTGTGTGTGTGTGTGTGTGTGTTATCGGACTAATTGTTCTGCTAATCAAAACGTTTTTCTACATCTGTATCTTAAAAATGAAAAAGACCTCAACCCTGTCAAAAAGAGAAAGCTGAAATGGCCATGTCACTAGAGCCAACAGTACTGCAGGGTAGCATCCAGGGTGGCAGATGGAGAGGTAGACAGAGAAAATCTTGGACTGACAACATCACAAAATGGACCAGGAAAAGTTTTGCGGAGACACAGGCATTGGCACATGATCGAGACAAGTGGAGGGAACTGATCAGATGTTCAGCAGCACAGTGCCTCGACGACTACACTAGGTCAAGAGACTGATGATGATGATGATAATGATGGTAATGATGATGATCTTAAACAGATGCATCCACACGAGAACAAAAATTATGTGCTTGTTAACAATTCCAAGCATTTAAAACTCAAAAGTGACTGGAAAATTTTAATGATGACAACATTGCCGTTCTCACTACAACCATTATAAATTGCATTATTAATTATGATAATTGATTATTTTCTTAGTAATCTTTGGTCCACAGAAAAGATTACTACTATTACTAACTAACCGGTGCTCATAGATGTATGGAGAAAATTCAAAGATTTGCCAAGTTTAAACTTTGATTATAGCATATCAACAACAAAAGAAGATCTCATTTTCTTATTTCAGAATAAACCAAGAAATTTTTATTTTAAAATCAGGCTGTAATGTTTTCACAATTTCCTAACGTGCACGCTCAAAGTAACTAATATATGCCGTGTAATCGACGCATAAATTGATATGTACGATAAGTTTATAGTTGACAGCTATTTATATGAAATACATTGACGCATATTTTATCTTTAAAAAAAAAACACAAGAGAACGAAAGAAGGGAAAGAAACCTTGTTTTTACTTAAGACTGCACACACAGACATACACATACACACACGATTCGTAATTATATATATATATATATATATATATATATATATATATATATATTGTTGGTGAATCTCTCTCTCTCTCTCTCTCTCTCTCTCTCTCTCTCTCTCTCTCTCTCTCTCTCTTCGATTGGTCAAGGGTCTAGCTTGTAGACTGCACTCATTTTCACTATCAGTATAGGTATGGAGCTATTTTCCCCTTAATATAAAATGTTATGCAGAGCCTATATACGTATCAGATATTTTCTTCTCCTTGGATTAAACAATATTCCCATACATTTTTCATCAGATATAGTCTATCGAAAATAAATAGAACTGAGCTAAGGTTATTTCACAACCTAATACTGATATTCACGCCCAACCATCATACATTATGTTCCCTTTAGCAGCTACTCGCATTCTTAACTGAAACTATGGCATAATTAACCCTCTTAAACAAACCATCACCGTTTTAAGCAGTGAATTACTAGCTGACTATGTCAGTCGACACATGTTTCTAATGGTAACACCATCGATTTTAGGTTGAAAAGAATTCATAACTTAATTACTTAAACAAAATAATATTCTTTACTGCTTGTCTTAATTATTTTACTTTGATAATTCGAGACTCATTGACATATATCTCCAGACACATGGAAATCAATTCTCAACATACATAGTGTAAATCATTTACGACAGATAATTTACTTTTCACATTTCGTATCAGTATTAAATTAATACGTTACTTGATTTCTCTTAACTGCAAATGCCACTAAATCCGAACTGTCTCATACCAAAGACATTCGTACAGTACGCGAATCATATGCATTCGAGTGCACTAATTAACGCTCATTTTCTTTACTCAAGACAAATTGGAGTATGAATTTGAAACGAATACACTCTTACAACTCATTACAGACTAAGATGACTAATATATTGCATGCAACTGAGACAATACCTTGGTACCTTCACGAACCCTCGCTCGCACATCATCATATAATTCCGCTGTCTATTCTCTGGTTTCAGGCCTCTCAGATTTTCATGCTTCCTGTCCCTTGGATAATTTATTTAATGAGAACAGTACGTTTTACTGATCTTGGAACCAGCTTTCCATTTCAGCAGGAAAACTCGGACTGATTAATATGTGAGGGATATCACTTTAAAGCATTGAATTCCGTCTGGAAAACACGCTCCCTCAATTTAGCGTATTAAGTAAGGATTCAGTTGTCTAATCGCCAAAATTGTAATATCCCATCGAAGTCATATTTATCCTCTTTATTCCGCCTTTAATAATAACTGGTCTGGAAATATAATTGTTTGACACCTATTTCAAATGAACCAATGTTTCGCAATATGTTTACTCATACTTGTCGCAACGCTGTCATTCGCTACATTTAACCCAACATTGACATATCTGAAACCGCTATAAGTAATGAACTCAGCTCATGCCTCAAACAGAGCAGACCTCTTTCTCGCAGTTAGTAATTTATTGCAAGTCTATCTCATACTTTAAACGTTATGCTGATCACGACAGAATGTATTTGGAAACTATCTCTACAAAATTTTGAACCACCTAGGAACGATATCACATTGTCTATAATATTTTTCACCATAAAACACAAAGCTGTAAGACTGTTATCAAGGATAAAATGCATAAAATTATTAAAGGTTTATTCGTTATGTTATATATGATATTGGACACAGAAGATGAGCTAAAGTAGAAGATGAATGCTTGATTTAATATTGCACAGAGAAGGGTATAAATCACTTAGGTGTAACTCTTGTAAATTGGTTTGAATAGATAAAAAGCAATTGCATCTTGTATAAACGAGGAAGGTAATGATAAGATTTTCTTTTTCTATGATGTGAGATTGATTTTAACTACTCCTTGAAAAGAGATACGTGATCACCATACAAGACAGCAAGGCAGATACAGTCATTGGTGTTAACTATCTGTTTGTTCAGCCGTATGTCTGTCAATATGTACAACAGTCAGGCAACAGCTGGGTTTCCACAAGCTTATTCACCTAGGAATTGTTGGATTGAACCAACTTTTTCAACTTTTTAAACCATTATTTAAAGGAGTGAGGGTCCTTGATTTCCCTACCCTTGTGTTTTCAGTTTCCACATACTAACATGATTATTGTTTGAAAGCCTTGTATTAACCGATTTCAGCCATATTCATCCTGATTCTTTAGATCATGATCTTGAATAAATTATCTTTCTCTCATTTCATGATATTAATGTAAGGTATTTCAACTAAATATGGTATTCATTGTTTAATTAATGATACTTTGAAATCGGTTATTTTTCAATCTTCTTTTCTAACAGTTATAAGAGATATGATCTCAGATTTCACATCCTTCCGACTTGTTTCTGCAGCATTACTTTATTATGTATTGTAGGATTTAAACCAAAATTTGTCATGCAGTTTTATACAGATGAGAGCTTGAAAGAATTAATTTCCATTGATCATATCATTCTTCATTACTATTGACAAGGGTTATGTTCCGTTCAACCTAAATTTCCACAATATATCGTTTTGAATGAATGTTTCAGTTGTAGTTGATGATGCCTTAAGAGTTGTATTTCCAGTCATTCTCCTCTTCAAAGTAAACTTACGGCCCTTGTATCCTTAATCTTTCCTTCGTTTCATAAAAGTAGGTTTCTCTGTTTTAGGCAATACCAATTCAATTGCACATATCTGGTCCCTTTGTGACATAAACATTGCTAGTTGCTCACGTTTAGGCCTTATTAAGCCAACTATAGTGTCAGGGCCCTTTGTGACATGCGTTTTGATAGTAAATGAGGTAAAGGCTCAACCAAGCATATTGTAGTCATCATGACGCTTTGTGAATAGGTCTAATTTATAGACGATATTAAAGGAGCCAGTTTCCATCACTGTACTAAAGGGTGTACAATGTATAAAATTGCCGTTAGATCATGTTCCCTGCTGGATAAGATCAAGGCCCTTAAAAACAACACGTTATAGTGCATGTTCAGATAATGAAGTCAATAGACATCGTATATTCTCTTTAGGTTAGATGCTGCAATTAACAAACTTATAGGAAGCAGCAGAAAAGGCGAGCCCACATTTTTTGTAGAGCGCCAGCATATTGGGAACTACGCATTTTGTTCAAAGTTACTCCAAATAAGCTGCATAGGCACAGATCTGCCAGAACATGCTGCGATGGTAGATCTTGGTCTATGTAGTTGGACGTATAAGCAAGCAAGTACGGTATTGTATTACAGCAGATTTAAGACTGGATTTTAGAGGCTACTAATTTTGAATAGACGTAACATTATTGAAAAAGTATAAGGCTAGGCTTGATCTTGTAATCATTTGTTTTAAATAATTTCAGATCTAGTTTGTACATCAATTTGGTTTAAGTGACACATTTTACACTTCTTCCCCCTCCCCCTATTGTCTACACTGTAATAAACCTACATTCACAATTGGGTGCTGAAAGCACTATTCACAAAAATAAATTGATTTCTTATGATCAAAACATAATTGTATATTCATATGTATGTGTGTGTGTATGTGTATGTGTATATATGTGTTTGTGTGTGTATATATATGTATGTGTATGTGTGTACATTTATATATATATGTGTATATGTGTGTGTATGTGTACATATATGCATGTATGCATAAGCACATATGTCATGTAGAAAGAACTACATTGATAATTACACTGGTATACGTTTCAAATTTTTTTAATAGTCTTTTTTGTTGTATTTCATGATTTTGTATTATCCTGAATTTGATTAATCTGATGTAATCTCTGTTGAAGAGGAAATAAAGTCAGTCAGTCACACACACACACACACACACACACACACACACACACACACATACATACATACATACATACATACATACATACATACTTTATTATGTATGACTGTAACCAGTATTGTGCTGACCTGCCAGTAGGGTCATATATCCACATGAAATAACCCATATACAGTTTTGCATTTGCATACCTTACAACACATCTGGATTAGACTGCTAGCTCTGTATTTTATACATGGTTATGTCTACCATGTAGATCATGAAACTCACCCTAAAATTTAAAATATCTATAAAATATTCAATGCTCTATTGGCAATGCTCCATAAAATGTAAGAACTATCTGCATCTGAGTAAAGAATGTGCTATTTCTTAATCTGAAACTTCTGGATATCTGTCACATGCTCTGTTCTGATATGGTAATAAGAAAGGTCAGTAGAGCATGTTTGTTGAAGCAGGACGATGTGTTAAATGGCAAAACCAGTTAAAACTCGGACAGTCAGATAATAGTGAGAGTGCAGATGTTTCTGTCAATAGGCTCGGTGGCAGCGAATACAAAATCCTAATGTTAATCATGTATGCTAAAGATGGCGGTTCTGAAAATGAAAATTGATCCGACATCAAGGGGGAAAAAATGAAAATTTCAATTCAGCATTTAAAATAAAATTTACCACGGCCAGAAGCTAGTGATATAATTTGCACACTTCGTAATATTTATATCAGAAATTAAAACTTAATCGGTACATTTAATTACCAGCTAACAAAAAAGCGATTCATGATTTAAAACAAAGTAAAATTCTTAAAACTACATCCATGACAGCTATCACGTGACACAGTAAATACATGCCTATCTTTATCAAGATATAAAAAATATGGATAGAGAAGTGAAATGATTTAAAGCCCATGGTTGGATTATTTAATGACATGTTTGTAAAGAAAACAGTTATTAGAAAACGCAAGTTGTTTTCAGTTTGTAGTAATATACTATAATATGCAGAATATATTTGAATTTACTGTGATACCATAATATTAAGAACATTATATGTATTAAGTGGTATTTTGTAATGATGAGAACGCATGATATGAATTTAATGTTTTACTGTAATACTGGTAAGGCACAAAATGCAACTAATGTTTTATTGTAATACATCGAACCCATGATACGTTTGTAATCCACTTAGTATAGGTGAGATTGCTCTGTTTGGATAGGTTGATTTTTTTTTGGCACTCCCCTCATCAATACATTGGCCACATGTTGTTTCCGCTTCATTTAGGAAAAGTGTCCGCTTTTACCAAATGCTGTAAACAACAATGGTTGGTCAAAACATCTTGGAGTGATCCGTGTTTAGCCAAGTCATCTTTTATTAGCTTTAGTCTATGTTATTAGCTTTGGTCACCTGCTTTTGACCCTGGTCACCTGTTTTGACCCTGGTCACCTGTTTTTGGTCACCTGTTAGCCGTGGTTATCTGATCCCGCTGCAGAAAGTCAAAACAAATATACATGGAAAAACAAAATGAACACAACGGATATGGACATTTTATTGCAGCAAGGACAGGCCAGGACTAACATGTGATTAATGAATGAAAAAATGTACACCTTATATCACCTAAACAAACGAGAAAGCTATTATTTAGTAATATGTAGTCTTTGTGAGTATATGATTTAGAAGATGTTGAATATGTTTTTTAATCAAACGTTTATGTACAGAACATTTGCTTTGAAATTGTCAGTACAGTTTTAAATTATGTATGGGTAGCTTATGCAATAATGGTAGATAAACTATATTTCTAATGCTTCAATGGTTTGTTAAAGGATGTTTTCTATGATGTTTTCAATGATGTTTTCTAGGATGATTTCAATAATATTTGCTAGGACGTTTTCTATGATGTTTTCAGTTCATGCCTATTAAAGAAAAACAGTCTGTGTTAGGTTTCTGGTGAACAATATTTAAAGGGAAAAATGGGAAAAATAATGGATAACAGTACATTTCCCAAAGCTGCGAGAACAGGGGTGGAGAAAATCATCACTGAAGCAATTAATTTGTATTGAGAACAACAAAGTTATAGTCATTTTCAATTTATTATTATTAACTGAAACGTCAGTAATATTTATAGTTATTTTAACAGCTATTTAAATGAACAATTACTGGCTTTATTAATATTAAATATATTAAATGCTATGTGTGAAAAGTTCTTGTTAAAGGCAGCAAAACTACTACTAAATAAGTCAAATTATGTTAGATAGTTGTAAAAGGATATGGATCGAGTGATATTGAAGTAAGTAACAGAAAAGAATCAAGACAACAAGCTTAGTAAAATTTAACAAATGATTTATTTACCTAGAATACAAAGTGAAAAATAGTTTTAAAAAAATAAGTCCTATCAACGAAACGCTCTACGTAAATCTTAGTTCAAATACCGACGAAATTCAAGATGAAAGACGACGACGTCTGTACTAATCAGCTATTTACTGCATGTCAACAGTCTCTTGTTGAATCACACAAAATATTATTCCAGTTTTTAATTCCAATAAATTCAAGTAAATGTCCTTGACCAATAATTATATCTGGGCACTTTTGTATTTCCAGGGAAAATAATCACTTGAATTCAATAATTTAAAGATAATAAAAATTCAATTCAAACTGGTCACAACATAATACAACTTAACGTGTCAAATATTTTTGGCCCGACTGGCAATCCTTTATCATAACAAAAGTTATAAGACTAACTAAAACGCAAAACAGACTACCCGATGGTGGTCAAGGGTTTATCCTTCTGGAAAAAAGAGAAGTTTGTTTACCAATTGACAAATGATCAATGACGCGTAGTCCAGGTATGACCTTGACTAAATAATTTTTACTCTGACAAATATATTTATAGAAACAAAAGGTTGTTTCCCAAGTTGTCACTTGTTTTGAAGGTCAGTAACTTTTGACAATCTTTGAATTCTGGACAATGTCAAATCCAGTAAACAATATCACATTACAATAGCATGTAATGGAACAAAAGACTAACAAACAAACAATTAAATTAAATACACAGGACACTTCCCACATAAAAGAAAAAATAAATATTTATATAATAAAGCTATCTTTCAACCATAGGTAATTTATACATGTGGTTTAGATAAAATAAATAACATAAACATCAATTTTATATATGATACAAAGTTTACATGAATTATGTATTTCTGTACACTGTAAGCTGCATCTGCTATTAAATTGTCTTTTCCCTTAATTTGCCTTATGTCCATATTATATTTCTGTAACACCAATTTTCACCTTAACAATCTCGAATTTTTTGCTCTTCATCTTGCCGATGAAAGTAAGGGCGTTGAGATCACTAAACACAATTATCGGAGAAGGAGCTGAACTAATGTAAACTTCAAAGTGTTGTGATGCTAATGTCAAAGCCAAACAATCCTTCTGACTGTAGAATTCTTTCTCTGGTGTTTGATTAATTCCTTCGAAAAATAGCACACATACTGAATTTCTTTCCTCAAGTATATCTGTTTGATAGCGTCATCCTGTACTGGTGTAGTTTCAAAGGTGTGGAATTTACCATTTCAACGTCATGGAAGAAGCTGCATATTCTTATAGGAACATATGGAAATAAGTGCTCATATTCACATAATAGTTGTTTAAGTTCAATGCTTTCTTGTCGTTGCAAATGTAAACGTTTCTGGTCCAAATATTCATAATTTCTGAATTTCAAAGATTTGTTTCTCCAAAATCTATAGAGTCCGATTGCATTCCTTCGATTAAATCCTCAATGAAGTGAATCATTATCTTGTGATCAGTCTTATTAATCCCTAGATGACCAGCCAAATGAGTTTAATGGGCTAGATCAGGAATACCCTGTCTGAATGATCTTAAAACTATAATTTGATAGTTCACTGAAAACTTGTCACCAGCAGATACCTCTGGAGGTCTCCATTTTCTCACGAGAATCCCATTTTTAATGAAATAACAGACGGGTACTTAAGTGACTTCAGTTCCACTAGTGACCCTTCGAAACAAACAAGTGATCTCAGCATATTTTTCCTGTTCGATGACAAGTGATTGTAATTGTCCCCCGAATTAGAATAAAGAGAATGAGTATTTAAAGATGGATCACTGTGATCGATACCTTTTGATTGATCCAAACAAGGAGTTAAAGTGCAAACATCAAAAGCCTGAACAATACACGTGTCATCTAAATGAATACTTTTCTGACCAACATTATTCTCAAGAGCTTTCTTGTTTTTTTTTGCCATAGGTCTACACAAGCTGGGTATAAATCAGAGAAAAAGATTTAATATGATTGACGTTCTGGTCCAAACAAAGCTTGTCAGTACAAATGTTTTAACCACAACATTATTTCTAGATAAGTCGTTGCCAAGTAATAAATTAATGCCCCCAACTAGTAAAGCATACACTGTTCGGACTGTCACGGATCCTGAGATTACGTCTGATGACAAATTTACACAATAGAGGAACATTATCAAAGCTGCACGATACTCCATACATAAGAACACTCTCATTAGAAGAAGACGTCTTAGAAAACGTCAAAGTACCTGATTATACAAAACTCTGCGCTGCTCCTGCGTCCCTTAAACTTTTAATAGGGATGGGATTGCCTGAATGACCCATGAGGGATATAAATCTCTTCGACATGAATGGTTCATAATTCCCCATCATAAAATCAAACTGAGGTTAAATAGACCCAACAAATGAATTGCTTTCAACATACGACCCTACAACATACCTCTTACAAATAAAACCATTTGGAATAGGTCTGACTTGATTATGTTGTTTATTTTTCAATTTGTAGCAATCCGAAATAACGTATCCTTTCTTCCTATAATTGGTGCATGTATGAAGAAATAAGGATGCATGATCATTCTTATCAGAAACGTTTGAATATTAAAGTTGTGCGAGATTGAGATTTAAAAGGGATTGTAAAGGTTGAAATACGTTGCTACCAGATGACTTCTGAGTAGACTTGCTTACAAAAGAAATTTTATGAGCTAGGGAATACTCGTCAGCAGTACAAGCAGCATTTTCCAAGGTTTCGATCATATGCTCATCAAAATAAATCTTAAGGTCCCTATGGACACACTTCTTGAACTCTTCAAGTAAAACGAGTTGTATTCGATTTTTATATTCTTTATGAACTTTCTTGGCTAAGCACTACCTATAAAAAAACTGCTTCTTTTTCTTGCAAATTCGACAAGAGTTTGTCCAGCTTCTTTTTTATAGTTCCTGATTTTTAGTCGATACGCCTTAGGGATGAACCCATAACCCTTCCAGATGGATTTCGTTACCAAAGCAGTCAGCACTCTGCTGTACTAACAATGATACATATATGTATCGGGCTTTGCCAAAACGTGCACTCTTTAATAACATATTCCAATGCTCCCTCGGCCATTCAAAAGTTTCAGCAATTGTTTCAAAATGTGGAAAATATTTGTCCATATCTTTTCCTGTAAAAGGGGGCACTAATGTAACATTCTTAGTAATATGAAAAGTTAAATGTGTATGTAAATGGGAATGTGCTTTCGACTTGACAGAATTAATTCTCTTAATTTAAATGTATATTTCCTTTCTTTCTTTCTCTCTCTCTCTCTCTCTCTCTCTCTCTCTCTCTCTCTCTCTCTCTCTCTCTCTCTCCTCCGATGCTATTTGTGTTTGTTTCTCTCTCCTCTTTCTCCAGTTGAATTTGTTTCTCTAGAAATAGGCATTAAAAATATCGTGATATAATGAATGGAAGAACGGAATGCATCTGTGTACAAAATGTGTGCTAGAAACGTCTAAAGTGCATCATGTAGGCCATATATATATTGACAAGATTCAAGCTGACATATTCTCAGTTTTATCATAAAGTATAAACAGAAAATCATCATCTGGTTAAGAAAATAAAGTTACAAACCCATAAGGTTTGTGAAAAAATCAAAACCAATCAATGAGAAATGCAATTAATGTAAAATGTATGTAGAATCATCACAATTCCACAGGTATTAGACAGCGCGTGACCAGATATGGAAGGAACTAAGACAAAGAATTCAAAGAGGAGGAAACACTCTTATTTGCTGAAGATGAAACAAGAAATATTAAGCATGTCAGATGAATATTTTGAGAAAGATTGATAAGAAGATCAAAATAACGAAAACCCAGAAAAGCAAGTTAAATACACACATGATATTGATCGGAAAAGCGGAACATTGCGCTCGTGTTAGCAAAAAATGTTAAACGAATAAATGCATTTCAGTTGTGTACTCATGTACTCCATGAACTCATTACTTGAATTAACGCAATAACGTTCGATAGCAAAGGCATTACAAAATTAACACTATCAAATGCTGTAAAAGATATGTGTACTTTAGACAATAAGACAGAATAATATCAATTTATAATAATTAGTAATTTCGGACTAAAATCATCATTTTAAGGATTAGAATCAATTCTTGTAATCAGGGCTGTGTGTACATCAAAACTATTCAAAAAAATTTCCTTACCAGAACATCAACACGTTCAAGATTGGAATTCGATAAGAGCACTATTAGAATTAAGTCGGGCCAATCTATGCTTTGGACTTAAGTCAATTCTTTTGTTAAATTTTCACTATTTATTTTATAAAAAATAAACTTTTTCATAAAGTTTGTAAAACTTGTTGGTTTTGCATTTTCCTGTTATTTTTTAAAAACAGAATGCTCCGGCACTATACAGCTTTGTTGCAAAGAAATGCAAATGTACTTTTTATACGGAACTAAGAAGCTGTACAGAAGCCCACTTGCAGAATACTTCTCCTATCATGTCCACATTTTCTGTGCCATTACTTACAACGCCAACTGGAGTTCCGAAATCATGAAATATAAAAGGAATCTTATTGGATACGCCGCCTTAGAATATTGAAACCAAGCGGTTAAAACCAAGAAAATTAGAAAAAGACAAATAAAATTATCTTTATGCAGCCGATAGGTTTTCTTTTTAAATAATAATCTAAATGTGCACCCAATAACCTATTTTTACTACCATATAACAATGAAATATCCGGGATATAATTTGAAGTATATAAATTTACATAAAATAACAGATGTCTCTTTGGTTCATGGCTTTCTAGGTCAATATGAAATATCTTCCAGCATGCGCAACAAGTCATAGTCATGAAAAGTTTTGCAAGTTGTGATTTTGAAAAAGACACACTAAGAGTCGAAAGTGCTTATACTAGATAGATAGTAGTTTTGCATTGTTCGTAGTCAATTTATTGCAGTTATCTCAATCCCTGACACACGTGATCCCTTGCTGGATCCAGTGCACTTGAAAAAAAAACACACCTCCATATAACCTCAAATGCAAACCAGTTGTTTTAAAAGGTACTGACTCACTGTATTGTGATGTTTTACCAGTTGTTGGGTAACCGTAGCAAAACGAGAGTAACAAAACGAAACCAAAAATTGCACCCGCACTTGTAAATACAGTGAATGGGGAAGAAGATCATCAAATTTTAGCTGGTGCATATGAAATATGTGACCAGTTATAACTTTCAAAAGAAAATAAAGTGACAATGTTGATTTGGATTGTATAGAGATTCGACCCATTACGGCTTCAATTTAACATTTAAAAAATCCCCCCCCCCCCAAAAAAAAAAAATATATCGCTATGTTCATTTAGGTAGGTTCCAGTTGTAGGAAAGAAATATTGATTGATCAGGTGATGCGTATGCTTAAGGTTTTGAGCTGGGTCAAATTGTTTATAACAACATGTTAAAGTTTGAATGATTATCAGTTATATCTTTCATTCAAGATGGGATCACCAAGGACCGGGGATAACAAGTAATGGTTGATCAAAATATTCATCCACGTGTCACGTATCTCGTCAATTTCAGTTTGAACATTTTCTTTGCGTATCTTAGAAATGTACACTGTCGGCGCAAGAAGTGTCAGTCTGTACTTAAAGTACAGATTTTTTAATATTTCATTATCACGGTGTCTTGACAGCTATTAAGATCATATCGATGAAAACAAGAAATTATGTATTTTGTTATCGGTTATATGCTTGCCTGTTAGTGACTGTAATAAGGTGCATGTATTACACTTGTTACAACGGTTGATAATGAACTCGACATTGTGCACTTGTGAGACTTTTAATTCTAATGGTCTCGATTTGAATGACAGTGCGTAGTCCGAAATAAAATAAAATTTTATGTTGAAAAATCAATTATAATATTTGATCAAATAATGGAGAAAAAAAAACCAGCCTGAAAGTAAGTCGGCATTTTTATGATTAAATCATAAAGCGTACTATCTTTACTAAGCAGTAGTTTTCTCTCTTATATGTACTAAAATTTAATTTCAGTTGAATAAATAACGTAATGATTAAATATATTTCACGTTAACTAAGTTTCCTTATTGTTATAATCAACCGTTTTCAGTCGTTAGGAAAAAGTTTTTAAGTAGAATTGTTCTTTTATGTTGCTAAGGACTTGAGATAGTACTCTAATGCTATAATCGGACTTGACGTAAAATAAATATGACATTTCATCGCAGTGTAATGAAATATAGAATATTCTTCCCAATATTAACATCATTAGACAACTATAATTTTCCTGACAAGCGACAATGTTGTATCCTGTTGTATCCTGTTTACATACAGATGTATGTCTGTATGTTTACATACAGATATAGAGGCATGTTTGCTTCATTAAACCGCTAATGGAGATGTAAACATTGAGGACGAATATTAAAAGACTAAATTAAATCGAGTTTGAACCCAAATTAACATAAAAAGAAACTATACATTAGCAGTAAGTGTTGTCACCAATGTATTACTCTAGATACCGGATATTAACATCCGTGATTCTATGGTCACCGCGCAAGCATACAAGGACACTAACCGGGGCACTCGCAGTTATGGAAAAGTCATTTGCATATGAAAACGCTACTATCAAACAACAATGTTCGTATTTTGCTACTATTCTTGTCACAATTAAAAAATATAATGTACGCTTTAAGCGGTTCAAAACGGGGTCTAAAATGACAATATAAATCGTATTCCAGTAAGCGATGAAACGTATCCAAAACAACCCTGCCCCTAGCATTTAGAGGCCCATTTTTAATTATGCCACCGAAACAGTGCTGTGCAACAGTCGGCCTGCCAAAGCTCTAGCAAATTTTGTGTGCATTTATGTAAAATAAGTCCATGGCCTACTTTCATCTTATATTTTCTTAAGCAAGTAAACATTGTGAATAAATTTAGAATAGCCGTTGCTTTTACGTTTTCTGCTACGGCCCTCGGCTTCAAAAAAATGTTTCAGTAGCCCATGGTGTCATAATAATAATAATGATGACTTTGTATTGCGCCTAATCTTTAGAAGCTGAAATCGTACTAGAAAACACGTATAACATAAACAAACAAAATTATATGATTACAAAAACAAACCTTGAAAATAGAAAACGTAAAACATGCTGAAAATATGTAAGGAATAAAACATGAGGTCTTTAAGCTTGTTCTTGCTGTCGAAATACGAGTTTTAAGAGTACTCTTGAATGGGATCTCCGTGTCATTATGTCTGCGTTCTGTGGGCAATTCGTCCCTGGTATGCAAAAGAGCCTTGTCCATGGATGCATTCGAGAGACCATACCTGAGTTAGTCGAATAATGAGAACGTTGCGCGCGCGATCACATCACTCGAATTGGAAGAACGCACTTTAATATGGCGGCTCTGAACGACGCTGAGGTCTTTCTGTCAATTTGTGAAGGGATATGGGCCATATAAGGAAAAGACTGACTTGGTGAATAAATTTGACGATATTATTTTGCTTGGCATTTTAGCTCGTGTGGATGATGTGGCTAAAGTGAAATGCTTAGCTGAGGAAATTACATCTAATATGAACGACCACGAGTTCCGACATTTCAGGATTGGGAAAACTTTTTATAACTTGTTATTGGCAGAGTTTGCGGATGGTTTTGGTCAGGAAAGATGGAGGACGGGACGCAGTTTCTCCCGATAAACAGCTACTAGTGTTCCAGTGGCATATTAGTAACTTCGAAAGTATTAGAGACTGCGAACCTATTTGATATTTCCCATAGTACTGTCCAAGGCTGTGTTCATTCCGTCGCTAAGGTGATAGCAAACGTTGCTAATAAATTTATTACATGGCCGGATCATGACCGCCATCAAGAAATTGCTGTTTCTTTTCAGGCTGTCAGTGGTATTTCCGATGTTGCAGGAATGATTGACGGACGGCACACATATTAGATTAGTTAATCTTGTGGCTGGGGAAAGAGACTATAGTAACAGAAAAAGCTTCCCATCAGCACAGCTACAAATTGTTTTCGACGACAGGATGCTTATATAACGCATTTGTTGGATTGCTGGGGTCAACACGTGATGCAAGGATTCTCAGAAATTCCTCTTTGTATGAGAAAGCAGAAAACAATCAAGTATTGGGTCAAGTGTTTCTAGTCGGAGAGAGTGCTTATGCTCATAAGATATGGTTACAAACACCTTTCCGTGAAAAACAGCCACTTGACATCACAGCAACGGAGATATAACAGAGCCATATCAGGAGTCACACAGACTGTAGAAAGGGCAATTGGTCACCTAAAGGGTCGGTTTAGGCATTCGACTGCACTGATGTTGACAAAAAATGTGTCCTCTTGTTATGGCAGCAGGTGTACTGCATGAATTGTGTAGTTTAACAGATGATGATATCCTCATTTTCATTAACATGGAAGATGCAGAGGATTCCAGTCAGTACCATAACATTTTTCAAAATGCAGTAATGGGGGAACAAAGGAAAAATCTGCTCCTTAACTTGTTCTGAACTGGGATCAAAAGCTTAGGTCTAGTCCATACACATAAATAAATATGATCAGGTATAGCTGACCTATGTATACTGTGAACAATTATGCCTGTCTGACTACAAAAAGTTGCTCAGTGGATTATCATTGTATTTAGTTATTACAGGAGAAGAGTAGCAGACATTTTGTTATTTTTGTTTTGAATAAAGCACATTTGAGTTGTAACTGTCGAGAGGTGATATGTGTAAAATTGTATGGTCATACTATAGAATATGATGGTAGGAATAGAGATCATGCTTATTAAATCTGTCAGCATCTTTTCAAAAATATAAACCTTTATATACAGATTCTCATAATGTCATTGGTTTTGTCTTGTGATATGAAACATACAAATTTACAGTTTTTCTTGATACTAACGAGGTCAACAAAGTACATTTATGATTTTAAGACCCACATTTGGTATACATTAATCAAGCAAAAATGATGGATGAATGTCATATAAATCAATGTACTCTGCAACTGCCTAAAATAATACAAGACTGAGAAATAGTTGGTTTTAACATTTTATTATAACAAAATAAATAACATTTTTTAGAAGATTTGTCAAAAAGTATTTAAATTACTGCTATCTGAAAAATTAATAAAACAAACAAAAAGTGCAAGGTTCAAGTAAGTTTCCAAATGTAACTTAAAATTGCTTTCACATATACAACATGAAGAGGTCACACTTTTGAAATAAATTATAATTGTACGTCTGTACATAGATTAAATGCAAATTGTAAAAAGAACAAAATCCCATATTATGGATAGATTTCTACAAGGACATGTATATAACTATTACAAAATTTTTGCAAATATAAGAAATTCTGCACGGACTTGACTATTAGATATGAAAGCCAACAGGAAATGAAAATACAATGCAGACATTTCAAATGGACTAATATCTAAATGAAACAATAACTTGTTTCATTGCAAATAAATACAATTGACATTAAAAATGCAAAATTTTATAAAATTAAACCCTTTTCAATAACTATCTTGATAACAATATTTAATTAAAGAAAAAGATGGTGTCATCTGTATTTTGTATTTCACCAATAATGTGTAGTAAGGAAAATTAAAGATCTGCAATTAAAAAAACTACATAATATTTGTGTGTGAAGTATGAACAGTAAATTTAATTCCCCTGATTGATATTTAAAATTTTCTTGCCTTGATGATATATCTTGAGGTAAAATAACAAAAATTCCAAGTGGAATGAAAATACCAGGACGTCTCTCGTTTCGCTAGGAAATGAAACAGTTGATTCAGTAAACATCTTTTTCTTGCACTGTCAAAATAAAACTATCACGAAACCCACCTCTATAACCACAGCCAACTTCACTTTTGGATAATGAACAATATCTTGTAAAATAAGGGTGCAAATTAACAATATCTTGTAAAATAAGGGTGCATTATATGATTTACCAACACAGACAAATTGGATTCCATTTACAATGTCTTGTCTTAAAGTTAAAGAAAGTAACGAGATCACTATTTTAAATCATTAATACTGTCTTTGACAATCATTATAACTGTTTAATATCCACTCTCATGATATCATTCTACTTTTGTTTTTATTCAACAAATTGTGTAAAAGCCGGTAATATCCTGCTAAATTTTGGTCTTGTTGTTCTCTTAGAAACTGCTCGTGCCTTCTCGTTTCATTTATCTGCCTCTCACAATGTTCTTTCAAAAATTCCAGAATAGAGTTTTCTTTCCACTTTTGATGGCCAGCAACTTTTTTTAGGGACAGGAAGAGCTACAGACTCGGAACCTGAAATGTCACTTTACAAGTTGGTATTCTCTTCATCCTTGTCTTTACAGACTGATCGACCTGTTGAGTATGCATCAGAAGATGATGACTAGCCTGATGAATGCAAAGTAAAAATTGGTTGGGTACTTGGTTTGTTACCAAACAACGGATATAATTCTCCAAAATATATACAGCTTTTGGGATATTCGCCTCTTTAGAATTGTGATTCACTGTTTCCATGTAACTTCTATTCAGAGATTTCCATTTGTTTGAGCCTTGTTTTTCCATTTCTGCTGCTATTGAATTCCATATCTAAGTATTTTGATTTTTTTTTTTAAAGAGCTCATCCTTCTCTAAGCGTAAAGCAAACAGCAAATCTGTCTCTCGTGATGTCCAGACCTTGGGTGTTTTCTCTGAAGGAAACGAAAGCCTAAATAATTTTCACCATTGCCCCTAAGTGTTGTGCTATGTGATGAGCAAATTGAACATCACAATTGTCAACAAGAGTGCACTGAAAGCTTCTAAGAGAGGAATTAAGAATTGCTTCATAAGTATGGGTACTGAGTTTGATTTAAGTTACATCGAAATGTTGTAACTTTGGAAGCCTTGCTGCCACTTCTTGAACCGCTATTGATGTAAGACAGTTGAATAATACATAGAGATATTCAAGGTTTATGCTGGCTTTTAGAAAATTCAAACTGCTATCTACATTAAAGAGGAGCTCAAGTCAAGTACGCTCAGTGCTTTTACAACAGGCACAAAAGAAATATCTGCATTTCCAAATACAATTCTTCCAATCAAAGAGTACTGTTCAAATTTTGTAAATGGTAATTAAATTCTTCAATGTCAGTGCATATAATCTGGCTTCATATATTTAAGAGACGAAGAGAAGAGCATGTGCGAACATTTAATATCGATTCCAGTATAGTATATCCATGTTTATGTTTACTATATTTTCAAATATCACTTCTTGTACCAAATGACATTAATAGACTATAAGTTGTAGCCGTTTGTTGATGAATATAACAGTCGTAAGTAAATCGTGGACTCCAATGTATTGCAGAATCCTAACGAGTATTTATATGGGCAGGCCCATTAAACCTACAAAAGAAAACATTGGTGAGAGGACTATGGAAATAAATATCTATATTTTTGGCAAAAGAGCTGTCGGTAAAATAAAATGACAAGTTTAAAGGTCAAAATTATTTCAGGTTAATAGTTGTGAAGTGGCAAATTTCAGTCGTTCTATTAATAAACCATTAGGTGAGACGCTGTGACAAAAGAGAGGTCTGTATAGTAGGATGCGAAAAGTGTCAGAATTGAGAAAACAGATTCTGTTACTTAAAAACAAGCATGTCATATTGACCATGACTTAAGCGACTTTTAGAGAAAATCGGGAGAAAATAATTTGATTCTGATTGGTTACGGTTAAATAAGGGGTGTGCTTTCACACGAAAATTCGTTGAACATAATATCGCATTAGCTAAATTAGAAGTTAGTACTGAAATTGCTCTGAGAGAGAGAGAGAGAGAGAAACAGGGGTATAATTATTTAGTAAGGACTCTTGACGTTATCTGAGAGAATAAGTCCGTTAAGGAATCGTGGTCAAGAAAAAACCGCCAAACTAAAGGAGGGACACGCCAAAAACACAAATGTACTGTCACAATTCCATGTATATTGATGCAATTTATATGATGTTTGCTTAGTTTACAGGTCTGTATTTCATTTGATACATTTTTATACTAATTTGTTTTGAATTACCTTAATTCTTAGTTAAGAATGACGTGTTAACCTATGTCGTGAAACGCTATGCTGAGTTATGAATATGACGTGTTACGTTAATTCTTGAATTTATCATCTTGTTTGAATAATGATTATGTTCTAAGAATTTAATGTATTATATTAGTAAAGGGTTATGAGAATACATGTGAATTCACCGAATTTTGATTTCATAGATGATTTAGCGACAGTGTATTCAATTTATATGCTGTTTAAATTAAGGGACCCGAATTCAAAGCCTCGATGTATAATTCGCAATTTGTTTAACTGCATTCATTTGAGGACATGTGTAGTTAATTACTAGCCGTACAGTTGTTATAACTGATAGAAATATCTGATTTTTCGAACCAGGAATAATGGAAGGTCTTAACTGTAATCATTGTAACGAGACTTGGGATTGTTTTAATTTTCTTTTGAAAGGGAGAAAATAGCTTCTTTTTTTTGGGGGGGGGGGAGATCGGGAAGTTAACGTGAATAGCGACGTAAACTTTGAAAAGGGAATTGGGAGACGAAAATTACAGTGAACGCATGATACAATGGACAAGTCCGGAGTCGAGCGGAAACATTCACGAGTGCAGAGTATCTAGAGATTGGACGAGAAAAGTGTTGTAGAACAACATTGAATTGAACAGTAAACGAGGATCAAGGGATATCAGGTTATGAAAATCGAACAAGGCATTGACTTCGATTGTACCACTCGATCCTATGGTGATTTAAAACTATCAGTAATATAATGCCTAATTTTTTATATCTATTTCCAATCTTATTGTACTTCGGTGAAAGTTGTATTTCTAAACCTCGTGTATTCCTAATAAAAGGAGGTTTCATAATTGTGTATATAATTGATTAAATTGTTTGTTATCGTAACGGGGGCTCGAAGTTGTTTGTTCAGTATATCTGCTCAGTTTACCATATTTATTGTCATACTCGAACCGGGCAATTATATCGAGGGCGGTCATCTCTTAGATAACGAGTATCAAAAGGGAGTGGGTTATAGTTATTATTATTACATGTTGTACAGTATTCTTTGACCAAGTGGGAGTTAGCACAGCCTTTGACAAGTGCGGCTTATACAATACTATATAAATAACGCTCATAACCCGCGAGTAACCTGACAGTACTATACACTTATTTTTATATGTGACAAAATTGTTATATAAATTAATGTCAAAGAAACGAATGTTAGTGCTATGATTTTTGACTATATAATAAGTGAACCCATTAAGCTGAAATTTTACTTTATTTCCAATAGTATCTTGACATCTGTATTTTATTTTGACGTACCGTTGTTTGATAGCTATTCAGCAGTATCGTATGACATTTGATTTGTAGCTGACGATTTCTGACATGTTCCAGGGCCCTGTGATGAATGACATCACCTCATTTAAGATTCTGGCAGCAAAGCTGCAATCGGCAAAGTATAAATTAAAGCATAATATATGCAATGTTTCAAACTGTCGATTCTAGCAGTCTATAATTATTACTGGTTGCCAGAAAAGGTATCTGGAAATTCCTCCTACAAATACTTTTAAGTGCAGTGAACTGCGGGGAATAATGAAACATTGCAGTCTCGATATTCAATCTACAAGCATGAATCGTGCATGCAGTATCAATATAATGCATCTGAGAGCGATCACATGCAAAGTGATGTATTTAGGCTTGGTACTCTCTCTGTCTGTCTCTATCTATCTATCTATCTATCTATCTATCTATCTACTTGTAAACTTTCCTTAAATCTTATTCAATTTTAAATTGATGCAGCACAAATATGTTATTGTTTGAGAGAAAAAGCAATGCAGCTTTCCAATTCAGGAATTTTATTTACCTAGCTACTTTTATTTTACACCTTTCTATTTTATTATGTATAAATTAACACTTAAAACCCACAGCCTAATTTGGCAACTACCTCTTCGACCCTGCAGCCTTAAATTGTTAAGTATGCATATTCCACTCTTGAATATAGGTTACACTGATTGATAATATCATAAACATGTATATTTTGGAAAGGATTAGACTTGTAAGGGGTGGGGTGGGGGAGTTTGACAGAAAGAAAAATGATATCACATGGAATTATTTCTGCATTACACTTTCCCTAAGTGCTTGGACATGATCTGTCGATTACATATGTCGTGTCAAACTTTATGTTCCAAAATGGTTTTTATCCATTTTAAGTTGTAAATGGATCATCTTATATTGTCTACACAAAGCACATGACATCCCACCTTTTCTTGCCTTAACCAGTTGTGGGTAGTCAACCACTTATCCTGGAATTTCGGTTCCTTATTTTCTCAGTTCCACTTTCACGTGCCCTGTGGACGAGGTGTCTGCTATTTTACTGTCATCGGTTTGTGCGATATCTTCAGTTCGCGTCAGAACATGAGAGCTAAACTATAGCATCGACCGTAGCAGACGATCTTACCGTAAAGAAATCGGTTATCTTCCGTTTCGACATTCATGAAACTCGACGAGTCTCACGCTCTACAAGTTTCAATTATGGCTGATTAATGGATCAATTTGTCATACCCCTCTAGGAGACGATTAAATCGGAACACCTGGAGCATTTCTGTAAAAACCACTGCAGATCTCAATCACACAGATGCTTGTATATTAACACTAAATCTACCTCAGCATAGTCTGATTGAAATCGCTAGTAAAATGGATGACCAAAATTTAATTTTATGACGTTTATTTTTAATTTTTGTGTTTAAAAAAAAAGCACGCATTGGGTACAAAATATTGCGGGAACCGCAGGTAACTTGCGTGACTTGTCCCCCATTGATTTCTATAAGCAGCGTGACTAGCGATCGTTGGTGCGATAAACCCGCTGCCTGGCAGCATCTCTGTATTGCAGATAGAGGAAACATTAAACTAAGAGCTGTGTCCACTACAATAAGTTGATTAAAAGATGGTCAAGAGAGCTCTCTGGACATTAAATTTGCTTAATTTTCTTGTAATATATTTTGATGTTTGAAACTTTTGAGGTAGTTACATACATATCTGTCGTCGTTATTTCTATGGTCTGTGCTTGTAAATTTCAAAATAATTACCCACGTAGCAATGAACATGTTACTCACACCCCTACATCTGGATACCCTTTGCCACAAACTAAGTGTTGACGTTTAGAACCAGTATTCGATACAGATTCTGAAAGTATGTTTTTGCTATAAAAAAAAACAAGTCTCAGTTAAGTCATAATTACGATACAAATCTAAAAACACTGATATGTAAGAGTAGTCGGCAAGGTGTGGACCTTTCTGTTATCGGCTCGAAACCCAAAACAGCACCAGCTTTACTTGTGCAAAAGCATTATGTGCACGTGATAGAGGCGATCGTTTAGAATGTTGACACATGCTATGACGAATTTTTCAAGGATCTAGCAGAAGAAAACGGGTAAATGCTGACATTTTGTTTGCTCTAATAGTAAATACATTGTGAAATAAGCTAGTGAATAGGTAATCACATGTCACTATTTTGATATTGTAACACCCCTTATGTTATATCGAAAGACCAGATTTTAGGAATAAAAATGCTTTTTACAAATAACTAGCAAGTACCCGGTATGCGTTGCAATGCCACTCAAAGAAAGAAGGTGTTTGTGTTTTAATCCTGGCATGCGTTGCAATGCCACTGAAAGAAAGTGTTTGTGTTTTAATAGACTATTTGACTGGTTTCTGGAAAGCAACTAAGATTATTTAGTGGTACAGTGGTACCCGAAACGTTCGTAACCCGAAAGAGTTAAATCAATGAAATGGAGACAATCCGTTTCAAGATGAAAGAATCGTTCTTTTTTTATTAACATCCGGTCGTTTACCTGACAAAACGCAAAGAATACGTGTACTTCACGTATTAAATAGAGAAAGAAAACCAAATAAATTAAATGTAAATTATAAAAAGATTTAGTCCATCTTTCTTGCCGAGAAAACGATCATGGGAAATTTGTCACTTTGTTTGCTATTCTGAATCATTAGTTTCAGGAGTTTCTTGTCGCTGTTTCTTGGCAGCCAACTGGGAATCTTTCTGCACCAAGAAACTATCAAGGGAAATTTGTCGCTTCCTTTGCTGGAGAATCTTTCTGAAGTGGGCCATCGCGTTATCATTCATCAGGTTTACTGCCCTGTTAGCAACATGTTTGTTTGGATGATGGTTCACAATGAAGTCTTCGACGTCTGCCCACTTGCTGAAAATTTCTTTGAAACGGTCACTGGCTCATCATCGGACGACTGCTACTTTTACTGCTGTGTAGTAAGGCCAATGAAAGCGAGGCTGCGCACACCGTGCAAACTAGGCTACTAGCGATGTTAGTACTGCGTGGCCTTCGTTTGTACTGTACGAGATCGTTTGTCTCCAACGTTAAACATTGCTCTCTCTCGCCTTCGTTCGTAACCCGAGGCACTGTTCGTTACCACAGACAAAAAAAAAATTCGAAGTTCTTGTTCATCACCTGAGGCGTTCGTAACCCGAGGTACCACTGTATTTATCGAGCCCACAATTAGTGGTTACCTTACCGAGGGCGTTTTAGGTATCGCTACCGATTATGAATTTCATACAGCTGTTGATTTACGTCATCATAGTTTCAGCCCATCCAGACCGTGTTCGATCTCGTGACGTATCTAAGGCGCCTACAGTTCACACAGAACACACGCGATTTTAGGTATCGCTACCGATTATGAATTTCATACAGCTGTTGATGCCAAAGTTTTATCGCAATCGGATGAACGGTATAGGAACGCATTCGACACAAAGAAACAAACATACATTTTTTTCATACTGTCAAATAGTCTTTTCTGTTTATTGAAGTGCTTTTGGATACATAATATTTTTTGTCTTTCTGTCTCGTGCGTATATGAATAAATCAGAAGGTTTTCCAACGCGTGAGCAGGCCACATACAGCTGTCCATGTGAGAAGCATGGATTTTCCAAATTTCGTCTACACACTTGTAGCGATTGTCTCAGTGCTTTGTTTATGGTAATTGCAAACGCGAGTCGCACCGGAAACTGCAAACGTTTGAATTCGAATGGCATATCTGTCGGAATCATTGGGATGCGTGGCAACAGTACATCTTCTTTAAATTTTCCATTTAAAATTGTAGCTTCAATGATATGTTCATTAACTTTTTCACTGAAAGCCTGGTACTGTTGCAAAGTCGTGGTTGATTTATGTTTCGGAGAAGAATGATAGGTACGCCAATTTTCGATGTTAACACGTGCGGCGGCATGCCTGGCAAATCAAGTGAATTTAAGAATTCAGTTGGATAATTGACAACTTCGTCTTGATTCAGTACAGTATCGATTGACTTGTACGTTGTCGCTTCTCCACCCCCTGCGGGTTCGGGGTTGTAGAATTGGTCCGACGTGCCTCGCCACGTGTCGTAAAAGGCGACTAAGTACAGGCAACCTGTTTGCCGTGGGTTGCGTCCCGTGTCGGGGGAGGAAAGGATCCTTGTAGTTGCAACACACTACTTTGGCCTCTACTTCTCTTAGACGGGTGGTCGAGATGGGCCCGGTCTCGACAAATCGGCTGGTCACGCCGAGCCCTAGGAAGTCTTTATTAACTCTCTCACCTCCTTTTACTTTCTCCTTGTATCTTCTTTGATACCACCGTTGCCCCTATATTCTATTACTATATATTTCCCTTTCCCAAATCTTAGAAAATTTCCTAGAAGGCGGAGGCTTAACGGGTCAATCGGGAGGTAATTTTACTGACCTTAGAAATTGGCGACTTCAGGGTCAACTAAAGGTAATTTTATCAACTGAGTATGTCATCTGTGTATCCCTTGCACTTTAAAAGTGTCCCCTTGTTGGGCTTCTTGGTGGTGGGTGGGGAGTACGGGTGCTGAATTTTTCAATCAAGCCATCATGGAGAATTCCAAAAAAAACCCCACTAAAACGTACCAAAACTGTGTCATCAGAGTCGGATGATGAACCATGTAGTGTGGAATCCTTTCCACGCTTCATGGTCATCCAATCGAAAGACGAAACTAAACAACTTGCTAAATTATCGCCATTTATAGTCGAAAAGACTATACTTGGATTGGTCGGCAAGCCGAAAAGTGTCAAAAAACTCAGATCAGGCGGCCTACTTGTAGAGTGTGAGCGCAAAGCACAAACTGAAAATATACTGAAAATTAAGACCTTTCACGATATTCCAGTAACCTGCTCCGCCCACTCTACACTTAATACATCAAAAGGCGTCATTCGTTGCCGTGACCTTGCTGGAGTCAGCGACAAGGAAATCGTCGAGGGCATGAAAAATGAAGGTGTCACTGCAGTCCGTAGAATTCGTATCAAACGAAACAATAATCTGCAGGACACCAACACAATTATACTCACCTTTAATAAGCCAACAGTACCTAAAGTGGTCAAGGTTGGCTTCCTACAAGTTAAGGTTGAGGTATACATACCAAATCCCCTCCGATGTTACAAATGTCAAAGATACGGTCATCATGAAGACAGATGCTCTAGAAGCCAAATATGTGGCAGATGCGGCGACCCCTCCCACGGGGAATCGGAGTGTAAAGCCACTCCGCATTGCGTCAACTGCGGCAAGGAACACCATGCTAGTTCAAAAGAATGCGACACATGGAGACAGGAGAAGGAAATCCAGAGGGTTAAATACACTTCCAACATTCCCTATCCAGAGGCCAGGAAACTTGTTCAAGCTAGATCACTCCCCGGCCCATCCTTCTCAACTGTAGTGAAGAGCGGCCAAAAAGCAACGAAAGACGCACAAACTCAAACAAACCCACCTGAAGCCCATTCCGACTCGAACATCCCGCACTACAAACCGCAGAAAAACTCGACATCGACACAAACAACATTTAACAATACTCCACCACCAAAATCACCAAAAAGCAAGAAAAAACCACAAACAAATAGGCAGCAAAAAGGGTCTGATGACCCTATAAAGATACACAACAGGTTTGGAGACTTAGAGGACATGGATGCAGAAGAATCTGCTTCATGTCCTCATGGTAGCTCCAGACCTAACAATAAAAAATATACCCCCGTACTTCCTCCAGATAAATAACCAAACAGTTTGCCTCCGCGAAAGGTCTAACCTAGCTCCAGAATCTTTAATATAAAGTTGTAATGAAAAACACCATTTTACAATGGAACTGTAGAGGACTTAAAGCCAACTACCATGATATTCTTCTGCTTTTAAACGAACATGATCCAGCAGTACTATGTCTTCAGGAAACATTTTTGAAAAATACAGATAACATCACACTTAAAAACTACTCCCTGTTTAACAACTACTCTCAGAATGTTGACAGGGCCTCAGGAGGAGTCTCTGTTATTGTGAACAACAGAGCCCCTCATAGGGTCATACCTCTAAACACAAATTTACAAGCCATTACTGTAAGCGTCACTCTTCATCGAGTGATTACATTTTGCTCTATTTACTTACCACCAAACACTAACCTAGTTCCAAACGATTTAGATACCCTTTTTCAACAACTTCCCGCACCATTTGTTTTACTCGGGGATTTTAATGCCCATAACATTTTATGGGGATCAAATCATATAAGTGACAGAGGTCACAAAGTTGAAGACTTTATTTCTAGACATGATCTGTGTCTATATAATACCAAAACACCTACATATCTACACCCAGGCACGGGTACATACACATGCATCGATTTGACAATTTGTTCTCCCTCGCTGCTTTTGGACTATGAATGGAAGGTCGCTGATGACCTTCACAGCAGCGATCACTTCCCAATCTCCCTTGTAAATCTTAACTCTACAATTGATGAAATAACTCCACAATGGAATTTAAAGAAGGCCGACTGGGCCAAGTTCGAGACACTCTGTAAAACTAGGCTGAATGAGCGTACAGTTTTCAATGTTAACGACCCCATTCAGCTTTTTACATCTATTTTAACAGAAAATGCAGAAGAATCTATCCCCAAATCCTCCACAAACTGTAAAAGAACCCTAAAACCTTGGGTCACTAAGGAATGTAAGGAAGCAATTAGACTACGCCGAAAAGCATTAAAAAAATTTAATAATCATCCGACGCCCGAAAACTTAAATATATATCGCATTGTCCGAGCTAAAGATCGCCGCACAATCAAAGAAAGTAAAAGAGCATCATGAAAGAAATATGTTTCTTCTTTAAACTCTCGTTCCTCTGTTAAAAAAGTTTGGGATACTATACGCAAAATAAACGGAAAGAGCAAACAAAACCCTCTCCGACATCTGACACTGAAGAATAAAAACTTTAATTCAAAACGTGACATTGCAAATACTCTTGCTGACAGTTTCTCCAAAAATTCATCATCATCTAATTATTCAAAAGCTTTCCAAAAACTTAAAACTCGAAAAGAAAAGACACGTTTAAAATTCACATCCAACAACTCGGAAAGTTATAATCAGTTGTTCTCATTATCGGAGCTTAGGGAGGCTTTAGATAAGGCCCATGATACATCCACTGGGCCTGACGAAATACATTACCAGTTTTTGAAACACCTCACAGAATCATCATTAACATCTCTTTTGAAACTCTTCAATGATTTATGGATCACTGGTAATGTACCAAAAATCTGGAAAGAAGCAACTGTAATACCAGTCCCCAAACCAGGTAAAGATAGCGAAGACCCCAACAGCTATCGACCAATTGCACTGACAAGCTGTGTGTGCAAAACAATGGAACGAATGACCAATTCTCGACTTATCTGGTACTTGGAAACTAACAATTTAATAGCTCCTTTCCAAAGTGGCTTTCGTTATGGACGGAGCACCAATGATCATCTGGTTAGACTAGAAACATTCATTCGTGATGCATTTATCAAGAAAGAACATTTAGTAGCAGTCTTCTTTGATTTAGAAAAGGCATATGACACGACATGGAAGTACGGGATACTAAATGACCTGCACGATCTAGGTCTAAAAGGCCGGCTGCCCTCTTTCATATCCAGTTTTCTCTCAGACAGAGAATTCAAGGTACGAGTGGGCTCAACTCTATCAGATTTGCACGAGCAAGAGATGGGTGTGCCCCAGGGCAGTATTTTATCCGTGACACTTTTCAATATCAAAATTAATAGTATCACAAAGTGTCTGACTCCTGGTGTGGATTGCTCGCTATATGTTGATGATTTTCTAATATGTTATAGATCGAAGCACATGCATACAATTGAAAGACAACTTCAGCAAAATATAAACAAGATTAAAAGTTGGGCCAGTGCAAACAGTTTCAAATTCTCGAAGTCTAAAACAGTATGCATGCATTTCTGTCAGTTACGAAGACATCACGATGAACCTCACCTCACGCTGGACGGAACACCTATTCCAGTTGTTGAGGAAACAAAATTTTTAGGTATTATCTTTGACAGAAGACTGACTTTTATTCCACACCTAAAGAACTTGAAAGCTAAATGCTCAAAAGCACTTGACCTACTTAAATTAGTATCGCACACTGACTGGGGTGTTGATAGAAAAATCATCCTGAATTTATATAGAACGTTTATTCGCTCCAAACTAGACTATGGTTGCGTTGTGTATGGCTCAGCCCGGAAATCATATTTGAAAATACTTGATCCAATTCATCATCAGGGTATAAGACTGGCTTTGGGAGCATTTAAAACTTCCCCATGTGAAAGCCTTCTAGCTGAGGCGAATGAACCACCATTATCACATCGTAGAGACACGCTATCCGCACAGTATGCTCTCAAATTAAAATCAAACCCTCTGAATCCTGCTTTTTCGGCTGTTTTTCAACCCAAATACAAAACTTTATACGAAAATAAACCAAACGCCATACCTTCCTTTGGCATTAGAATACTATCCAGCCGTGACACAACAAATATAGATCTTTCTAACATTCAGAAAACGTCTATCCCCGAAACACCACCCTGGCTAATTAAACAACCAAAAGTACTTTTTACGCTACACGACAGTAAAAAATCTGAGACAAACCCTTCTGTCTTCCACAACTCTTACCATGAACTCCTCACCGAATTTAAAAACTACACCAGAATTTACACTGATGGATCAAAGGATGAGGAAAAGGCTGCTACAGCCTTTGTTTGTGGAAATCACACAATACAAGTTCGCTTACCAAATGGAGCATCAATTTTTACAGCCGAAATTATAGCAATAGAACTTGCTCTGCAACATATAGAAAAGAAACATATTTTAAACAGTTTCATTTTCTCCGACTCGCTATCAGTACTCCAGTCACTACACAATAGAAACCTGGAGAACCCAATATTGAAAAACGTACTCCTTAAACATAATGAGCTGAGTGTCAACCACAACATAATATATTGTTGGTTACCTAGCCACATTGGTATTAAAGGTAACGAAAAAGCAGATCGCGCTGCTAAAAGGGCACTTACTCTAGGACCATCTGATTTTAAATTACCTTTTACTGATTTTAAACCTTGTATCAGAAGGTTCTTTCGTCAGAAGTGGCAGTCGTCATGGAATGATGCTGTAAATAACAAACTTCATGCAATCAAGCCAGCCCTGGGAGAATGGACCCCTTCCTACAGATCCATACGTAGGGAGGAGGTAGTCATGGCAAGAATCTGAATTGGTCATACTTATATCACCCACACACACATACTTAAAGGTGAACACCCACCATAGTGCGTTTACTGCAATGAACCATTCACTGTCAATCACCTTATGATAGAGTGCTTTGACTTGCAACCTACGCGCGATCGTTATTACATTGTGCATGATATGAAAGAACTTTTTGATACTATAAACATCACTCGTATTATAGAGTTCCTGAAAGCAGTAAATCTTTACTCTAAAATTTGACTTTTATGATATGACCTTGTGTAGTTTTATGCAATATATTTATACCGTCCCATTTTAATACCTTTTCATCCTTTTTCATTAACATAGTACATTTACCTCTCCCGTTGATCGGGAAACTTTATTTTGCACCGTTACCATCTTACCGTTTTTAATTTCAACCATCTGTTTTTATATATCGCTGGTCGATATAGGACCTTTTATAAATTTTAAAAGATTTCATACTTTTACTGTTCGGCAAATACCAACATCTAACCATTTTACTTTGAACTATTTGGTTTTCTATGTCGCTGGTCGATGTTAAACCTTCCTATTTTCAAACATATAACCTATTATATGGCGCTAAATAGCCTAAAAGTGCTGGTGCGCCGTTAAAATTCAGTTAATCAATCAATCATGTCGCTTCTCCTGGTATTTGTTTTTGAATGCTGAAGATGATGGCATTAACATCGTTGTTTTTGGCTAATATATCATGTTCACTGAGCCACTGATGATTTTTGTAATTCTGTGCGATATTTGGGAAAACTTTGTGAATCAATTCGTCTGTGGTTCCTGTAATTTCATGGCACTGACTTATTCATTTCCTCATTTGTTCCCCCCTGCGGGTTCGGGGTTGTAGAATTGGCCCGACGTGCCTCGCCACGTGTCGTAAAAGGCGACTAAGTAGAGGCAACCTGTTTGCCGTGGGTTGCGTCCCGTGTCGGGGGAGGAAAGGATCCTGGTAGTTGCAACACACTACTTTGGCCTCTACTTCTCTTAGACGGGTGGTCGAGATGGGCCCGGTCTCGACAAATCGGCTGGTCACGCCGAGCCCTAGGAAGTCTTTATTAACTCTCTCACCTCCTTTTACTTTCTCCTTGTATCACTTTTGATACCACCGTTGCCCCTATATTCTATTCCTATATCTTTCACTTTTCCAAATCTTAGAAGACTTCCTAGAAGGCGGTGGCTCAACGGGTCAATCGGGGGGTAATTTTACTGACCCTAGAAATTGGCGACTTCAGGGTCATCCAAAGGTAATTTTATCAACTGAGTATGTCATCTGTGTATCCTTGGCACTTTAAAAGTGTCCCCTTGTTGGGCTCCTTGGTGGGTGGGGAGCACGGGTGCTGAATTTTAAAATATAGCCATCATGGAAAAAAAATCCAATAAACGTACTAAACCACTGTCTGACTCTGATGAAGAACCACGTGGCGTGGAATCATTTCCACGCTTCATGGTTATTCAATCAAAAGATGATGCTAAACCGCTTTCAGGTTTATCTCCATTTATTATCGAGAAAACCATTACGGGATCGATTAGCACACCAAAAAGTGTGAAAAAACTAAAATCTGGTTGCCTTCTTGTAGAGTGTGAGCGAAAGGGGCAAACAGACAATATCATGAAAATGAAAACATTCTTTGATATTCCAGTGACCTCATTCGCCCACACTACACTGAATTCGTCCAAAGGCGTAATACGATGTCGTGACTTGGCTGGAGTCACCGACACAGATATCATCGAAGGGATGAAACATGAAGGTGTCACTGCAGTGCGAAGAATACGTATTAAACGTAATAACACCCTGCAGGACACCAATACATTTGTACTCACCTTTAATAAACCGACAGTGCCCAAAGTGGTCAAGGTTGGGTTTTTACAAGTAAAGGTCGAGATCTACATTCCAAACCCCCTTCGATGCTATAAATGTCAAAAATACGGCCATCACGAGGATCGATGTTCCAGAGCCAAGGTATGTGGCCGATGCGGAGAACACACAAGGAACATCACGCCAGTTCCAAAGATTGTGATACATGGAAACAGGAGAAGGAAATTCAGAGGGTAAAGTTTACTTCGAACATTCCCTACCCAGAGGCCAGAAAACTTGTCCAGGCAAAAACATCCCTTCCTGGCCCATCCTTCTCCACAGTCGTAAAGCACAATCCAAAAAGCACGAAGGACGCGCAAACACAGACGGATCAGCCCAATTCAACCACAAGTGCCAATATCCCTAATTATAAGCTACAGAAAAGCACAACATCAACTCAGACAACAACTAATAACAATCCACCACCAAAATCACCAAGACAGAAACACAAAGCACAAACAAATAAACAGCAAAAGGGGTCAGATGACCCCATTAAACTGTACAACAGGTTTGGAGACTTTGAGAGCATGGATGCAGAAGAAACTGCTCCGTGTATTCAAAGTAGCTCCAAACCTAATAAAACTAAATATACTCCCGTACTTCCTCCAGACAAATAACAACACATACTTCCTTCGCGAATAGTCTAACCTAGTTCCAGAATCTCCAGCATAACATTAGAATGAAGAACACCATCATACAATGGAATTGTCGAGGACTTAAAACAAACTACAATGATATTCTTCTGCTTTTAAATGAACACGATCCTGCTGTACTATGTTTACAGGAAACATTCCTGAAAGAGACAGATAAAATTACTTTTAGAAACTTTTCCCTGTTTAATGCGTACTTTAAAAACGCAGACAGGGCCTCAGGAGGAGTCTCTATTGCTGTGAACAATAAAGCCCCTCACAGAGTCGTTCCTTTAAATACAAATTTACAAGCCATTGCTGTAAGTGTCACTCTACATCGAGTGATTACTTTTTGTTCCATTTACTTACCACCAAACACCAACCTAGTACAAAAGGAATTAGACAATCTTGTTGAACAACTTCCCGCGCCCTTCGTTTTACTCGGGGATTTTAATGCCCATAACATTTTATGGGGATCAAATCACATAAACGACAGAGGCCATAAAATAGAAGATTTCATTTCTAGACACGATCTGTGTCTATATAATACCAACTCACCAACATATTTACAACCAGGAACCGGTACGTACACATGCATAGATTTGACAATTTGCTCTCCCTCACTGCTTTTGGGCTATGAATGGAAGGTCGCTGATGACCTTCACAGCAGTGATCACTTTCCAATTACTCTTGAAAATAACTCCAAAATTGATGACGCAATTCCACAATGGAATATAAAGAAAGCCGACTGGGCTATGTTTGAAACACTATGTAAAACTAGACTAAATAATGATACAGTATTAAACGCTGTTAATCCTATACAGCATTTTACCTCCGCTTTAATTTCAAATTGCAGATGAATCTATTCCTAAGTCCTCAACGAACAGTAAGAGATCGCAAAAACCTTGGGTAACCAAGGAATGCAAAGAAGCCATTAGACAACGCCGAGAAGCATTAAAAACATTCAACAATCGTACAACGCCCGAAAATTTAAATAAATATCGTATTGCCCGGGCTAAAACTCGACGCACAATCAAAGAATGTAAACGTGCATCATGGAAGAAGTATATTTCTTCTTTAAACTCTCGTTCCTCAATGAAACAAGTTTGGGATACTATTCGAAAAATAAATGGAAAGAGGAAACACAATTCTATTCGACATCTAAAAATAAACAATAGCAATTTCAGTTCGAAACGTGACAGCAAATATTCTTGCCGATAGTTTTTCGAAAAACTCGTCATCGTCTAATTACTCAGATGCCTTTAGAAGATTAAAATCTCTAAAAGAAAAGTCACGTTTAAAATTTACATCGAACAACACTGAAAATTATAACCAGCTGTTTTCTTTATTGGAGCTTAGGGAGGCATTAGACAAGGCCTATGATACATCCGCTGGGCCTGACGAAGTACATTACCAGTTCTTGAAACACCTCCCAGAATCTTCTCTGACATTGCTTCTTAAAATATTGAAGGATTTATGGATTGCTGGTAATATACCTAAGAGCTGGAAAGAAGCAACAGTGATACCGATTCCCAAACCAGGCAAAGATAACGAAGATTCTAACAGCTATCGGCCTATTGCATTGACAAGCCGCATATGCAAAACAATGGAACGAATGATTAATTCTCGGCTTGTATGGTACTTGGAAAGTAATAATTTAATTTCTCCTTTCCAAAGTGGCTTCCGTTCTGGTCGTAGTACTAACGATCATCTGGTTAGACTGGAAACATTCATTCGCGATGCATTGATCAAGAAGTAACATTTAGTAGCAGTCTTCTTTGATTTAGAAAAGGCCTATGATACAACATGGAAGTACGGGATACTAAATGACCTGCACGATCTAGGTCTAAAAGGCCGTCTGCCCGCTTTCATCTCCAGTTTTCTCTCCGACAGAGAATTCAAAGTACGCGTGGGCTCTACCCTCTCCGATATGCACCAGCAAGAGATGGGTGTGCCCCAGGGCAGTATTTTATCTGTGACGCTATTTAATATCAAAATCAATAGCATCACTAAGTGCTTAACTCCCGGTGTGGACTGCTCTTTATATGTAGACGATTTTTTAATTTGTTATCGATCAAAGCACATGCATACAATTGAAAGGCAACTTCAACAAAATATCAGTAAGATCCACAATTGGGCCAGTAATAATGGTTTTAAATTTTCTAAATCGAAAACAGTATGCATGCATTTCTGTCAATTGCGAAGACATCATGATGACCCTAAACTCACGCTGGACGGAACACATATTCCAGTTGTTGAGGAAACAAAGTTTTTGGGTATTATCTTCGACAGAAAACTGACTTTTATACCACACATCAAAAATTTGAAAGCTAAATGCTTAAAAGCTTTAAATTTACTAAAAGTAATTGCGCACACTGACTGGGGTGCTAATAAAAAAAAGTCCTCCTCAATTTGTATAGAACATTTATCCGTTGTATACTAGACTATGGATGCATTGTTTATGGTTCAGCTAGGAAGTCTTATTTGAAAATGCTTGACCCAATTCATCATCAGGGAATAAGACTTGCTCTAGGAGCATTTAAGACATCTCCATGTGAAAGCCTTCTCGCGGAAGCGAATGAACCACCCTTATCGCACCGCAGAGAAATGCTTTCTATACAGTACGCTCTTAGGTTAAGATCAAACCCTCTGAACCCTGCTTTTTCGGATGTTTTTCAACCAAAATACAAAACTTTGTATGAAAACAAACCAAATGCCATACCTTCATTTGGCATTAGAATATCATCCAGTTTTGACACTATCAAAATTAATCTCCCTACAGTTCAGAACACGTTTGTCTCGGAAACACCACCTTGGCTCCTTAAGCAACCCAAAGTGATTTTTACGTTGCACGATGGGAGAAAATCTGAGACGAATCCTGCCGTTTTCCAGAACTCTTATCATGAACTCCTCAACGATTTATAAACTACACCAAAATTTTTACTTATGGATCAAAAGTTGATGACAAGGCTGCTGCAGCCTTCGTTAGTGGCAAGCACATAACCAAAGTTCGCTTGCCAAACAATGCGTCCATATTTTCAGCGGAAATCAGAGCAATAGACCTTGCTCTGAAATTTATTGAACAAAAGCGCATTTTAAATAGCATTATTTTCTGTGACTCTCTGTCAGTACTTCAGTCGCTACACCATAGAAAACTGGATAATCCATTACTAGTCGATATTCTCGTCAAAAACACTGAGCTTAGTAAGTCCTACATTATAGTATACTGTTGGCTACCTAGCCATATTGGTATTAGAGGTAATGAAGAAGCAGACCGGGCTGCTAAGATGGCTCTATCCCAAGAACCATCGGATTTTAAATTACCTTTTACTGATTTTAAACCTTGTATCAAAAAATACCTACGTCAGAAGTGGCAGGCGTCATGGGATGATGCAGTCAATAACAAACTTCATGCCATCAAACCAACCCTGGGAGAATGGACTCCTTCCTATAGAACTATCCGTAGGGAGGAGGTTGTCATTGCAAGAATCAGAATCGGTCATACATACATTACCCACTCCCCCATACTGAAAAGTGAAGATCCACCAGAGTGCGTTTCTTGCAATGAGCCATTCACTGTTAAACACTTTATGACCGAGTGTTCCGACCTGCAACCTACGCGTGCTAAATATTATAATGTACATGACATGAAGGAACTTTTTGATACAATACAAATCACTTGTATTTTAGATTTCCTAAAGGAAGTAAATCTCTTTTTTAAACTATAACTTGTATGCCATCATCTAGAATATTTTTTATGCAAATATCACCTCTTATTTACAAGATCTTATCATCAACATAGACCATTTACCTCTCCCGTTGATTGGGAAACTTCATATTTTCCTGTCACCAACATCTTACCATTTTATATTGTTTTTCATATCGCTGGTCGATGTTAAACCTTTCTCATTTTTGAACATCTAACCTATTGTATGGCGCTAAATAGCCTAAAAGTGCTGATGCGCCGTTAAAATTCAAGCAAACAAACAAACAATCCTCATTTGTTTGTGGATTTCTCATTAAGATGTTGAAATGATGTCCATCTTCTCCTTGCCAAAATAAAATCGGATATTGCAATCCGTCGCATGAGCGATGCGTTTCTGAGACTCGCTGAACATCACCATTTATACGATGAAGAATTATATCACGCGAGTTAAATTCTTCGCCAACTATAAAGATCGCCACTTCATCAATTGTTGGTGCATTGTACTGTCTTTCGTGTTGGCCGACAGGTGTTTTTTCTGCTCTAACTACAACTTTGTATTCATCAGTTCGCATTTGTTCAAGGGCAGTTCTGAACAATCGAATTAATTCGTTATCTTAATCGAATAAAGTTTGTGATGCAGCGACTATTTCTCGTTTAATGCCCGTATTGAAATGACAACGTTTATCGATTTGTTCACGAGTGTTTCCCATGAAATAAATTTGAAGAAATTTGTAATCTGCGTTCGGCAGTGGTAGTAATGATCCTGCACGATGATAAATTAGCCCTTGCACTTTAAATGTTGGCACGTAATTCTCGCGCACGATATTTGTTGCACCGAACGATGTCATTTGGAAACATAAATTGTATTTCTGTATGTTTGCCAAGAAATGTTTCGATTGGCTTGTGTCATCTGATACCAACGTTGATAATGGTTAGGGTGGTGAATGTAATTCTGGCAATTTCACTTTTCCACCCGCGCAGCACATTCCTGGTGTTTAATTCTTTAATTTGAGGGCATTGCAATACACGCATAATTTATTCATTTTTTCTAATAAGCACACTTGGATGAAGACTAATCATAATTAGCAATGTAATGGAATGCACTAAGATTTAAATCAGCGTGCATTGTTCGTCTGGATTGAGCAGTGCGAACTCAAATGGTTTCCAATCTTGCTTCCCGTTGCTCGTCTGTTTGAGATGATCGGGCTTGAGCAGTGCGAACTCAAACGGTTTGCAATCTTGCTTCCTGTTGCTCGTCTGTTTCAGATAATCGGGTTTGAGCAGAACGAACTCTAACGGTTTCTACTCTTGCTTTCCGTTGCTCGTCTGTTTCTGAAGCTCGTGATGTCTTTATCTTTCGTGCTTGAGGTGTAGATTGACCAATAGCTTTTCGTTTAGGTGGCATACTTGATTTGATAGCGAAAGTAATGCTTTGTAACGACTATTACAAATTAACACCGCGATTGTTTGACGTAACCAAGGCGCGAACCAAACGTAACCAAGTAAACATGACGTATCTAAGGCGCCTACAGTTCACACCGAACACACGCGAAATTAGGTATCGCTACCGATTATGAATTTCATACAGCTGTTGAATTACGTCATCAGTTTCAGCCAATCCAGACCGTGTTCGATCACGTGACGTATTTAAGGTGCCTAGTGTTCGATCACGTGACGTACAAATTCACACCGCGATTGTTTGACGTAACCAAGGCGCGAACCAAACTTAAGTAAACGTGACGTATCTAAGGCGCCTACAGTTCACACCGAAGCCGCGCGAAATTAGGTATCGCTACAGACCGTGTTCGACGTATTTAAGGCGCCTATTGTTCGATCACGTGACGTATCTAAGGCGCCTACAGTTCACAGCGAACACATTGTAAATGTCGCAAAACTATATGAAACACACATTTGTTAATTGTACAATTTAAATGGTTGTACTAATTCAGAAACCTTCGCGGGAGTGCGCAGAACAACCCACCAAAGTTTTATCGCAATCGGATGAACGGTATAGGAACGCATACGACACAAACATTTATATATATATATATATATATATATATATATATATATATATATATATATATATATATATATATATATATATATATATATAATATAGATAGATAGATATATATAGATAGATAGATAGATAGATAAAGGTGAGATAGAACATGATTTTCAATATCGCGTATGGACTTTACATGAACACAGTGTCAGTCACAACAATGTCAACTATAGGAAATATAGGGCAGACTTGGTTATCTAAATGCTAAAAGACAACGTTATAATACACCATTTTATGGTGAAATTGTATCCTTAAATTACCGTGTATATTAATAGCCTATTTTATAAGATTGACTGTAATACGTCCTGACATAGTAGCGTGATCTCGATGAATTTCTTTTTAGTACTAGTGTGTTAATAATTAAAGGCGTTTCAAGTAATTTGCGTACAATTTCTTATAAAAAATTTGATTCAGTTTTTTTGTTTTAAAGTACCAAAGTAAATATCGGTTTTGTACAATTTATAAATTATGGTTTTAGGAAACAAGGCCGAAATTCTTTTATACTTGGATGTTCATACTACTCATATTTATACTCGTATTCACGTCACATGACCTTAGCCAAATAATGTTGTCCTTCTGATGTCTAGCAATGGCGGTAATGAGTCGAACGGTTGAACTGCATGAATAATCCTGTTGAACACAATTTAGACATAATTAAGCTGTTCTCTAAATGTCCGTGGTGTGCGGTTAGATTCTTATTTATATATTCATACCTATGATTACGTATAAATGAACGAAACGGACAAGTTAATTTCGGTGCGAATTGAGTGAGAGTACAGCGTACTGATCCATGTTTTTCTGACTTTGTTTCATGTTTTTACATTATCGTTATTAGTATTACTATTGGACAAGTAATGTAGTTCTTAATAGCGCCAAATGTTTTGGTTTTGTTGAGTTAGGTATTACACCCTCCCCACCTGAACTGGCGAACCTCGGGGTCACACTCTATTGATTGTTGATGTCTGTGCTAATTTTCAAGTATTTGGCTTACTTCGGCCTTAAGGGTTAATTCGAACAAGTCAGTTTTTGTTTCCCTCTTGTCAGCTGCTTCTTCATACATTTCCAAAATTGTTCTTACTGTTGAATATTCTATGGATTAATTCCCAATAACAATAGATCTTAAAGTCTCATAATTATAGTAATTTGCCTTCCTGTAAATCAGTTGTTCCGCTGTCATTATTGGGATCGATGTACCAGGAAGGGCCAACGTATTATATATTTGTCCAATAAGACACCTATATATAGAGATGATGGTAATGGCTTTCAATGAAATACTCCAAAATCATAGAGACATGCTCCTACTGGACTAACGTCTGATCGGGATTCATCCTCTTCCGATCCTTGGGTGGCCAAAAAATTGATCCAGTTGGTATCTGGATGACTGTATCCTCCTGACACTCCCGTCTGACAGGTGGGAATAAGGGAATAAAGCCCCATTCCAATAGGTTCGATGCCTTTGTTTTGTTTGCCCGATACAGGGGGAGGTGACGCCGTATAGGGTTTAACAGGCTTGACTTTATTCCTCATATACAGATCTAAAATGTTTTCATCATGCAGAGGTGTACATCTTTTTTGTTCATGTGACTGGCTAGCTGGTGTTGATGATTTGCAGATCCTGCGGCAGCAGCAGCTAACATAATTTGGTTAGTTGATAATTTGGTGTTATGGAACATGGATATACAGCAGCTGATGGATTATTGGATGAAGGATCTTCAGTTGGTTTTGGTGACTTTGTCTTCTTTGCTGAAATTGCACATATTGCGGATAATACTTTTCTCTTATAATCTAGTGCAATGGTTGGTGGAAGAACTCTCAATATGGTATTTAAACTCCCCTTGGAGACCCAAATGAGAGTGATGATATCGTGTTTGACATCTTCTGACATTTCTTAACTCGTCTCCCTCTGGAAATGAATGACAACTGTCCGACATGACCATCCAAACTTGATTGATTTTATCAAATACCCGCACCACTGAATTTGAAGAATCTATCTTGATATATATATATATATATATATATATATATATATATATATATATATATATATATATATGGATAGCAAATTGCCTTTTAATTTCATGCATCGATGGTGAGTATGGAGTCGCCATCAAACCATCGATATCATCTTGATACTCTGATAGTAAAAGCATCTTCAGATCAGCCATGAACCGATACAGTAGATGTTTTCTGTTTGGTTCCTTCCGAAAGGGTAATGAAGACGTTCCAAGGGATCGCCTGGCTCCAGTGCTGCAGAGAACTTCCCATCCTCACTGTCACTCAATCAGAATTTGGTCACTTTTCCACCGAAATTAATATCCTTACTCTAGCTTGAATAGCTGCACTGCTCTCCTTGAAGGAAGCACCATCAATATGGTTGTAGTCTCTCGGGTGAAGGGCCATTCAAAAACCATTCCTTTCTTCAAAGAAGTCAGAAGGTATACCAGACAACGCGTAGGCTTGAATGGGGGAAGGGGAAGGGCAGCAGCAAGATATTTCATTCCCGCCTCCTGGAGAACTGAGCTGGACAAAACCAGCACTTTGCAACTGCTTTAGAGAACATTCTGAAATTTTTAAACCTTTAATATTTTTTAACAGACAAGTTGATTCAGTATGCTAAAAATATTTGCTCCGTGGTCTGCATTCTCATTTCTCTATCATCGTTTGGAACATAAAATTCAGTATATATGTAAAAATGGCAAGAATAAGATGTGATAATGCATCAGCGTTAGAGTGCTTCATATCAGCTCAATGAGTGACATTTTAGATTGTACGTGCAACTTGCCCTGTTGGACATTTCAGATTTTCTATTCAACTGACTGCATTTGTCCATGCGTATGAAGACCTCTTGCCCATATAGATAATGATAACATTTGCGAAGTGCAATTGCTTTCTGCCCCCTGCGGGTTCGGGGTTGTAGGATTGGCCCGACGTGCCTCACCACGTGTCGTAAAAGGCGACTAAGTAGAGGCAACCTGTTTGCCGTGGGTTGCGTCCCGTGTCGGGGGTGGAAAGGATCTTGGTAGTTGCAACACACTACTTTGGCCTCTGCTTCTCTTAGACGAGTGGTCGAGATGGGCCCGGTCTCGACAAATCGGCTGGTCACGCCGAGCCCTAGGAGGTCTTTTTTTTACTTGTCTTCTCTTTCTTGTATCTCTTTTGATACCACCGTTGCCCCTACATTTTTTTGCTTTAGCTTTCACTTTCCCAAGTGTTAGAAGGCGGTGGTAATTTTATCTAACGAGTATGGCATCTATGTATCCCTGGCACTTGACAAGTGTCCCCTCGTTGGGCTCCGTGGCGGATGGGGAGCATGGGTGCTGAAATTTTAAATTCATACTCATGGCAAACACGACAAAAAAAAAATAAACGTACCAAACAACTGTCTGACTCTGATGAAGAACTATGTGGCGTGGAATCATTTCCACGCTTCATGGTTATTCAATCAAAAGATGATGCTAAACCGCTTTCAGGTTTATCTCCTTTCGTTATCGAAAAAACAATTTCCGGCTCTATTGGCACACCAAAAGTGTTACAAAAATTAAAATCGGTTGTCTTCTTTTACAGTGTAAGCGAAAGAGGCAAACAGACAGTATCATGATAATGAAAACATTCCTTAATATTCGAGTGACCTCATTCGCTCACGCTACCAGTGTATTCGTGCAAAGGCGTAATGCGCTGTCGTGACTTGGCTGGAGTCACCGACGCAGATATCATCGAAGGGATAAAACGTGAAGGTGTCACTGCAGTGCGAAGAATACGTATTAAACGTAATAACATTCTGCAGGACACCAATACATTTGTACTCACCTTTAATAAACCGACAGTGCCCAAAGTGGTCAAGGTTGGGTTTTTACAAGTAAAGGTCGAGATCTACATTCCAAACCCCCTTCGATGCTATAAATGTCAAAAATACGGCCATCACGAGGATCGATGTTCCAGAGCCAAGGTATGTGGCCGATGAGACCACTGTCATCATGAAGCTGATTGTAGAGACACTCCGCATTGTGTCAACTGTGGCAAGGAACATCACGCCAGTTCCAAAGATTGTGATACATGGAAACAGGAGAAGGAAATTCAGAGGGTAAAGTTTACCTCGAACATTCCCTACCCAGAGGCCAGAAAACTTGTCCAGGCAAAAACATCCCTTCCTGGCCCATCCTTCTCCACAGTCGTAAAACTCAATCCAGAAAGCACGAAGGACGCCCAAACACAGACGGATCAGCCCAATTCAACCACAAGTGCCAATATCCCTAATTATAAGCCGCAGAAAAGCACAACATCAACTCAGACAACATTTAATAACAAACCACCACAAAAATCACCAAGACAGAAACACAAAGCACAAACAAATAAACCGTAAGAGGGGTCAGATGACCCCATTGAACTGTACAACAGGTTTGGAGACGTTGAGAGCATGGATGCAGAAGAAACTGCTCCATGTACTCAAAGTAGCTCCAAACCTAGTAAAACTAAATTTACTCACGTACTTCCTCCAGACAAATAACAACACATACTTTTCTCGCGAATAGTCTAACCTAGCTTCAGAATCTCCAGTATAACATAATGAAGAACACCATCATACAATGGAATTGTCGAGGACTTAAAGCAAACTACAATGATATTCTTCTGCTTTTAAATGAACACGATCCTGCTGTACTATGTTTACAGGAAACATTACTGAAAGAGACAAAAAAAATTACTTTTAAAAACATTTCCCTGTTTAATGCGTACTTTCAAAACGCTGACAGGGCCTCGGGAGGAATCTCTATTGCTGTGAACAATAAAGCCCCCCACACAATCATTTCTTTAAATACAAATTTACAAGCCATTGCTGCAAGTGTCACTCTACATCGAGTGATTACTTTTTGTTCCATTTACTTACCACCAAACACCAACCTAGTACAAATGGAATTGGACAATCTTGTTGAACAACTTCCCGCTCCCTTCGTTTTACTCGGGGATTTTAATGCCCATAACATTTTATGGGAATCAAATCACAAAAACGACAGAGGACATAAAGTAGAAGATTTCATTTCTAGACACGATCTGTGTCTATATATCACTAACTCACGAACATATTTACACCCAGGAACGGGTACGTACACATGCATAGATTTGACAATTTGCTCTCCCTCACTGCTTTTGACCTTCACAGCAGTGATCACTTTCCAATCACTCTTGAAAATAACTCTAAAATTGATGACGCAATTCCACAATGGAATATAAAGAAGGCCGACTGGGCTATGTTTGAAACACTATGTAAAACGACTAAATAATGATACAGTATTCTACACAGTTAATCCTATAAAGCATTTTACCTCCGTTCTAATTTCAATTGCAGATGAATCTATTACCAAGTCCTCAATGAACAGTAAGAGATCCCAAAACCTTTTGGTAACCAGGGAATGCATAGAAGCCATTAGACAACGCTGAGAAGCATTAAAAACATTCAACAATCGTCCAACGCCCGAAAATTTAAATAAATATCGAATTGTCCTGGCTAAAACTCTACGCACAATCAAAGAATGTAAACGTGCATCCTGGAAGAAATATATTTCTTCTTTAAACTCTCGTTCCTCAATGAAACAAGTTTGGGATACTATTCGAAAAATAAATGGAAAGAGTAAACACAATTCTATTCGACACCTAAAAATAAACAATATCATTTCAGCTCGAAACGTGACATAGCAAATATTCTTGCCGATAGTTTTTCGAAAAACTCATCATCTAATTTTTCAGATGCCTTTAGAAGATTAAAATCTCTAAAAGAAAAGTCACGTTTAAAATTATTGAACAACACTGAAAATTATAACCAGCTGTTTTCTTTATTGGAGCTTAGGGAGGCATTAGACAAGGCCTATGATACATCCGCTGGGCCTGACGAAGTTCTTGAAACACCTGCCAGAATCTTCTCTGACAATACTTCTTAAGATCTTTAATGATTTATGGATTGCTGGTAATATACCTAAGAGCTGGAAAGAAGCAACAGTGATACCGATTCCCAAACCAAGCAAAGATAACGAGGATCCTAATAGCTATCGGCCTATTGCATTGACAAGCTGCGTATGCAAAACAATGGAACGGATGATTAATTCACGGCTTGTATGGTACTTGGAAAGTAACAATTTAATATCTCCTTTCCAAAGTGGCTTCCGTTCTGGTCGGAGTACTAACGATCATCTGGTTAGACTGGAAACATTTATTCGCGATGCATTTATCAAGAAGGAACATTTAGAAACAGTCTTCTTTGATTTAGAAAAGGCCTATGATACAACATGGAAGTACGGGATACTAAATGACCTGCACGATCTAGGTCTAAAAGGCCGTCTGCATTCTTTCATCTCCAGTTTTATCTCCGACAGAGTATTCAAAGTACGAGTGGGCTCTACCCTCTCCGATATGCACCAGCAAGAGATGGGTGTGCCCCAGGGCAGTATTTTATCTGTGAGGCTATTTAATATCAAAATCAGTAGCACCAAGTGTTTAGCTCTCGGTGTGGATTGCTCATTATATGTTTACGATTTTTTAATTTGTTATTGATCGAAGCACATGCCTAACATTTAACAAAATATCAACAAGATCTAGAGTTGGGCCATTAATAACGGTTTCAAATTTTCTAAATCTAAAACAGTATGCATGCATCTCTGTCATTTGCGAAGACATCACGATGACCCTAAAGTCACGCTGGACGGAACACTTATTCCACTTGTTGAGGAAACAAAGTATTTGGGTATTATCTTCGACAGAAAACTGACTTATTCCACACGTCAAGAATTTGAAATCTAAATGGTTTAAAGCTTTAAATCTACTTAAAGTAATTGCTCACATTGACTGGGGTGCTGATAAAAGAGTCCTCTTCAATTTGCATAGAACATTTTTCCGCTCCATACTAGACTATGGATGTGTTGTTTATGGTTCAGATAGGAAGTCCTATTTGAAAATGCTTGACTAAATTCATCATCAGGCTCGCTCTGGGAGCATTCAAGACATCTCCATGTGAAAGCCTTCTCGCGGAAGCGAATGAACAACCTCTATCGCATCGCAGATAAATGCTTTCTGCACAGTACGGTCTCTAATTAAGATCAAACCCTCTGAACCCTGCTTTTTCGGCTGTTTTTCAACCAAAATACAAAACTTTATTTGAAAATAAACCAAATGCCATACCTTCATTTGGCTTAAGAACATCATCCAGCCATGACAATATCAAAATTAATCTCTCTACAGTTCAGAAAACGTTTGTCTCGAAAACACCACATTGACTCATGAAGCAGCCCCAAGTGATTTTTAAGTTACACGATGGCAAAAAATCTGAGACAAACCTTGCCATCTTCCAGAACACTTATCATGAACTCCTCGACGATTTTACAAATTACACTAAGATTTATACTGATGGATCAAAGGATGATGAAAAGGCTACTGCGTCCTTCGTTAGCGGCAACCACATAAAAAAAGATCGTTTGCCAAACGATGTTTCCATTTTTTCAGCGGAAATCTGAGCAACTCTGAAATTTATTGAGAATAAACGTATTTTAAATAGTATTATATTATGTGAGTCTATCAGTGCTTCAGTCGCTGTATGCCTTCCCAATAAGCATTTTTATCTAATGCAAATACCGCCCATTATTTACATCATTTTATCTTCAACATACACCAGTTACATCTCCCGTTGATTGGGAGGCTTCATATTTTACTGTTACCAATATCTTGCCATTTTACTTTGAATTATTTCGCTGGTCGATATAAAAACTTTTAGTGTTTTTAACCATGTATAAGTACAACCTATTGTATGGCTCTAAATAGCCTAAGTGTGCTAGTGCGCCGTTAAAAATCAATCAAAGAAACAAACAAAATATAATGATTGAAGACTTTGAAATATCCAGATGAAATGAAACAAGGAAAACAAGTAATCGTAACGTCCAGATGGTAACTATTTGTTCTCTTAATGCGTTTATTTTAAACAAATCGAGCAAAGTGAATGATCATCTGCAGAATATAAGCCATGACAGAAAACTTAGACATTTTAATATAATACATGATACTGATATAAACTTACGACGTGTATGTATTAGACATAATAAAATGTTCAGTTGTTTAAGTACTAGACATGAAAGAAAGTTAAGTATAGGTATCAGACATAAAAGAAAGTTAAGAATTGTAAGTACCAGGCATGACAGAAAGTTAAGATATGTAAGTATCAGACATGACAGAAAGTTAAGAAATGTAAGTACCAGACATGACAGAAAGTTAAGATGTCCAGACTTGACATAAAGTTAAGAAGTGTAAGTATCAGACAGGAAAGAAAGTTCAGATGTGTAAGTACCAGACATGACAGAAGGTTAAAAAGTGTAAGTATCAGGCATGATAGCAAGTTAAGATGTGTAAGTACTAGACATGACATAAAATTAAGGAGTGTAAGTATCAGACATTATAGAGTTAAGTTTAACTATTAGACTTGACAGAAAGTTAAGAAGTGTAAGTATCAGACATGACACAAAGTTAAGATGTGTAAGTACTAGACATGACCTAAAATTAAGAAGTGTAAGTATCAGACATTATAGAGAGTTAAGTTTAACTATTAAACTTGACAGAAAGTTAAGAATCAGACATGACACAAAGTTAAGAAGTGTAACTATTAAACATGACAAGAAAATATGTGTAAGTATCAGGCATTATATAAGGTCAAGTTTAACTATTAAACATGACATGCTAAGATGTCTAAGTATCAGACATGACAGAAAGCTACGAAATGTAAGTACCAGACATAATGGATAGGTAAGAACTGTATCAGACATGACAGAAAGTTAAGATGTGCAAGTATTAAACATGACAAGTTAATATGTGTAAGTATCAGACATGAAAACATGACAAGTTAAGATCTGTAAGTATCAGACATAACAAATATAAGAAGTGTAAGTACTAAAAATGACAAGATAAGATGTGTAAGTATCGGACATGACAAGTTAAGATGTGTCAGTATCAGACATGGCAGAAAGTTAAGTGTAGGTAGTAAACATGACTTAAGATGTGTAAGTATCGTACATGACAGAAATTTAAGATGCATATCATACATGACAGGAAGTTAAGAAGTATAAGTACCAGACGTGACAGAAAGTCAAGAAGTGTATTATCAGACATGAAAAAAAATTTAAGAAGTGTATCAGACATGACAATGTTAAGAAGTGTAAGTATCATACATGACAGGTGAAGATCCACCAGAGTGCATTTCTTGCAATGAACCATTCACTTTTAAGCACTTTATGACCGAGTGTTCCGACCTGCAACCTATGCGTGTTAAATACTATAATGTACAAGACATGAAGGAACTTTTTGATACAATACAAATCATTTGTATTTTAGATTTCCTAAAGGAAGTAAATCTCTATTTTAAACTATAACTTGTATGCCATCACCTAGAATATTTTTATCTAATGCAAATATCACCTTTTATTTACAAGATCTTATCATCAACATATACCATTTACATCTCCCGTTGATTGGGAAGCTTCATATTTTCCTGTCGCCAACATCTTATCATTTTACATTTAACTATTATGGTTTTTTATATCGCTGGTCGATGTTAAACCTTTCTTATTTTTAAGCATCTTTACCCCTTGTATGGCGCTAAATAGCCTAAAAGTGCTGATGCGCCGTTAAAATTCAAACAAACAAAAATAAAGGAACTTTTAGATACTATTCCTATCTCTTTTATTTTAGACATCCTGAAGGAAGTAAATCGTTTTTTTAAAACTATACCTTGTTTGCCTTCCCAATAAGCATTTTTATCTAATGCAAATACCGCCCATTATTTACATCGTTTTATCTTCAACATACACCAGTTACATCTCCCGTTGATTGGGAGGCTTCATATTTTACTGTTACCAATATCTTGCCATTTTACTTTGAATTATTTCGCTGGTCGATATAAAAACTTTTAGTGTTTTTAACCATGTATAAGTACAACCTATTGTATGGCTCTAAATAGCCTAAGTGTGCTAGTGCGCCGTTAAAAATCAATCAAAGAAACAAACAAAATATTGTAAGGCCCCTTTTTGGTCCTTAAGGGTGCTACATATATTTGTACATAGGAAAAGAGAGTGACGTGTTATAGACGATCAAAGTTTGGGGTTGGGGCGATGAAAGAGGGCTTATATAATCAACATAAAATCGAGAACAGTTTGACAATGTTTAATGAAGTCTAACATTAAATAAATAAATATGAATTATCTATAGTTATAGTGAACAACCAGATTCTGTAATTATAATATAACAGACTATGGGGGGGGGGGGGTAGGGCTGTCAGGTGTGGTGGGAGACAACTGTTACAATCTATTTTTCATGGAACAAATCTATTATTCTTGTTCATTCAGTGTTGTAATATGCTATTCTTAAATATCAAAGGTACTCACTCGACGCTTTGCTCTGACAGTTCGAATTCTGGCGCCGACTGTACTCGTCAGTTGTCTGCTCTATAATGACAGCACTCCCCTATTTATAACCTTCCCCCAGACACCACGTGAGACAATTTAGCCAATCGCAGGATGCATGGTAATCCATGTAACCAATCAGTGTCTTGTATGGTGTGCCATGCATTGCATTGTAAACAATACAGTTTTGTATGGTATGCCATACAGTTTTGTATGGTATACCATGTCAACATTATAAACACATAAATTACATTATAATAAGTAATTGAATGCAGTAGGGCTTGTCTATGAAACAAATAAGAATAGTTTATGAGCTCATGTTTATGTGAAATCAAACTTTATGATGATAACTTAAGTCTTGAATAATTGAATCGATTCATATATACGCGGGTTCTGCACTTTATGCAGACGACAGCTATTGTCGCATCAAAACATGAACTGCATACATCGATACAAAGGTATTGCAATGATGTTATCACTAAAACATGCAAATTACTTTATTAGTAGTACCCTGCTGTCATTAGAGAGAATAATCACAAATACCAGCATATAGAGTTTCGAAATACGAACTCATGCAAATCCAAAATGGCGGACATCGTGATATAGTGATATACGTGGACTTTTCCCATCATGATTTTGTAGGTATTTTACATAAATTACAAATAGTAATAGTATAAGAGCATAATATGTGTATCAGATAAGCTAAATAGTACGCTCTGAAAACACTTTATAACAGACCTTCAAAGACAATTTACCGAAATAACCTCTCCCTCGAAATTAGGTTACACATGTTAAAGGCATACAACCTAAGTTTTTCGACTTTTTTGTTCTTGCAAATGCATGATATTATGAAAAGTATAGTAGAAATAATGAGTAATTACAGGTAATTCAGTTTCAAAAAATGTACATCTGTAAGTTTAATCAATGAAATTATAACGATTTTCTGTACGGATTGCTAATTAATTATGCAGAAACGGAATTTACCGATATTCTCCGAAGTCGCAGTGTCAAGTGACGCGCGTCAACAAATAATGGAAGTCGAGGTAAGCCTGTGATTCTCTTTTGAAGTAATTATTGCCTTATCCTTCGTCTTTCCTTCTCCTTAGTTCTTTATAGTCACCCACAAATTATGTATTGCTTATAGATTTCTCATTATATATGATAAATTACAAGAAGTAGGCAAAAAAGTCAATATGATGGAAAATCCTGCCAATAAGGGGTTCCTAAGGGGCCATTCTTGAAAGTGTTTACTTCTCGTGTTTGTGTGATTCTGTTACGTTGTAAGATAAACCAACTAAAAATATGATAATTTGTATCATTGTAATCAGAACCGCTATTAAAAGGTCTCGCTAAAGTCGCTTCTTTGGCTCAGAATAAAGTTGATCTTTTTGGGCAAATGCATTACCACATTACGTTCACGTATCCGATAGTCGATGTGATTTGCGCATTTGTTTGTATATTTACACGTTTGCTTCATTGCATAACACAAAAATTAATATTTTCCCACATAATATTTAATGGATTTATTTTATTTGGAATTTTTTTTACTGACAATTTGAAAAAAATTTCTGCAGGACTTCGACCTGGTTGTTTTAGATGAAGTCGTGCTCCTTGTTGCACAGAGGTATATTCAAGATGTCCTGGCAGCAGAAGAAGATAATGATTACAACCAGGGGAAAAGGCATACTGCTAATAGGCAGTTTATTTTATGGACTTAACGGATACCTAATTACTGGCAACAGACATGTCATTCCAAGCTGTTGTGTATGGGGTATAATGGATAAATAATTTTGGCCAGTACCATGGCTTTACAAAAGGAAGACTTGGATGATCTATCCACATATATGATGTGTGAATAATATAATTTATGTTGATTTTCTGTTGTATAAAACATTTCTTTTGAAGTATGCAATTTTTATTTTGCATGAACAAGTTTTGTTAAACATTTTTTTAGCTACCTACCCACTAAAGAATGATTATATGTATGACTATGTTTTGAAAGCAACTGTGAGGAGACTATTTATTAAAAACATAGGATGAATTGAAGTTGACTTGCATTGTCTTGGGATGCAAAGAATAGAAAAAACAAAAGTACACTGGTGAACATGATTTTAATCGTGCATATACAGTAACACATTAAGTTAAATGATAAATACTGCATATTCATATTGAGTTGAGAAAGCAAAACTTGTTGCAGTGTTTCATGAATACAGATTGGTTTGCAAATATCAACAGAACTACAAACACTAGGATACTATTCTATCCAGACACTGCTCATTAATTACAATATCATGAAATACAAAATGGCTCTGGAAACAGAATAAGGTTTTTAAGACTAAAATACTAGTTCATCTAAAGCAACCTTGAATGCTTATATCACATATGTGGATCATCAGCCATCTTATTACAACTAAATCAAATATACTTGACACCATTTAAAAGCATCAAATTTTCAGTTTTTTTAAAATGTGTTCATTTACCATAGAAATAATTATACCCTTTATATGAATACCCAGATGAATGTACACAACTGCATACACTGTAAAACTAACTATTATATATTATGAAATGTACAAAACTTATATAAGTACAAATGTGCACGTACAGGTATAACTTTAATTCAAGAGTACATATACAGTCAGGCATAAAAAACTGAAGGATATCATCTAAGAATAATTATGGCATATATAGAGGTTTTCCATGTTATTTAGGTTGGGTGGGGTGCTCCCAATATTATTTAAATATTATTTAAATTATTACAAAAGACCCCTTTCGCGTGTTTTTGTGAGGAATTGAAGTAGTGATAGACAGATGCAATGCTCAGAGCCCCCAGTCAGTGGTGCCAACAGTTAAATTAATTAATACACAAAATGTGAAAGTCAAATAAACAACAATCTAATCTCATTAAATAACAGTCATCTCTCAAATGAAATTCAAATTAAAACCCTATCACTCGTCTTTAACTCGACCAAGTTATGACCTATTTTATCATCTGACTTAGTGTAATAGATTTTCCTCTTGTCCTGTGTTCCTACTCGTCTGTCTTTCTCTGGACTGGTAGTCCAATTCCATTCAGTCCATCGCACTTCTGCCTCCATTCTTCCTTTTTCTTTGTCTCCCAGAGACTTTTATATGAGAAACTAGTGTACCATCACTATAAATGATTACAGATATCCTATTCCAAAATACTAGACAGTTCTATAGAAATTACATTGATGTTTTAGTATCCTGTGCTTGGTTTCTATGCTTTTGACTCAAGTGATTACCAATAACTCAATGCCAAACTTTAGTACATCACCTAAACAAACTACTGCAGAGAAACAAATATTGAAATTAAGCTCACCCCATGTATGTTTCCTATTGCATTTCTTTTAAAATTAGGGTAGCTAGGTACTCATTCACACACACACGCACACACACACACATATATATATATATATATATATATATATATATATATATATATATATATATATATATATATACTGAATAGTATATATAATGTACTAAGTACAATGCAAAACTGGCTCAGATATACATATCAAATTCAGGAATGCAGGGGTCATGTTACCAGGCGAGGAGACTTTGACCTCTTGAATTTTTAGACGTAAAATGACTGGTTGTACTTTATACCTTCCTCGATGTACCCATTAAGTTCTGGCAGTGTTGTAATCCAAGGCTACATGTATTTATGCAATGTTGATACCAATTAGCCTATGCAGACAAACTCTTACACATTCACAGGGGTGTTTAAATTGCTAACTGACCTTTAACCCTGTTTGCAGCAATATATCACTGCTGAGTTCATGAAATTGGGCCTACTGTACAGTGATGAAAATATACCAAATTCTGCTTCAAAATTGTAACAGTGTGTGTGATTTGGATTTTTAAGATACCTTTTTCAGTCATATTGCTACGATGTTTGCAGTGTGGCAGTTTATAGTGATATTTAGCACTGAGGCATCATGCCACAGACATGTAGCACGACATCCCACCCAGTTACATTATCCTGACAGTAGGACGACCAGTCCATACACTAACCTCTTAATGCTGAGCACCAAAGAGGCAGCTGTTAATACCATTTTTATGTCTTTGGTATGACCTTGCCAGGGATCAAGGCCTCCACAACCTATTGCATCTGAGGTGGATGCTCCTACCACTAGGCCACTGGAACGGTCAACACCAGTATGTAAAAGTAATTTGTTGTTAACAAATATAATCAGTATCATTTTTAATTGATTTCTTTTTTTATAACAAAAAAACCCCCAGAAGTTAACAGCATTTTTTTCTTTATAAAATTAGTTTGAAACTGTATGTGAACCGGTAATAGCAGACATCGCTGCACCTGTGATAAACCACTTCATTACATTGTATTCTTAAAAAATTGGGCAAATAAATTCAGGAAAATATATAATTTAATTAAAACAAAGTCTAATTATTTTGTGTTAGAAAATTTAGCCTAAATATTTGATAATGAAATAAGAAATATGGGACAAAACTATGCTGCGGAATTCGAAACAATGTTGTTAAGCTCAATGCTGTTTTCTGATTTAATTCATTTTCATGAAAATACATACAGACATACTGAAGTCATTTGCTCCAATGTACATTTTTGCTTCTTCAAAGTATCCTAGAAATCTTTCTGACTGCAATTTTACACAAAACATGTAGAAAATAAAATTATTAAAAGGTACTTTATTATGCAATAATACCGACTTGCAATTACACGATTTTAATCTTGTTACTCCTATAAGATTAAATGAATTACAATGAATAGTTTCTGCTGTTTTTTTTTTAAATACATCATATGGCCAAAATACACTGCATTTACTTCAATCTAAACATACATATAAGACAAGTATAAATGCAATGGGTATGAAAAGTTTGGAAAGGTTCTACATCTTGTGGTTCAAATGCATGTTTTTTTAAAAGCATTAAGAACATAATCAACAGTGGTCTGAAGATAAACTGAATCTTGGAAATCAAACAGATGCTGGACTTTGGCTCATAGTAGACACTTCAAGAAAGTCAAAGTCTGTATGGGTCCATAGTAGGGATCATTTGTTATCATTCAATCACTAGTATAGTCTCTCCATAACAATTTGATATCAATAGGTGTTACCTGACTAAAAGGCCTAAATCATTTTAACTTAAAATGAGATTTCTGTTTTGTAACAATCTGTTCTGTAGGTGGTGGTGGTATTGGAGCAAGTACATCAGATATTCACCTATGATCATTTCTGACCAAAACAACTGGCTGGTTCATTCCAACTCTTATCATCTAACCTCATTTTCAATATCAGCTTTCTTTGGGTTTGCAGACCATCTCTCACTTTTTTGTTGAATGACCTTTGATATCTGACAAGAAAATGCAAACATTTCACTGACAATGTCATTTTATATTTTTTTTAATTCTCAAAAGTCCAAATAAAAACTGCATTCAATTACATGTAACAAATCATTTTGCTACAGATGAAAATGTCAATATAGCAAACCTGTATCTAACCCATATATCATAAAAATGTTTAGATTATTTACAGAATTTTCTAATTACATTATTCTAATTCTAACCAAAATTGGTTTATGAAATTTATTTTAAAAAATTTCTTCTGTAAAAGATTAAATTGTACCACAAACAGATGGTTTATCAACTTTCAGGTAAAGCATTAATATTTTAACGTAAATGAATTATTATGTTAACAAACAAGAATAATGTTTATTACCTTATTTTTCCATCTGTGTTTACAATCACATCTCTGTCAATATGATTGTTATGATCAAGAGTTGCCAACAGATTCCTAGCTCTGAAAGCTGGTGGCTTATATAAATATTCTTTGGAGGCATACAATACAATCAAACATCTGGAAATTCTACAGTTCTGCTGTACTTCTGAAACAAAGTAAAATGACTAAATAAATAAATTGATTCAGATGCAAAGAACTATTTCAAAATTATAAATCCCAGTTAATCTGTTTTGATGAAAATACCAGTGTACAGTAGCTTTATACAGGCAGAGAATAATCAATTCATTCCACCCCTGCAAATTTTTTTCCTTGTCACCTGAAATGGGGGTAGGGTATGCATTTGTGGGCTAATTTTGAATACATTGAAATACATCTGCTTCCAAGAATTGTTTGCTTAGATATATGCCTAGGTGTGCTAGAAACATCATTCGACATCTGCATAAGGGTAAAAGTTGGATTTTTTTTCTTCTTCTGACCCATCTATTTCCTCCTGGCCACTTTTTACTTCCAATCCCCAATTTATCCTACTTCTGAAAATGTTTATCTGTCTGTGTATAGCTCAGACCGATCTGAATTAGACTGCAAGCAAAAAAGTAAAAATTCAGGAAACAAAATCTGATTCCAACAATGGGCATGTGCACAAAAATCGGGTAAAGCTTGACCCCTCCCTGCCTGTACACATGCATACTTTACATTTTTACACACACCCCATCTGCGTACATGCAATTGCCCTCCCCATTCTGTAGAACAGCCTATATTTAATCCACACAGAAAAGATCAAGGATTAATAATATTATGTATTTAATATAACAGATAGTCCACCAATGTTGAATGTCTGGCTGCATCAAATAAATAAGCTGTGTAACTTTAAAAAGTTTGTTGATTGTCCACTAAAACTCAAACACCAACTGAACCCAGTCAAGCAGGTTACATATTAGACAAATTACTATCGAGGTATATGTGTCAATACATAATCAGCAGACCTCCCACCCCCATACACAAGCATATGCATTTAGGTAAACCCCCTCCCCCCTGCCCTCTCCAAGTGTACTAAACGGACAAACCATAACTATGGCCTTAGTGTGGTTTGTATTTATAATACAATGTATTCATATTGTTACAATGATAACCAGTATATCTTCATTTTTTCAATTACGCATCAATACTATATTTAAGATATATTGTAATTACACATTTTTAACTTGTATGTTCATACACTGCAAAGAAAGCTTTTGTGGGAGCAATTTTCTGGTTTATACACAAATGCCATCCACAAATACCAATACAATACTATACATGTATATATATGGTTGCTTTTTAGTATACTTAACACGAATATTCTCCTTTTTTTGTATGTATCACAATTATTTTTGTTAGTATACTTTCTCAAATGGGTTGATAAAACTTTTAGACTTTTCCATCATAACACTTTCCTTCTCCTTAAGTTTTTCAACTTCACAGACAAGACTGAATCCCTTAAAATAAAATTTTGAAATGTGTAAATACTAATGTTGAACTTGGAAATCTTTAGTTTTGTATCAAAAGAAAGCATTATCATTTATCTTGGTTATTATAATGGGAATGATAATGCCTCAAGAAATAATAATAATAATAATAATAATTTATTTAAAGGGGTGACTCATTTAGTCAAAGACTATTCTCACTTGAGACTAACTAAAATACAAACAGCATGATGAGGAACATATCAATAACAAAAATAACATGTGCCAACAATTTACAACAAAAATATTATTCTAAATAAAACAAATCATATTTTAACAAAATGTACAATCTTTTCCAACTGCAAAATATTAAACTAGTATAGAATGATACATTTCCAGGTGCATCTACCAAAATATTTGTAAACTAGTAAAAATACATAAAATTTAATAAAATGTAGTAATACTTACATAGATGCCATATCTGATTCTGATGTGGTTATATCAGAGACAGCAGGAATTTGTATCCGATGAATTGTTGGCCCAGGTGTGGAAGTTGTGGCCATGTCTTCTTTGACAATCCTCTGTTTCTGATGTTTTCCTTGCACTGGCATTAAATTCATAACTAATATAGCAAGGGAAAAAAAATATTTCATTAGACACAAAAATTTATATATATCTTTTACAAATAATAGTGAATGAATGAATTTTAAATTAAAGTGAACCGGCCCCGGTGGGACATTATTCACTGTTTTATCTTTCAAAATAAAGTTATTTAATTTTTCCTGTGGGGTAAGGAATGATGCCACATCCCCACGGGCATTTATGCACACATAGTGTGCTATTTAATTTGGTCATGCACAAAATATACTTAACTGTATTGCATTACTTTCATTTACAGCCATCACTATTTACATTATAAATAATTTGTATTAAAAAAAAAACAGTAGTGTCTGCTTGTCCCTAAATAGTCTTATGGTTGCATGCGAAAATGAAGATGATCATTAATACCCCTTCGGAGCCTCAATAAACAGCTGCTGTATGTCATGTACATGCTGATTTCAGCGATATTGTTGCAGGGCTGTGGCATTTTATTTCAAGCTAAATGGAATAATGCCAGTTTATATAAAATATGTTATTTTAAGAGGTTTGATAAAGAGTTAACAATACAAAAATAAAACAGCGGTATAAAAACTTGACTGTTCATTGCAAAATTGATACTCACCAGTATCCAGCAAGAATTTGGCGACCTCTGGATTATTTTCTAGGCTCAAAGTGGACTTCTTTTTATTCCATCGTTCATGCTGGTCACCAATACATATGCGTGTGCTGACATAATTTGCCCAAACAGCTTTTTTTCCCACCTCCTTTCAGAATCTAAGTGTTGGCTTCGATCTAGTTGCGGACACGCCATTATTTTTGTAAACACGTGTTTGCGCATGGCTAAAATTCTTAATCTTCGGGAGAGGTCAACACAGAGGTTACATGAATATAGGCGTGGCTAATAGCGAATTTTTGTCTGCAGACAATAATTGAAAATCGCGTATTTTATCACAAAATTTACCGATACTAGCCTGATTTCGGCCTCAGTAACAGCCTGAATCGTAATTTTTCAACTAAATAAGTAATCACGAACTGAAAAAAGAACAAAATAATTTCATTCGTTTTAACTTAGGTTGTATGCCTTTAAGATACGTTGCCAGGATTGACAGTTAGCTTGACAGACCATATACATTATAGATATACATTGTTTATATGCTTTGTAAATGAACATTATAATTCATATTCATATGTACCATATTTATAAAAACAACTTAATAGAAGCAAAGACTGAACATTGTTTCCGAGTCAGTGACTCTAAACATGGTCATTACACTCTTCTCCGCCAAGTTACAAAATTCTCCTGAATTTTCTTTTTCTCAGTAAATCAGATTCAGAGTATTTAGCCTTTTAAAGAAAAACATCTAGTCAGCATCTAGGCGCAGGTTGACCCCATCAGTCTTTTGTATTAATGAATCATAATCCTTGTCACGATGTTCTGTCCCTTGTTCCAGTATGGACAACCAATGTTTCATTGGGGGTTCTTCTCCACCTTCCTTGGCTACTTGCCTTAAGACTTCATATGTATAGTATCTACTTTTTGCCAAGCATTGGTCCTTTTTCTTCAAATAATAAGTTGCAGTTCCAGGTAGGGCCAGGAAATTAAAGGTGTCTAATAGATCTAGCCTTTCTTGGGATGGAAACTGGAGACCAGTCTTTGCAGATGATAATGACATAGCCGCATACTGCCATAGAAGCAGTTTTCTGTCCGGAGTCATTCCCTCCCATCCTTTCGGTGGCCACTTGATAGATGTCTGGCCAATTGCAAAATTGATGTCTTCTTCAGGCACAGAGCTCCAGTCCCTCCTGGATGGCGGAAATAGCGGCATGCATCCCCGAGATAGCAAGGCAACTGCTCTGGCTTGGTTTGTAAATATTTTCTTTTGGAGTTTGGATCCATCTGTTTTTGGTATTTTAGAACATTGATTTTGGACAGGAGACAACTCTGATGACATCTGTGAGGATGGCACAGAGACTAATGCTGCTGGTAATGTTGGTTCTGGTCCTGGCTGCAAGACCATGGCAGACTCTGGTAAAGACGGTTCTTCTATTTCCCTGAGCCTTGCCCGTTTGGCTGGTTTCCAGTCAGCAGAGATTGCACGGGAAATAGATATGATATATTCTGGTAACACACCAAGTGCATCAGCAATCTCTTTCTTGCGGGAAGTCAGAGTCTGGTCAGAAAGTGGAACAAACTGGCCATCAGGGGCAGATGAAAGATTTGGCTTCAAAGTTACCATTCTTCTGGCAATGGCGGCCATTGACTTAGGATCGTATAGTACTTGGTCCTTCAATAATGCTCTGTATTTTGTGAGGGCCTGCTGGACTATTGCATTTATATTCTGTGGGACTAAAAAAATCTCACATATGATCATTTTCCCCATGTCTGGTCTAGTAGGGCTATACGCAGTGATAATAGCATCATCATCATCATAATCAGGCTGGAATTGAGACTCGGATAAGGGGGTGGCACTGTCAAATCTGTTCGTCACGGGATTGGTCTGCTGGTCCTGGTTTGTCAACATGGGTGTGGATTGGGGTGACTTCTGTCTACCTTCTGCTTCCCAACATTGTAACCATTCACTCTTGCTTCGGGAGGATCTAGTGATCTTCCTCACCCACTCTAGCACTATAACTCTGGCTCTTATGGCTAGTGGGTCATGCCACCTGGTCGATCTGATAAGGCGCTTGTAGTCTTGAGGATATAGTGATAACCAAAACGCATTGTTCTCACTGAAGAACTCTTCAGGCACTTCATTAGTATGGTCAAAATGATGCCTCTTGCAGTGATTCTTAAGATCAATGACGCGCTTGAACGTTCGCTCCTCGTGATAACACCATGGGCAGATAACCACCAACCGACCATGTGGGGCTGGAATCATGTGGTTTTTCAGCTCTCTCTTGCTGTTATAAGATTTGTTGCATAGCCAACAAGTCTCCAACATTCTGTAAAGAAACGAAAATCATTCATTGTTGGTTGCTAGCATTATATTTTCTTCCGGCATAGATTATAGCTATATCAATCACACGTTTAGAAGGGAGGTGGGTGATGAAAGGACTAATCAGGTTCTACACAGCACATAAGGGTAAAGATGCTATAATTTTCTGATTCCATCCATGTCAACTCTGCTAACATGAAATATGCTCGGTTAAGAAGTTCTTGTCAGGTAAGTGGTATAAGCAGGCATTTAGTTAGTCTTTTTACCCTTTCTTTCTCATTAGTCATGTTCGAACAAGGATTATCTTATACGCTCTTTTGAACTCATTTACGCCACATGGGAGGGAACGTGGTTGATCAGGCCAGATTCCTGACCATCTTATACTATAGGATTCATCTTTTCTTTGACTTGGTCCATCCTGGATCACCATCTATCAGACTTACATAGCTCGAACTTACTAATACATCTAAGGTTTTTAATCCACAGTTGTAAAATCTGACATGGCCCATCCCGGATCACCATCTGTCAATAAAGGCTCACTACAGTGCTCATCAATTCTCATTTGAGACGTATATATATTATTCCTTGAAGGTTACCACTGAAGGTTCATATACTTCCTACTGAAAGGAAAAGGATTATATACCACACACCCTATAGTTATTGCAACTAAAACTGTTTATATATGTAAATAATAATATTTTTTTGTGTGAAAAAAAACATCTTTATGAAGAATTCAAGTGTATATAACTGTCATATGCAAAGATGAGTCAAACTTTAAAGTTTTATTCATCTTTAGTAAACCAAGTAGGTGGATTTCTACCTTGGTAAGGCAGGAGTCAGTCAATATGGTATACTTTGGAGAGCTGTTTTGGTGACCTCTTAATAAGATAAGTAACATCATCAATCTTCTTGACAACAACAGATGGGCCTTTCCATTTTGAGGTAAGTTTATGGCATACACCAACTCTTTTGGACGCATCATAGATCCAAACTGGCTGTCCTGCTGTAAAGGAACGTTTCTTTGCATGCAGGTCATAATGCCTTTTCTGATAATCGGAGTTCTTTCTAAGATTTTCTCGAGCAATATTATGGGCACTCTCCATGTTGCCGCGCAGTCGTTCCAGATAATTGTCTGGGTCTACTTCATCATCACTGAATTGAGATGGGTATGGTCTCCCAACAACTGCTTCCATTGGTAAGGTGATGTTTCTTCCCAACATCATCATATTTGGTGTTTTTCCTGTTGTGGAGTTTATTGAAGCTCGATAGGCCATCATTACTTGGGACAGGTAAGTATCCCAGTGCTTCTGATCCTTTTCAGCATACATGGTCAGCATTTTTTGTAAAGTCCTATTAAATCTCTCAACTGTTCCATTGGCCTGTGGCCTCATACTAGTAGTTCTTGTTTTATCTATTTTTAGAAAGTCGCACATTTCTTGAAATATCTTTGACTGAAAGTTTTGACCTTGATCTGTCAAGATCTGTAATGGTGTGCCAAAACGACACACAAATTCATTTACAAATGTTTTAATGATGGTGCTTGACTCTTGGTCTGGAATGGCGAAAGCCTTGCTCCACTTGGTAAAGCAGTCACAAACAACCAGGATAAACCTTTTGCCACTTTCAGTCAGAGGGAGGGGTCCAAGTACGTCTAGAGCAATCTTTTCCATGGGCTCGCCAACTATGTATTGTCCTAAAGGAGCCCTATTGATCTTTCTGGATGGCTTTCTAGCGGCGCACTTATCACAAGTACGACAGTAGTCCATGACAAACTCTTTCATGCCTGGCCAGTAAAAGGACTGCTTTATTCGTTCTAGTTTCTTCTTAGCTCCTAAATGCCCTGCAGTTGGTACATCATGAAAGTACTTTAGGACATCAAGCCTTCGTTTATTTCGAACTACCAGTTGCAGTGTGGGTTGATTCTCATCATTTTGAAAGAATTTGCGGTAAAGCATGCCCTTAATGACTGTTAATCTATCCCATTGTCGCCAGAGTGTTTTTAGTGTTGATGTTTTATCAGATATGGCATCCCACTTCGGTCTTTCAGACTTTTCCTCGATAGCAATTTGAATAGCATAAATGTCTTGATCTTGTAACTGAAGACTACGTATGATGTCAGGTGTCCAACCTTCAAGTACTGCTTGGCTTTGTGCAATATCATCTCCTTGGATAGCACCCTGACTCCGTGTTAACACCCTTACTAAATCGGCATTGACGATTTGTTCTGCAAGTTGTGGAGCTTCACAGTCTTCATCATTATTACATTCAAGATTACCTTGTTCTTGTTTCTGACAGACACGACACGGCCTTCTCGACAAAGCATCAGCATTTAAGTGTTGTCTTCCAGCTCTATGCACTAACTTAAAATTGTAGGTTTCAAGCTCTTGAAGCCACCTGGCAACTTGACCAGTTGGTTTCTTGAGGTTTCTTACCCAACTCACTGCAGCATTGTCTGTTCGGAGCAAAATGTCCTGTCCATATAGGTAGGAATGAAACGTTTTCAGTGCTGTGATAACGGCTAAAAGTTCCTTTCTCGTAGTACAATAAGTCATGGATGTTCATAGCTTTACTCATGTATGCGACAACACGTTCTGAGCCTTCCTGTATCTGTGAGAGCACTGCTCCCACAGCTTTATCACTTGCATCAGTATCGAGTATGAATCCTATTCCAGGGATGGGGTAAGCCAGCAATGGTGAGGAGATCAGGGCTTGTTTAAGATTATCAAATGCTGATTGACACTCGTCAGTCCAAACGAAACGAGCGCCTTTTTCGCATACCTTATGTAGTGGTCTTGCAATGTGTGCAAATCCTTTCACAAAGCGCCTGTAATAGGAACAAAGACCCAGGAAACTACGGACTTCCTTTGCATTTATTGGGATAGGCCAGTGTTGCACAGATACAATCTTCTCGGGGTCAGTGGACACTCCTTCTTCAGAAACTACATGAAGGAACTTTTTGATACAATACAAACCACTTGTATTTTAGATTTCCTAAAGGAAGTAAATCTCTATTTTAAACTATAACTTGTATACCATCACGTAGAATATTTTTATCTAATGCAAATATCACCTTTTATTGACAACATCTTATCATCAACATAACACCATTTACATCTCCCGTTGATTGGGAAGCTTCATATTTTCCTGTTACCAACATCTTACCATTTTATATTTAACTATTGTTTTTTTATATATATCGCTGGTCGATGTTAAACCTTTCTTGTTTTTGAACATGTAACGTATTGTATGGCGCTAAATAGCCTAAAAGTGCTGGTGCGCCGTTAAAATTCAAGTAAACAAACAAACAATCTTCAGAAACTATATGACCCAGGAATTTTATTTGCATCTGGAAAAATATGCATTTGGATGGTTTTAGTTTCAGATTTGCATCTCGAAGTCTCTTGAATATGTTCTCCAATCTGTCAAGACCTTGTTCAAAGGTACTACTTGGCGAGATTATGTCATCCATGTATACTAGACATTATATCCACTGTAGGCCTCGTAGAATGTTTTCCATCAAGCGCTGAAATGTACTTGGGGAATTACAAAGGCCAAAGGGCATTACTGTAAATTGGTACAGTCCTAAACTTGTCGCAAAAGCAGTTTTCTCTTTGTCTTTAGGAGACATCTCCACTTGCCAGAAGCCAGAGTTCAAATCCATGGAGCAAAACCATTTGGCACCAGATAACGCATCCAAACATTCATCAACTCTTGGAAGTGTGTATGCGTCCTTGACCGTCACATCATTGAGTTTGCGATAATCAACGCAAAATCTTATGCTACCATCTTTCTTAGTTACTAGAACTATTGGCGATGCCCAAGCACTATTGGAAGGCTCTATAACCCTGCGATCTAACATCTTCAGAATTTCTTCCTGCTCTACTGCACGTTTTCCAATTGGTTGGCGTCGTGGCGGCTGCCTTATAGGAATGGAATGACCAATATTGATGTGATGTTGCACTCTATCTGTCCGACCGAGCTCAGCTGATGACTTTGCAAATACAGATCGGTATCTTATAGGCAGTGCTTTGAGGGCTTCTTTTTGTAGGTGATCAAGATGAGTCGAACTCCTTTTAAAGAGATCTTTTAGGTACTCTGGTAACTTGTCTTTACACATCTCAGACACATTCTCTTTGTTTGTATCAATACTGGCAACTCTTTCAGAGTTGGATACATCCTCATATGGCTCACATACACCAATAGGTAAGTTTGCTTGCAGCGTAAAATCAGCATCACTGCAATTCACAAAGTTTACAACCATCTCCTTGGCTTGAGTATCAATCACGCCAGGAACCATGGTGCACTTGATTTCGTTGTGAAATATTGGCTCCACATATCCAAACTTTGTCATGTGCTCTGACCCAGGTATGCTTACTGGTAGCCATAATGCAGAGTTAGCAGGTACTGTTGTAGTTTTTCGTACTTGTATTCTGGATGTGACATGTACTTTCCTCCCATCCAACATCTTATGTCAATCTTGTCTGTGTGAAGCAAGAATTGTTTGTAATTAATTTTGTTCACATCGTTTAATAAAAAGTCCTGACCCAGGATACCATCTTGACTCACTTCACATACTATAACTTTTTGTGCGTAGGATATCCCATTGAAATGAATGGCAACGCTTATGGATCCATAGCTGTGAATTTCATTTCCATTAACATCATTTACTTTCGTTTCAAGTGGTGTAAGCTTATACTTCTTTTCTCCATGCAATTTTTGATATGTGCTGTATGAAAGAAGGGATGCTGTAGAGCCACTATCAATAAGGAAAACGACTTCAGTTCCATCATTCATGCCATTTGTATAAAATCCGTTGTCCCATTGACTGCTGGTCCCCCAAGTGTGTCCTGTTCTGATCTTTTGTTTTTCTTGAGCTACGTAAGGTTTTGGCCTATTACTACCCGCTGACCCCAGGCCTATTGAATCAACGGTCTGTCGTTTCCCTGGTTATATGCTGAAGATGAACTCTTATTTCCTTGACTTGCAGCTTCATTCTTTCCATCATCATGTCCAGTAGCAGTGCGAGTTTTACATTGGATGAATGTAGGACAGTTTCTGAAGAAGTGACCTGGGGAGTTACATACAAAACATGTTCTCCTCTTCTCGTTTCTTGGTGCAGGTTTGCTCTGTATTTGATTTTTCCAATCTTTTACATTGTTCAAAGGAGTGTTTCCTTTTTCTAACAACTCTATTCGTTTTTCTATTCTTTGCAGCATTACCCCAATTCTGCCATTGTCATTAGAACCTTGGTGTTCAATTTCATTTGACCCAACTGCTCTAACATTTGCCTTTTTCTTCTCATATTCATCTCCCAGTATTGCTTCATATCTCTCGACTACATCTACTGCATCAGCTACTGTCTCACAATTTTTGTCAATACATCGGCACTTCATTTCAATTGGTAATATCTTGTAGAACTGGTTCAGGGCAAGAGTTTCCTGTGCTTTAGAATCTAAATTGCAATACGCTTTCTGCGCTATCTGCCTAATGTCATCCCCCAGTGCTGCAATAAGTTCACCAGGTTGCCGTTTTCTCATTTCAAGTTTTGCCAACCACCTGTTTTGATGTCTAGAGCTACCAAATCTTTGACTAAGTCTAGCAACAAGGGTGTCATATAAACGTTTTTCCTCATTTGTCAAACTCGTATAAAATGTTCTAGCTTGACCTCGCAAACTGGCAGCAAGAAAGAGAACTTTGTCACGTTTGGTCCAGTTGCACAGCTCTGCACAATTTTCAAAATGGGATATGTACTCTTCCCAGCATTCTTTACCATTAAATGGCTCCGGCTTTAAGGTAGGGCTATAGTTTGGGAACAATCGGATGGGAATAGTACCAGCATTATTGGCCCCACGTCTTGGATGATGGGAGTGATTTTGGTTCTCTCCTGTATACATTGTCTCTTCTTCGTCACTGTGAATTTGACTTGAACCATGCTCATCATATGCACATTGATCATCATCGATTACATCACCATGGCCTTCGTTGTTTCTATTCAAGTAAAATTGGATTTCAGGATCTGGGGACTCAGACATTGTATGTGTCAGTCAACAGGAGTGTCTCCGAAATTTTTTTTTTTTTTCACTACTTTGACCACCACACTTGACAGAAAAATTAATGGGGGGGGGATAGGGTTCGTATCCTGGGATAGATTTCAATTTGACTTTTGAAATTCCACTTCTGACACCAAATTGTAAGGCCCCTTTTTGGTCCTTAAGGGTGCTACATATATTTGTACATAGGAAAAGAGAGTGACGTGTTATAGACGGTCAAAGTTTGGGGTTGGGGCGATGAAAGAGGGCTTATATAATCAACATAAAATCGAGAACAGTTTGACAATGTTTAATGAAGTCTAAAATTAAATAAATAAATATGAATTATCTATAGTTATAGTGAACAACCAGATTCTGTAATTATAATATAACAGACTGTATGGGGGGGGGGTAGGGCTGTCAGGTGTGGTGGGAGACAACTGTTACAATCTTTTTTTCATGGAACAAATCTATTATTCTTGTTCATTCAGTGTTGTAATATGCTATTCTTAAATATCAAAGGTACTCACTCGACGCTTTGCTCTGACAGTTCGAATTCTGGCGCCGACTGTACTCGTCAGTTGTCTGCTCTATAATGACAGCACTCCCCTATTTATAACCTTCCCCCAGACACCACGTGAGACAATTTAGCCAATCGCAGGATGCATGGTAATCCATGTAACCTATCAGTGTCTTGTATGGTGTGCCATGCATTGCATTGTAAACAATACAGTTTTGTATGGTATGCCATACAGTTTTGTATGGTATACCATGTCAACATTATAAACACATAAATTACATTATAATAAGTAATTGAATGCAGTAGGGCTTGTCTATGAAACAAATAAGAATAGTTTATGAGCTCATGTTTATGTGAAATCAAACTTTATGATGATAACTTAAGTCTTGAATAATTGAATCGATTCATATATACGCGGGTTCTGCACTTTATGCAGACGACAGCTATTGTCGCATCAAAACATGAACTGCATACATCGATACAAAGGTATTGCAATGATGTTATCACTAAAACATGCAAATTACTTTATTAGTAGTACCCTGCTGTCATTAGAGAGAATAATCACAAATACCAGCATATAGAGTTTCGAAATACGAACTCATGCAAATCCAAAATGGCGGACATCGTGATATAGTGATATACGTGGACTTTTCCCATCATGATTTTGTAGGTATTTTACATAAATTACAAATAGTAATAGTATAAGAGCATAATATGTGTATCAGATAAGCTAAATAGTACGCTCTGAAAACACTTTATGACAGACCTTCAAAGACAATTTACCGAAATAACCTCTCCCGCGAAATTAGGTTACACATGTTAAGATACGTTGCCAGGATTGACTGTTAGCTTGACAGACCATATACATTATAGATATACATTGTTTATATGCTTTGTAAATGAACATTATAATTCATATTCATATGTACCATATTTATAAAAACAACTTAATAGAAGCAAAGACTGAACATAGTTTCCGAGTCAGTGACTCTAAACATGGTCATTACACTATAATGATTGAAGACTTTGAAATATCCAGATAAAATGAAACAAGGAAAACAAGTAATCGTAACGTCCAGATGGTAACTATTTGTTCTCTTAATGTGTTTATTTTAAACAAATCAAGCAAAGTGAATGATCATCTTTAGAATATTAGCCATGGCAGAAAACTTACACATTTTAATATAATACATGATACTGATATAAACTTACGACGTGTATGTATCAGACATAATAAAATGTTCAGTTGTTTAAGTACTAGACATGAAAGAAAGTTAAGTATAGGTATCAGACATGAAAGAAAGTTAAGAATTGTAAGTACCAGGCATGACAGAAAGTTAAGATATGTAAGTATCAGACATGACAGAAAGCTAAGAAATGTAAGTACCAGACATGACAGAAAGTTAAGTATAAGTATCAGACATAAAAGAAAGCTAAGAAATATAAGTACCAGACATGACAGAAAGTTAAGTATAAGTATCAGACATAAAAAAAATTAAGAAATGTAAGTACCAGACATGACAGAAAGTTAAGTATATGTATCAGACATGAAAGAAAGTTGAGAAATACAAGTAACAGACATGATAGAAGTTAAGATGTCCAGACTTGACATAAAGTTAAGAAGTGTAAGTATCAGACAGGAAAGAAAGTTCAGATGTGTAAGTACCAGACATGACAGAAGGTTAAAAAGTGTAAGTATCAGGCATGATAGCAAGTTAAGATGTGTAAGTACTAGACATGACATAAAATTAAGGAGTGTAAGTATCAGACATTATAGAGTTAAGTTTAACTATTAGACTTGACAAAAAGTTAAGAAGTGTAAGTATCAGACATGACACAAAGTTAAGATGTGTAAGTACTAGACATGACCTAAAATTAAGAAGTGTAAGTATCAGACATTATAGAGAGTTAAGTTTAACTATTAAACTTGACAGAAAGTTAAGAATCAGACATGACACAAAGTTAAGAAGTGTAACTATTAAACATGACAAGAAAATATGTGTAAGTATCAGGCATTACATAAAGTCAAGTTTAACTATTAAACATGACATGCTAAGATGTCTAAGTATCAGACATGACAGAAAGTTACGAAATGTAAGTACCAGACATAATGGATAGGTAAGAAGTGTATCAGACATGACAGAAAGTTAAGATGTGCAAGTATTAAACATGACAAGTTAATATGTGTAAGTATCAGACATGAAAACATGACAAGTTAAGATCTGTAAGTATCAGACATGACATAAATATAAGGAGTGTAAGTACTAAACATGACAAGTTAAGATGTGTAAGTATCGGACATGACCAGTTAAGATGTGTCAGTATCAGACATGACAAGTTAAGATGTGTCAGTATCATACATGGCAGAAAGTTAAGTGTAGGTAGTAAACATGACTTAAGATGTGTAAGTATCGTACATGACAGAAATTTAAGATGCATATCATACATGACAGGAAGTTAAGAAGTATAAGTACCAGACGTGACAGAAAGTCAAGAAGTGTATTATCAGACATGATAAAAATTTAAGAAGTGTATCAGACATGACAAAGTTAAGAAGTGTAAGTATCATACATGACAGATGACGATCCACCAGAGTGCATTTCTTGCAATGAACCATTCACTTTTAAGCACTTTATGACCGAGTGTTCCGACCTGCAACCTACGCGTGATAAGTAATATAATGTACATGACATGAAGGAACTTTTTGATACTTTACAAATCACTTGTATTTTAGATTTCCTGAAGGAAGTAAATCTTCATTTTAAACTATAACTTGTATGCCATCACCTATAATATTTTTATCTAATGCAAATACCTCTTTTTTGCAACATCTTTTCATCCACATAAACCATTTACATCTCCCGTTGATTGGGAAGCTTCGTATTTTTACTGTTACCAATATCTTACCATTTTACTTTGAACTATTTGGTTTTTTATGTCGCTGGTCGATATAAAACCTTTTAGTATTTTAAACATGCATAAGTAGAACCTATTGTATGGCGCTAGACAGCCTAAGTCCGCTTGTGCGCCGTTAAAAATCAAACAAACAATCAGGCATGACAACGTTATGTAAGTATCAGATTTGACAGAAACTTGAGAAGTTAAGTATCATGCATGACAGAAAGTTAAGAAATGTAAGTATCAGACATGACATAACGTTACGATGTGTATGTATCAGACATGGCAGAAAGTTAAGAAATGTAAGTATCAGACATGACATAACGTTACGATGTGTATGTATCAGACATGGCAGAAAGTTAAGAAGAGTAAGAATTAAACATGACAAGTTAAGGTGTGTAAGTATTGGACATTACTGAAAGTTAAGATGTGTAAGTATTGGACATTACTGAAAGTTAAGATGTGTAAGTATTGGACATTACTGAAAGTTAAGATGTGTAAGTACTAGACATGACAGAAAGTTAAGAAATATATGTATCAGACATGACAGAAAGTTAAGTGTAAGTACCAGACATGACAGAAAGTTAAGAAATATAAGTATCAGACATGACAGAAAGTTAAGTGTAAGTATCAGACATTATAGAAAGTTCCGTTTAACTACTAGACATTACAGAAAGTTAAGAAGTGTAATTACCAGACAGAATGGATAGGTAAGAAGTGTAATAATCAAACATGACACAAAGTTAAGAGGTATAACTATTAAATATGACAAGTTAAGATGTGTAAATATAAGAAATGACAGAAAGTTACGAAATGTAAGTACCAGACATAATGGATATGTAAGAAGTGTATCAGACATGACAGAAATTTACGAAGTGTAAGTATTAAATATGACAAGTTAAGATGTGTAAGAATCAGATATGACAAGTTAAGATGTGTAAATATAAGAAATGACAGAAAGTTACGAAATGTAAGTACCAGACATAATGGATATGTAAGAAGTGTATCAGACATGACAGAAAGTTACGAAGTGTAAGTATTAAATATGACAAGTTAAGATGTGTAAATATAAGAAATGACAGAAAGTTACGAAATGTAAGTACCAGACATAATGGATATGTAAGAAGTGTATCAGACATGACAGAAAGTTACGAAGTGTAAGTATTAAATATGACAAGTTAAGATGTGTAAGAATCAGATATGACAAGTTAAGATGTGTAAATATAAGAAATGACAGAAAGTTACACAATGTAAGTACCAGACATAATGGATATGTAAGAAGTGTATCAGACATGACAGAAAGTTAAGAAGTGTAAGTATCAGACATGATAGAAAGTTAAGAACTGTAAGTACCAGACATTATGGGTAGGTAAGAAATGTAAGAATCACACATGACACAAAGTTAAGAAGTGTAAGTTTTAAACATGACAAGTTAAGATGTGTAAGTATCAGACATGACAGAAAGTTAAAAAATGTAAGTATCAGACATGACAGAAAGTTAAAAAATGTATCAGACATGACATAACGTTAAGATGTGTAAGTATCAGACATGACAGAAAGTTAAAAAATGTAAGTATTAGACATGACATAACGTTAAGATGTGTAAGTATGAAACATGATAGAAAGTTTAGAAATGTAAGTACCAGGCATAATGAATAGGTAAGAAATGTAAGTATCAGACATGACAGAAACTTAAGAAGTATAAGTATTAAAGATGACAAGTTAAGATGTGTAAGTATTAGACATGACAAGTTAAGAAGTGTAAGTGCCAGACTTGATCGAAAGTTACGACGTGTATCAGACAAGTTAAGAAGTGAAACGAAAGAGAAGCAGAATAATAAACAAAGGGCTACGAGCTTCGTTAAAAGTGAACTAAAAGAACACTATAGAGAATGATCAATTTTAGAATACTTGTAATATACATATATTTAAAAAAAAGTAACATTCGTAATGGAGGATCTGTTCCATAGATTTTTCTCTTCCAAATGAGAATCATGGATGAGTGACTTTTTTAAGCAGGATAATCTTTACATTTGCAAGCACAATAATCTCGATATGCATCCACCCCCTCCAAGTCAAGTGTATGATATTGAATTTTAAGAATGTGGAACGCAGACCTCTGTACTTTCATTTTATCCAGATTCCATTTTATAATGCATTGCACTAACGACTAATGAAACTTTTTAATCATGCTTCAAAACAAGTTGCAGCTGAGCAGGAGACAACTGTTTCACAAATAGTTGGCAAGAAATAATACCGATAATTTTCTTCATCAGCATGGCAATGTAGTTTGCATTAAAACAAAGTTTTAGCTGTGTTGTGAAATGGATCATATTTATGTGTTTAAAGCAGGATTATCAAAACAGGAGTTCAATTAAACCGAAATTTTTTGGCAGTTGAAATATTATGTTAGCCCTATATTAAAAAAAAGCCTTTCCTATTCTTTTGCTATTTTGGTTGACTGGCATCAATAATAGAAGGGATTGATCCAACTCTTAGAATCTTCTTAAGCATTGCTTTGTGGGGCCTGGGTAAGCAAGATCATCAAATATCAACTGGCTAAGAAACTGCGGACATGATATTTGTGGTCTTCTCAGTCAGTGATCAGAGATCAATTGACTGAGCATGATTGAAACGGCACTTCTAAGAACCATTAACATCTTTTATATTTAGATATTGTTTTCTTGACCATGTATTAAATGTCTACTATTCCCTCTTAGTAATACAGCATGCTTCTATTCGGTAATACTTCAAAAACGTCCATAAGGGATTTATTGGCTTTGGATCTTTCTACAACTCCTCAATACAGAACTCTTGAGAAGCTGCTATGATAAAACCTATGACATCACTAGCGTGCAGATTGACGGCAGTCATAGGTGGGGTTAGGAGTACGCGGGGCTTAAGGCTGACCATGACCGCGTGGAGCCAGATCATAGCTTGAAAACTCCTAAGGGCGACCTTAGGCGCAAAGCCCCCTCAAGAGCGGGACCTGGGGTGATCGCCATCCCCAAAAGCCTTTCATGACGGCAGTCTGTATTTCTGCCTAAGATGGAGTGATTGAAATTAGGGTTTCTGACTCTATTGCATCTCCATTTGTTTATCCGGAATATGTACTTGTACTTGCAATGCAGCTGTTTGCTCCCGCCAGCCTCTCGTTTCGTTTACAAAGACTATACGTTGTTATGCGCTCAGATGGCTGCTGAGATATGTTATCTTTGAGTATGATATGTAACGTCCTAGCAGTCTTGACCTGCATTATGTGCTGTCTCGGTTGCTGCACTCATTTATGTAGGTTTTTTTTAAAGTTTGCTTAGTCCTCGTACACTTGAGTACTTGTCCAGTTCTTCTTGCTATTTGTTATCCACTACTTGCGTGGTTATAGTGTAGATTTCCTGGACGCTGTAGTCCAGTCTGTTATTAATCATGGTCTCCCATATCAAATGGATATTGTTCTGGTGATGGAGATCGGTATGTGAGTTTATATATGCTTTCCGGGTTTTGGAATGATAACGATAATTGTTTGTTTCAAATCGGTTGAAATTTCTCCCGATCACATTCATGATATCAAAAATCGCCAGGTCATTTGTTATTTTATTGCTGGAGTTTCTTATAGACTTAATATACCACATGAGGTGATTTATCGAATAAGCGCTTTTCTCCATTCATGTATAACGAAATATATGGATAGGGGCTTGTGTAGTTTACCTCGCCTTTGCACAATTAATATATGTAGTTTTCCACCTTGCTTCATTGGTTTGGGAATTTGGTGTATTTCAACACACTGGAATTACTGCTCAAATCTGCAAAGTTAGTTTAATATTCTGCTTTTTCCTTAATTATTGTTTCCCCTAGGAAGAAAAGGTGGATGGCCTCATAGTTTAATGATCGGCGGTATTTTTTCTTTCGCCGTGAAAATGACGTTTTTGGATATTCTCCTATTTTATCACGAACTTGCCTTTTGATATTTTGTATTATTGTGCGTGCGTAGGTTACATTATATTCCGAATACTATATTTAAAAAGAGCCCCAAATCTTTTCTGTGAAACAATTGAAGACGTTGTAATAATTGTCCGTACCGTCGCGATTATTCTATTTCTGACAAATGTGTTTGTTCTCTTGTCTTTAAGACTAAAATACTTTAGGAAAACAGTTTTAATGAGCAGTCAATAATAATAGTGACATGGCCATACCATTTCAGCTTTCTTTTTTTGACGGTGCTAAGGAGGTCTTCATAATAGCCTTCTTGCGCCTGATGGTGTTATGCACTTCTTTTTTTGTGATGTGGTCAATGTAAAAGATGCCAAGGATGGTTATGTAGAATATCATTTAGAGTGCCTGGATTCTTTGTTGTAATTCTACAGTCAGGGTCCAGGCCTCGTATGGATACAAAATTTGAGATGACTAGTTATCTCAATGGTCTGATTTTAGTTCTCAGACAGATATTCTTGTTGGACAGATTGGTCTTAGCTTTGACATAGCTGCCGTTGTTTGTGCTGATCGTGACATTTCTGCTCTTAATCCCTCTTCGGTGATTATGGAACCAAGATATTTGAACTGACTCACTGTTTCCAGTTCCTTTCCTCTGACTTTAATCTTGGCTGAGATTTGTTTCCACTATTTGTCATCAGCTTTGTCTTCTCATCGCTTATCTGCATGTCAAATAAGGAAGATGCTTCATCCATATTGTTCACTAAGGTGGCAAGCTCGTCTTCACTGTCTGCCTGCCCATCAATGTCATCTGCAAAGCAGAGGTTGGTGATGTTACGCCATCCAATGCTGACTGCCCCACAGTGGTTTTCTAGGGCTTCGCTCATGATGCGCTCAAATTAGATGTTGAACAACGTGGGTTACAGGATACAGCCTTGACTTACTCCGACTGTTGTCTGGGACCACTTCTCCACAAAACCTTGAGCAATTACTGCACTGGTAGCTTTGGCATACAGGTACTTTATGGTATTGGTCAACTTTTGACCAATGTTATACTTCTTCAGTGTGGCCCACAATGCCTCATGTCACACTCTGTCAAAAGCCCTTTTGAGATATATGAACACATGATAGATGTCTTGTTGATGTTGCGAGTAATTTTTCACACAGAACCCTGATAATGAATATTTGTTATGTTGTGGTTCCTCCACTCCGGAACCCTAACTGTTCTGCAATTATTTCTTCTGCGTGTGGTATTAGTCTTGTCCATCTCTCCACTATAGTATTATATATGCCCATCTTTAGTTTGGTGTTCTCCTAGGGCTTTCCATCTACCTTCACAGACTCTCAGAATGTGCCATGTTTATTGTTCCAGATCATGTATAAACACTTGGAGTCTTCCAGTTTGCACCAGAGTTTTAATGTTTCAGGTGGTGATTGCGGTGCTGGCTCTCACTTTGATTTTATTTAAAGTACCAGTAGCACACACTTGTCACCTCTGTTCGCATGGACAATGGCAGGCGTAGTCCTTGTTGACCTGGATGACATCCGATCCAGTATGGTAACTTCAGATTTGTTCAGTATTATCCATGTGTCTTGGGCAAAAGTCGTCTGGCGGAGCCCATCCTTCTCCAGATCAAAGAGTTGCCAGAAGGAGACGTAATATATCGTCTCCACTCTGGATTTTCTTATAGGGTTTACTTCCTTAGCCTTTGGATAACCAAAGCCAACATTCAAGGCAGAAGGTTACTCATGCGTCCTTTTCCCGAGCAGATAAAGCATCTGCCAAAGCCCACTATACACACACACACACACACGCACACACACACACACACACACACACACACACACACACACACACATATATATATATATATATATATATATATATATATATATATATATATATATATATATATATATATATATATATATATATATACACATTACCGAGGTGGACAAAGTATCACCCAAAAGTCATGTAAAACAACAAAGATGATGGTCAAAAGTGGTATATTGTAATAACAAGACATTTAAAACAAAATATATATCACACTATGCGTGTCTGCTATGCATTTGTGCATATTACACTGATTCAGTCAAATCATGTTTTCATGATGCGCATTTAGACGTGATGGAGAAATGGCTGGTGTGTGTAGGCAAGGCAATGGGTGCTAGTTTACCTGCGGACCTGGGTTAGAGTATTACAAATTCTTAAACCTGTATAATAGTATTATTTGTATTAAATTTTAATTCCGTCTCCTAAAATCAAGTATTCTTCTATAAAGTCCAGTAATGGCAATTTTCGTTCTATCTGGTGTATATTGATATCTCCCTATAATTAATCCTTCATACCTTGCTTTCTTTCACAGGAATCCAGAATGATTGAGCATATAGATGAGAACTGATTACTTGATTGTCATGCGAGTGTGTCTGATATGCAAGAGTGCATATAACAGATTCAGTCAAATAATTTGTTTGGGTGATGCGTGCTTAGTCGTGATGGAGTACGGGCTGGTGTGTGCAAGCAAGGTGATGGGTGCCATTTACCTGCTGGACAGGATTTGAATCTCCGCAGAATACGCTTAAAAATTCTCGAACCTGTATGATAGTATTATTTTTATTAAATATTAATTATGCCTAATATTTTCAAGCATTCTTCTATAGAATCCATGTATGGCAATTTCCGTTGTCTTGTGCATATTTAGGGAACTGGGCTGCTTAATGACTGAATCCTCATTTTACAATCACGTCGATAATAATTTTTAACAAAGTACTTTGTCTTCTTAAGTTGTTTGTTATTCTGTTTAAATAATAACGTTTTCAAAATGTCCAACATGTGACAGATCCTTCCAACTGGTTTCATCAACCATCACGAGTATGTGAAAAATCTGCCCATTTTTTTGTTTTGATTAATCTCGTTCCCCAAGTGGTGTTTAATATTATCCTGCCAAATCAGGAGTAAAAAAGAGCAAGGAACTAGACTAACTGTTGATACACCACCAAAAAAGATTCCTTTTTTTCGAAATCACACAGCATTTATTTTGTGAGACAATTGTCTATATTGAAACTCAATATTTGTATTATTCAATTAGTACAATATTGATGTCGTGATTTCATTGGAAGTAATAATGAAACTTCTTAACATCCTTGAGGATATTTCTAAGTGACAGATCAAGAATTCACTGAAACTCGCTTGCCCACAATGGTCCGTATCTGTAAAACCATGCTCTTTACTTTTCAAAGTATTCATTACGCTTGGTTGTCTTGCTATCTTTGATTACAGTTAGGAAAGAGTCTGTTAATTTAAGGTAGTTTTTGTTACATACACAACAACATTTATAACAGTGTTCAATTAATCAAATGAAGTGTCTTCACCCAACATACGTCTGGGGCTGCAAGATTTTGTTTGAATACTTTTCATGCCTGTTAACTTTTCCTTTATTCCATTTCATTTACTTGATAAAAAAACTATAATTAATGTGATGGAAGCCAGCTTGGCACTTAATTAGGTTCTCAGAGAAACGCTCGTGCACATAGCTGTTATGGTTGATTGATGCATTTTACATTTAATGTGGAAGAGGACACATTGCATTTATGATAGTTACACTTAAAAAGAACAAAAAGATAAAACTAGATCACATATTGCAATTGATAATTTAAAAAAAAATATGTACAATTTTATTGAGGTGCTGCTTCCACTAGGTGTGACATTTTCACTGATCTAAATTTCCATACATATTAATTGCAGTGTATTAGGAATGTCGTTTGGAAAAAAATTGTAAAAAATTGCATCACCTATTTTTAAATTTGATTTGCACAGTAAAATTTCCAGTTTCTTCCGTTTTTGACAATAAAACAGGCGATGTATCAAAGATTCCAAAGTTTGATTGCGATTTTCTTTTTTACTGATTGTTTACATGTCTAACATAAAACCATAAATATGGAATTCCCTTGTTATTGCAGTGTGCACAAAAACCTTTTTTATCAGCCAAAAGTTTGGTTCAAGATTTCATAGGACTAATAGATTGCATTGATGTCTTCAATGGACATTGGCTTCACTAAACATTTTACTTGAATCTACTGACACAATTAATATTTATGAAAGCAACTGGACTTTCAATGTCATAATTCCCCCTGCGGGTTCGGGGTTGTAGAATTCGCCAGACGTGCCTCGCCACGTGTCGTAAAAGGCGACTAAGTAGAGGCAACCTGTTTGCCGTGGGTTGCATCCCGTGTCGGGGGAGGAAAGGATCCTGGTAGTTGCAACACACTACTTTGGCCTCTACTTCTCTTAGACGGGTGGTCGAGATGGGCCCGGTCTCGACAAATCGGCTGGTCACGCCGAGCCCTAGGAAGTCTTTATTAACTCTCTCACCTCCTTTTACTTTCTACTTGTATCTCTTTTGATACCACCGTTGCCCCTATATTATATTCCTATATCTTTCCCAATTCCAAATCTTAGAAGACTTCCTAGAAGGCGGTGGCTCAACGGGTCAATCGGGGGGTAATTTTACTGACCTTGGAAATTGGCGACTTCAGGGTCAACCAAAGGTAATTTTATTAACTGAGTATGGCATCTGTGTATCCTTGGCACTTTAAAAGTGTCCCCTTGTTGGGCTCCTTGGTGGGTGGGGAGCACGGGTGCTGAATTTTTCAATCAAGCCATCATGGAAAAAAAAACAATAAACGTACCAAACCACTGTCTGATTCGGATAAAGAACCACGTGGCATGGAATCATTTCCACGCTTCATGGTTATTCAATCAAAAGATGATGATAAACCGCTTTCAGGTTTACCTCCATTTATTATCGAGAAAACCATTACGGGATCGATTGGCACACCAAAAAGTGTGATAAAACTAAAATCGGGTTGTCTTCTTGTAGAGTGTGAGCGAAAGGGGCAAACAGACAATATCATAAGAATGAAAAACATTCTTTGAAATTCCAGTGACCTCATTCGCCCACACTAAACTGAATTCGTCCAAAGGCGTAATACGATGTCGTGACTTGACTGGAGTCACCGACGCAGATATCATCGAAGGGATGAGACATGAAGGTGTCACTGCAGTGCGAAGAATACGTATTAAACGTAATAACACCCTGCAGGACACCAATACATTTGTACTCACCTTTAATAAACCGACAGTGCCCAAAGTGGTCAAGGTTGGGTTTTTACAAGTAAAGGTCGAGATCTACATTCCAAACCCCCTTCGATGCTATAAATGTCAAAAATACGGCCATCACGAGGATCGATGTTCCAGAGCCAAGGTATGTGGCCGATGCGGAGACCACTCTCATCATGAAGCTGATTGTAGAGCAACTCCGCATTGTGTCAACTGTGGCAAGGAACATCACGCCAGTTCCAAAGATTGTGATACATGGAAACAGGAGAAGGAAATTCAGAGGGTAAAGTTTACCTCGAACATTCCCTACCCAGAGGCCAGAAAACTTGTCCAGGCGAAAACATCCCTTCCTGGCCCATCCTTCTCCACAGTCGTAAAACACAATCCAAAATGCACGAAGGACGCCCAAACACAGACGGATCAGCCCGATTCAACCACATGTGCCAATGTCCCTAATTACAAGCCACAGAAAAGCACAACATCAACTCAGACAACATCTAATAACAATCCACCACCAAAATCACCAAGACAGAAACACAAAGCACAAACAAATAAACCGCAAAAGGGGTCAGATGACCCCATTAAACTGTACAACAGGTTTGGAGACGTTGAAAGCATGGATGTAGAAAAAACTGCTCCATGTACTCAAAGTAACTCCAAACCTAGTAAAACTAAATATACCCCCGTACTTCCTCCAGACAAATAACAACACATACTTCCTCCGCGAATAGTCTAACCTAGCTCCAGAACCTCCAGCACAACATTATAATGAAGAACACCATCATACAATGGAATTGTCGAGGACTTAAAGCAAACTACAATGATATTCTTCTGCTTTTAAATGAACATGATCCTGCTGTACTATGTTTACAGGAAACATTCGTGAAAGAGACAAATAAAATTACTTTTAAAAACTTTTCCCCGTTTAACGCGTACTGTCAAAACGCTGACAGGGCCTCAGGAGGAGTCTCTATTGCTGTGAACAATAGAGCCCCTCACAGAGTCATTCCTTTAAACACAAATTTACAAGCCATTGCTGTAAGTGTCACTCTACATCGAGTGATTACATTTTGTTCCATTTACTTACCACCAAACACCAACCTAGTACAAAAGGAATTAGACAATCTTGTTGAACAACTTCCCGCGCCCTTCGTTTTACTCGGGGATTTTAATTCCCATAACATTATATGGGGATCAAATCACATAAACGACAGAGGCCATAAAGTAGAAGATTTCATTTCTAGACACGACCTGTGTCTATATAACACTAACTCACCAACATATTTACACCCAGGAACGGGTACGTACACATGCATAGATTTGACAATGTGCTCTCCCTCACTGATTTTGGACTATGAATGGAAGGTCACTAATTACCTTCACAGCAGTGATCACTTTCCAATCATTCTTGAAAATAACACTAAAATTGATGATGCACTTCCACAATGGAATATAAAGAAGGCCGACTGGGCTATGTTTGAAACACTATGTAAAACTAGACTTAATAATAATACAGTATTCAACGCTGTTAATTCTATACAGCAATTTACCTCCGTTCTAATTTCAATTGCAGATGAATCCATTCCCAAGTCCTCAACGAACAGTAAGAGATCGCAAAAACCTTGGGTAACCAAGGAATGCAAAGAAGCCATTAGACAACGCCGAGAAGCATTAAAAACATTCAACAATCGTCCAACGCCCGAAAATTTAAAAATATATCGTTTTTCCCGGGCTAAAACTCTACGCACAATCAAAGAATGTAAACGTGCATCATGGAAGAAATATATTTCTTCTTTAAACTCTCGTTCCTCAATGAAACAAGTTTGGGATATTATTCGAAAAATAAATGGAAAGAGTAAACACAATTCTATTCGACACCTAAAGATAAACAATATCAATTTCAGTTCGAAACGTGACATAGCAAATATTCTTGCCGATAGTTTTTCGAAAAACTCGTCATCATCTAATTATTTAGATGCCTTTAGAAGATTAAAATCTAAAAAAGAAAAGTAACGTTTAAAATTTACATCGTACAACACTGAAAATTATAACCAGCTGTTTTCTTTATTGGAGCTTAGGGAGGCATTAGACAAGGCCCATGATACATCTGCTGGGCCTGACGAAGTACATTACCAGTTCTTGAAACACCTCACAGAATCTTCTCTGACATTGCTTCTTAAAATCTTTAATGATTTATGGATTGCTGGTAATGTACCTAAGAGCTGGAAAGAAGCAACAGTGATACCGATTCCCAAACCAGACAAAGATAACGAAGATTCTAACAGCTATCGGCCTATTGCATTGACAAGCTGCATATGCAAAACAATGGAACGAATGATTAATTCTCGGCTTGTATGGTACTTGGAAAGTAACAATTTAATTTCTCCTTTCCAAAGTGGCTTCCATTCTGGTCGTAGTACTAACGATCATCTGGTTAGACTGGAAACATTTATTCGCGATGCATTTATCAAGAAGGAACATTTAGTAGCAGTCTTCTTTGATTTAGAAAAGGCCTATGATACAACATGGAAGTACGGGATACTAAATGACCTGCACGATCTAGGTCTAAAAGGCCGTCTGCCCTCTTTCATCTCCAATTTTCTCTCCCACAGAGAATTCAAAGTACGAGTGGGCTCTACCCTCTCTGATATGCACCAGCAAGAGATGGGTGTGCCCCAGGGCAGTATCTTATCTGTGACGCTATTTAATATCAAAATCAATAGCATCACCAAGTTCTTAACTCCCGGTGTGGATTGCTCTTTATATGTAGACGATTTCTTACTTTGTTATCGTTCAAAGCACATGCATACAATTGAAAGGCAACTTCAACAAAATATCAATAAGATCCAAAATTGGACCAGTAATAACAGTTTCAAATTTTCTAAATCGAAAACAGTATGCATGCATTTTTGACCATTGCGAAGACATCATGATGACCCCAAACTCACGCTGGATGGGACATATATTCCAGTTGTTGAGGAAGTTTTTGGGTATTATCTTCGACAGAAAACTGACTTTTATACCACACATCAAGAATTTAAAAGCTAAATGCTTAAAAGCTTTAAATTTACTAAAAGTAACTGTGCACACTGACTGGGGTGCTGATAAAAAAAGTCCTCCTCAATTTGTATAGAACATTTATCCGTTCTATACTAGACTATGGATGCATTGTTTATGGTTCAGCTAGGAAGTCTTATTTGAAAATGATTGACCCAATTCATCATCAGGGAATAAGACTTGCTCTAGGAGCATTCAAGACATCTCCATGCGAAAGCCTTCTCGCGGAAGCGAATGAACCACCTTTATCGCACCGCAGAGAAATGCTTTCTATACAGTACGCTCTTAGGTTAAGATCAAACCCTCTGAAACCTGCTTTTTTGGCTGTTTTTCAACCAAAATACAAAACTTTATATGAAAACAAACCAAATGCCATACCTTCGTTTGGCATCTCAATATCACCCAGTTTTGACACTATCAAAATTAATCTCCCTACAGTTCAAAACACGTTTGTCTCGGAAACACCACCTTGGCTCCTTAAGCAGCCCAAAGTGATTTTTACGTTGCACGATGGGAGAAAATCTGAGACAAATCCTGCCATTTTCCAGAACTCTTATCATGAACTCCTCAACGATTTTAAAAACTACACAAAAATGTTTACTGATGGATCAAAAGTTGATCACAAGGCTGCTGCAGCCTTCGTTAGTGGCAAGCACATAACCAAAGTGCGCTTGCCAAACGATGCGTCCATATTTTCAGCGGAAATCAGAGCATTAGACCTTGCTCTGAAATTTATTGAACAAAAACGCATTTTAAATAGCATTATTTTCTGTGACTCGCTGTCAGTACTTCAGTCGCTACACCATAGAAAACTGGATAATCCATTACTAGTCGATATCCTCGTCAAAAACTCGGAACTTAGTAACTCCTACAATATAGTATACTGTTGGCTACCTAGCCATATTGGTATTAGAGGTTATGAAGAAGCTGACCGGGCTGCTAAGATGACTCTATCCCAAGAACCACTGGATTTTAAATTACCGTTTACTGATTTTATACCTTGTATCAAAAAGTACCTACGTCAGAAATGGCAGGTGTCATGGGATGATGCAGTCAATAACAAACTTCATGCCATCAAACCAACCCTGGGAGAATGGACTCCTTCCTACAGAACTATCCGTAGGGAGGAGGTTGTCATTGCAAGAATCAGAATCGGTCATACATACATAACCCACTCCCCCATACTGAAAGGTGAAGATCCACCAGAGTGAGTTTCTTGCAATGAGCCATTCACTGTTAAACACTTTATGACCGAGTGTTCCCACCTGCAACCTACGCATGTTAAATACTATAATGTACATGACATGAAGGAACTTTTTGATACAATACAAATCAATTGTATTTTAGATTTCCTAAAGGAAGTAAATCTCTATTTTAAACTATAACTTGTATGCCATCACCTAGAATATTTTTTTTATCTAATGCAAATATCACCTCTTATTTACAACATCTTATCATCAACATACACCATTTACATCTCCCGTTGATTGGGAAGCTTCATATTACCAACATCTTACCATTTTATATTTTACTATTATGGTTTTTTATATCGCTGGTCGATGTTAAACCTTTCTTATTTTTGAATATCTAACCTATTGTATTGCGCTAAATAGCCTAAAAGTGCTGGTGCGCCGTTAAAATTCAAGTAAACAAACAAACAAACAAACAATGTCATAATGTAGATATATTTAATACCGCTCTTGTCACTATACTTTATTTAGTATTTTGGCTTGTATAAATGTACTTTTGTCTTTTAATCCATTGTGCAGTTTTATACAATATATGTACCGTCCCATTTTAATACCATTTCATCTTTTTTCATTAACATAGAAGATTTACCTCTCCCGTTGATTAGGAAGCTTTATTTTGCACCGTTACCATCTTACCGTTTTAAATTTCAACCATCTGTTCTTTTATATCGCTGGTCGATATAGGACCTTTTATAAATTTTAAAAGATTACATACTTTTATTGTGCGACAAATACCAACATCTTACTATTTTACTCTGAACTATTTGGTTTTCTATGTCGCTGGTTGATGTTGAACCTTTCTTATTTTCAAACATATAACCTATTGTATGGTGCTAAATAGCCTAAAAGTGCTGGTGCGCCGTTAAAATTCAATTAATCAATCAATCAATCAATCAATCTTTTAATCCAATATTTAATTTTATCGGCAGTCTATATCAACTACATGTACTTTAATCTAGTATTTAATGATCTTTATTTAAATACGATTAATACTGACTGATTAGATTGTTTACATAAACCTGTCTACCTATATCTTGCATGTCAGTGCAGTTAGACAACTTCGTGACGAGTGTGGTATACTTACCATCCTTATGACAGAATATTTTGTTCTTAAATCATACGGGTAGAATGACGCCTTAATTAAGTGAAATATATGTTGGATTACAGCAACAATGGAAGCATCAAGCCTATGATATTCCGAGATTGGTCATGTTGCTACAATCTGTGAGTTACCCTTTGTATTTGGTCACTAGAAGCTAATAAATCGCTTATATTTAAATCAATTTCATCTAATATCATTGCCGGAATAATTTCATACTTAATCACAGATCAGCAAGACAGATTATGTATACCCGCTTAATTATAATATAGTTGAAGCTCAAATACTCGCATATACTTATGTATATGAGGGTCTGTATAATACATAGTGCCATTTAATTGAGTTCCCCAGCTGTTTTATATCTGCCACAGAAAAGACTTTAAAAACCCTCCTACAAAGATTAGCATCAAGCTAATAGTTGGTAATTCATCTTAACTTAATTATTTTAGGTAGATATCTAATTAAAAGTGAATTTATAAGCTTCATTCTTAATAAATATGTTTTATAAATGTTAGTATGTTTTTCCATATAAAAGTCAAAAGTAGTTATTGTCAAAACACCACAATACAACTTATTTAATTAGAACAAACAATATATTTTATTTCAAACTAAGTATTGAATGGGTTTTTGCAACAACACAGGTTTATAAATATTTATACATGTAGAAATAATTGCAAACATGGAGCTGGTGCTTATATCCAATACAGTGTGGTGATTAGCATTCAAAGGCTTTTTCCATACCATATTGAAGACAAGTGGCTCTAATCTTGTATTCACTAAGATATTATTGTCACCATGCCATTATGAAGACCAGTGGCTTGAATTTGTATTTGTTAAATGTAAATGTCACTGGCCTCAGCTTTTTAGTTGAATAAAATTTTGACACGTGCCCAGACTTGTATTCAAAATATTTGGCAACAACTGTTTTAGTTAAGTTTTTACAGTTTGGGAACTATTTGTCCAGGTTTTGCTCACAAAATATTACTGACCAAAGGCTCAGATTTGTTTCATCAAATAAGAAAATTAGTGGTATAGATATTTTCGTTTTTTTTTCATAATTCATGACAAATGGCCCAGGTGTATTTTACTATGAATTTTAGGATCTAAGGTGAAGATCAAAGTTTGCTGTGGAGGTCAAAGGGCAATTGTTGAGTTATAATTTATGTATATGAGGGTCTGTATAATACACAGTGACAGGTGTGGAGGTGAAAGGATAATTGTTGAGTTATAAGTTATGTATATGAGGGTCTGTATAATACAGAGTAAGAAAGTTATATGTGCTGCAGAATAAATGACTTTCTGACCGAACTACAGCCTGCTCGCTGCTAAATGATTTTTTTGGGTCAGAAACACGTATTTTTTTCACACAATTGTACATATTAAATTTCAATTATATTGTAGATTAACATAAATATCTAACTGGTCATGTATCTGCATGCATACAAAAAGTTCCAAGTCTGCTATGTAAATAGCAGCTGCATAATTTCAATGACATCAGCAAATATTCATAATTAGTAAGACAAATGTATTAGGATTGTCAATGAAAACAACAAAATTTCATTTTTTCTACTTCAAGAGAATAATAGAATAACATATGTTTATTATATACCTGCATTGTATTAGGTAACGTCTGGAAAACTTCTCATTACTTCATCTAGAAATCAATACATCACTGGAATATGTTTGGCACAAAGTGTAACATGTTCTCTGCTAGTATTTGTCTAATCTAAGTTTCAGTCAAGCTGCCATACTTTTTGCATAGTCCTAAAATCAAATGTAGAAATTACAATATGAACCATGTCTTTAAATCACGCTAAAAGGGTCAGAAACTATTCTGAACAAAAACCTGGTAATCTTTGTTCACTGTATGAATATTATTCAATAATTTTAAAACTGAATATTAGCCACCTCTGAAGTCTTTATGTAGGTAAAACAAACTACAGCAAAAAGAAACAAAAATAAATAAATACAAAGACAACATGAAAATAAAGAGCACTCTGTCATAAACAGCAACAGAAATTTGAAAAAAATGATTGCTTAGGACATTTAATAATAATAATAATAATAATAATAATAATAATAATAATAATGAGGACATTGTATAGCACCTAATCTTTAGAAGCTTTAAGCGCTTTACAAAATCTATAATGATATGATTACACTACATAAAAACAAAACTAAAAAACCATGAAACTGGAAAACATAAAAACATGCTGAAAAAATCTAAGGTACAAAACATTATTAGGTCTCTAAGTTTGTTTCCGCAGTCGAGAAAGGTGAGTTTTAAGAACACTCTTAAAAGGGACCACTGTGTCTTTGTGTCTAATTTCAATGGACAATTCGTTCGAGAGAAGGTAGTTGGAATTGGTGTACATTTATTCCTTGACATTAGATTGTTAGCAATTAAACAGAATGATAGATGAATATATCCAATTAATTAACAAGGCAGTTTTAGAGTAATATCAATTAGATAATAAAATTTCTATATCTTTAAACTTTCAAAATAATCAGGAGGGTTTCTGTCCCCCATTTCTTTCAACTGTACACCAAACAGCACAACCACCATTAGAAATGTTTGCCAGAATGCCAGTTTTACTGTCCAAAAACCTCTCCCGAGATGGAACGACATAGCAAAGAAATAACTAATTCAAAGCAGTGAAGCAGTGCTTATCTTTGCATACCTTTTTCATCTTTCCACTATCTAAATGATGTACTCATTTATACATATAAGAGGTTTTGATTCAGCATATCTCAGCAGTAAGTCCTACATGCTTAATCAAATCCTTGAACTAATATTATTTTTGTTTGAAACACATTGTATGTTCTTGGAAGCATTCTCTCCACATTTAATCTGTTAGTTTTCAAGATTTAGGAACCATGCTGGTGGCCTTCTCATTAGAAGCATGAGGTCCTGGGTTCTAACCCAAGCCTAGTCATATCAAAGATTGATAAAATTGTACTAGCAGCTGCCCCACTAAGCACTCAGCATTAAGAGGTTAGTGATAGAGCTGGTCGGCTTGGTGTCACGATAATAATGTGACTGGGTGGGACATCACTATAAACTGCCACATTGCAGATATCACAGCAATATGACTGAGCATTTTTAAGCTGTTATAAATTGAATTCACACACACTTAGGCATTTAGGCGATACTCTCTTATTGTATAGATACGGTGGTTCTGAATGGACAGACAACTGGACATGCAGGTAGAGAGAAAACATGATTACCATAGGACATTTTGATGTTTGTCCCTAGCATGGACTTCATCATAAAGCCAAAGTTATTCTGCATTTGCCATTTATGATATCATTTTGTTAGTGTGCATTGATGTAATCATATGTGACAAATGTTAGAACAACTTCGTGAAAAGCAGCCATTTGTTCCATTCACAGAAAAGCTTCTCAAAAAAGACTCATCAACAGCAGTTACAAGAGCCTAGATACAAGTTAGTGTACCTTGTTACCATACTTCATGTAATTTTGCATCTACAAAAAATATTATTAATTTCAGTGTATGAAAATTATATGTAAAATAAATAATGTATTATTTTGTGGTATCGATTGTGTACAAAAAATAATGGGTTCATTACCTGAACAAGTTCTACAGAAGATATGCTATCTCAACATCCAACAGTACAAACATATAAAGTAAACAATCCAATTACAATAAAAAATATACTAAAGAAGATTTTTGTTTTGTTTTTAGAGATAGAGAAAGCGTAGTGTCTCATTGTGTAAACTTGTCTGCATTTAGAGCCTGCTTTTAGCTGTTATGTTGTGTTGTGTTGGATGGCCTGAACATACATGTATTTATTTGCTGGTAAATTGTATACAACAATTAGACCTGCTTGTAGGTCTACGCGACGATCTGAGTCCATGCTGTCAAGAAACTAAGTGCAACTTGTATTCTTACAGCAAGAATCTCATTTTTAAATTACAATAAAAAATATAAAGAACTTAAAAACATGATTTAGTTAATGCACACAAGTGTGTGTGTGTGTGTGTGTGTGTGTGTAAGAGAAAATTTTTGTCAGTGTACAAGACAGTATTTATTTACTTATCTGACAATTGTGATAATCTCATGTATTAGGAAACAACTATGTTCCATTATCAAATGAACACCTCTAAATCAAGCATTCTTGTTTTAATTAGGATATAAATTGTAACAATAACCACATGGCTATGCATTGATATTTACATGCTAATTAAATATGCTTAGAGCTTTGGTTATTACAGCTGAAACCAGATATGGAGCAAGATTTGAAGTACCCATACATGTTAAGGTCAAATGAGTGAGACTGCAAGTGGGGAAATGAGGCTCTCTTTAGGGAAAGGAAAATATGTCAATGTGATATCATGGCATTGACCATACAGAAGATGTAAAGACCAGCAATCAAATAAATTACTTGTTATTTGAACTCACCAGTAAACACAGCAATAGAGGGGTATATATTAGATTCATAACAAAAGTCAAAACAGTACACGCACATAAAAGAATGTATATGTATGAATCGATTTAACGGAGTCGATGACTTTCAACATGACAATAGAAAATGACAATGTTTTTATAATGTATTTGTTGATGACTATAATGATACATTAACACCAGTTTATCATTGATCTGTGGTCTTCACTTTAGCATGTACTCCAGTGCTGCCCAACCTGCAGCCCGCAGGCTATTTTAAATCAAGCAATTTTGTATGCATTTATGTAAAAGAAGTCCACAGCCTACTTTAATTGTATATCTTCTTCACCAGATAAACAATTGTGAATTATTTGTGAAGTTGTTGCTTTTAACTTTTCTGCCGCTACCCTCTGCTTCGAGAAAAATATTTCAGTGACCCATGGTGTCAAAAAGGTTGGACAGCACTGATGTACTCAGATATTTTTGCTGGATAAGAAAACATCACAGGGCTTCCAAACTCATTTTAAAACGCATGTAGTGTTTTGTTACTGTGATGGACTTCATAAGAAGAAATAATTAACAATAATTAAGTATTATGTTCTGTGAAGGCCTTTGCCCAGTTGTTAATAACACTAGTAGATACTGTAATGACAGTATGAGAGCTTTTGTACAAACAAATTTTCTTTGTAGAAATATTATGTCCGATAATTGAAAGTATTTTTCAAAATTACAAAGTGATATTAACAAAAAATATTCAAATAATTTGTAGCTTGATAATTGGATAGTGTAAAAAAAAACAATTAAATGGTATGAAAAAATACATGTAGCCTGACACATATTCACGGTTCGCCCACTTTTCTAAATATAAATTTCCAGGTTTTTTCCATTATTTTTTCCGAGATGAAAATAATTGCTTTTAAGGTTAACATTTTATCATTGCTGATAGGAATTAAAGAACATTTTGGATTATAAAACATGCATTTTCCAAATCTGAAAATGTTTCTATTTCAATACTCTCCAAAACATAGCTGCCAACCCCCGAGCACAAAAATACTGATTACTTGTGACAAAAATACTGATTTTCAGGAAGAAATACTGATTTTTTAAAATTTTAATGCATATGTAATTTTACATATACAACCATCAGTAACTGTGTCTTACATAATTATTTAATGTCAAAGATGCACATGTTGCACACTTGTACGATTTGGAGTTGCACCATGTTCCATTCGGGTGCCCAGTCAGAAGGTGCAAGAGTGTAACACACTCAAATACAAACTGTTTATAGGAGCCCATTCCACGCCTTGTTTCTTTTTCAATCATTGATTCCAATGTACCAACTTTCATTGATTATCTCAATTCTGAGATTTATTTATTGATCTGTTTTCGTTCAAGCATAAGAGTGATCCTTGCGATTTTAATGTCTGGAAAACGTGTGAAAAATAAATAGCCAGCAACAATAGTAACTGAAAAAGTAAGGTTTATTTCTAAAAGAAATTTAATAAATCAAATTTTGATCGATGTACATTAAGGTTCTCTCTGGCATTTATCTACGTCGTAAGTTCAGGCTGAGCTGTGTGTGATGAAACAGGAAGCAGATGTTTATTAGCTTTTTCGTGCTCTTGCATTTCACGGGCATCTCCATGCCCATTAGCGAAATCACGTTACACACTTTGGAAAACGTCAAGTTTTCTCCTTTTCTGTTATGTTTTCACAAATCTAAAAGACAGCACAAATGTCTTTCCAGTTGTTTCCTTCTATTCTTCCTGGAGAAAATTTTGAATATTCCGCTTTCCTATTTAACATGGTTAGAAGCTGAATATTACGAAAACGAGATACAGCAACAGCGGTAACTATTGCGAAATCCAATATGGCGGATAACGACAGGCATGGTAGCCTCGATTTCGAATGAACCAATCGTATTGTAGAACTTTATTCATATACACAAGTAATATATTATATCAAAATAGAACCAAATGCCCGTTCTAAACTGACAATTCTAAAGAAATTTTATTATTATTTTTTAAAATTAGAAAACATATTTTTTGCCAAAAAAACGTACACCTGTATTCAGGTCCAAAATACGGGACAAATACGGAAGAAACGGGACAGTTGGCAGCTATGTTAATTGTAAATAAATAAAAAATGGTAGATGAATATAATCCAATTAATTAACAAGGCAGCTTTAGAGTAGATAATAAAACCTGCATGATTACATTACAGACTTTAACAAAAAGCATTGTTTAGAAAATATATGATGCAACCCCAAAGGTTCCGTGCTTTCCCAATGAGCTGATGTATTATCTCCTGAACAAATCAAGCTAACTGGAACACAAGGTAGTCTTTCATAAACAAACCATGTATTAAGTATAATAATTGTCCTGTCAATAACTGCACACAAAATACTTCAGATCTTCATTTGTTTTACTGGTGGCCATATAAATAATTTGTAAACATCTGAAAGATCTATTTAAAAAATGCCTCTACTTTTGTCAAAATTCTGAGGAGCAGTTTCCTGGAAGACACTTACTGCTTTTATATTTTTATAGGTGGCTATATCTGACGGCAGATCAGTATCCACAAAACTGAACAGCCTTTGTGCCAGAATACATTCTGCAAATATTGGTGAAATTCAACCAAGCAGTTTTGTAAAATTATTTAGAAGATTTTTCTTTGTTATGAACAGTGACCATATCTGATGGCTGATTGGCATCCTTTGCAAAAATTGAAAAGGATTTCACATACTGATTCCTTCTGTGTCAAATTTGATTAAAGTTTGTTTGGCAGTTTTTAAGGTGTCATTGAAAAGTTTATTTCCATTTCTTATGGTGGCACTCATAATTATGGTAGATCAGCATCGATTGTACACTATTTGACAGACTTTTGCCAAGTTTAGTAGAAACTGGTCTCAAGATTTTTAAAAAGCTGAATTTAGTAACTGTTGATTGATGATATATAGTTTTTCTTTTTTTTTTTTAGTAACATTGGCCATATTTGATTGCAGCTTTTCAAAATCAGAATAAATGTCTTAATGTGAGTATGAACTTGAGCAAATTCATTCAAGTCCTGATCAATAGTTTCGAATAAAATGTTTTTAAAAAACTTTTAGCAGTGGCAGAAACATTTGATGGTAGACTTTCATCACTATAGAAACTTGGAAGACCATAAAAGCAGGACAGTCTGTGCTAACACAAAGTAATTACAGACTCAACTGTGAGCAAGAAAAGTGTCAATGTCTGAAGCAGATATAATGGGTTCTTTTATCTGAGAAAGAGTCTGTAAATTAAATGCCTCACCCATATTTTTTTAGTGAAGATAAGGGGCAAGAGTAACAAAATTGCAGTTGTTCTCTCCATCATAAGGGTAGATAATTTTGCTAAGAGTTTAGCAACCATGCACTTGTACCAAGATCTTTTCATGATACTGTTGTACTTGTTTACGGAAGAATGGATTTGAACGTTCAACATGCTCTATTAGTACTGTCCATGTTCCTGGAAAAGAAACAAATAATGCATATTACTTTCAATAAATGTCGACACTGGTTACATATGTACTAACAGATGAGCTTATATATCAAACCAACAGATCAATGTTATGCATGTCATACAAAGGCAGACATCACAAAGTTTCTCTTAACTTTTCTATCAAATACTAAGAAATTCAATGTTTTTGTCATCTGTCAGTGAAAATCTACTGTGATCAGAATTTACTCAAATGTCACCAATCAGAATTATAACTGGAAATATGGAGGAAATGTACTTCTGTAAAGCAAACAACATAATAGATCAAGAAGGTGCACCTTCCAAAGATTCTAAAAAACTTCACCAAATTTGGAATATAAATTAATAACTTTGTGAATGAGAAAATTCACTTACTTTGGCTGGGAACATAAAGTTTGATATTACCCTGAAGTTAAAAGTTATAGATAAAGCTATTAATTTCAAAGGAAAGTCAGAAGCACTATGCAGGTTTCCACAAGGTTTCAAAATTCTGCATTTCTGAATAGATATCTTATGGAAAACAACACAGCATTATGTTCTAAGCTTTTGATTCAACAATCAAATTATGGCTTTCACATCAGTCAATGAATGTTAAAACTCATTCAGAGCAGTTTCTAATGATAACTCATGCCCAGAGAAAACAAATTGTCACAAAATTTCTGTTTCACCAAGAACCTTTACCAATTCTTGTTATGTTATGATGCAATCCTACTACTCCTAATTCAAAGATGAAAATTGTCTTGTCTAGTCTGAAAAGAAATCCAAGGTGATGTATCATGGAAAGGATATCATTCTTGCCTTGGAGTACATGAAAGATCATTCCTGCCTTGGAATACAGCAAAGGATATCATCCCTGCCTTGCAGTACACGAAAGGAGATCAGTCATGCCTTGGAGAATGTAAAAGATCATTTTTGCCTTGCAGTATGTGGAATGAGATCATTCCTGCCTTGGAATATGTGAAAGTAGATCATTCCTGCCTTGGAGTATGTGAAAAGAGATCATTTCTGCCTTGGAGTATGTGAAAGGAGATCATTCCTGCCTTGAAGATGAAAGGAGATTATTTCTGCCTTGGAGTATGTGCAAGGAGATCATTCCTGCCTTGGAGTACAAGAAAGGAAATCGATCATTCCTGCCTTGAAGTACAAGAAAGAAGATAATTCCGCCTTGGAGTATGTGAAAGGAGATCATTCCTGCCTTGGAGTACAAAAAAGGAGATCATTCTGCCTTGGAGTATGTGAAAGGACATCATTCCTGCCTTGGAGTACATGAAAGGAGATCATTCCTGCCTTGGAGTACATGAAAGGAGATCATTTCACCATGGAGTATGTGAAACAAGATCATTCCTACTTTGAAGTAGAATCAGACTTGAATGGTCATTGCCTGATATTCATGTCAATCAGAAAATGACTAATGATGCTAAGTAAAGCATGGAGGGAGTGGCACCTACATTCCTGGTTGGCTTGAAAGTAACAATAATCATATTTTTGTCCATTGCATAGGATGTTGGCAGGGGCATGTGTACTTCTGCCATATTTTTGTCTAATGCTGAGAACTTTGTACAAAAGGCATTTGGATTAGCCTGTATTTCTGGGTATACCATTCCTAAGGAAAGGATAACAAATCCCACCATATTTAGCTAGTTCACTGGTTCTGCATAGAAGAAATATCACAAATATTGGGTGGGTCAGTTCAAACAGCTGCATGTGTATCATATTGGTTGGTTGGATTGCATGGATTCCTGCTGTACAAAATCCAATACGTATTGTCATCATTAAAGGCCAATCTGGATGAAGGAATTCACCATCATAAAACAGATAAGTCATTGAAGGTGCTGAAGTTCACACACACACACACACACAAACACACACACGGCCATGCTGATCTATCAATCCAGTCCTCAGTTGGAGATGGCTGGACAGGGACCATTATGGCTGGAAGCCTGGGATGGTTTGATGAATTGGACATGTCCAGCTTGGATCCAATGGATCCTGTGATGGCTCCATGCATCCAGATTTATAGGCTTTTCAGACATGTGGGGGAGGGGGGGGGATTACACCCAAAGGGCTACCTAAAATTGGGAAACATTCTTTCCACGAGTCAAAAAATCCTCTTGGAGACTAGACAAGGAAACAGGCAAACTTTGCCATGAAAGTTCCTAATTGTGTCTTCTTCTCCTTTACCAGACATGTCCGTTCAACAGTGGATGGAAGCAACCCATCATATGTTTCTTCCATTTCTGTTGATGTCACCATAGTGTTCTCTCTGGTTGCTTTCCTTAACACCATCAAAAAAACATCAGCAGACCAGAACTTACAGAAGGAGTGTAACATGTGTAGCCCTGAATTTGTTATATTTTGTGCATTTGTGATACATTTTCAGAATTCAAAGACCAATTAAAAAAAATTTGCACACAATAGAAAGCAGTTAAGCATGTAAAAAATATGCAACTACACACCAATTAAAAAATATTATCACTTTAATTCAAAAACACCTGTATAATGATAGCGTGGTCACCATTTAGGTATATGGAGTCAAAAAATTCCATAAATGGCAAAGCCTGCAAATTTGGAACCACTAACTAGTTACTAACATGTTATAGAAAATATTACATTGGTAACCTAAGTCAATAACTTGTGTATAACAAAAGCATCATCCAAATATGCAGCTAAACACCAGAAACTAACACGTCTCTCAAGACAGGTGGTCTTTCACAAGAGGTGTGTCAAAATGGACTGGTTTCCAGGGTCAAAAGTTTGCATTGATGAAGAAGAAAAAATACCCATTCTCACTGTTCATGTATCATATCCTTTATTCATAAATCTTGTTAAATATTGCATGCATTCCAATCAAAATAAATTTAAATAATAAAGATATACATCTATCAAAAACTGCACAGTTAGCTATGACATATATATCTTATTCTATGCACTTAATCCCTTTTCTTGAAAAAAAATCCATTAACTTCTTTGTTGGCATATTTTGTCCATTCATTTCTAATAAACTCATCTTTAATAACGTTATGAACTGTTTCACCAATGTTTAAGTGGCTGCTATTTTGTGAGCAGTAACTCCATTTTCACTTCTTTCAATGACATTAATTCTTTCTTCCAGTGTTGGAATTTTTATTTTTTTCATCATCGGTTCTGCCCTTAGTGTTGATGTAATAATGACTAGATGTATTACAGCTTTGATCAGGTTTTGGGGAAATGTGGAATATATATATATATATATATATATATATATATATATATATATATATATATATATATACACTTAAACGTTGGTGAAACACAGTTCATAACGTTATTAAAGATGAGTGTATTAGAAATGAATGGACATATATATATATATATATATTATACACTGATGTATGAAACCAAAGGATATCATTAACTCATCATGAAACAATACATATTTTTTTAGATGAAGTTTAAATCACCAACATTATTGTTTTTAAGAAAGGTAGCGACCATGTGAAACCAGATAAAACAGATAGTTTCTTGGTGAAATACTAACAAAAGAAATCTGGAAATGATTTACAATTGCTTGTATGAAAGACAAACAAAAGTTCCAAAACAATTTCCTACATATGGTATTAGGAACTACTAGCTGATTACATGACAACTTACATCTGCCTCATTGTCATGGTAACTTAAATCTGCCTAGTTTTCATGGAAACTTACGTCTGGCTTGTTGTCAAGGCAACTTATATCTTCCTGGTTGTCATGGCAACTTATATCTGCATGGTTGTCAAAACTCTTGATCTCATCCACAAGTGTACTGGACACTGTCATGTCTTCAAACATTTGCTCTAAATCTGTGGTGAACTGACAGCCACATTCAGTCTGAAATGTTTAATTATTGTACATTATGATGTGTAATATTTTAAATAGTTTTAAGTATAGCATATAATGAATGTAAACATGGGGATCTTTAGAAGTATTAGTTACATAATTTTAAGCATCAAGCATACGAAAACACTGCATTGTCAAATAGAGTAAAATATTGCCCAGTTACTTAATGAAGGAATGGTAATTAGACATATATTTATTGCTACACCCAAACACCCAATAATACACCCATACATCCAACAACAAACTTCTAGACTCATCCATATAACATCTGTTGAGATGATCTTGCAAAGATAAATACAAAGCTGTCAACACATAATTATGCTTATCAGGAATGCAATAATTTATCGTAATGAAAGTCACATATCCAAGATGGACAAGGGTTTCCTAGAGTGGTCTAAAGAACATGCCTTTACCAATCACTGCCATCTCATCTCTGTCTGTACAGATTTGAGTCTCTGGCCAAAGTGGATATGCTAGAAAGCTGCCAGTAGCTTCATTTTCCCTCAGTTATACTGACCACCAGATAAAGCTCATCTTGGCATTAAACAACCAAAACAAGAAGAATGATATTAACATGTTTGTTAAAGGAAAAACTTTTTCATACAAAATAACATTGTATCTTTCAATGAGCCTATCAATACATGTAGGCAGCCATAACCAATCAATGTCCAGTGAGAATATATCATATATACATTCCAACAACTGCAGGACCTTTGAATTCCTTCACCTTTATTTGGCCAAAACAATAACTATAAACATACGTTTTCCTCACAAATTTTCTGCATCTTCTTTTTTCTCCTCAATTCCATCATATTTTTCAACCTATTTAAGTCTAGTCAACAAGTTTCTTGTTATCTACATTCAGTTTCTCTGACTGACAAGCATTATTCTATTACCTGATGATCATTATAAAGTAGCTTACACCAGACAGAAAACTCCTGTTTAAAATTGTATCCCTCAAAATTTGGATTTTACAGAATGTCATCAACATAATTTGGAATGTGGAATTTTCAATAAATATTTGATACAATTCCACAGCATCCAGCAAAGTAGCATCTCTGCTGGAACAGGCAAAAAATATAAAATGCACATTTGCAAACTGTTTTGAGCTTCCAATGAACTGATTATCATCCTCATAATTTGTGTCATGGCCGCAAGTGTGACATGACATCACACAGCTTGAATCTTAAATAAAAAAGATATACTTTTTCTAATGATGCCATCATTAATACATGGTAAAATCACTATCTTTTGATCACTCAATTGATTAAATAATTAATTAACTAATTAATTAGCTATCTGCTAGTTTCATCATCATTACCATGTATCACCATTTACATCAACAGTGTGACATCTTAAAATTTTAAACCTTGTGAATTATTTATTTGTCTACTTTTTAAAAAATCAAAAGCATGACTTAAATTTATTAATGACATGGACTACATGATTATTTAAGACTTTTGCAATCTGAACACACTTAAATATATGCAAAGTAAATGTATATAGACCTTCAACTTTGAGAACACAATTTTCTCAGTGACCTCAGAATCGCTAATATTCTGCTGCAGCCGTCTAGCAAGATGTTGTTGATAGTGAAGTTTAAAGACATCTTTCCCTTGAAGGAATCTGAGTAAAACCATGATCTTATCCAGAACTGCTTCAATTTCCTGTTCTGTCATCTGAAATAATAATAATAATAATAATAATAATAATAATAATAATAATAATAATAATAAAAAAACAATAATAATAGTCATCCATGTATTGAGAATACAGATGGTTTGATGAACTAATGTACATAAAATCCTATGGGAGAACATAACTCTAGAAATAGGAATATCTCTTGACATAGTGGCAAAACTAAAATTGTAATTAGGTATACTCACTTGCTACAACTGCACTGCTTTCTGTGTAGGGTGCAATGAGAGTGTTGGTGGCTGGAAGAATGTGAGTCGGAGATATAGACTCCAAAACTACAAGGATCATCTAACTGTTTTCTGGACATAGACTGATCCACAGAAGAAAAAAAAAGAATCTAGCACCCACATATGGACTGTCAGTGGGCAGAAGGAACTGTAAGTCATTGATAGAGGGAGGACTGGCATAGGACAAACCTTATCTTTTTCTCCCCCTCCCTGATATCCCACCCATAAAATGCTTGGACAGGAACATTTTACCATTACTGATAACTTCCTGATATTGATTGACATTTCTCTGTCATCTTATTTAAACGGGTCATGCAGTCATAGGGCTTGCATAAATAGCTAAAAGGGGCAACTCCTGTGTCACTTGCTAACCTACCTGTTTTTTTTATCCCCTGAACAGACCAGGAAAAACTGAAAGGGTGGTAGCAAGTAGTTGATTTTGTAAGTACGGTTGATTGGAATCCCTTGTTGTGGTCGTGATTGAATCTGCAGTAATGGTCACCACCAGTACAGGAAGTGCCAAAAATACATTCAAAGCTGAAAACCAAGGCAAATTGTAACGAACATGCATGTCATCCAATGAACTTAAGGACATTATTCCATTTGATGGCTTTGATGGAGCAGTCAGATTCATGCCCCCCCCCCAACCTGTCAGTCTTTAACATCATCAAATCTCTAATTACATGTCAGTCTTGAGCATCATCAACTTTCCAATTACAGCATGTCTGCCTTTAACACATTAACCCCTGTCATTGCATTTACAGGACAAGAGGTAGTAACCTACTGCCAAGATCTGTAGTGTCAAGGACATGAATGATACATTAAAGTGGGTGGTATTATAGAAAGGTAGAAAGAATTAGCTCTACAATGATACCAAATAATCTAGACATTTTAATTGCACTACAAAACACAGAGAGAAAAGTCTAATTTTTGGGACCCGTTTTTTTCTTCACCCAAAATTTACCATGCACAGAGACAGGCGAACCTGTGCAAAAAAGTAGGATAAGGTGGGCATTTGTTATAAAGAGTGGTCTCCATATGAAAATGATCTTTCCATAATACAAAACAAAAAAAAACAAAAACATCCAACTTTAACCCTTTTACTCATGTGCGTGCAAAAAACCAATGGAAAAAGATGTTTCTAGCACAACTAGGCATTAGGCTAATGGAAAATCGCTTGGAAGTCCATGAATTAGAATTTATTCAGAAATAGCTCCCAAAATGTGTTTCATACTCTCATTTCATGCAAAAACAACAAAAACCTCCAGGGGTTAATGTGTTAATAGGTGCATTTTGATGATGTCACCAAATCTGAATATTTGTTGTGTATTTAATCACATGTGCACTGACATTGCACATAAATTAAAAATTTTGCCATTCCTTGACAATTTGTAAAACATTTCCAAAATCCTTTTTAACACCATCAACTCTCCAATTACTTCATGTCTGCCTTTAACATGAACTCTCCACTTACAGCATGTTATCATCAACTCTTCCATTACAGCATGACAGTCTTTGACATCAACAACTCTCCAATTACAGCATGTCAGTCTTTAACATCATCAACTCTTCAATTACACCATGTCAGTCTTTAACATCATCAATTCTCCCATTACTGTATAGCAGTCTTTTACATCATCTACTCTCTAATTACATCATGTCAATCTTTAGTATCATCAACTTTCCAATTACAGCATGTCAGTCAAACATCATCAACTCACCAATAACAGCATGTCGATCTATAGCATCGTGAACTCTATTATTACAGCATGTCCCCAACCTTCTCTGCAGTTAGGACAAACATCTTTGTCCTTAACATAATCAACTCTTTAATTACAGCATGTCGATCTTAAGCATCATTAACTCACCAATAACAGCATGTCGATCTATAGCATCGTGAACTCTCTATTATTACAACATGTCCCCAACCTTCTCTGCAGTTAGGACAAACATCTTTGTCCCTAACATCATCAACCCTCCAATTACAGCATGTTGATCTTAAGCATCATTAACTCTCCAATTACAGCATGTCGATCTTTAACATCATCAACCCACCAATAACAGCATGTTGATCTTAAGCATTATCAACTCACCTATAACAGCATGTCAATCTTAAGCATCATCAACTCACCAATAACAGCATGTCAATCTTTACCATTGTGAACTCTCCAATTACAGCATGTCAATCTTTAACATAATCAACTCACCAATAACAGTATGTCGATCTTTAACATCAACTCTCTAATTACAGCATGTCACCAAATTTCTCTGTAGTTCATGGCTATTCCCATCATCCACTATTACACTACAATTCTGAGGAAACTTTCCAGTATGACTGTGTGTATCTTACAGCTATCCTACTGACAACATCCCTATCTTTTAAGTCTATATCTTGAACCATAACTGTTATTATCTGCATGTAGCACTCCTATCTAGATCTAACTATACAAAAACGCAATAATGATCAATGTTGCATGAAAATAATTTAAATTAGCAATAAAAACAGGTGGTTGAAGCAGGACTAGCAATCACTTGAATTTGCCATCCAGCAAATTGGTGCCTACATAGGTATTCTGTATATGTGATTTTTTGCGTCCCCAAAAAAATTTCATCCAAATATGTGTGATTACACGTTTCCGAGACCTTTGAAAGTGATCAGTGATTAAAACAAAAATATTGTGCTGTGAAAGTTTTATTTTTAACTTTATTTATATTTATGATGGCTAACAACAGCAGTGTAGAACGCAGATTAAATTTAGTCACTGGAAACTAAATATCTGGCTGCTGAGAGTGGAACATCTTGCAAAGATGTCCATGAACAATTTTTGCTTAAACATAATACTCTGTCAGGATGGATGAAAGCTGCAGAGGTCTATAAAGAAAGATCACATTGAAGGTAACTGCACTCCCAAAAGGAAGAAACAGAAGATGGCTAAATTTGAAGACATGGAGGAAGCCACAGCAAAATGGTTCAATGAAATTGCACATTCCACCTTATCCATAGATCATGATATGATTATTGAAAAAGTGAAAGATTTTGTGAAAATAATTAGTGTGGAAAACTTGTTGATTCAGTCGCTTTAAAGTTCATCATAACATCAGACACAAAAGGATTTGTGGAGAATACATGTACTGTTTCAACCAACTTGCTGACAGGTTTTTATTTACCTGTGAATAGCCCCATCCCCTTGGTAGCCTCAATAAGATGGAAACAGACTGACCAAAATCTAGGCCAATTTAAGTACATGTACTTAAAGCATGTAAATAAAAACTATGGAACCATGTGCTAATGCCAACATTGAATAGGGTAATGTTTTTCATATCAGGATGGGACTGATGCAATATTTTATTGTTGATTTTATTACAGAGATAACCAAAATGTCATTTTGTCAATCTACCAGTGTGATGTCACACTGGTTTTGTCTTCATATACTCAAAATTTCCATTGTTTTCTCAAAGTGTAAATGCTACTCACTGATGACAGATCACCCCTTACTGACAAATTTTACTTTCATCTTTTTTCAGACACCACCCCCACCCCACCCCCACCACTTATCTCAACATCTGCCTATGTCAAAAATATTTCCTTGAGCCCAAGGATGTCGACATAAATGAATAGGACTGTATTCCCTCTGCGAATATAAAAGAAGTTACCAGCAATTAAACAGTACATTCCCCCTCCCCATCCCGTTGTTCTCCATTGGGGATGGGATCACTTACTTTTGGAGGTTCCTCATTAACTCACACCCTCGCTTTAAGTACAATCCATTATTTTGGACCCGTGTTCTGCATTAGTTATCAAGGAAGAGATGTATTATTATTATTGATGGCAATGATAGCAACAATATATGAATGAATTTATGCCCAACTGCATGTGGAATATAATTCAAGGATGGATATATATAATCCAAACTAAATGGAGGCACTCACCAATTTAGGTCACAGTACCATCAGACTATGCAAATGCAAGCTGTCTTGCATTAATCATCGATTTGTATTTTCATGTTTTTGTAATGGGAAAAGTGATAGGCAAAATAGAGTGCACACAATGGTTGGTTCTAACAGATAATTGGATAATTTTGAATAAAATCAACCTAGTACCAGCAGCAATCATTCTTTGTACCTATATGGTAATTACAAACAATCATTCTTTGTACCTATATGGTAATTACAATCATTCTTTGTACCTATATGGTAATTACAAACAATCATTCTTTGTACCTATATGGTAATTACAAACAATCATTCTTTGTACCTATATGGTAATGACAATCATTCTTTGTACCTATATGGTAATTACAAACAATCATTCTTTGTACCTATATGGTAATTACAAACAATCATTCTTTGTACCTATATGGTAATTACAAACAATCATTCTTTGTACCTATATGGTAATTACAAACAATCATTCTTTGTACCTATATGGTAATTACAAGCAATCATTATTTGTACCTATATGGTAATTACAATCATTCTTTGTACCTATATAGTAATTACAAACAATCATTCTTTGTACCTATATGGTAATTACAAACAATCTTACAAATCTAAGAACATCTTATAGAATACATATTTATATATTCTTATCTTTCAATTCTAATGAAAAAAGAAAGTAACCTCAAACTAACTTTTGCATCACTCTGCTTGTTAGAATGTTACATCTTATCTGTACATTGTTAGAATGTTACATCTTATCTGTCCATTGTTAGAATGTTACATCTTATCTGTACATTGTCAGAATGTTATATCTTATCTGTACATTGTTAGAATGTTATATCTTATCTGTACATTTTGTTAGAATGTTACATCTTATCTGTACATTGTTAGAATGTTACATCTTATCTGTACATTGTTAGAATGTTACATCTTATCTGTCCATTGTTAGAATGTTATATCTTATCTGTACATTGTTAAAATGTTATATCTAATCTGTCCATTGTTAGAATGTTATATCTTATCTGTACATTGTGTTAGAATGTTACATCTTATCTGTACATTGTTAGAATGTTATATATTATCTGTACATTGTTAGAATGTTATATATTATCTGTACATTGTTAGAATGTTACATCTTATCTGTACATTGTTAGAATGTTACATCTTATCTGTCCATTGTTAGAATGTTATATCTTATCTGTACATTGTTAGAATGTTATATCTTATCTGTATATTGTTAGAATGTAATATCTTATCTGTACATTGTTAGAATGTTATATCTTATCTGTACATTGTTAGAATGTTACATCTTACCTGTACATTGTTAGAATGTTACATCTTATATGTCCATTGTTAGAATGTTATATCTTATCTGTACGCAAAAACTCAGACATTTAAATTTGCAACATATATTTAATTATTCCTTTCTTAAAAACACTTTACTAATCAATTTCACACAAGAGGCTTAAAAGACTTACTTTCTGCACTCCCTTCGTGACCTTGTCATCAATAAAAAGTGAAAAATATTCTGGTGATTTGGGCTTCAAGTTGATGAAAAACTCAAAATCACTGGACAACATCTTTTCAAACTCCTGATCGCCATTGAAAGATTCATGTAGAAAGCTGTCAAATCTGTCTTTCAGGTCCAGCAAACTCTGAAATATTTAACAGTTAAGCCATATATAAACAAGTTATTACAATCATTATGCTAGAATGAAGAAAAGAAATCTATGGGGGAAAAAAATCATGTATTTATGATTATCTCAATCACTTCTGCATATCAATCTTCCCACCAACCCCCCATCTTGCTCTAAATCCTATTGCCAGAGATGAATTCTGTAACAACTGTTCATACTTAGACCAATAATATCATAAAAATTTACATTTGACCTGGAGTGGTGCAGAATTTGGAGAACATAGTAAAGCATATGCCCAAACTTAGACAAGGAAGATCCCAAATTCCAACTTTTTTCAACTTAAGACACCAGGTAAAATTTGGACTACAAATTTCAATTCTTTTCACCTTTAGCCACCAGGTAAAATTTGGATTACAAATTTCAATTCTTTTCACCTTAAGCCATCAGGAAAAATTGGGATTACAAATTCCAACTTTTTTCAACTTAAGCTGCCAGGTAAAATTTGGATTACAAATTCCAATTTTTGTCAACTTAAGCCACCAGGTAAAATTTTAATAATATTAATACCTAAATCAAATTTAAGAAACATTTACTGGCAACAAAATGGTAAAAATCTATTCAGCAGAAGTAAGAATAGCATTTACAATATACCCTCCCCATTAACCACCCTTCCCTCACAACTTAGCCATTAACAAAGTTAATTAAATATAATTTCTATTTTATGTCATGTGACCAGTGATTTGGATCCATTATCTAACAACTGCTGACTTGAAGGATGCAGTCATCATCAAATTAAATGCAAGTATTAAGTTATAAACATGTGTAATGAACCTGTGGAAAGCAGACTTGTTATGTGTAGCCAAACATCATAATTTTAACTTCTATGACTATCTCTGCCTCTTAAGTTTGAAATCTTACATTTGAAACCTGACATCTCTATTATAATATCCAACCGCGGCTTTGAGTGTTGTGATCAATATTAATGATACAAGTCAGCTCATGCTTTAATCCACTGCACCTCAAACTTATTTGATTGATTACCCCAATTCTGGGGGAAAAGTCCAAATTCATCTTATCTTTCCCGAAAATGTGATTTGTTTATGTAATGTTTAAGCACTTAAGAAGGTTAAATTAGAGGAATTATAGAACCCAGACTAAAACACAACTTCTGATAGATCAATAGAATTCAGCAAATCAGATGATGAATTCTGTTGATCTATCTATCATTAAAAGGTAGTGGTATCACAATTCTAACAATTAAGACCTCAGACCACATTTAATAAATTCTTAAACAATATTTTTGTATCCATGTCTTGATTAAAAAGAGGCTGAGTGCAGATATTGAGGCATGTGCTGATATTACATCAGATATGGTTTAAGTGATATTACATCAATTATGGTTTAAAGGTCAAATGAAACGATTTTTGATCTTCAAATTTAATAAGTAAAATGATTGATTATTATTTTGGAAGTAAAAAAACCTAATGAAATTAATTAAATCAATGTCGGGTGCACGTACCCGGTCATCAAAAGTCGAACGGTGCGCAAATGTGACCTGGCTTACTTCCCCTGAATTACCTCTTCTGCTGACGTCATACGTGCCATACAATTGTAAACAATATACGGCGTGGGTAGCAAGATAACAAAATGGATTATGTTTCTGATGAAAGTTCGACAGATTGTGAAGAAATGCCAGACTTGACTTCGACGAAACCGTCAATAACACCATATATGTTTGAACCAAGATTATCTTCGGTACAAAATGTTTCAAACAGAGACACAAGCTCTGAGTCTGACTCGGACGACAGTCACCTTTCGACCGAAGAGAATGAAGACTCCTTACTTGACGAAGAGGTTGATGAAGTGAATCTTTGGTAAGATTTCTAACAAATACTTATATTATAAACAAAATGCAATCGTTTTTTTAAAGTATTCGGTTACTGTTTTGCTCGTTTCAAAAAGAGTTTAAAAAGGGGGGGGGATGATGTTTTGTTTTCAGACTATTTCCCTGCATGTGTCTAAGGACCTTACATTGTATATAATGTGCATATTTTTATTCACATCTGCTTGAAAAAATTTAACTTAAAAAGTTCATCCGTATTGTCACCACAAATATAATGTTGATCAATTTGTTAGTGCATTTTACAGTTTATATGTAGATCTTGGAAAAGGTAGATTTTTTAATGAGAATAAACTGATTTGGCACACTACTTTAGTATATTCTTTTAATTGTTGCAGGTGTTCTTGTCAACACTGCATGACAATGCAGACAAGAAGGGAGTCAAAGTGTTGCAAAGACACGAATATAGTGGATGGAAAAATGGAAGAAGCAGGAATTTCCTGCATAACAGAGCATGATGGTTTCCAAGCAAACTGTTTGAATGAACATGTTTTGGAAACATCTTATTATGAGTATTTGGAGGAACATGGACTAAATGATCAAAATATACACGAGTAAGTGTTTTTACATTTGTTTTATTAAGGAATAACTCTTCAAGTTAAATAGTTCGTTTGCACCTTCTAGTAAACACTAAACACCCGGTCTCTTTTTCCCCCCAAATCAAGTTTTACCCTTTTATGTATAGTTTTCTTAATTTGTAGAAATAAAACACAAAACAACAGCTGTTTATAGAGGTTTTAATAGTAATGCAAAATAAATGTAGTAATAGATGATGAACATGACAGCAACAATAAAAATGAAATCAAATCAATTTAAAATAAATATATATACATGTATAAATGATTATTCATCTGTACATCTATGTGCCACATTCAATTTTAATACCTCTTCAATGATTTTAAGAATATTTTTTTTTTACAGACTGTACAGATATATAGCTTATAGAAGATTTGTGCGATGGATTTACCAAAGACTGGGTAAAAAGCAAAGAAAGATCTTGCCATCATGTGTTGTGAAAGCGATAAGAGATAAATTTCCATCACAACAATATTGTGGATTTAAATATCGTAATTAACTTCTTAAAGAGACAAAACTGAACACAAATAATTTTAATTATAGTTTTAATTGAATCTTGAAATATGTCTATCGACTATTTAAATTTTTGACTGTCTTGGCAATGCCTGTGCCAGAGGGGCTGGTCTAACTTTGTCTTCTCTTTGTCTGGCATCAAAGGCTTCTGAATAGCTGGTGTACATTTCCCGTCTGATCAGAAGTTCATCAAACAAGTCATCAATATATCCTGCAAAACAATCAAATCAAATTGTTTATTACTTGAAACAAGAAGAATAGATTGTTAGATGTGAATGCTATAATTTTTGTAAAAAATTAAACAAATAACTTATTGTATGTTTGTCTGGTTTTAATTTCTTTTGCAACTCCTTCTCCCTTTCGCCATTTTGGGAAGGACACTCGATACTGGTGACTGCCATCTAATGTCACCATCTGACCTCTATTTACATTCTCATTGAAATGCAATGCGGCAAGCAATAAACTATATTCCAGGCACAAAAGGTACATATATATATATTGAAAGGAAATTTACCTGAACAAGTTGAAGATCCAATATTTTCCCACTTTCAAGGTTCATGATGCTGTAAGACCCATATTTTGCTGTGTGTCCTGGAGAACAACAGCGTGCATCTCCGCCAAGTTTAATTACACTCCCTCTGTTTTTGATTTCATCCAACATGTAGGACTGACTTAATTGCCAAACTGATGATACAATGGGAACAATATATGCATTTTGTATCGACATATATGTTCTCTGTGAAAAGCACTGAATTTTTTAATGCATAAACACATTCAGTACAGTTGTTGGACTTGCTCCTGCAAACATGATTGCTCCAGATAAAATCAAATTGCCTAAAGGCATAGTTCCTGACATAGGCTGACTATACCATCTGTAACGCCCTTCACATGTACAGCACATGTCTACAATTAAAGCTGTTCCAACAACTGTTTTCATTAGATCACTATCAGATGAATCCTTCAATACTTGTGCAAGTGTCTGCAAAAAATTTTAAAAAATAAAATAAAATAATTTAACATCTTTATTTAGCAACAAAATAAATAAATTATAAAGGAATTTACTAAAAAAAATCTTTGTATTACTGAAATTGTTAATTGTGTGGATAGCAATTATTCATGCTAATCATAATGAATGAGCAGTTATGTACTGTATTAATTAGTGATTATATCTTTAGACATAGTCCAGACTCTCCTGCTGTGCTTATCTCATACATACAAACCCATTGTTCTTGGGTGAAATTTGAGAGATCTAGTTTATTTATAGATTCATATTAATGTTGAACATACAGTTTAATTTTAAAAAATAATGATTAGTAAAACAATTCAATTATAAATTTAAGAAAGGAAAAAAAATTACTTACTTCCATTCTTTTTCTTTTTGCTACTGCCCTCGATTGTCGTTGTTTTTTTTGAGTGAATCCGCGTTTTCACATCCTTGTTTTTTCGATTTAAAATCGAAAATTGATGGTATTGCATCTCGTTTTAGCTGTAGTTTTTTCAATTTGTAGCCGATTATCATTGCTAATGAAGGATCAACAACAAACTGGTCGTTGGTAAAGTGCTTTGCACAAAGCCTCGAAGTTTTCGATGGACTAAAATCTTTCCTTTTTATTCGGGAAATCCAAACTTTTCTCCGCTTTTCGTGTTTCGGAAATTCAAATAATCCTACCCCTTGACCTGACTCAGTTTTACAGTTAAATGCGACGCAATACACCATTTCACTGCTTATCGATTCACACAGGTAAACTTGCTTGTAAACAAAGCTTGTTGTGGCACAAGTGACGTCATCAGCTAAGGGAAGTAAGCGATGTAAATATTATGGCGGGAAATATGTACCCAATCATTTTGATCGATTTAAATGGGGTATGATCATATTTTTCAATCGGGGAAACGTTAATAATGATTTTAAACACAAAACTGTACAACATTTTAAAGAAATCATATAACTCATATAAAATCGTTTCATTTGACCTTTAAGCGATAACATATCAACTATGGTTTAAGTGATATCACATCAAATATGGTTTAAGTGATATCACATCAAATATGGTTTAAGTGATATCACATCAAATATGGTTTAAGTGATATCACATCAAATATGGTTTAAGTGATATTACATCAAATATGGTTTAAGTGATATCACATCAAATATGGTTTAAGTGATATTACATCAAATATGGTTTAAGTGATATCACATCAAATATGGTTTAAGTGATATCACATCAAATATGGTTTAAATGATATCACATCAAATATGGTTTAAGTGATATCACATCAAATATGGTTTAAGTGATATTACATCAAATATGGTTTAAGTGATATTACATCAAATATGGTTTAAGTGATATTACATCAAATATGGTTTAAGTGATATCACATCAAATATGGCTTAAGTGATATCACATCAAATATGGTTTAAGTGATATCACATCAAATATGGTTTAAGTGATATCACATCAAATATGGTTTAAGTGATATCACATCAAATATGGTTTAAGTGATATCACATCAAATATGGTTTAAGCGATATCACATCAAATATGGTTTAAGTGATATCACATCAAATATGGTTTAAGTGACATTACATCAAATATGGTTTAAGTGATATTACATCAAATATGATTTAATTGATATCACCTCAAATATGTTTTAAGTAATATTACATCAAATATGGTTTAGGTGAGTTATAATGCTAAGAAAATACTTTATACATGTGAAATCACCTCAACATTTTTTAAGTGCAAAAATATTTAAATTACAACCGACTACATTACTTGCCTGTACATAGGTAATAGCCATTGTTCCTTCCTCCCCTTCCTTTGTTACAAGAGCCTTGCCCTGCTCCCTTAGATAACCACTTATACAATCAAACATTGTCTCCTGACCCTTTGGAACTCGGACTGCTAACTTGTACATGCATGCTAAGTCTGCAAAGAATAATTAAAGCAACTAACACTTATTCAAACATAACAAGTATTCTTCAATTTATAAAAGAAATGCAAATGGTGATGAGACATTTAGTATTCACACATAACTTAAAAATAAATAACTACTACCAAATCTTAATACATACCTGTTATATCATGTCATATCTAAATCAGTAGTTTACCAAATTCAAATTTGCAATTTCAGTCTCCTGTCTAGAGATTTTCACATCAACACCATAGCTGGTTTTGTTTAAACAATTGTTAAATTAAAAAGAATGTAGGTATTATCTGCCCCCTCCCCCTGCCCAGGCCAACTGTAGTATGGAAGAGACTGGATAGATGTTAGATCACAATTCTGTGTGGCTGCATACCTGCATAGATATTAAGAAAATCTTGTCTACTACCAACATTTTAGTTTATTTCTCAACGCATCAAGCTCACAGGATCTGTACATAATATAATCACGCAATGCTGTAAATGAGTATAGTATCTTATTCTCAAACTAGTTTGTGACAGACATTGTTTATGCAGCCAGTAGACATTCCTTTTACAAATTGTTTTTAAGATATTTAAAATGTTTCCAAGGAGCATTTTTTATGCAAAGGTGTCCATGCTCTTCATATATATCACAAAGACAGCACATCCCTAATTGGTCATATTCCAAACAAAATTTGTCATCCAATTTAAAAAACTTGGAATTTTTCCAGACAGTCAGGTGGGTGGGTGTCTTTCAACCTTTAAAAGTGCAATCTGAGGTCCCATGGGGGTCAGTATGCATCAACAAAATGGCAATCTATTCTAATTAAAAAGAAGTTATTTTTGCATATATTAAGTAAAAATAAAATTACTGTCGATTTGAACATGATAAAAAGAAAATAAGTGCCTAATACACTTATACTTGGTCAATACCCTCACCTAACACATGCAAAAACATATTCCAACACTCAAGTAATTATAACCACACTGATAATAAATAAATAAGATATAAAATCCATTTTATTAATTAGATATATTCTTAGTGTTATCCATGTTTAATTCATCTTCCCTCTCAACAGAGACTGGATAATACAGTTGTTCAAATTTCGCCAAAGATCTTATTGCATTTTTCTTAGCATAGCAATTGATCTTTCCGTGTCACATAGATGTGAGGTGTGTCAAACAGTCTGGATCATGTTACGATGTCAAAAGATGTATTACAATCCTGAATCACTGATATGGGTATAGTCTACAGTGTGAACAACAAAAAAATAAAATGCTCATCCTTGCTGCTGTACTTCACTAGTCAAAGTCTGTCCTGGAGTTCTGAAATTTAGCTTTATTTGTTTGTTCATTTTTTTTTGTTTGCTTAGCAGATATTTTATCTCTCCCTTAACCACCAATTAAGCCTTTTGACATTTCGCCTTCTAAAACGAATGTCTCTTGCACACTATTGTGATGGCTGAAATATTTGTGTTTTGCATTTTATATATGCAAATGTGATTAGCACACCCCTACAGCAGACACTACAGACACACTACTCTACCAAGTATTGTGAGTCATTTGATAAACCCATTTCATTTACTTATTCATTATTTTTGAAAATTAGGTCAATAATAAAAAAAAATCTTAAAATTAAAAACATATGCACTATATTTCTTTTTCTACTGCAATCCATTCAAATGTCTTCTTCCAAGACTGAGAGGCACAGACAGGCTTTATGTTTTTTTCCCCATTTTGATTGTATGATTCATCAATAAGCTGTTTCAATACAGAAGGACTTGTCCAATATGCAAAGCTATTAGGTCTGCAAAATGAATCCAAAACACAAAAACTATCCAGCCTTCAAAACTGACACAAAATGCAAAAACTATCCAGTCTGTAAAACTGATCCAAAACAAAATCTATCCAGTAGGGTGCATCTTATGCCCCATATTTTTTTTAACTTCAATGGATCATTTTGTCCCTTGTCTAGTTTTTTTTTTATATAAAAAAAGAAAATTTATGGCAAAGTTTAGTGAAGTTTAAAGTACATTTAGGTGGTCCACCATTCAAATTAATTTTTTGTCAAAATATCGAAAACTCACCATTTGGCGCATATTTCCAGTTTTTCCACTCATTTTAAACATGTCATTATGTTATATAATATTGCATGCAGAGTTGTATATAGATATTGCAATAGAACATGCTCAGTTTTTATCTGATTATATTCAGTAGTATGATGCTAAATTTATACAATGGGTGTTAGAAGTATTTATTATATAACAAATTAACTATTCACTACATCTTTTCACATTTTTCAACTCATCGGAGACAATAGTTTCATCGCAATGAATTCAGACAGTATATGTTGTTTTCAACATTTTTCTAAATGATTTGTTCAATGTTTAAAATGTTAAATATAGTTAAATATATTCTACATTCAGCAATGTTTTAATGTCAATGGTAGTTATTTGGTAGATTCTTCAGTTAGTCACTATGTCCTTTGCGTTTTCGCAAGTTGGGCCGTTCTTTACGGTCCTAATCAACAACTTGCAGCACGTTCTGGTAATGTTCTTCACCCCTTGCTGATGCCATGAAATCTGAGCTGAGCTTAACACCTCAGCACAGTCATTGACAACGTTCAGCGATTGAAGGTTGCCGAGAGAAGCTTGGTACGCAGCAGAATTTGGCCAGTTCGCAACTTCTTCAGTCATGAACTCAGCGTTCAGCTGAAGAAGAGTGAATGTGTACCAGGAATCAATACTAGCAAAATCAGCAAGAGTTGTGGTCAGAGTAACAGTTGCTGGAAACTTGGGCTTGCCAAAGCCTGTTCCAAACCGGTTCTGTGGTGCCAAGAGGGCTGTTTCTGGTTTAACAGCCAGCAGACTGTCTGCAAGGGCTCGCCGTTCAGTGTCAGGCACCTTACTGCTCCACAGAGCAAGAGGAATCATCTCTGCAGTCAGGTACCAGAGATGCAGTTTGAAGGCATGCAGTGCACTCTGAGAGACATCTGGATTCACGACCTTGTACTGCAATAAAGACTTGTACAACTGCAGGTCGTTCCACAGCGCATCTACCGCTGAATTGCACGTCATCCACCAGCTGCTGTAGATCAGTGTTGCGAAGTTCACAAATGCCCTCACCTTTGGAACTTGATGCAGTGTATTAATAGTGTTACGTGGTAGTTGTTGAATTTGCAGCTCAAACAGGCATATCTTAATCGAATAGATGAGTTTAGCCATCCATCTAGCTTTGTGCAAGGCTCCTGGTCGCTTGAAGGTGACAGGATGATCTTCAGTTTCTCCATCAAGGAACACTGTGCACAGCTCAGCAAATTCTTGATAATCATCTCGGCGTAGCGAAAGCTCTGATTTGGCAAGCTGGAGAACACTGGTTCGACATGTATCTACAATCTGAAGTGCCTCGTGGTTGAATGATGTCAAGTTCAATTGAGATAGCTGTTCATCATCAGTGCTTTTAGATGGCACCGTCAACATTTGGAAGCTCTTAAGAAATCGTGTAAACAAGGTGACATCTGGGGACTTGGATGCTTCAATCTTCAGATCATCGAAAACATGAGACAGGATAATCTCACCAACATGGTGTCGACAGGCTGACCAAAGGAGAGCTCGTCCAAGCTGCTTTTTGACTGTCACACAGGCTGCAGTTACGTGACCTGTATTCGATGCTGTGGTATCGAATGTCATATTAACAACAGACTCGGTACATTGCCATGATAAGAGCAAACCCATTGTCAGATCAGCAATTATATCTCTGGACTTTCTGTCTGTTCCAGGTTGGTATGATGGGACTCCAAGAAGCTTCAATTCTGTGGCATTTCCGACGACAACAGTGAGACGTTCTTCTGTGATATTCTGGTTTGACAGTGATGTCATCAGCTTTGAGTCCCAATGCTGGGATACCAATTTTGGCGGGATCCATTGGTCCTTACAATTCTCTGCTATCAATCTTCCTATCTGATGCCTGGACTTGTCTGCGGTTGAGTATGATGTGGATATCTTTGAAGTATCACCACCTGCCTCTACCACTAATGCCTCCGTGTATGCAGTTTGTTGCACTGGAGTCATCTTCAGAGGTGTGGCTAGTTGAACAAGTTTGGGTCATTGAATGATGTTGTGAGGGATGAAAGCAGGTGTTCCTGTGCGAGCAGTTCGCTTGTGACTTCTCAAAGTTCTTGGTGTGATGGATGGACCAGCAGCCAATTAGTCAACTTCTCCATCACTAACAACATCCTCATCACTGCTGCTACTGTCGCTGTTATGGAGTATTTCAGGTGCAGTCATCGACTTCAGGTGACTGCATTCTCTTGCACCGCCGTGCTTCCATGTTGTCTCTTTGTTCGCGATGCTGGACTTTGGCTGCAAGGACTTTGTCACGTGGTCCGAATGTTGCCAGACGGTCGGTCTTCATTGACTGCAGGAAAGCGACATCTTCCGGATTTTTGATGAGTTGTTCTGCATTTGCAGGCCACAATGGGAATGTCTGAGCTAGCATTACTTTCATCTTTTTTAGCTTTTCCAGGGAGTTCAGGGCTGATCGGTGGTTGATTGGAATTGCTCTCACTTTAGCATTGTCGTCAAGCAGTTTAATTAATCGTTTGCATGCCCTGCGTTCTGTAATCATCGGAATATGGGCTTTCTCATAAAACACAGATACCTTTGACATGACAATTTTATCTGCTTCCCATCTGGTACAGTTTTCATGTGCACCATCAGCTAGATGATGCATCAATCACTGCAAGACTTGCAGACATGTAGGCAGATGCGAACCAGTAATTGTTGAGTCTTCTGCCATTATCTTGCTGCCAAGACTGAATATTGTAGATGACTGTCTTGTTGGAGGAGTTTACTGGGACAGGGTAGCGAACGAGTTGATTGCAGACCTGGAACGGTACTCTCTTCACTGCCTTCCATTATTCAACTGGCGTCTGGTATCAACATGAATATAACAATAGTGATTAACACTTAACAGTCAACATGTGCTAAATCTAACAGCCCTGTAATGACTAATAACAGTTTGCATATAACATTTGTAAAACAGGCTATAGAATTGCGACAACATGAAAGTATAATATAATAAGTTCAATAAAAATAAAAAAGTTCAATACAAAATTAGATAAAATTGAAATATTTTGTAAAAACTCACTTTCAAAGATTGCAGACTTCACAAACAACTTGAATAAACAAGCAAAGAATAGTTATTTAATCAAATTCAATACCATTGTAAAATATTAAATAAGTAAAGAGGTCAACAGCAAATAACATTCAGCTAAATGAATATCGCAATATAATACTTCATAATGCAAATCTTGCTAATTGAGGCGGACCCCCTAAACAATGTTGGAATTAGACAAAACTTGGCAGAAAGTCTTTTTATGACCAAAGAAATGTTCTAAAACTAGGGACATCATAATTGGTTGACACTGGGGCGTTTGATACACCCTACTATCCAGTATTAAAAACTGATCCAAAACACAAAAACTATACAGCCTTCAAAACTGATCCAAAACATAAAAACTATCCAGTCTGCAAAACTGTTACGAAACACAAGAACTATACAGCCTTCAAAACTGATCCAAAACATAAAATATATCTAGCCTTCATAACTGATAAGAAACACAAAAACTATCCAATCTGCAAAACTGATCCAAAACAAAATCTATCCAGCCTTCAAAACTGATCTAAAACACAAAAACTATACAGACTTCAAAAGTGATCTGAAACACAAAAACTATCTGGCCTTCAAAACTGATCCAAAACATAAAAATTATCCAGTCTGCAAAACTGATCCCATACACAAAACCTATCAAACTCACAAAACCATATAAAAAATAAATGACATACTGGCTGAATTTCATCTTCATATGAAGCAACTCTATGCTTTCTTCTCACTCATGGCTGCCAGCAAAAGGATTTCCTCATTTTTCATGAATATGCATAAACCTATTTAACCAATCATTGCAAATATAAGCAACATTTTATTACAGGTTGACACAACACAGGACCTTTATAGAGCCAATCAGTTCATCTCTTCCAAACACAGTAACTTACTGATTGATAAGAGGTCATTTCTGCTGGGGTACAAGAGCTATTTTTACTGGTTTATTGAGGCTGTATTTTGATCATGTGCAACCAAGAAATTTGTAGGTATCCATGAGTGAAAAGAGAGCACTGCAGATATTTGCATATAGTCTGGGACAATGGTAAAAACACACAAAACATACAGACAGGATTAACACAACATGTCAAAGCTTTCAAAGAATAAAGCCAATAAAACTTTATGATAAAATACCAAATGAGAAAATGATTTTTAAAAAAAAAAATGAGTATGCAAACTCCATCACTCTCTCTTTCTCTGAATATATTTCCCCTGCTGGTTCAGGGTTGTAGAATTGGCCCAATGTGCCTCGCCACGTGTCGTAAAAGGTGACCAAGTAGAGACAACCTGTTTGCCGTGGTTTGCGACCCGTGTCGGAGGAGGAAAGGATCCTGGTAGTTGCAACACACTACTCTGGCCTCTACTTCTCTTAGACGGGTGATCGAGATGGGCCCTGTCTCAACAAATCAGCTGGTCACGCCGAGCCCTAGGAGGTAATTTTTTTTATGTACACATCTTCTCTTTCTTTCTTGTATCTCTCTTGATACCACAGTTGCCCCTACATTATTTTCCTTTAGCTTTAACTTTCCCAAGTTTTAGAAGACTTCCTAGAAGGCGGTGGCTCAACGGGTCAATCGGGAGGTAATTTTACCGACCCTAGAAGGAAGCTTCATGGGTCGATCCCAGGTAATTTTATCTAACGAGTATGGCATCTGTGTATCCCTGGCACTTGAAAAGTGTCCCCTCGTTGGGCTCCGTGGTGGGTGGGGAGCATGGGTGCTGAAATTTTAATTCTTAATCATGGCAAACACAACAAAAAAATCAACAATAAATTTACCAAACCACTGTCTGACTTGGATGAAGAACCACGTGGCGTGGAATCATTTCCACGCTTCATGGTTATTCAGTCTAAAGATGATGCTAAACCGCTTTCAGGTTTATCTCCGTTTATTATCGAGAAAACCATTTCGGTATCGATTGGCACACCAAAAAGTGTCAAAAAACTAAAATCTGGCTGCCTTCTTGTAGAGTGTGAGCGAAAGAGGCAAACATACAATATCATGAAAATGAAAACATTCTTTGATATTCCAGTGACCTCATTCGCCCACACTACACTGAATTTGTCCAAAGGCGTAATGCGATGTCGTGACTTGGCTGGAGTCACCGACACAGATATCATCAAAGGGATGAAACATGAAGGTGTCACTGCAGTGAGAAGAATACGTATTAAACGTAATAACACTCTGCAGGACACCAATACATCTGTACTCACCTTTAATAAACCGACAGTGCCCAAAGTGGTCAAGGTTGGGTTTTTACAAGTAAAGGTCGAGATCTATATTCCAATCCCCCTTTCGATGCTATAAATTTCAAAAATATGGTCATCACGAGGATCAATGTTCCAGAGCCAAGGTATGTGGCCGATGCGGAGACCACTCTCATCATGAAGCTGATTGTAGAGCAACTCCGCATTGTGTCAACTGTGGCAAGGAACATCACGCCAGTTCCAAAGATTGTGATACATGGAAACAGGAGAAGGAAATTCAGAGGGTAAAGTTTACCTCCAACATTCCCTACCCAGAGGCCAGAAAACTTGTCCAGGCAAAAACATCCCTTCCTGGCCCATCCTTCTCCACAGTCATAAAACACAATCCAAAAAGCACAAAGGACGCCCAAACACAGACGGATCAGCCCGATTCAACCACAAATGCCAATATCCCTAATTATAAGCCACAGAAAAGCACAACATCAACTCATACAAAATTTAATAACAATCCACCACCAAAATCACCAAAACAGAAACACAAAGCACAAACAAATAAACCGCAAAAGTGGTCAGATGACCCCATTAAACTGTACAACAGGTTTGGAGACGTTGAGAGCATGGATGCAGAAGAAACTGCTCCATGTACTCAAAGTAGCTCCAAACCTAGTAACACTAAATATACTCACGTACTTCCTCCAGACAAATAACAACACATACTTCCTCCGCGAATAGTCTAAACTAGCTCCAGAATCTCCAGCATAACATTATAATGAAGAACACCATCATACAATGGAACTGTCGAGGACTTAAAGCTAACTACAATGATATTATTCTGCTTTTAGATGAACACGATCCTGCAGTGCTATGTCTACAGGAAACATTCCTGAAAGAGACAGATAAAATTACTTTTAAAAACTTTTCCCTGTTTAACCCGTACCGGTACTTTCAAAACGCTGACAGGGCCTCAGGAGGAGTCTCTATTGCTGTGAACAATAGAGCCCCTCACAGAGTCATTCCTTCAAACACAAATTTACAAGCAATTGCTGTAAGTGTCACTCTACATCGAGTGATTACATTTTGTTCCATTTACTTACCACCAAACACAAACCTAGTACAAAAGGAATTAGACAATCTTGTTGAACAACGTCCCGCGCCCTTCGTTTTACTCGGGGATTTTAATGCCCATAACATTTTATGGGGATCAAATCACATAAACGACAGAGGCCGTAAAGTAGAAAATTTCATTTCTAGACACGATCTGTGTCTATATAACACTAACTCACCAACATATTTACACTCAGGAACGGGCACGTACACATGCATAGATTTGACAATTTGCTCTCCCTCACTGATTTTGGACTATAAATGGAAGGTTGATGATGACCTTCACAGCAGTGATCACTTTCCAATCACTCTTGACAAAAACTCAAAAATTGATGAGGAAATTCCACAATGGAATATAATGAAGGCCGACTGGGCTATGTTTGAAACACTATGTAAAACCAGTCTAAATAATAATACAGTATTCAACACTGTTAATCCTATACAGCATTTTACCTCCATTCTAATTTCAATTGCAGATGAATCTATTCCCAAGTCCTCAATGAACAGTAAGAGATCGCAAAAATGCAGAGAAGCATTAAAAACATTCAACAATTGCCCAACGCCCGAAAATTTAAACAAATATCGTATTACCCGGGCTAAAACTCGACGCACAATCAAAGAATGTAAACGTGCATTCATGTTGTCGTTCCTCAATGAAACAAGTTTGGGATACCATTCGAAAAATAAATGGAAAGAGGACACACAATTCTATTCAACACCTGAAAACAAACAATTGCAATTTCAGTTCGAAACGTGACATAGCAAATATTCTTGCCGATAGTTTCTCAAAAAATTCATCATCATCTAATTATTCAGAAGACTTTCAAAGATTAAAATCTCAAAAAGAAAAGTCACGTTTAAAATTTACATCGAACAACACTGAAAGCTATAACCAGCTGTTTTCTTTATTGGAACTTAGGGAGGCTTTAGACAAGGCCCATGATACATCCACTGGGCCTGACGAAGTACATTACCAGTTCTTGAAACACCTGCCAGAATCGTCTCTGACATTACTACTGAAATTTTTTAATGATTTATGGATTGCTGGTAATGTACCTATGAGCTGGAAAGAAGCAATAGTAATACCGATTCCTAAACCAGACAAAGATATCAAAGATCCTAACAGCTATCGGCCCAATGCACTGACAAGCTGCGTATGCAAAACAATGGAACAAATGATTAATTCTCGGCTTGTATGGTACTTGGAAAGTAACAATTTAATATCTCCTTTCCAAAGTGGCTTCCATTCTGGCCGCAGTACAAACGATCATCTGGTTAGACTGGAAACATTTATTCGTGATGCATTTATCAAGAAAGAACATTTAGTAGCAGTCTTCTTTGCCTATGACAGAACATGGAAGTACTGGATACTAAATGACCTGCACGATCTAGGTCTAAAAGGCCGTCTGCCCTCTTTCATCTCCAATTTTCTTTCCGACAGAGAATTCAAAGTACGAGTGGGTTCCACCCTCTCTGATATGCACCAGCAAGAGATGGGTGTGCCCCAGGGCAGTATTTTATCTGTGACACTATTTAATATAAAAATCAATAGCATCACCAAGTGTTTAGCTCCCCGTGTGGATTGCTCTTTATATGTAGACAATTTTTTAATTTGTTATCGATCAAAGCACTAGCATACAACTGAAAGGCAACTCCAGCAAAATATCAATAAGATCCAATGTTGGGCCAGTAATAACGGTTTCAAATTTTCTAAATCGAAAACAGTATGCATGCATTTCTGACAATTGCGAAGACATCATGATGACCCTAAACTCACGCTGGATGGGACACATATTCCAGTTGTTGAGGAAACAAAGTTTCTGGTATTATCTTCCACAGAAAACTGACTTTTATACCACACATCAAGAATTTAAAAGCTAAATGCTTAAAAGCTTTAAATTTACTAAAAGTAATTGCGCACACTGACTGGGGTGCTGATAAAAAAGTCCTCCTCAATTTGTATAGAACATTTATCCGCTCTATAGTAGACTATGGATGCATTGTTTATGGTTCAGCTAGGAAGTCTTATTTGAAAATGATTGACCCAATTCATCATCAGGGAATAAGACTTGCTCTAGGAGCATTTAAGATATCTCCATGTGAAAGCCTTCTCACGGAAGTGAATGAACTGCCTTTATCGCACCGCAGAGAAATGCTTTCTATACAGTACGCTCTTAGGTTAAGATCAAACCCTCGGAACCCTGCTTTTTCTGCTGTTTTTCAACCAAAATACAAAACTTTATATGAAAGCAAACCAAATGCCATACCTTCATTTGGCATCAGAATATCATCCAGCTTTGACACTATCAAAATTAATCTCCCAACAGTATAGAACACGTTTGTCTCGGAAACACCACCTTGGCTCCTTAAGCAACCGAAAGTGATTTTTACGTTGCACGATGGGAAAAAATCTGAGACATATCCTGCCATTTTCCAGAACTCTTATCATAAACTCCTCAACAATTTTAAAAACTACACAAAATTTTTTACTGATGGATCAAAAGTTGATGACAAGGCTGCTGCAGCCTTCATTAGTGGCAAGCACATAACCAAAGTGCACTTGCCAAACGATGCGTCCATATTTTCAGCGGAAATCAGAGCAATAGACCTTGCTCTAAAATTTATTGAACAAAAACGCATTTTAAATAGCATTATTTTCTGTGACTCGCTGTCAGTACTTCAGTCGCTACACCATAGAAAACTGGATAATCCATTACTAGTTGATATTCTCGTCAAAAACTCAGAGCTAAGTACCTCCTACAAAATAGTATACAGTTGGCTACCTAGCCATATTGGTATTAGATGTAATGAAGAAGCAGACCGGGCTGCTAAGATGGCTCTATACCAAGAATCATCGGATTTTAAATTACCGTTTACTGATTTTAAACCTTGTATCAAAAAGTACCTACGTCAGAAGTGACAGGCTTCATGGGATGATGTAGTCAATAACAAACTTCATGCCATCAAACCAACCCTGGGAGAATGGACTCCTTCCTACAGAACTATCTGTAGGTAGGAGGTTGTCATTGCAAGAATCAGAATTGGTCATACATACATTACCCACTCCCACATACTAAAAGGTGAGTGCGTTTCTTGCAATGAGCCATTCACTGTTAAACACTTTATGACCGAGTGTTCCGACCTGCAACCTACACGTGCTAAGTACTATAATGTACATGACATGAAGGAACTTTTTGATACAATACAAATCACTTGTATTTTAGATTTCCTAAAGGAAGTAAATCTCTTTTTTAAACTATAACTTGTATGCCATCACCTAGAATATTTTTATCTAATGCAAATATCACCTCTTATTTACAACATCTTATCATCAACATACACCATTTACATCTCCCGTTGATTGGGAAGCTTCATATTTTCCTGTTACCAACATCTTACCATTTTATATTTAACTAGTATGGTTTTTTATATCGCTGGTCGATGTTAAACCTTTCTTATTTTCAAACATCTAACCTATTGTATGGCGCTAAATAGCCTAAAAGTGCTGGTGCGCCGTTAAAATTCAAACAAACAAACAAACAAACACTACCTCTTATTTACAACACCTTATCATCAATATACACCATTTACATTTCCTGTTGATTGGGAAGCTTTATATTTTCCTGTTACCAACATCTTACCATTTTATATTTAACTAGTATGGTTTTTTATATCGCTGGTCGATGTTAAACCTTTCTTATTTTCAAACATCTAACCTATTGTATGGCGCTAAATAGCCTAAAAGTGCTGGTGCGCTGTTAAAATTCAAACAAACAAAATCTGAATGTATTTAGAGAAGAATATTTAAGGAAAGTGGGATAATGCTATATTTTCAACTGTAAACACTCAGCTCACAACAAGTTAGATTCCATACCTTACCAAACTGGTCATCTATTATGCATAGGGACACCACTCATTCTGCTAACGAATGATGCTGTGTATCATTTGCTCCACAAAATTTGATCCCATTTATATTTTATTTCTTCTTTTTAAAAATACCATCAATACGTAGACCTTACCCACCCCCATTTAAGGCTGCAAAAAGTTAATTTCTCCATGACCTTCCTATATGTTGGGTCAGATCTGAAGGTGTGACTTGTCATTGGCGAGTCAAAGTTTCACTTCAAATAATCAGGGCAAACCGGATATTTTTTTTGAATTATGCAAATCATATGCTGTCAATCATCTTTTCAGGAAATATGTCCACATATAAGTGAGTACGTATTCTAATTAACAAAAGCTTTTCATTTATAAGTTAAAGAGTACATATCGGTTTTAACATTTAGCATTCTATCTGATAAATTCATAGGGTTCTGGGTGAAATTGGGTTTTGGTTGTGTGAGTTTACATCCATTTATCAGCACATGATAGGCTTAATATGGCAGCCAGTATAATTGATGGAGGAAAACCACCGACCCATGGGAAGCTACTGGCAGGCTTTCTTACAATCCCAGCCACGCTGACTCAAATCAACACGAAAGGAGGTGAGATATCAGTAATCTGTACAGGTAAGCACCATAGACTATTCAGCTGCCCCCACCCCCATCCATTGATAGACAATGAATAAGAGATCAAGCATTTGAAGATAGGCGATGTGTATGTTTCATAGAAGTGCATGCAGAGATTCTGTAGTGTTTCATAATATAAACTGATACAGGTTAGCCACATAATTAAGTTTCATAAAATATATAGCAGAATATTTATCTTAAAGATTCATTTTATCAAAGAAAATGTACAAAATAGTATCAAAACTGGTTTTCATCAAATTCTGTCAAAGTACAATAAACAATACATCAAAACCCAATACAGTATGTCAATTATACCTTTTTTATATAAGATTTGAAAGGAAAACAAAATGTGTATTTGTCTCAGCAGGGTTCATACTGAACTATGAATGATAAATTCAAAGACTTTTCCCAAACTTTCAAAGACAACAAACAGAGATTTCCAATACCTATTTTTGCTAACATTGCGTATACAGGTTATATGAGAAAACAACGAATTCCAAAATGAAATACTACAATATTGTTTACTGATTAAAGTCAAACTATAATTAATTTCCTAAAATTGCATTATAATGATCTGGAAGATAGGTTAACATATGTTTCAGATTTAATACAAAATAAATTGTTCTTTTAACAGACATCAGCGCTGCTTTAAATGCATTATTTTTATATTTGCTTTTTTTTCTATTCAATCATTTTGGAAAGAGACGCCACCACTGTCATCTTTTCCTTTGCTCTTCTCCTAAGAGCATTTGGCTCTGTGACAAGCACAATGAGTCCTTTTAACTCTGCCTCTTCTGCTTTCTGTACATAGGAAGCATGTAGGCTGGCAATGTCAGCTTCAAGACGCAGCTTTTTGGCTTTAAGTTCTTCCACTTCATCCAAGGCTAACTCCCGTTTCTTTCCTTTTTGGTTTTTCTTCTCATCCTTCTCCTCTACTACTAGGCATAGCACTTATGTCTTGCAGAGGAGGCATATGTAATCATTTCATTGCTAATGATTTCCAAAGGTCCACCTGCTTTTCTCATTGTGTCAATGATTAGCCTTTGAGCTCTGAGGCTTTCTCTGCTGAGGTTCTCAACATATACCCGTATAATGACAGAAAATCCTCTTTCCACTGTTGCCTGCCAATGTGACAACAACAACATTTTCTGGAGAACATGCCAAAGTTCAACATATTCCTTTCTTTTGGAAAGGATAGAATAAAACACTTCATCAAGGATGTCATCTGTTCTATTGAAGCATGCAAGGGATGATTGTCTGATTGGATATCTACAAACGGGGATGTATGGTCAGACTAGAGATACACAAATTAATTTCGGCAATGTGATTTAAAAATTTTTTTTTTTTTATACCAATGGGGAAAAAGTCGAGGGTTGGCAATGAGAAACGGGGACATTCCGTCAACTAGAAATACATTTTTAAAAATTCTTTATATTTGCCTAATCAAATGACTTGACTTCCTACAGTTAAAGCTTCACAGCACACGTTAACGCCATTTTTTTAAACAAAAATTATTACTCGCAATTAAAAAACAACTCTTGCTTAACTCTACTATATACATGTATAGTGTATGCATGCGCACTGTGAAACTTTATCCGTAAATTAAATTTATAACAATGGATGTTTCTATATTAAACCAAGGAACATTAGTATGAAGAACAATATTTTCGAAAATGATTTTTGTCCCTCAAACGTGTTAAATAAACTGATGGTATAAGTAAATTTTAAATGGGCCCTCTTTTGCCGTATCTCCCAAATCATCAAACTAAACAATATCTTATTTTATACCCGAAGAGTAAAAAGTTACCATTATTTTGCCCAAAACTACTAATAGCTTATACTTCTGCATCTTTGTTCCACTAAATGAACAGTATGTAGTTAATAATTTTCAACTTATCTTTGGCATGACTTGTAAGGACTCCTTCTCCCATTGAAGCCAAGTTGATCATCTTAATTTAACACAATGTACAAAACGCCTTTCGTTTACATAATTTATTCTTTTGCAGCCATTCCTTGTATTTCTCTTGTTCAAGCCAGATATCATTGAAAGAGCAAAGACCTGTCATTTTTAAATACTGAAGATGTAAATCAACTGAACAAATTTTGAATCCTCGAGCATGTTACTTTTCATGTAGCTGATGCACTCGTCCAATCAAACTGAACGATTCATCAAAAAAAAAAAAAGAAGCCAGGAAAACCAGCTACATCCGAAGTTAATGACCTTAGGCAATTTTATTTGTGACTTCCTTTGATGAAGTGTGTAGCCATCTTGCATTGATGAAAAGTGCATGTGTTATTGAAGTCGCCGCCGAGGCCAACTTTGGATGGTCAAACAAAGCCTCATTTGTTATTGCGGCGGCAATGAAACTGAACGGGTCATCAAAAGAAAGAAACCAGGATAACTATATTACATCCGAATTTAACAACCTCAGAAAATTTTATTTGTGATTCTGGAAAGAAATTAAAAATTTTCGAGTTTATTTCAATTTTCAAAGAATTTTAAAGACCTCAGGGTAATATGCTCTATTTTCCCAAACTTTCAAGGCCTTGAAAATGCTGCCTCATTTCTCCCAAACTCTCAAAGACTGTATGAACCCTGCTCAGATATTGTTAATTGTTTTTTTTTCAAATGCAAAGACTTTTCAATGTAACTTTGATTTAACAATTTCTCATGGCTATACAAATAATTTTTATTTCTCCAGACCACAACCCAATTGATATGCCTACTCTTAAACACACACACACACACACACACACACACACACACAAGATATCATAGTTTAAAGTGAAATGTTTTGTTGTCTAAATAAGACAAAGGAGGGAAAAACCCCATTGTGGTAAAACCTGAACTTACATCAAAGAATGGGTGGGTGTATACGTGCTCAGCCTCCTGCTTTACCCCAATAGTGTCCCTCATTCTTCACAAATGCTTGGATGAGGGGTCCATTATTTTTCATAAAGCCTTCAACCTCACATGTGTATACACAGCATTTTTTAAGACTGACAACAAAACATCTGCTAAAACATCAATAGGAGAAGTAAGTATATTTTTGTTAAGCTGTAAATCATAAACTGAAATTTTATGCTATTAATAACTGCTTCAGCAAAACCCTTAACATTAGTCTAAATATCCCTTAGATAAAATATGTTTAAAGTCTTTACTGATGCCCAGTTAGCCGTTTTCAATATATTGTGCAAGCAACAGCCTTGTCTGAAAGCAGCTGATGCTGCAGCAGTTCTGTAAGAATGCACTTTGAATTTAGACGTATCAATTTCTGATTGTTCTAAAACCATTTTTAACCATCTTGCAATAGTACTTGATGTCACAGCTCCATAGGAACAATAAGATGCCAGAAGTGCATAAGGAAGTGCATGCAGCGTTAATCAGCATTGCTAAGGATTTTAGTATGGGCTCTCCTTTCTGGGGAGTTTTCAGTTTGTGTAACTGCCACATATCAGCATCATTAGTAGGAAGACAGTTGTAATCAGACTGCAAAGCGTCCAACAAAACCCAGTTTATTTTTCCACTAAAAGACATTTGCTTGAGTGGTCAACCTGCATCACCTTCTGCTGGGGTAACATAAACATAACTATATAGCCCTTCATTTTCAACTTCTACATGTAATTCTTGTAAACATTCACCAAAAACGACATCAATTTTGTTATTTATGTCTATGAGACTGGACATCTTCGACTGTCTGACATTTTTTGCTTGTTTTGTCGCCATAACAGCCTTGAGTTTTGTCAGTTTCTGAAATCTAGTCACAACAGACTTTAAGTTTTTGTCTATATTATTCTGTTTTTCTCTTTTGAGGAACTTACCTCAGCTTCACACAAGGTTGCAATATCCTCAGGCCCAAAAGCCAAAAATTCCAAGTTGGCTTCAAGGTCAGTATTTCAGAGGACTTTGATAGCCATAACAACTAATCAAAAAGAAACTATAACTGAGAACATGTATAGCTTGGACTACATCCTAAGCTGCTTACAACATCACCTAAACACACACCTATTACTTTTGTACTTAGCTTTCCGCTACAATGCCAGAATAACGAGATATCTCGTGCGGGTGGTTCATTTATATAGAATACCTCAGGTGACACATCACATGACTGATAAAAATAAGCTTCCTTTTCTCTGAAAAGCACCTGTTTCTGCCAGTGACAGAGTAACATGCTGTGTATACATTTGAGGCTGAAGGCTTTATGAAAAATAATAACAAATATGACAAACCCACTATCCTACATTGCAGATGGACTACAGATTACAAGAAAATGCACATGGACATTACTGGTGTCAAAGTGTCTGCTACAAAGCTGATATAGTACATGACTTAAAGGTATAATATTGATGTGTATCATAAATGAATAGTTTCCCATTTAAAAGACATTAATCTCTGCATCAAACCAGACACAAGTTTGATTCATGCAAATCAAATATAGCAAATGAACCTATTATCTGTATAATTCATGCAAATCATACACAGTAAATTTATCTTATTATCGGTATAATTCATACAAATCATATACAGTAAATTTATCTTACCATCTGTATAATTGATGCAAATCATATACAGTAAAATTATCTTACTACCTGTGTAATTCACGCAAATCATGTACAGTAAATTTATCTTATTATCGGTATAATTGAAAATTCATGCAAATCATAACAGTAAATTTATCTTACCATCTGCATAATTCAAGCAAATCATAATCATAACAGTAAATTATCTTACCATCTGTTTTGTTGTTTTGCAGCATATGCACCACACCTGAATTCTCCATCTGTAACAGCAATAATTTTTTTTCTGTACAATTTCAGTTTGATAATTTGGTGGTACCCTGACACAATATTTAAAAAACTGAGACATGCCTACACCCACTCTTTTGCCTCACCCTGTCAGATCCCCAATTTAAATGAAACACAGCCCTCAGCAGAACAAACTAAATCTCACCTAATTAAATATGTGATAATTTGATCAAATTTGATACATCTAACTTGGATCATCAATTAAAATCTCATGTGCAAATCATGTTTAACATGATTACAACTAGAATTAGATACAACAAGAGTCCCTTGAGGTCAGTGATTCTCTACTGGGTGAAAATAATTTCCAGGAATCCAAGATAAGACCAATTCTTCCTTTTAACTGCTAAGTGTTGTAACTGTCTCTGATATTCTTCAGCAATAAAAAGATTATAAATTAGCTGTCATGGTGGACATATTTGATGCCTGATTGGCACCATTTTAATTTAGGACAAAGTAGATATGCTCAGAAGTCTTCTAGTGAAAATCATTTGTCAAAATGATATTCCTTTCTGGGAGAGTAGTGACAACAGTTTCAACATGACCATTGTGACAGCCATATTGGATGTATGACTGGCATCATTTTCAATTTCTCATGTTTATTGTTGACACTGTGAATATTACATTGGTTTGTTTGCAGGTCTGAAAGTTTCATTTCTGATTCAGTGAACCGATCCACTTTGTTAATTTCATCATCTCTACCTTCAAATGGATGAAACAGCTTGTTTGGTTCTTTCGAAGTAAATGTAACAAACCAAAATTACATACTAAATGAGCATGCATTGTCATTTTACAAAGTAGTTTGCAATACAATATTATTTTCAGACACAATCATCATGCAGTATGAAAAATACAACATGAATCTGACAATGTAAAGCTGTTGGAGAAGAAAAATGAGCATATAATAATGGGGGACTATCATTTTCATTTATGACCCATTAGATTCTACAAAATCTCTTCTGATGAAAACCCAATGTCAAAACCATTTTCCATTTACGAGGAGCAAAGAAAACTGATTTTCAATATGGCCACAAACTGGACATCAGATTAGCACCGTCTTAATTTGGAATCATCAAAACATAAGTCTTTCAGTGAAAATCTCGTTGTGACAAGACATTCATTCAGGACAAGAGTGTTAACAAGAGTTTCAAGCTGGATACTGAAGCTGTCATACTGGATCTCAGATCAGCATCAATTTCATTTTGGACCAACTAGACATCATAACAAGTCTTCTGGTGAAAGCCCTATGTTAATATGACTTTCCAATCAGGTAGAGGAGCGAATACAAAAATTTCAAGATGGATGCAGTGGTGGCCATATTGGTTGTCAGTTTGATACCACGTTCATTTAGGAACAAGTGGACCTGGTAAAAAGTCTGTTAGTAAAACTCTCATGTTGATGTTCATGAGGAGATGCAATAACAAGATTTTCTAGATGGACACTGGCTGCCATAACTGCTATCAAATTAATTAATTAATTTAACATCATTTTAATTTAAGAATAAATGGACAGCATAATTAGTACTTTGGTGTCAACCACACTTCACTTTTACTTCCTGTACAGAAGGAGATGCAGCAACAAGATTTTCAAGATGGCTACCATAGTGGGTGCCATTTTGAATGTCAGATAAATAATATATTATTTAAGTCCAACCTGACATCATAAAAGGTCTTTTACTAAAAATCAGCATATGACGATTCATGCAGAAGTAGTAATTTTTTAAGATGGCCATACAGGATATCATATTGGCACCATTTTCATGGATGTAGACATAGACATCATACAAAGTCTTTTACTGAAAATCTTGTGCTGATAAGACCATATATTCAGGAGAAGAAGCAATAACAATACAAAGAATATATAGTGGAAGACCTGATTAAATGAGTGCTATAAATAACTGCCCCATAGCCCTTAATTGTATACACTGTGCTTTCTCTTTACAGACCATTCAGGTGGCCTAAGTGCTTTGAGCATCAGACACAGATGTGGAAGGTTGCGGGTTTGAACCCTGGCCAAGTCATATCAATGACTTATAAAAATGCTAATAACAGTTGTCTTGCTTGGTGCTCAGCATTAAGAGGTTACAGTTAGGACTAGTCAGCCTGGTGTCAGGATAATATGGCTGGGTGTGACAGTGCTACATGTCTGCGGCATGATACACCAACAGGTTATCACTATAACCTGCCACAATGCAGACATCATAGAGATATGACTGCATTTGTTAAAGCTATGTTAAAAAAATAAAACCCACTCTTCCTTTGAAAAGGATGTGTAGAAAATCTGCAACTACACTTGAAGGGGGACAGCAAGGATCAATGTGTTCCTTATGGCCCCTATCAAGGAAAATTCTTCAGTTTGCATTGTAAATTCATAAGTAGACTGCCTCCTAGCCTGGAAAATGGAGTTGGCAACCTTCTCAAAAACTGGTCCTAGTAGATTGATCACTTGAGATAAGCCAGGCATGATGGTGGAGAATCCATGGACTGTTGTTAAGGAGAGACTCGTTCTGCAGTAACAGTAGGTCCCTTCTCTATGTTAATCTCCTGGGACCATTTACTAAGGGGTCCACTATATCACTAAACTGTGATCATTGGGTTCACAGTGGGCTAGCAGAATGAACCAAGCAGTAGAGATTCTACCTTGATAGAGCACCTAGAGCACAATTTTTAAAGATGAGGAGGCACACAAAATCGCAGTTTAGCACAAAAATATCCTTTCCCCACCCCCGCACCAGCTGAGCAAGTAAGCCTCAATTCCCCATCCTGAATGGGATTAAACAGTAACTAAAGAACAGGGAATGTGGTGTCAACTTAATCCTATAACAATAATCAATATTTGACCATTCAACAAATTGTCCAGGGATGAATGTTCAACAGATTTAACTAATTCAGATGGCTCTCTTCTCTGCTAAGATGTCACAATTCACTAATCTTGGTCACTAGGACAAAAATCTTGAGAAGGCCCTGCTTGTTCCTAAGCAGGAGGTGCACTTTGCCCTCAGATGCTTTGCCTCCTTTGGAGAGGCCAACAATTAATGTCACTGACAGCATTGCAACAAGCATTAAATTCAGAACACTCCTAGAAATGGAGGGGGTCATTCAAGCAGGAAGAGGGGAAATCTCGTATGTTTGCATTCTGCTCCAGTGGCCTAAGTAGTTAGAACATACACCTCAGATGCGGGATGTCATGGGTTTGATCCCTAGCCGAGTCATACCAAAAGACTTATAAAAATGGAACTAACAGCTACCTCGCTAGACACTCAACATTAAGAGGTTAGTGTTAGGACTGGACAGCCTAGTGTCAGGATGTGACTGGGTGGGACATTATGCACCAGTTCTTGACATCACAATATACTGCAACCCTGCATACACAGTAGCAATTTGACTGGAAAATATTGTTAAATCCAAGTCATAAACACTCAATGCATGCACACCCTGTGAATATGTAGGAGGTAGAGCGTGTACCCTAATCAGCCTTCCTGAGCTAAAACATGACCACACCTGGCAACATAAGAAACTGATGTGAAAAATTCACAAAAACAAAAACAAAACGGGAGAAAATACTCACCCTAATACTGGAACTGTCATGCGGACAGAATATCTGAAGCATTGCTTGGCAAGGTACAAAATAATCCAACAATTTACAATAAGAACACAGATAACACTTAAATCAACAAGGACTGAGAAATTTCTTAATGAATACAAAAGATTGATACATTTCTAAAAGGACATTTAAAGATGAAAACAAAGTCAAATTTTGATGAACAAACAGTGCACACTAAAGAAAAAAAATATATCGGTATTCCATATCTTGAATGTAATTATTGGTCTATAAATACTTATTTTGCAGAAATAATAAGCTTTGAATGGGGATCAGTCAGGCTAAGAACATAACTCTGCATCACTTTCTAGGAGACTAAAATATTTTTAAAAAATCTTCTTAATTTAAAAGCTATTACCAAATTACGACCACTATGTGCTTTATGAGCTGAATGAAATAATGATGGAAAAACATACAAGCCTTGATGAATATGCATGGGCAACATTGCATACTCCCTCTATTGATATAGCTGGGGTATAACAAGTAATATACACGACAGCACATTTTTAAAAAAAATATATAATATTCTCTATACAGCAGATATTGTGTAGAAACATATTTACATACCTCTACCACTGTCTTCAGATGTTTACATATCAACTCCTCTTCTACTACCTTCAAAAAGACAAAACATTTTAAAAATTAATTTCTACAAGTCTAATGAACTTAATTTCAAAACAAAACACCCCTCCCATCCAAAACAAGCACTGATAAGAGTAGAACATTTGCTGTACCTACTTAACTGTAAAAAGTAACTCAGAGAGAAAATTTCACATGCATATTTTATAGGTGACTATACTAAATTATGACCAAAACAAAATATTCAAATTTACCATCTTTACTGCAATGCTGTAGCTGTCATCTAATTAACTCAAAAGCAGACAAAACTTGCAACATGGTAAGTCACTCTTTCAACTTCCCCACTCCTCGTCTTCACTAGCCAAAGTTCAAATGCACCACACTATAAGTTAGTTGGCATTACATACTAAGAGAGGCAATAATGAAATACAATAGATGCAGCTAAGACAAAGCACCAATATAGCTTTTTGATCCACCAACACACTAATAGCATTATCAGAAGCTGGAACTAGTATGGGCCAAGTCTGGTTACAATCCATGCATATAAAGAGAAACTACAATCTGTCCATACAGTTCTAAAAAACTGACCTCAAAAGCTTAACAATTTAACCTATTACCTTGACCAATGACCTAAAGTTCCACCATCCCAAAAAGATGCTCCAAGAACAAAGCCAAATACCTATCCTCAGATGTAATTTGTGTAGGTAGAAACAAAAATTAACTTTTGCAAAATTTTATATCCCATTGTAAACACCTGTTCTACATCTGATGGCAATTCATTTATGGTAAGATTACATAAAATTATTCGAAAAACATCACAAATTAAATGGAAGATCTAACAAATATATAAAAACTTAAAGTCAAAAGTGAATTTTAGGTCACAGTTAGGTCACTTGCTGATTAGTTTATACAGTGGAACCCCGCTATAATGCGCCCCACCATAACGCGAATTCAGATATAATGCGGTCGCTGTGTGGCTCCCAAAATTTTGTATATTTATTTGCACATGATTTTTTTTCTTCTTCTTGAAGTGTTATGCCAAAATAAAAATGATGTGGTCTTTGTGGTTGTCTTCAATTAATTCTGTATACAATCATTGCTCTAACAATAGCCGACGTGTGTTTCTTCTTTAACTGCACACACAACCAAGCAACAGACAATGTGGTGGTTAATAAAAGCTTCTCACAGTTTAAAAAACATCAAAAAATGAAAGCCGCCAACATGTTTTCTGGGCTTGGTGGTGTTATTAGACGCAATCAGTTGACCAGTAAATAATGTTTGCTTCACTAGCTGGAAATTGAGAGGGTATGAAATTGACATCCGTTCAGCTTTAAAAACAATCATAAAAGTGACTTGTGACCATTGCAGGCCTACTGCACTTAGTTCTTGGGTTTTACATGTGTATTGGATTTGCTTATGAAATGGTTATTAATTTCCCCCTTCTTTTTCTTAATAAATATTTTATCGTTATGGAAAAGCATGTTCACAAATGGAAGTATTTCATTGAACTTGGTGCACATAAAGTTTATTTTGAATTCTGGGGAAGAGATTGCATATGAATTCTAATAAATATGATGTATAATACGATAAAGTACAAGAAATAGTGTGTAAAACACGGCTTCTGAAATGTATTAATGTCACCAGGTCCTTGAATTGTTATGCCTAAATAAACATAGGAAATATAACTTATTATTAATCCAAGAGTTAAGACACGTGTTCTTGAACTGCATAAACAACAAAGCAGCTGACAATGTGGTGGTTCATACAAGATTCTCACAATTTAATAAACATCATAAAAAAGAAAGCCGCCAATATGTTTTCTTGGCTTGGCGGTGTTATTAGAAGAAATCATTTGACTAGTAAACAGTGTCGGCTTTGTTAGCTGGAAATTGTACATGCATACAGCTGGGAAAAAAAAAACTTTATATCAGTGGCATGTGACCATTACAGACTCACTGCATGTTATGATTTAGTTCTCTAATTTTATGTGTATTATGTTTGTTAATGAACTCGTCATTACTTTCCTACTTCTTTTATATAAAAAAAAATATTTTACCATTATGGAAAATCAAGTTTACAATTTGTATAGATACCGTTCATAGACCCTAGAACGCAATGAATGTACACTTCCTTTGTCTTTCGTAACCTAATTTTCTGCTAATTTTTCTCATTGAATTCAGACATAATGATTTGTGACAAAATATTGAATAGTTTAAATATGTTTGCAATTTTTACAATGGAATTAGGCACAGGTATTATGGATTAGCTGCATGCCATGATGGTAATATATCAGACGGTAAGTAAACGGTGTTAATACTCTATACATGCTATATATTGGACATTAAATTCAGACACAACATTCTTGGACAAAACTATTGAATATTTTAAATCTGTGCAATCTTCCAATGGAATTGCATGCATTATGGATGAACTGTGTGCCACGATGGCACGATAGTAAACGATGTTAATACCCTCCCTATTCATTATATAATGTCACTCGAGGTGTTATCGATCAACGTGTATTTTCGGGGGAAAAAAATACAAATTAGTAAAACTATATAACGCAAAGTAATAACCTATAAATATAGTATCCATCCACTTTTTTAATAAGTCTTATTACTGCATTCCATTTAATATTCGTATGATAATACTCCGATTTCTTACATTAGACATGAGTACATGTATATACGCCAATGCGGTATTTGCTGGGGAAAAAAATTAAATACTGTAAAACCCAGTGATAATGTGACCCTGCTTTTAACACAATCCAATTTCATGTACCCCAATTATCGCGTTATAGCGAGGTTCCACTGTATAAACTAGGGTCCAAAATACTGAGGGCGTGGCAAGAGAATAGCTGGATTAATTAGGTCACAGTTGCCCAGTTTGATATCTTTGTCTCTTAATGAGATACATCCACCAACCAAGCTTTTAAAGTGTAATGAGGTCCAATATACTGAGGCCATAACAAACATATGGGTGAAATGACAAAAGTCACACATGCATTAAAATATGCCAATAATAATGATCTCCTGATAGGTCATCTTCCGATTTGTGTATTAAAAACATAATTCTTGTTCTGAAATACATTCTTTTTAAAAAAATGTTTGATCTGATTTATAAGGGAAAAAAACATAGTATACCCATTATATTACTTGATTTTTTTGAGATATAAGAAGAAAACAATACATACTAGGCTGTAACGAAAATACCAGCCTAACCCCTGAAATTGATATGATCAGACCCTAATGCATGTTAACACAAAGTTAAGCCTAACCCCTGAAATTTATATGATCAGTCTGTAATGCATGTTAACAATGAATTAAGCCTAACCCTTGAAATTTATATGATTAGTCCCTAATGCATGTTAACAATGAATTAAGCCTAACCCCTGAAATTTATATGATCAGTCCCTAATGCACATTAACACAGAGTTAAGCCTAACCCCTGAAATTTATATGATCAGTCCGTAATGCATTTTAACAATGAATTAAGCCTAACCCCTAAAATTTATATGATTAGTCCCTAATGCATGTTAACAATGAATTAAGCCTAACCCCTGAAATTTATATGATTAGTCCCTAATGCATGTTAACAATGAATTAAGCCTAACCCCTGAAATTGATATGATCAGACCCTAATGCATGTTAACAATGAATTAAGCCTAACCCCTTAAATTTATATGATTAGTCCCTAATGCATGTTAACAATGAATTAAGCCTAACCCTTGAAATTTATATGATTAGTCCCTAATGCATGTTAACAATGAATTAAGCCTAACCCCTGAAATTTATATGATCAGTCCCTAATGCACATTAACACAGAGTTAAGCCTAACCCCTGAAATTTATATGATCAGTCCGTAATGCATTTTAACAATGAATTAAGCCTAACCCCTGAAATTTATATGATTAGTCCGTAATGCATCTTAACAATGAATTAAGCCTAACCCCTGAAATTTATATGATTAGTCCGTAATGCATTTTAACAATGAATTAAGCCTAACCCCTGAAATTTATATGATTAGTCCCTAATGCATCTTAACAATGAATTAAGCCTAACCCCTGAAATTTATATGATTAGTCCCTAATGCATGTTAACACAGAGTTAAGCCTAACCCCTGAAATTTATATGATCAGTCCGTAATGCATTTTAACAATGAATTAGGCCTAACCCCTAAAATTTATATGATCAGTCCGTAATGTACGTTAACACAAGAGTTAAGCCTAACCCCTGAAATTTATATGATTAGTCCCTAATGCATGTTAACACAGAGTTAAGCCTAACCCCTGAAATTTATATGATCAGTCCGTAATGCATTTTAACAATGATTTAAGCCTAACCCCTGAAATTTATATGATTAGTCCCTAATGCATCTTAACAATGAATTAAGCCTAACCCCTGAAATTTATATGATTAGTCCCTAATGCATGTTAACACAGAGTTAAGCCTAACCCCTGAAATTTATATGATCAGTCTGTAATGCATGTTAACAACGAATTAAGCCTAACCCTTGAAATTTATATGATTAGTCCCTAATGCATGTTAACAATGAATTAAGCCTAACCCCTGAAATTTATATGATCAGTCCCTAATGCACATTAACACAGAGTTAAGCCTAACCCTTGAAATTTATATGATCAGTCCGTAACGCATTTTAACAATGAATTAAGCCTAACCCTTGAAATTTATATGATCAGTCCGTAATGTACGTTAACACAGAATTAAGCCTAACCCCTGAAATTTATATGATTAGTCCCTAATGCATGTTAACAACGAATTAAGCCTAACCCCTGAAATTGATATGATCAGTCCCTAATGCACATTAACACAGAGTTAAGCCTAACTCCTGAAATTTATATGATCAGTCCGTAATGCATTTTAACAATGAATTAAGCCTAACCCCTGAAATTTATATGATCAGTCTGTAATGTACGTTAACACAGAATTAAGCCTAACCCCTGAAATTTATATGATCAGTCCGTAATGCATTTTAACAATGAATTAAGTCTAACCCCTGAAATTTATATGATTAGTCCCTAATGCATCTTAACAATGAATTAAGCCTAACCCCTGAAATTTATATGATTAGTCCCTAATGCATGTTAACACAGAGTTAAGCCTAACCCCTGAAATATATATGATCAGTCTGTAATGCATGTTAACAATGAATTAAGCCTAACCCCTGAAATTTGTATGATTAGTCCCTAATGCATGTTAACAATGAATTAAGCCTAACCCCTGAAATTTATATGATCAGTCCCTAATGCACATTAACACAGAGTTAAGCCTAACCCCTGAAATTTATATGATCAGTCTGTAATGTACGTTAACACAGAATTAAGCCTAACCCCTGAAATTTATATGATCAGTCTGTAATGCACGTTCACAAAGAATTAAAATTAACCCCTGAAATTTATGATCAGTCTGTAATGCACGTTAACACAGAATTAAGCCTTGAAGTACACAAATTGTATAATTGTTTAAGCTATAGAAACATGTAAATCAGAATACTCTCAGGTCTGAAAAATTCTTAAAATGTTTTTCTGTAATTGTGATTCCATTCCATACATACACACTCATGCTTAGATGGCATTCTCTCTCTCTCTCTCTCTCTCTCTCTCTCTCTCTCTCTCTCTCTCTCTCTCTCTCTCTCTCTCTCTCTCTATACTGATATGACTACACTACTAAAGAAAAACAAACAACAAAAACCATAAAATTGGAAAACATAAAAACATGCTGAAAACATATAAGATACCAGACATTATTACGTCTCTAAGTTTGTTCCTGCAGTCAAAAAAGGTGAATTTTAAGAGCACTCTTAAAATGGACCACTGTGTATTTGTGTCTAATTTCAATGGGCAATTCGTTCTACATTGCCGGGCCCTGGTTTGCAAAAGAACGTTGTCCATATGACTTTGTTTTCATAGTGGGAACAATGAGTATACAATCGTCAGAAGAGGAGCATAAGTATCTTGCTGGTGTATACACATGGCTGAAGCCGGAGAGGTATGTTGGACTGGCCTCTGTCAGTGAAACATAGCACAGAGAAAAATTTTTGTGTTTGATTCTGTATCAAATTGATAGCGAGTGTAGGGTACAGAGCAGTGTTGAGGTGTGCTCTGATCGTGGTACTCCAATGATGATCCGAGCAGCTGTGTTTTGAACTTTTTGAAGTTTCTGGAGTAGATATTGTGACGAACCAGACAGAATTGAGTTACAATAGTCCAGTCTTGACAGTAGTAATGAACACACAACTGTTTTAGTGGCATCAACTGAAAGATATTTGTGAATGGAACTGATGATTCTCAGTTCAAGATATGCAGCCTTGCATATGTTCATAACATGTTGGTGCAATGTGAGAGTACTGTCTAGAGTAACACCTAGTTTTCTTACTGACTGAGAATTTAATGTTGGTGTTGCTGATATTTACTGTCTGAGGTAAAGGATGTGAATAAGAAAGTCTTTGTGTTGTGATCAGAATAGACTCAGTTTTATCATCATTCATCTGCAGCTTGTTACATGTCATCCATGATTTTACTTCAGAAATGAACCTCTCTACTCCATGGATGGTAGCATCAACTTCAGTTGGGTGGCTAGACTTGTATGTTTGGGTGTCATCAGCGTACATTTGGTGAGACACTGGGTAATGATCTATGACACTTGAGAGCGGCTGAGTGATTAGAATGAAGAGGACAGATCCAAGAACAGGCCCCTGTGGAACACCACATATGCAACACATGCAAACATTCATATATATATATATACGCAATGCACATGTACATGTTGAGCTCAAAATTAAAAACAAAAATCTAAAAGGGCTAATCACTACCATTTTTTTATTGCCTCAGGTCATCCTCGCAGCTTCTATCCCTCTTGTTCTTTCTCTCTCTCACATACACACACACACACAAACATGCAGAGAGAGAGAGAGAGATTGAGAGAGAGCGAGACTCGGAGACAAACACACACATAAACACACACAGATACACACACAAAAGACGGCAGCATATTTAACATGAAATGAGCTAGACTGATAGAGAACTATTTGTCTTTCACATATAATAATGCAGTGCACTTATAGAGTTGACACTTTCTCATATACAATTACATGTACAAGCAAAAATACAAAATATAGCTAAATAACCAAATGTTGTCTTACTTATCACAGATGCACCTCATCAAACGTTGATGCAACTGATCCCCAAAATTTCATGCAAAGGTCTCTGATGCTATGTAGAATGGCATACAGGACAAGAAAATCCACTTGTAACAGCTACAGCATTTAAGGCACAATGACCTAAAATTCATGCAAAAACATCTCATGCAGGTAATGCCCGAGCCATAACAATATTTCTTGTAGTATGTGTACTTGTATTATGAAAAAGGTCAAAGATAAATCTGATTTTATTCAATTCAATAAAAACACATAAGGGTGCAAAAAGTCTTGAACCGCTGCTCTTATTTTAACTTGTAAATAAACATTTAATCATTTTACCTTAACACCTTTGAGACTTGATATCTACCTGGTTAACAATTACTATATATATATTGCATGTGGCTTTCTGAAGTTCCTTATTATACAAAAATATATGCAAAATTGAATCATCCCCTTTTGTGTTTTTTTTTCTTGGAAAAAATACTTATTATATATATATATATATATATATAACTATATCATTATATTGAAAAAAGACTTAAACTGTGTAATATAACCCCTTTCTTCAACTAATACGTTTTTGAAAGGGCCTAACCAGAAATCGCCCCGGAAATTCGCTTCGGTAGAATATCCGGTTTTTTGGTACTATTCGGAAGTATTCGCCTCGGCAAATAATACACTCACAAATGGTAAAAGTAAAATAATTAAAAAAATATCGAACTTTTTAAAAAACGTTTTTTTACTACATAATAATTTTAGTTAATAATAAAATTTGTATCTTATAGGCGATATATACGGTATATGGTCCACCGAAAAGTTTAAGCTTCGCATACGATAATGAAATGAACAGTACTCTCCGGAGTCGCACCTACTACTAAGTTCCTGCCCGGTTCCAGCAAATAGTACATCCAAATACTCGGATTCGGTACTTGGCTAAAAATTATCTACTTGGTACGCCCTAGTTTTTGAAAAAGCTGTGATCAAGTTCATTAGTCAATAATGTGTCCAAAACCTCCCAAGTAGGCCTACATATAATATGTTACATATCCAAATACATTCATTAAATGAAATAAGTGAACATTATGATAATGAGAACTGCACTTTTACTGGATTCACTGCCTGAAGATAATGGACAATAGACAATCTGGCCTGATGATAGCCTAGGCTGACAATTGACAAACTGGCCTGATGATAGCCTAGGCTGACAATGGACATACTGGCCTGATGATAGTCTAGGCTGACATTGATCAAACTGGTCTGATGAAAGTCTAGGCTGACAAATGGACAAACTGGTCTGATGATAGTCTAGGCTGACAATTGACAAACTGGCCTCATGATAGTCTAGGCTGACAATGGACATACTGGCCTGATGAAAGTCTAGGCTGACAATGGACAAGCTGGTCTGATGATAGTCTAGGATGACAATGGACAATATGGTCTGATGATAGTCTAGGCTGACATTGATCAAACTGGCCTGACGATAGTCTGGTCTGACAATGAACAAACTGGCCTGATGAGAGTCTAGCCTGACATTGGTCAAACTGGTTTGATGAAAGTCTAGGCTGACAATGGACAAGCTGTTCTGATGATAGTCTAAGCTGACAATGGACAAACTGGCCTAATTATAGTCTAGGCTGACAATTGACAATATAGTCTGATGAGAGTCTAGGCTGACAATGGACAAACTGGCCTAATTATAGTCTAGGCTGACAATTGACAATATAGTCTAATGAGAGTCTAGGCTGACAATGGACCAACTGGCCTGATGAGAGTCTAGGCTGACAATGGACAATATGGTGTGATGATAGTCTAGGCTGACAATGGACAATATGGTCTGATGATAGTCTAGGCTGACATTGATCAAACTGGCCTGACGATAGTCTGGTCTGACAATGAACAAACTGGCCTGATGAGAGTCTAGCCTGACATTGGTCAAACTGGTCTGATGAAAGTCTAGGCTGACAATGGACAAGCTGGTCTGATGATAGTCTAGGCTGACAATGGATAATCTGGTCTGATGATAGTCTTGGCTGACAATGGACATGCTGTTCTGATGATAGTCTAAGCTGACAATGGACAAACTGGCCTAATTTTAGTCTAGGCTGACAATTGACAATATAGTCTGATGAGAGTCTAGGCTGACAATGGACCAACTGGCCTGATGAGAGTCTAGGCTGACAATGGACAATATGGTCTGATGATAGTCTAGGCTGACAATGGACAAGCTGGTCTGATGATAGTCTAAGCTGACAATGGACAAACTGGCCTAATTATAGTCTAGGCTGACAATGTACAATACAGTCTAATGATAGTCTAGGCTGACAATGGTCAAACTGGCCTGATGATAGTCTAGGCTGACAATGGACAAACTGGCCTGATGATAGATAGTCTAAGCTGACAATGGACAAACTGGCCTGCTCATAGTCTAGGATGACAATGGACAAGCTGGTCTGATGATAGTCTAGGCTGATGCAGCTACCTGACCTAAATAAATGATTCATATGTTATCTATGGAACTGATGAGATGAAGTCTGTGATTCTACACTATCACAATTAACAGCCTGAAAATGCACAAATCCCCTAAAAGAACGATCGGTGGGCGGATCACTGTGAAGGATCTGGCACCTTCTGGACAATGAATCTGTCAGAGCATTGAGAGAAAATCCCAAACCAGCATGCACAGATCTGGTGATTTTATAATCCCACCTTATTTGAGATAGACCGTCACCACGGAACCATCAGTCATAATGACAACTACCTTTCCATTTTGGTTCTTTCAGAAAGGAAATGCATTTACTATGGCTTACACTTTCTGTACTGTTAATGTGGACAAGTAAGAAATTCCTTTGTATTAGTCGCCATATTTGTGAAATCTGTCAATGTCTGAAGACAAAGTGTGTAGCTGACCAAATGTAATGGTTGCTGAGTGCATTGGATGCATGGATCACTTTTTTTTTTGGGGTTGGGGGGTTGGGTTGGGGAACTCATCAAAGTGTCCCCTACAATGCTGGCCAGTGATGGTGTATTCAACTGTAAACTTTTATTTCATAGTTCATTTCTCTGGACATGCATCTCACTTTTACCTTTAGTCTTCATCACAGTAATATTGTGAATCCATAACATACACTGCAATCAGCAGCATATGAACATTTATTGTGCACAAGGCAGCCCATGTGTGTTAAATCTTTTGCAGTTTTATGCATTTTGTTGCTTTTTATTGATATAGTCTGTAAATGACATCAAATTTTTTAACTTAAAAAAATCAGTTTGTTACTAAATAGGCATATAAATATCAACAGTGTGCACAAACACAACCACCAATGGGCACTAATGGTAAAGTGCAGAAGCACATGGTCAGAAAGAAAACAAGGTCCATAACTGAGAAATTCACACAAATTTCAAATATATTGACTAAAAGAATTGTAGCAATACCTTTCACTCAATACTAAGCTGACTCTTTGATTGATGGTCAATAATCCATAAGATTAAATATGATGCATATATCACATTAATCTAAAGATATGTAATCAATCATAGCCACCTAGCAATCGTGGGTGGGGGAAAAGATCGAGAAGAATTTCTTCCTTTTATCTTCAGGGAATATGGGGGGAAAATGGTCAACTTTCAATTACTGCTGGGTCTGAGAGGAGCTTCTTCTGAATGTTAAAGTGGTCAGGGAATTATTCAAATCTTTTTGCTGACAGTGATTAAGGTTATGTGCCATTCTGAAGAAAAAAAACACTCATGCTGGAATAAAATCATGGTCATCTCTTTTCATTACATTGGGTAAAACTACACCAAAACATTACATCTATGTCAGCCAGTAGTTTTATAACATCAGCTATCACTAAGATGCTAAAACAAGAGACTCCCAATTTGATGACTCCATCTTTGATTTAGGAAGGAAGTTAAATAAAAAAATTTACATCAAGCAAAATCAACAAAAAACAATATCCCTGACCTAAATCTTAAGTGTGGATAAATAGATGAAAGCAATGTCATAGTGGAATCAACAATTCAAGATTTGCTAAAATTTAACAAGACTAAAATTCTCTGATTTTCATTTTTTTTGTAATAAATGTTGACACCAAAATCTTGTTGCCGTTGATTTTACTAATATTGTTATAGCAGAAAATGATAATGTGTTTCACTACAATACAGAGAAGCTAATAATGTCTGTTATTAGTTATACTTTAGCAATGGGCTCCTCTGTTGTCTTGTCCAAACAGTGTGTCACCCTTTCCATCTCCTCGTTTATCCAAGCTTCCACCTTTTTTATGTACACTGAGGCACTGTTTTCTGATAAAAGCTTCTGGCTCTCTTTCTGCAAAAATATGTAACAGGTAACAAAGAAATGCTTCCTTGAATTTTAATTCAAGCCACAAATTAGAACTATATTTAGAATAATTTCACATGTCTTGGGGAATATAATCACCTAACCATCACAAACAATTTCCTTCTGCAAATGGTTCCAATGATAAAATGAAACCATGCTCAAAGACTTTGCAGTTTACCATATATACTCAGTTATATACTGAACCAAACTGAACATTGAATATACACATATGTGCTGACATATAATGAACTAGAAGATCTAGGTTTATTTGTTAAGAGTAAACTGTAAATGAAACATATACCCTGATCAGCTGGCAAATTATGTGATGGTAGATCATGGTCTATCTTGCTTGCAACTGAATTTAACCTGTAAGTGAATAATGGTAGAAAACTGCATATGCTCAGCATTATGACAAATAAAGAAGAATTTACATCTGACAATATTTTGGTTAATTTGCATTTTTATATATATTTGTCAAATGTTATACAATCAATGAAGAGACAGCTCAAATTCAAATAAGAAGCTTCAAAAGTTACAAATAAAACCAAAGTCAAAGAGGTCAAAGTATCTATTTGAACAAATATGTGTAATATTTCATATATTCAATACTCAGTGTTACCAAAACAGAATAGCCTGATATCTAGGGTCTAAAAAGTTTGAAAGGGAACATTAGCAAGATAGAATACTAGCTCAGGGTAAACAAGTACAGGCTCTGTGTCTGTTGCATCCGTGTGTTTCTACTGGTGGTAGGCCAAAAATACCATTTTAATGGCCTTCTATCACACATACCATTTATACATGAAATTTACTGTCTTTGAAAATTATAAGAATATTTTAATAATTTAATTAAAGAGCCCAAGCACTATATTTTTATGTTATATCAAGACATTAGAAAAGCCAGACATGAACCAGGATAGTTAGGACAGGAAAATGTTCCACAATTACAACAAGTGTTATGATGTGCAGCAGATCAGTTTGGTTTAAAAACTGTCAAAATGTGTACAAAAGAAGCTGCTGATTGCCTTATTGTTGGAATATGGTAAGTTTAAGGCCAAATGTGGATGTCTTTTGAGGCATTATAAGTAATAAAGGAATAAAAGGGGAGTCACAATGTCTTCTGAGCCTTTGATAAAATTAGATGACCTTTTCTGGAAGGGCAATAAGATGGAGAGACTGATCATAAATTATTCAACAGATGCACTTGAGTATTTAATTGTTTCTCAAGTTTAATTGTTATTGCATTGTTTATGTTTTTTAAGAGAAAGCAAATTTTGTAGTAAATTATGTTTCTCCGAGAATACTTACCCAATCACATTACTTTAGGGATATTAGCCTGCTACCTCGCGAATCCAGCCCTACCAAAAGACGAAAATTCGTCTTTCCTGTCTATGTCATATAGACAAAGGGCAATAACTCTTGCCCATTACCTCCCCTTGCCGCCCGTTAGGTGTCGCTTCTTTAGTTTTTAAGCTGAGCGATATATAAAACACGAGGATGCTCGCATGGCGGGGTGGTTGGGAGGGTTTCTTAGTAATGTGATTGGGTAAGTATTCTCGGAGAAACATAATTTACTACAAAATTTGCTTTCTCCTTTGAATACGTTCCCCAATCACATTACTTTAGGAGAATAAGTAATAGGAGGAGGGAATGCGGAGCATCCGACCTCCACACGGGTATCCTCTAGGGAATGATGGTTGGATTCCCCATGTGAATGATAACCCGGTCTCCTAATTTTCAATCAGCAACACAGCCCAGGGTCACGTGATATGTGACCCTTTTATGCGGTTAAGAAGATAGATATTGAAATCTTCTTACCTACGAAAATTTATCTGGCGAATCCAGCGAAGCTAATAGGCTGTGCTGATTGTTGTACATGAGTCTGGTGGGCGTCTGGGCTGCCCAACACCGGACCTACTAGAATCCATGTTTGCCTCTGCGAGTACAAACTTGAAGATAAAACTGTAGAAGGTTGACTCTGCATGTCAGCCAACAGCTTCTATAAGGTGACTGATTTGCGAATTCTCAGAGTTCGCCGAGCGTATAACCCACTACAGCCATGAAGCATGGGCTTGAATGGTGATGTCTCATATCCCAGCTATCACCAGAAAAAAGAGGTGCTTGTATGTGACCTGACTCACCTCTATGCATTGAAATGGTGCTAGAGTGCCCAAACAGGATCTTACATGGCTGTTGATCCTGACTTATCTATAAAGAAAGCGAGCTAATGACGACTCGTTGATCGCCAATGTATGGTAATCTATTTTGGACTACGAAGCCTGGCTGCGTCAAGAGGACCATCAAACCCTCTGATCGGAACGGAAGAGAGTTCGGGTCACTAGAAAGGACATGTAACTCGCTCACCCTGCATGCTGAAGCTAAGGCTATCAAGAAACCCAATTTGTATGATAGTAGCTTTAACTAATCGTGGGTTAAAGATTCAATACTGTCTGAATTGAGTCATGTTAAAACCCAGGACAGATTCCATTTGGAAACAGGGTGAGGGATATAAGTCGATTGAATTTTTTTTTTTTTTTTTTTTTTTTTTTTTTTTATGTCTAAAAGATCTGACAAATCTTTGTCATGGCTGATAGCACATGTACCAGAATGGTGGAATGTGTCTGATATCATGGAGCGGTAACATTTGAGAATAACTGGAGCCAGATGTTTCTCCTTGAAAAGCCAGAGAAAAGTTGGCCAGTTGAGGGATTGTGACACTCAGAGGAACAATGTGAATGATATGGTACCAGTCTCTGAAAACATGCCACTTGCCCTCGTAAACCTTCAGAGTAGAGGGCCTTCTTGCTCTCGAGATTCTCTCCGCAATCAAAGATTTAAATTGTTTGTCTTGCAAGGCTGTCTGGACAAGAGCCAAGCTTGAACAAAAAGACGGTCCGGACAGGGGTGGAACACCCCTGGCCGCGGTTGCTTGTGAATACTTGTGCTGACTGTAATCTTCCTGGGTAGATCTATCGCCTAGATTGAGTAGATCGGAGACCCAGTAGTTGTTCCATCTGAGAAGGGTAATCAGAACCATCTGACAATTCTGACCCCTTAACTTCTGGATTAATTCCAGTACCAAGACCGTGGGAGGGTAGGAGAATGATCACAACCCTTCCCAGGTGATTGATCGAGCATCCACGACCCAAGCTTCTGGGTCTGGAACCTGTGAGATGAAAGGTGGAGAATTTGCTATTCCACCTTGTTGCAAAAGATCAATCATCGGACGTCTCCAAAGTGTGTCGATTGGAAGAAAGTCCGATTGATGGAGTGACCATTCTGTGTGTCTGAATTGTACATTGAGGTAGAGATTGTCGAACCAATGTAGAAACTGCCAGTTCAGATTGCACAGGTCTGGTGATTGGTGTCCCCTTGTTTTGAGGCAAGGCACCACCACAATGTTGTCTGACATAATGAGGGCAGTTTGTAATAAGAGTTGATCCTGCCCGAAATGAAAGGCATTGATGACAGCCGTTATTTCTGAAAGGTTGATGTGGAAAGGGCTCGCCCCTGGCACCCACGTGCCGCTGACAGTATCTAAGTCCGGCAACAGGTGGGCACCCCAACCGTAGGTATTAGTGGCGGAACATACCGTTATCCCCTTGGGGTATCTCCAGAGTAATCCCTGTGGACAGCCTACAGGGGTTGTGCCATTGACTCAAGAATGATCGTATCTCTGGCGTGAGCATGACTGTTTTCTGGGATCGAAGGGACTTGAAAATGGCGCAATTACGCTAGCAAAGTCCTTTGTAAAGGGCGCCTAAAACGACGGCTGAGAGGGATCAAGTCTGCTGCCGCATTGAATAATCTGAGGATCTGCAACTCTCTCGCTAAAATGCACATCCTGTCGGAAACGGACTCTACGAGTGCAATTATCTGGATGATCGCAAACTCGAAGAAGCCTTACCAGATTCAGATCGGGAGAAACTCCACACCCAGATGGACCAAAATCCGGATTGGACAGAGATCAGACTTTATCCAGTTCACGAGAAAGCCTATATGACGTAAAGTGATATAAGATCGTTTCTGCCTTTGAGCAGAGTAGAACTTGACAGATGTTACTGGAGGATGTCGTCCAAATATACTGCCGACGCAATAGATGAAGTCGAGCGGAACAGGGTGACGACGTAATCCATAACCTTGGTACTAGCCCAAGGGCTTAAATTTAGGCCAAAAGGTATGACATGGAACTGATAAGCCTAGTCCCGACAAGCACAACGGAGAATGTCCACAACTCGTGGGATAGGGACGTGAAATGTGCGTCGGTCATATCTAGCCAGCATATGATGGGGTTTAAGCGACGTGCCCTTCAGACATGCGTCACGACGTATCAGGTCTAGGTTGGCAGAAGCAGTCAGCGCATTGGCCATGGAATGGTGAGCTGCCCTGTTAAGAACCCTAGCTAACCGGGCCGTCGAATCCCAAGCATGTTCATTGCCAGATTTATCAGCGATCCTGAAAATGGCTAGGGAGGCTAGATCTAACAGTGAAGACGTAGCGACTACATTTCGAACCAGCTTGGACTTGGCATTGAACACCGTTTAGTCCACTTTATAAGACAATGGAGCAGACATATGGACTGCTGCCATATTTTTATCCAGAGCCGGGACCTCAGTACTAAACGCACCGGAGTGAGTTTTGTACCATCGACCTGAAAACGACGCTGGTACTTGGCTTTCAGAAAAGAAAAACCTTAGCAATTCCTGGATCCCCTATACGTGTCGACAGACGGTCATTAATTTCCTTAATTTTGTCGACTGGGGAAGGAGGCGGAAGGATAGAGTCTCTTCCCCCTCATCCAGATCGACCGACGCTCTAACCTTATAGTCGGTAATGGCAGCAGGAGGTGGAGGGCATTCTGAAGGGGCCAACACCCTATAAATTTCCTCCACTGCGGCTTTGAAGCTGAACTCAGTCCGTTCCATAGTTGGATCTGCATACCGCTGATTTGCCTGCGACTCATCGCACTCACTATGTACATAATCTTGCTCTGGTAAAGCATCCATATCGGGGTAATGCATACCAGGTGGCATAGATGACTCGATTCCATCATCTCTGATAAAGGCATTCACTCTCCCTTGTGGATGAGCTGTTAGCCTATGGACGGCCGGCAATGCCGAATGAATTGATTGGCATATGTTTGGCCTGAATGACTGCGACGGGCCGGCTATGACCGGCACCGACCGCTCGAATGGTCGGGTTGGATCGAGAGATTCCTCGCCAACTATCTGTGTCATGGTAGTGATATGTAACCGGTAGTACGGATTGACAGACGGAAACATCATTAGAATCTTCGTCAATCCGATTTGTGCGGATTGCGGTATGATAAAAGTCCCCGTGCTGGTACAGCGGTATAGTCGGATGGACTGGTATAAGACTAAAATCTCCATACGGTTGGACGACTGGTGCCTGTTGGGCTGGACGGCCGGAGCCGGATGAACGGTCAGTGCCGGCAAGTGTCGGCTGAAAGCTTGGCTGGACGACCGGTGCCATATGGGCTGAACGGTCATTGCCGGATCGCCCGGTGCCGGTTAGTGCCGGCTGGAAGGTCTGCTGGATGACCGGTGCCATATGGGCTGAACGGTCATTGCCGGATGGACGCCCGGTGCCGGATGGTGCCGACTGTAAGGTAATAACAATTACATAATGCTTATGTAGTGCGTCCAGCACTGCGCGCCCATCTACCATTCGCTCAGAGGGAATGTTGGTTCTGGTACAGCTTGCATATCTGTACAGCATACAAGGTGACTTAGATGACGCAATTCTGTCATAATTGACACTTTCACTAAATCTCCCTTGTGGAGAAGCCGTGAACATATGGACGGCCGGCACTGCCGGCTGATTGAACTGGCGGATGGTCGGCCTGAAAGACCTGTTCTGGTAAAGCTGTCATATCTGGGTAGCGCATACCAAGTGGCATAGATAACTCAATTCCGTCACCTCTGATAATGTCACTAATTCTCCCTTGTTTTAAAATCACACCGTCACGTATTTGACATGACGGGAGGTGTACACCGGCAATACCGACTAATTTGTCTGGTATATGGTCGGCCGGAATGTCGGCGAAGGTCCGGCTATGACCGGCACCTGCCTCTCGAATGGTCTGATTGGAGGGAGATTCATCTATAACATTTCTCTCATGGTAGTGATATGTAACCAGAAGTGTAGATTGACTGACGGGTACATCACTATAATCTCCGTAAATCCGATGTACAGCCGGTGCAGGTTGATGCCGGCTGGAAGACCGGTGCCATTTGGGCTTAACGGTCGTTGCCGGATGGTCGGCCGGTGCCGGTTGATGCCGGCTGGAAGGTCGGCTGGACGACCGGTGCCATTTGGGCTGAACGGTCGTTGCCGGATGGTCGGCCGGTGCCGGTTGATGCCGGCTGGAAGGTCGGCTGGACGACCGGTGCCATTTGGGCTGAACGGTCGCTGCCGGATGGACGGCCGGTGCAGGTTGATGCCGGCTGGAAGGTTGGCTGGACGACCGGTGCCATTTGGGCTGAACGGTCATTGCCGGATGGACGGCCGGTGCCGGTTGATACCGGCTGGAAGGTCGGCTGGACGACCGGTGCCAATTGGGCTGAACGGTCGTTGCCGGATGGACGGCCGGTGCCGGTTGATGCCGGCTGGAAGGTCGGCTGGACGACCGGTGCCATTTGGGCTGAACGGTCGTTGCCGTATGGACGGCCGGTGCCTGTCGACGCAGGCTGGAAGGTCGGCTGGCCGGCCGGTGCCATTTGGGCTGAACGGCCGGTGCCTGTTGATGCAAGCTGGAAGGTCGGCTGGCCGTCCTGTGCCATTTGGGCTGAACGGACGGTGCCGGATGGACGGTTAATGCCGGTTTGCCTGCTGAAGTGCGGGCTGAACTGACGGTGTCGGCTGGACTGACAGCTGGAAGGCCGGCGAAAGTGCATATTAAAATGGATCCAATTGATCCAGCATAGACTCCATGCGTCCGGACTTACAGGCCCGAAAGCCATGTACGGATCTGCGGTGAAATTTACACCCACTGGGCAGCCTAAACCATGTCAACATAATTTCCTCCATTTCCACATTGCCAACACCCATTTTGCCATTCATGCCTTCGTTGTCGACTTTGCTTACTGAAACGACAAAAGAAGAGAACAAAGCACAAATTAAAAAATTCAGCATATTATTAATTCGATAATACTATAACCGTTATTAACGGAGTAGTCAAATTATTCCGTGCCATGTTAACTCTTAATGACAACACTAGTTATCGCCGTGAGCGTGTTGCAATGGTTCGTTCAAGACGAAGTCTACTGAAACGAAAAAGGTGATAAACAAAGCACAATTAGCAATTCAGCATTCTATTAAGTCGCTATTACCATAACCGTAACTAACGGAGGAAGTGAAATGATTTAGTGTCGCGTGAACTCATGACTACAACATGAATTCCGCCAAAGCACAAATTAAAAATTCAGCATATTATTAATTCGATAATACTATAACCGTTATTAACGGAGTAGTCAAATTATTCCGTGCCATGTTAACTCTTAATGACAACACTAGTTATCGCCGTGAGCGTGTTGCAATGGTTCGTTCAAGACGAAGTCTACTGAAACGAAAAGGATGATAAACAAAGCACAATTAGCAATTCAGCACGCTATTAAGTCGCTATTACCATAACCGTAACTAACGGAGGAAGCGAAATGATTTAGTGTCGCGTGAACTTGTGACTACAACACGAAATTCCGCCATTAATAGTCGCAACTGGTCATTCAGAGACGAAGTCTACTGAAACGGAGAAAAAGATAAACAAAGCACAAATTAAAAATTCAGTACGCTATTAAGTCGCTATTCCATAACCGTAACTAACGGAGGAAGCGAAATGATTAAGTGTTGCGTGAACTCGTGACTACAAGACGAAGTTCGCCATTAAAGTCGCAAATTGGTCGTTCAAAGACTTTTTTGAAGTCTACTGAAACGTCAAAGAAGATAAATAAAGCACACATTATCAATGCAGCACGTTATTAGTCGCTAATATCGTAAACGTTACATACGGAATAAGCGAAATTATTGAGTGCTACATGTATTACATGCTAGTACCGCCATAAGCGTGCTTTGACCACGTTGCAACCTGGTCCGAAGTCTAGAAAAGGTGACAAAGTCACTCAAATTGGAAAATATTGTAAAATAATGTATACGACCTGTAGAGGAATGATTATCCAACACAGTAATTCCAAATTTAACTTCGGATGGTCAGAATTTACACTAAGATGGCTTGGATTCATTGGAGGTCTAATTGTACGTGTTTTCGCGTACAGCGAAGCTAAAAAACTAAAGAAGCGACACCTAACGGGCGGCAAGGGGAGGTAATGGGCAAGAGTTATTGCCCTTTGTCTATATGACATAGACAGGAAAGACGAATTTTCGTCTTTTGGTAGGGCTGGATTCGCGAGGTAGCAGGCTAATATCCCTAAAGTAATGTGATTGGGGAACGTATTCAAAGCAGAAATAATTACAGGAAAAATACATATATTGCAAAAAATGCAGGTTTTTTTTCTTCAATCCCCCTGAAGAACATATAATTTATACTGATAAAAAAATCTACTGGTTTTAGAAGCCAATATACTCATTCAAATGTGTAAATCAACTGGACAGAGATCGTGCTTCTATCACATTTATGATTGTCTCCATGATCTTTTACCCAGATTCATCACAAGTTTTTGATGCTGGGTGTTTGATACCCATTGGTCTGTACTTGGTGATTGGTGACTGGCCAATGATTGGTCACCTAAAATCAAAGTGATCTAGATCTGATGAAATAATTGTCCCCAGGACTAAGAAAGCTGAAATAATGTATTACCCTCTTGGGGTTTCATAAACTGCTAAACACCTGAATTTGGATGCATGAAGAATGTTGACCCACCCATAAAGCTGGGGCAGAGGCAACCATGCTTCAAAAAAATGGTCAGTTCTGTTCTACCCCCACTAAGGTAATGTACTTGTAATTCACCCTCACCATAACTGCTTGAGAGACAAACTAAATGCCAGAAAGCTTATAACCTTTGACAATAGATAACACCATCTTCTTAAAAGACATACTAGGGATATGATGCTCCTCCTTTTTTCCAATCAATGTGCAATCAATCCTGAGAAGCAACTGTTATCTCATCCAGTAGTTCTCTCCCTGAAGATGCTGTCTCTCCCTCTTTTTGAGGTGATGCCATCTGTCTCTCTCTCTTTAATGGGGAGATGCAGTCTGTCTCTCCCTCTTTATTTGGGATCCTATATGCAGTCTGTCTCTCACTCTCTTTAATGGGGAGATGCAGTCCGTCTCTCCCTCTTTACCGGGGATATGCAGTCTGTCTCTCCCTCTTTAATGGGGAGATACAGTCTGTCTCTTTCTCGTTATTGGGGATATGCAGTCTGTCTCTCCCTCTTTATTGGGGATAAGCAGTCTTTTCCTCTTTACTGGGGATATGCAGTCTGTCTCTCCCTCTTTACTAAGGAGATGCAGTCTGTCTCTCTGTCTTTACTGGGGATGTACAGTCTGTATCTCCCTCTTTATTGGGGATATGCAGTCTGTCTCTCTTTAATGGGGAGATGCAGTCTGTTTCTCCCTCTTTATTGGGGAGTTACAGACAATTCTAGTCATGGCATATACAATCCGTGATGTTCAGAATTCAGAGGCAGTGGAAGAACAATGCACTTCTTTCTCAATTTTTTATTATGTCATGCATCTATTCATGTATACTTTGTTCACAAAAGACATTCTCCTTATGCCCAAACCTACCCACACCTGAAACTTCTCAAACAAGGATGACTAAAATATATGCTGAATGATGTATAATAAGAACACGGGTTGCATCAGCCTCATTGTTATCTTTACTACTTGCTTGTAATAAAAAAAACAAAAAAATCTTATTTGTACTTTTGTTTACTAAATGAGGAACATCATCAATAAACTAGTGCAACAAAAATTAAAAAAGATATGGAGGAACATATGACTTTTATTATAGTCACCAAGAAATGAATTAGAAGTTAATAATGCACACTGCATTATATAGCAATACAGCAACTAATATATGAACCATAAGATACAATAAAAGTGAAAGCATTTAAATGGGAAACTTTGACAAACCATTAGAATTCATTCTTTCAGGTCATTCCCAAACCAATGTTAATAGGTGGGGAAGGTGGCACCTTATGCATAAGCACTGAAAAATTATCACTGGACCATAGAAACAATAAGAATTATGGACATCAGATCCTGACAAGTTATATCCATTCGTGAAGTATTTTTTTAATTGAGCATTTTTTCCTTCATATCTTCACTTACAATATTGTCTGGAAAAAAATCAGGCTGCATTAATAAGCAAGGGCCAATGATGCAAAATCAGATATGGTTGACAAACATGTTCCAAGAATTTCTACAACAGAAGGATGATGCATCTAGCACATAAGAGATTTTTCCATTACAAAAAGAGTAAGCTGAACAAAAGTGACAGGCAAATATTACAGATATTAAAAAGGCAATCTTTTTCTGAGAGCGATTTCAATACATGGGAAACAAATGGCCTCAATTAAAAAGAGAATGAATAATGTGCATGTGCCTATGATGTACAAATTCAATTGGGACCATATTCCTTCTTTTCAAAACCTTCTAGGATGTTTTTAAATAGGAAGGATGAATTTTCTATCCAAACAGGGTGATATCTATCCCAGGAAAGGTAAGCAAGGCAATGTACTACTAATATTAAAACCAACTGCTTGATATCATCCCTCAAAACATCAACATCTCCATAACATGTAAAACTTTCCCTTTGAATTTTCTGTATCCCAAATTACATTAATATTGCAGTCATTACAGAAATGAAAAATGCTTCATTAGACTTAAATGTACAGGTATCAGCTAAGCCAGATGAATAATTAATTTGCAATATGTTCCACAGCTATTGCAAATAATAATTGTTGTCTCAAAGTTTGTTGTATTTTATTTAATTTTATTGTATTTATTTATTTATTTATTTGTGTTTTGGTTACACTTCTTTCAACACAATGATGTGACTTCACTAAGCTCCTCGACTGTTTCATTTTTGCATCTTGAATTGTCTCAAAATATACTTTCTTATCTCTTCATATCCGAATTACACGGGTTATTTCATGGGTTATAAAGTATAATTACATATTTCAAAATTGTAATGTAATTTCGACTACAATCCAAGTGCAATAACATTCTCCTTACTGCACTCAAAATGAAATGAACATTATATTCCATGGTGTCCTTTTGATAATTACAACTGAAAGAGTTCATATATTTCCCACATTATGATTCCAAACTTTCACTGACAGGACAGATACATATATAATGATGAGTCAAATCAAATGTACTTCATGTGGAACTGACAAAGATAAATCCAGTCCATAATCAATAAATTTAGTAGAATTGACAAAAGCACCAAAATCCATTCATTCCAGATCAAATGTAAAAGTTGTTGCAATGCAAATTCAATGAAACTATCTTTCACATGTTGCACATTTTGAAAATAAATGTTATTTAAAAAGATTAACAAACAACTTCATTAGAAAAATCATTACTATTGACATGATTGTAAGATGAGGATTAAGTCACTAAACAACACAGATCCCTAATGCCACCCCCACCCCCCTGGTTTCCTCGATGTCAAAGCAATTTGTTTCAATTTTTGGAGGTCTCCCTGTAACTTGTAACACCGTATTTCCACAGGATGTTGAGTAACTTTGCTCCAATACTAAATGCAGTAAATTGAAGATGAATATTGAGATTTCACTTCAATTATTCACTTTGTTTCTCTAACTGTGGTCAGTGTATGACAAGCAAGAGAAAATTAACATGTCAACACTCTATGGAAAAAACAAAACATAAGACTTTTGAATTTTTTAAGTAATGTGATGTAACAGATACTACTGACAGAGAGTATGAAACAGAATCAGCTAGGGACTCAATGATCTGAGAATACCAATGTATTACAATCATGTAATTCTATGATAGAAGTATGGCTCCAAATGAGGCAACATACAATATCATACTTTTGTAGGATTAAAGACAAAATTATTTAAGTTACAAAGTCAAGGTCATCAGTGTGCGGCATCAGAAAGAATGGTTCTATTACCCTGTAAAACTCCCTGGATTCTTCAAGGAAAGGTCTCTCAAAATTTTCATAATAAACATTTCTGGAATCGATGCCTAGAATCATCAACATCTGACATGACTCTTGCATGGCTCCTCTACAAAACACATGTTAAAAATCCATTAGAAAACCAGAGCAACATTTTGCCTTATTTAAATAAACTAAACGTCATTTATCCTGTCTAGATGGCAATCAAATTTAGATAGCGCTGTTAATAAATTCAGTCAATCATTGAGTTTTCTTTTTAACTTATATACCTGTAAGCAAAGAATAAAGAGTAGAAATAATAGTAATGATAGTAAAACTAAATACTTTTCTGTTCATACAACATCATATGCAACATCAATCTAGATATGAAAAGAAGCTAGGGGGAATTCCTCCTACCATGTGAATGAAAAGGGTAAGTTTTCTATATATGATGGGATTTAATTATAGCTTGAAAATACTATGCATGATTTTAGTACATTCCAATGAAAAGTTTGGTACAATACTTTTTATAATTTTGATTTATCATGAATCCCCCAACTCTACATCCTAAAAAAGACACCAATATAGCCTTGTTACGAAGGATGAAAACTAAAACATTCTGAATTCAGAAGGAGCTGCAGGCCTTGTAAAATGGACCAAAAATATAGAGACAGTGTCATCCTTTATGAAATTCAAAAGTTCAGAAATGTAGTAATTTTTGTGTCACTAAATCAAACTGAAATGTACTTTTGGGAATGTGCTCAAATGATTTCATGAGTATAGAATAACCCAAGAATAAACAGAAAAAACAGGATAATAATATTTCTATTACAGTAAACAACACAAAGCACTACTGCAAATAAACATTTCACCTGTCCACAACTTCTCCCCTCCTTTCTTTGGCAACCATATCTAGAAGAGTCTGACGCAGGAGATTCAAGATCGTCGGATGATATAATACCTCATGCCTAAAGATTTTCAAACCAAGGATGTGTACGTTATCCACATTGTTCTGCATAACGTAAACCCTATCCTGAAATTAAAAAATGACTGAAATAAAATCTGTACCTCAGGGACACAATTATATGATTATTAACTGAACATTCAGCAAAAGGCATCTGCTTACTCAAACTGATCATGAATTATAAGAGTAATATGTTTGGAACCAATTGTCTCTATTTTCAGGTTAAAAGATAATTAATATGCTGACAGTTTAAAAGAAAGCAGGATTTGTCATTGGCATCGAAGAAAAGACATGTATTGCAAGAAACAAAATGGTACAACTCAAGACTCAAGGTTCTTGTATCAAAAACCAATACCCCATGCCCGCAATCAGGAACATGAACTAAACATAGGAGTTCTACAGGAAGTATGGGAATTACATACATATGATTCCATTATATTCCATTATTTATATTATTCCAACTGAATCAAGAACTATTGAAATATAAGTAATGCTGCATTTTGTAATTTTTTATTTAAAGCAAACATCATTCATTCTAATCCCTAATGTTTATTATTTTATTTTAATAATTTCTGAAATTAAAATCTATGCAGGAAGTATTTTAGTGATTTTTTTTTATATTTTCCTTCAGGTGCAAGACAATATTCACAAGATATTTCCTGCACTTTCCTGTAATAAAAGCTGATTATGTAACTGTGTCTCCAGTACCATGTGTATACATCATTTCAAAATATAGATGATATAAACGTTTTTTAAATTTTTATTTTACCTCAAAAAATGCCTTTTTTTTTACGGTTTTTATTTTTTGTTTTTTTTTTATATTGGTACTTCCATTTTTTTTAATCATCGGCCATACAGGCGGTCCTCTGTCATACTCTAGATAACAAATATTGATCAATACTAAATCTATGATGCTAGCCTACAATACCTTATGTAAACTTTAAAACTGGTATGAAGCGTGTATATAAGTAAAATACTGACTGTTGTGTTGCTTAAAAACTACTGGAATAGTTTTTTTTCTTCGTTATTTTTATTTATTGAGAAAAAAAATGTTTTCTTATACGTTTTTTTTTTTAATTTTAACGTTTTTAACATCTATGTTTCAAACATTAATTGAACTGACTCTCTGGACATTCTTCAAATACTAAAAACAATTTTCTAACTCGTCTGAGATCTTGACAGCATGTTTAAATAACAAGCTTAAAACTTTTATATCCCAAATAAGCCCTTTACAGCGCTAACAAGCTCAGCAAACCTGATACAAGATAAAATAATTTACATGCATGGATGGAGCTCACAACCTAACTCATCCTTGGACCCGTTCTCTTCATTCTATACACTCAACCAATCTCAAGTGTCATAGATCATCATCCAGTGTCTCACCAATTGTACACTGATGACACCCAAATATATAAATCTAGCCACCCAACTGAAGTTGATGCTACCACCCAAGGAGTAGAGAGATGCATTTCTGATGTGAAAACATGGATGACATGTAACAAGCAGCAGATAAATGACTATAGAACTAGAACTGAGCCCATTCTGATCAAAACACAAGGACTTTCTCATTCAAATTCTTTATCTCAAACAATACATATCAGCAACACCAACATTAAATTCACACAGTCACTACAAAACCTAGGTGTTACTCTCACATTGCACCAACATGTCAAGAACAAATGCAAGGCTGCATATCTTGAGCTAAGATGCATCAGCTCCATTCGCAAATATCTTTCAGTTGATGCCACTTAAACACTTGTGTGTTCATTAGTTCTTTTAAGACTGAACTATTGTAACTCAATTCTGTCTGGTTCATCTCAATATCTACTCCAGAAACTTCTAAAAGTTAAACACACTGCTCCTCGGATCATCTTTAGAGTACCACGATCAAAGCACACCTCCCCATTGCTCTGTACCCTACGCTGGCTACCCATTTGATCTAAAGTCAAACACAATTTTTTTTTCTCTGTGCTACGTTTCACTGATTAACTCCAGTCCAACATACCTGTCTGGCCTCACCCATGTGTACACACCAGCAAGATACTTATGCTCCTCTTCTGACAATTGTATAACTCATTATTTCCACTATGAAAACTAAGTCATATAGACAATGTTCTTTACATACCAGGGACCAGCAATATGGAATGAATTGCCCATTGAAATTAGACACAAAGACACAGTGATCCCTTTCAAGAGTGCTCTTAAAACTCCATTTTAGACTGCAAGAACAAGCTTAAAGACCTAAAAATGTTTCCTACCTTAGATATTTTCAGCATTTTTTTGTTTTCTAATTTCATGGTGTTATGGTTTTGTTTTCTTTAGTTATGTCATTATGTTGTAAAGCGCTTTGAGCTTCTAAAGATTAGGCGCTATACAAAGTCTTCATTATTATTATTATTATTATTATTATTATTATTATTATCCAAGAGCTTGATGATATGAGCATACATGTTAAGTTTGATCATTGTTTTAACATTAATATTTTACCTTACTGACACTGCACATACATGTACTTTTATTATTACTTTCAGTTTTATTTGGTAGCATGTTTATTTAAAAGGATTTACCCTCCTATTTTTGACAATTCTTAATATGTAAATTTTTAGAACTTTGCTTTTAACTGGCAACACATGGTCAAGTTCTGTTTCCATGTCAATTAACACTATTACCAATACTGTTGATCAAAATGTATTTAGAAATATGGTTTGCAGAGTGAGTGTAAGCTGATCAGATAATCTTAGGTAAAACCATCTATTAATTTGTGTAGATGTTATAACTAGCTCATGGAAGGTCTTGATCATATAAACTTATATACCAGCTGTGATCAAAATGTCAGATATATGACCTCTGGTGTTCACAATTTCACCCAATCAGAGGCAAGATAACCTCATTAATATGCATGGCAGCACTTCATGTTTAAAATCATTTGAGATCTTAAGGATGCAAGCCAGTATGCTAAAGTCTATTGAAATCTGATCAGAAATGATGAATCATCAGTGTTCACACACATCTGTTAACAAAAAGGTGAACAACTGATAAAAGATAAAAGATAGATAAAGAGCTACACCATAAACACAACTGACCTTTAGCCAGGTAAGATAAAATGAGCCCCAAGTGAAATCACTTACCTGGCTAAAATAAAGAAACGTTGGCCAAGAAATCTGGATCAGAAAAATGCTCTGCTCAAATATATTTCAAATCTTATTTGCTTTTCTAATGTTATGAGAATCAATTGTTTCAAGGTTTCTCCAGCTTGTCTAATACAGAAAGTCGCTACATCAGGATGCTTTGTGTTAAAATTGGTCCGATTCTATTCAGTAGTTTGGGGGATAAATTAATCTTAATGTGTACATATTTTTCATATTTTAGTGGCAACAACCATATCAGATCACAGAACACTCTCATTTTTTAAAACTTTTAAAGACATTCTTGCTGGGCCATATTCTGATAAATTGTGAAGTTATGAAAGGATAATCTATTTTTAGTAACATCTGCATATTTGTTGGCAGATTATCATTACAAGCTTATATGACTAGTTTTTGAAACATTTGGTGGAATTATGAGCAGTTTTTGAAACATTTGGTGGAATTATGAGCAGTTTTTGAAACATTTGGTGGAATTATGAGCAGTTTTTGAAACATTTGGTGGAATTATGAGCAGTTTTTGAAAATATCACTTAAAGGTTTTCCAGTTTAGTAATGGTGGCCATTATCAATTGTTACCTCTATTTATGTGGGTTCGAGTCTCAGATTCGGCCAATGTGGGTATATGAGAAAGCTTGCCAGTAGCTTCTCGTGGGTCAGTGGTTCTTTTTGGGATTTACCCGGGTTCTTCCTCCACCATTAATACTGGCTGCCATGTATAGTCTATCGTGTGACGTGTGCTGGGAAATGGAATTAAGCCGTACAACAACATTATCAATTGAGAATTAGCATCATTTGTGTACTTAGAACATTTTTATTACCAGAATAATTTCTGTAAATTTTGGTCAAATTCTGCTGAGCAGATGTGGTGAAAATTGTTGCAAATTTTCTATTTTTAGCAACAGTGGCCATATAATTTTCAACTTTAGTAATTGCAGCCACATTTTATCATGCTTAGCATCCACTAAACAAATTAAAAGACTTTCATTCAAATTTTGCCAATTTCTAGTGAGTGGTTTTGAGTTGTTTAAGGCGTTTTCTTTTCTTAGAAATGGTGGCCAAATTTTGGATGATCGTATTTGAGAGCCTTTGAAGAAATCTAAATAGCTTTGATGCCAGAATAATCCCCATAAAATAATAACCCAAAAAATCAGTAAAACAGTTATTATGGACATATCATATGCACGCTTGACCTTAAAGCCCGTGGACCATTTTCTAACAACTTTCTCAAAAATATATGTCCAATATCATTCTTGACCATTGCAACAACCAAGAGCATGGAGTGGTAATCCGAGAAGGGGAAATTTAAGATGATATTGTATTCTAATGGGACTGTTGTAATACTGAGAAGTACCATATGTGATGATATTAGCTTAAAAAAGTAAGTGAATTGAAAGAGGCTTTACAAAAATATAAGGGACAAAAATACTTGAACCACTACCTCACAAATCGAGCCAATATAAAATTGAAACTGATGTTTTGGTTTACTTGGTTTAACAACAGTGGTGAAAAAAGGTCATCTGCTGACTTTAAACAAAGCTAGTTCAGAACAGTCTCCTTTGGATATAATAGTCCTAATTAATAAAATAAACTGCAAAAACACAAAGACATGCAAAGACACACACACACACAATCTGCAATATATAATCATTTGATTAACTGATTATGTCAATTATTTTCACTGTTTGTAATGAGCTTTATCTGACTTATCACAACAATTCATAGCAGGTGTTTGCCTTTAATAATAATAATAATAATAATAACAATAATAATAATAATAATGATAATCTTCATGATTTGCTTAAGATCAACTGGCCAATTTTGCTAAAGAATAAAGAGGAAGAATTGCGATCAATTTGTAATTATTATATCTCTATCAATCACTTTTAATTGACCTTATGTGAGATGATTGATCACTCCGCCTACTAAATCATGTGACGTGACAACCTGTTAACCTGACAAACATTCAGTATTTGGCAAGGAAATATGTTTCAATGTGAGTGATATATTTAATAAAATGACTTATTTTTAAAATATAAAAATGCAAAATGCAACTGCATAAATTATAATTAAACAGATAATATTTATACTTGTTTTGCAAGAACCTACATGTTGTATTGCAGAAAATTTTATAAAATCTAGTTTAAATTGGCTTCAGAACATACTAATGTAAAAGACAATTCACTCCAGAAAATGTTAATGTAGATGTCAATAATGCCTGTGTCTAATAATTTACACTTGCTGATTTGTAAATCAAGCAGCATGATTGACAGGTGGTGATAGGTCAATTGTTGGTTTGTTTGTCATGTATTACCATGGAAATTAAGCACATTTTATTTTCACCTTTAATTGTAACCATGGTGATTTAATTTACAGTAACTATCCAGTTTTGTTAAAGATGAAACAAAGATTTGCTAGTTAATTTTTTTAATTTTTAAATCCATGTTGATTGCTTTTGATTGTCAATGAAAGCAGCCAATATGTCATGTCTTCTGTTGCACTTACAGTGGGAATTGAGCAAGTTATTTTCACCTTTAATTATATTATATAATTTAAATTTAATTATAATTTAAATTTTAATTATGATTTAAACAAGCAGTGCTATGCATGTTATTAAACACATGCATGATTGGAATGTTCATTTGTATGTAATGTCAGCATGACTAATAATTCTGTTTTCAATGTCAGTTTATAATGTACTGCTTTTCCTTGCTATCCTTGCATGTAAAGCCAGATTCGGCAGAGTGGGCGGAAGAGATCAACTGGGTGTTCCAACGGCCACAAAGGCGAATCTGCAAACGCTTTGTGGAGAGCGTAGGGTATGACAAGGCACGGAAGACATCATAGCCATCCAATGCAGCCGAAGTAGTCCCCAGCCGTGACGAATCTTCGTACCACTGAGTTCTAACTACCAAGGCCGAGAGAGTGAGACTGTCTCTGTGCAAAGGCTGTTTCACTTTAATCTCCTTCACGCACAGGTTATGTTGTGCACCTATCATTCATCCTTATCATCACACTCAATGTTTCTTACCTACACCTACCAAAGTCCTACGGCGATGGGCGACTGGCGACGCAACAGGTGGAGATGACCACTGGGAGTTGTAGTCAGAGACCTGCACGTAGGCGGCCCTTGGACAAGTGGTCGCTCTGCTCTGTACCCAAGGCAGCAGAACAGTTCGGCAGCATCCAGGGGTGACTGAGCAGACCTTTTTAGGACGGCGCTGCTCACCCTGAATAGGGAGAGGCCTAGAAAAGGTGGCCTAAAAAAAAGCTTGCCTTGTAAAAATCTGGTCAGCATACCGCGGCTGGCAAGATCATCCATATCTGCGGTCGAAATAATCAAAGAAAAAAACTTATTATTGGAGCATGGAACATCCGTACTCTCATGGACAAAGAAAACGTATCAAGACCCCACAGGAGAGCAGCTCTAGTTTCTAAGGAGCTAGCACGCTACAATATTGACATCGCAGCCTTGAGTGAAACCAGGTTCGCAGAAGAGGGTTCTCTTACTGAGCTAGCCAGCGGCTATACATTCTTCTGGAAAGGAAAAGCCCAAAATGAGGACAGGATCCATGGAGTCGGCCTGGCTATCAAATCAAGTCTTCTGAAGCAACTCCCGGAAATGCCGGTCGGTATCAATGAGAGGCTAATGAAAGTGAGAATCCCTATAAGCCACAAACGGCACGCAACAATCATCAGTGCATATGCCCCTACCCTATCGAGTTCAGCAGAAGCCATCGAACAGTTCTATACGGACCTCAGCTCTGTACTTAGCTCAATTCCAGCTGACGAAAAGATCATACTACTGGGGGATTTCAATGCCCGTGTTGGCTGCGACTATGTTCGATGGAAAGGTGTGCTTGGCAAGCACGGTGTCGGCAGAATGAACAGCAATGGCCTGCTCCTACTCAGCAAATGCACAGAATTTAACCTCCTAATCACAAACTCAATGTTCAGAATGGCGGACAAACACAAGAACACCTGGATGCACCCCAGATCTCGCCAATGGCACTTAATCGACTATGTAATAGTACGCCAGCGTGATGCCAAGGATGTCCAAATCACCAAGGCCATGCGAGGAGCAGAATGTTGGACAGACTACAGACTTGTCAGAACTACCCTACAGCTGCACATTGCCCCTCACCACCTAAAACGTCCTAAGCTTATGCGCACAGCCCTCATGGTTGTCAAACTGCAGCAGCCTTCCACCCAGCTCGATTTCCAGAAGAGACTAGATGACATGCTGTCAACAAACGGTCCGTTATGTGGAAACGCCTCTGAAAAATGGAACAAGCTCAGGGACATAATAAGAGAAACAGCTATGGCAACCATGGGTCCAAAGAAGCGAATACATCAAGACTGGTTTGATGAGAACAACGCTGCCATTGAAGATCTGCTTGCCAGAAAAAATAAAGCTTTTATGGACTGGCAGAATGACACAAACTCCATCCCCAAAAAAGATCGCTTCAAATCCTATCAGGCTGAGGCTCAGAGAGAAATCCGCAAGATGCATGACCAATGGTGGGAAAAGAAAGCTGAGGAAGTGCAAAGCTATGCCGACACTAACAACTCCAAAGAGTTCTACAACGCCATCAAGTCAATTTTCAGCCACACAAAGTCAAGCTCTACGCCCTTACTTGCTGCAGATGGCAGTACAGTAATAAAAGACAAGAATGGCATCAAGGAAAGATGGAAAGAGCACTTTAATCAGCTCCTAAACCTGCCCTCATCAGTCAGCCGATCTGTTCTTGACCAAATACCCCAACAGCCAATGCTCAACCAACTGGATATTCCGCCAAAGATGGAGGAATTGAGAAGGGCCATTAAACAAACAAACTGTGGCAAGGCACCTGGAAAGGATGGTATCCCAGCGGAGGTGTACAAGACTCTCAGTAAGCAGTCTCTGGAGGCATTCTATGACGTGCTAATCAGCATCTGGACGGAAGAAGAGATGCCAGACGACCTCCGTGATGCATCAATTGTGACCCTCTATGAAAACAAAGGCACACGTATGGACTGCAGTAACTACAGAGGCATCTCCCTGCTTTCCGTTGCTGGAAAAATACTTGCTCGCATCTTGCTCAACAGGCTTATTGCAGCAGTGTCAGAAAATAACCTCCCCGAGTCTCAGTGTGGTTTTCGCCCAGACCGCAGCACCGTTGACATGATCTTCGCAGTGAGACAAGTCCAAGAGAAGTGCCTTGAGCAGAACATGAATCTATATGCTGTCTTCGTGGATCTGACAAAGGCTTTCGATACAGTCAACAGAGATGCACTGTGGGTAGTACTCAAGAAACTTGGTTGTCCTCAAAAGTTTACCAACCTCATCCGGCTCCTCCACATTGACATGAATGGAGAGATTCTCTCAGATGGTGAACCCTCAGAGAAATTCCCCATATCTAATGGTGTCAAACAGGGTTGTGTACTCGCTCCAGTACTATTCAACCTCTTCTTCACACAGGTACTACTCCATGCCATACGGGACATTGACACTGGCATCTACATTAGGTATCGCCTGGATGGATCAGTGTTTGATCTCCGTCGACTAGCTGCAAAAACCAAGACACTAGAAAGACTCATCATTGATGCACTCTTTGCAGATGACTGCGCCCTCATGGCCCATGAAGAGACTCACCTACAAGCAATCGTGGACAGATTCTCTGAAGCCTCCAACCTATTTGGACTCACAATTAGTCTAGGAAAGACAGAAGTCATCTTCCAGCCGGCCCCAAACACTGTCCATTCGCAACCCTGTATCACCATTGGCGACACGCAGCTGAAGAATGTGGACAGTTTCAAATACCTTGGCAGCACAATATCTAGTGATGGCTCTCTGGACAAAGAGATCACTGCGAGGACCCAAAAAGCCAGTCAAGCACTAGGACGACTCCGAACCAAGGTCTTGCAGCACAAGGACATACGTCTGTCAACAAAGCTAAAGGTGTACAATGCAGTTGTCCTCACGTCTCTATTATATGGCTGTGAAACGTGGACACTCTACAGAAGGCACATCAGACAGTTAGAACAATTCCACCAGCGCTCCCTAAGATCCATCATGCGGATCAAGTGGCAGGACCGAATCACCAACCTGGAAGTCCTTGATAGAGCAAACACAACAAGCATCGAAGCCAAATTAATCCAGGCCCAGCTTCGATGGACTGGCCATGTCATCCGCATGGATCAAAGCAGAATCCCAAAGCAGTTGTTCTATGGCGAGCTATTCCTGGGGAACCGAAACCAAGGCCGCCCTCACAAGAGGTACAAAGACAACCTCAAGACAAACATCAAGTGGGCAGACCTTCATCCACGCCAGCTCGAGCTCGCTGCCTCAGACAGAAAGCATTGGCGAGCCCTGACCAGAAAAGCCTGTTCCTCCTTTGAGGCTGACTGTCGCCAGCGTCTTGCTGCATCCCGTGAGAGACGCCACAGAAATGTATCCCAGATACCAACAACCACCGGTGTCCCATGCCCCACCTGCAATCGCATGTGTGTATCGGAATTTGGACTCCGGAGTCACATGCGCGTCCATCGTTGAAAGAAAGTGCACAACTTGTCTTCCTCGACTCGAGAGACTACCAAGAGAAGAGCTTTTCAAATTCTAAATTACTTAACTGATTTAAACAACTTAGCTTTTAAGCTTATTTTAATTAATTATGCTTTCACTTTGCTAAGCAAAGTTTATTCTTTGACTTAGTTATTGTGTGACATAACAACAAAATGTCATTGGCATAGGCAAGAACTGAACAATAACCGTAAGTGATCTGTGACAAGAATCGTAACACTGGGTCATCAGTGGTACACGTAAAATTTGCATCCATGCAAACTGTGGAAGTATAGAGATAAGTGATTTAATAATAATAATAATAATAATAATAATAATAATAATAATAATAATAATAATAATGAGGACTTTGTATAGCGCATAATCTTTAGAAGCTCTAAGCACTTTACAACATATGCAATGAAAAAGACTACAAAAAACAAAACAAACCACCATGAAATTAGAAATCATAAAAACATACTGAAAATATTTAAGGTAGGAAACATTATTAGGTCTTTGAGTTTGTTCTTGCAGTTGAAAAAGGTCAATTTTTAGAGCACTCTTGAAAGGGATCACTGTCTTTTCTTTGTGTCTAATTTCAATGGGCAATTCATTCCACATTGCTGGGCCTTGGTATGCAAAAAAAAACGTCCATATTTAAGTGTTTTCCTTGTGGATTTTACATATAAGTGCTGTCTATATATTAAGGAAGATGGGGAATGAAAAAAATTATAACAATTCCTGCTCATGTTTATAAGTGTTTTCTAATAGAATTCGTAATTCAAAGTACTTTGGGAAGTGTCGATATGTGTTATAAAATATTATAACTTTAGACCGATTCTGAAACAAGAACAATACCTGTCCATGAATTAGCCATTGCATTAACTTCAAAGACACGGTTACTTCCTTTGAAGAAACTTGCTGTGGGGCAAGAAACTGTTTGTTTGCAATTAGCAGAGATGTTCCCAATCATCTTCGGCTTGGAGGCCGGAAACTTGACATTACAACATATCAGTGATGCTACACTAGACCGCTGTCAAAGAGACGACCGGTATCCAATCAGAACATAGTCGAATTCTGGTCGAGGTTTTCACATTGTCCGACATACTGTTCAGTCAGTTGTGGAAGAGTCAGTGCACGTCTGGACATTAGTGAGACCAGGACATAGAGAAGTTAAGACACTTGACGGCGCTCTGAGTGCTTAAGTTTTGCTTTCGTTAAAAATGGCAGGAAGTTAGTTCTAGGAACTTCAAACAAGATTGGAATAAAGACTTCTACGTAAGATATTTTTTGCCCAAATCTCACTTCCTAACTAGGTGACATAAGATTTATATCTTATTATGTGCATTTAATTTAGCTGAAATTTAATCTTCCATGCACATCTAAATTATCAACAGGTTATAATGTTGTGTATAGCAAATTAGTAATATTCAAGATTAATGTACTGATATTTCCTCAGCGATTCTTTGATACTGCAATTTGTTAACGTATATGTGTTCGGCAACCTTCACATCCCCCTTCCAATGGTAACTAATATATCTTTAAATCTCGCATTGACTTAAGTCAAGTGGGGTTGATATAATATTTGTTTAACAGGTGATATAGGTTCGACAGAATGAACATGTTATATCTGGTTACTTATTTGAAGAAGAAAAAACAAAACATTTCCCATTCCAATATTTGAAGAACAAAAATCAAGAAGTATTGTTTTACAATATTTCGTACATGAACCTTTACACATAAGACTGGTTTAATGTTTATAAGACTGGTTTAACGTTTTAATATGGCCCATCTTTAGACATGACAAATTACATAATGGTGTTGTCCATCCATATTTACATTAATGCTTGAATCAAGGCCACTGATCTCAGTAAAAAAAAAAGAAGTGAAAAATGATATAAATTGATGAAATACTCCCATGACCACAACTTCTTACAATTTATTAAGTAACATTATAAAGTTTTAGCAAAATTTTGAAGCTAGACATTAAAACATCTTAAAAATAAATAATGATGCAAACAAAAATTTATTTGTTATACTTGAAAACAAATCATCTAACATACTTTACACATTGTTAAGGATATATGTTCATTTTTATGTATATTACATGTATATTTTACGATGCTATTAGGAGGAATTATTAACATCTAACAACTATTCACTTGTTTAAAACTTCCATTATTTCAGACATTAACTTGAGTAGTATTATATTAACTGCCACAAGATTTAACTTGCTAAAATTTCAGTGTCATTAAATTTAAACAAATGACAAATGTTACGAAAAGAGAAATTTTAACAATAGGGCATTTCTCGCTTACTTAGTATATAACTCTAAAGATGATATTATTTAAGAATTGACTCTTGTCTAGCGTTCATTGCCCTGATTTTTTAGGTGCTGAACATACATTTGTATGTGTTTGCATGTCTCTGAATGGATTATGTGTCTTGCCAGGGCTAAGAGTGGCTTTGTGTGTCATTGCATGACTTTGTCTTTTCAGGTCTTTGCATGTCTTCATGTGTCTTTGCATTTCTTTGTCTGTCTTTGCATGTCTTAGCAGTGTTAAGTAGGCTCGTATATAAGAAGATTGACATAAACAACAAATATGGATGGTCATCAGTTCCTGCTGTATAAGACATGCATATTCTTCCATGAAGTGTGTGTGTGTTTGTGTGTGTGTGTGCATACACACATGTATATCTTACATAGCTTAAATAATTTGTCATATCACTATGATGTCTGCAGTGTGGAAGTTTATAGTGATGCCCAGTATTGGGGCATGATTTCACAAACATATAGCAGCATGCCCACCATATCACATTATCTTGACAACAGGCCAACCAGTCCTAACACTAACCTGCTAATCCTCAGTGCAAGTCTTTGATATGATTTCAGCCAGGGTTCAAACCCGAGACCTCCTGCATCCAAGGCAATGCTCTAGCTCTACCAGGAAGTAATTCTTAGGAGAATCTGGGAGGGTATGACCATATTACAAATGCTAATTATTATGCTAAAGAAAGAAATAAAAACAAACGAAAATGAAAGAAAGAAAAAAATAGTTGGTGGATTTCCAATCTTTACCCCAGAGTTGACTGACACAGGCCAATGTGTACCAGCCTATCTACTGCATGTACTTGCTTATAAGTTTAGTCAAACTGCAAACTGTACAGACCCAGATCTGCCATCACATAATGATCAGGGTCTCTGCAATTTTTTTTATTAGCTATCAGTAGAACAAACAACATCAAACCCTGATCTGCAAGCACTTTATACTACAGCAGATCAGGGTCTTTGTTGTTTGCAGTTTAATTTGACTTATGAGAGAGTATAGATGGTATACCAATATTACAGAAATACATCTGTGATCATATTACTGTGAACTGGCTTAAGCAGGGCAAGGGGCCAAGAGTTGTCGAGTGGTCTAAAGCGCTCTCCGTTATGGATCACTGCCATCTCACCTCTATCTGCGTCGGTTCGAGTCTCAGATTCGGCCAATGTGGATATGTGAGAAAGCTTGCCAGTAGCTTCTCATGGGTTGGTGGTTCTTACCGGGGTGTTTCCCCGGGTTCTTCCTCCACCATTAATACTGGCCACCATGTATAGCCTATCATGTGCTGAAAAATGGCATTAAACCCTACAACAATAACAATAAGCAGGGCAAGATCATTCAATTATTAACTTCAGGTATTATAAAAAAAATTAACACCCCTCTGATTATCTTAGAACAGTTGGTTGACTTCAGTAGATTAAGTCTGTCAACAGTGATTACAATGTGTAATCGGAAGTAATTCCAAAAGGATTAAAGAGTCTAATGGATTATAATCTGATAACTAAGTAGCTGAATCAGCATAAAACTAGAATGGCTATTATTTGGTGTCTAAGTGTGTGTTATCTGCCAATATTGAAACACCAAAGAAATAAGCATCTGAAATACTGCATCAAATACAGTGATAGATGGAAAGAGGAATTTCTGTAGTCAGAATTTCCAAGGACTTTAATATGCACTCTGCTCTTCATGTAAAGTGGATTTTAAAATCTGCCAGGTTTGCAAGAATGGCATTACACATCATGCTGCATATTAAATGCAATAATGAATACACCACCAAAACCATAATGAATACACCACCAAAACCATAATAAATACACCACCAATATCATAATGAATACACCAGAATGTTTCATTGAATCTGCATCATGGATAAAGTTATATATGCCAAGACAGTATTTGCCCACCAGCATAATCTTCCACTTACAGTTTTCTTATCTAATATTCATTGGCTTGGAAATTTCTCATTTGAATGGACAAAAACTACTCACTTATTGACCTATGCTTTGGGTCCTCCTTGGGGTAAGAAAATCAAAAACATGTACCACAGTTAAATATGTACCAATACTACCATTTTCATTGAAATTTCTCCTTCTTTAGTACAAAATCTGCAAATCTGCTGATTTGTCCTGAGCTGATTTCTTTGTTCTGTCATATCAATGATGATATGTAGCAGTTTCAGATGAAGACTTTATGGGGTCAGTGTGCAATTTGCTTGTACCACTAGGCCAAATTTTCCCACCTCCATTCAAATACTTTCAGAGTGGTAGCTTTCATCACAGGAGGATCCTATGCAACACTTGCTTCTTTCTGAGGGATTTTGCCTAATATGTGCCACGTTGTTGTTGTTGTAGTAGGGTTAAATGCCATTTTTCAGCACACAATAGGCTATACATGGCAGCCAGTATTATTGGTGGAGGAAGAATCCAGGAAACCCCCCGGAAAGAACCACCAACCCACGAGAAGCTACTGGCAAGCTTTCTCACATAACTACATTAACCAAATCTTAGACTCGAACCCACACAGACAGAGGTGAGATGACAGTGATCCATAACGGAAAGCGCTTTAGACCACTCGGCCACTCTGGGCCACTTAATATGTGCCATGTATGAAGTTCAGACTCTCATGGTTTGTGTGTAACATACTGCAATGAGGATTGCTGAGCATGCAAGGAGAAGGTAAGATCTTCATGGAAAAAACTTCATTTCAGGGTTATTTATTTTAAAGACTAGCAAAAACAAGTAAAGCAATTAACAGGCTGATTAAAACTATCACCACCATTTAAGCACCTGAGATTAAGTGGACTGAATTATTAAATCATAAAGATAAGGAGATAAAATTCATCATAAATGAAAATGGAGCAGTAAAAAGGTAGAAAAACAGATGGAATAAACTTTCCTGAAGCGGAATTTGCAAGGTTTTCCTAGTAAGTGAACATTCTGACACAAGGAGAATAAGAAATTGATGACTACAGAGATGTTATTGCTAAGTCATGCCTCTCTGGGGAGATTACTCTCATCTGACCTTGTTTTAAAGTAAGCAGATGAGCTTTCAGTGCAATTGTGGCTAAACCTTGCTAAGCTGATTGTTCACATTTTATTCTGGCTTGGGAGGGTTGAATTGTCAGGTAGTGGAGGTATTCCTAAAAAAAAATTATGACCAGGTAACATATTTGAAAAAGGGGCAGTCTACCAATATCCAGTTAAGTGAAGAAAAGTAAAACTATGTTATGCAAACTCTATGATCTGTCAATCAATCTGGCCTATAATTAAAACTTACAATTTTACAGAACCATCTGAATTATGTCCAAAAGAAATCCAGAAAATATATTCATTCTAACTGCTTTTCTTCCCATATTAACATCAAAGTTAAACCTGTGGACAAGACCTTTATGATTTCCAGACCTGGCCCTATAGTCACATTACTGATCATAAAATCTCATTCAATACTCAGATTTGATAAAGTATAAGGGTTTGTGGGTTCTAACACCATTATTCAGCATACAATGGCTACACATGGCAGCTAGTATATCTGGCCAAGGAAGAACCCACAAGACCCTAGGAAGAACCATGAACTCACGGGATGCTTTTGGCAAACATTCTCAGATGCTGACACTGGCCAAGCTGAGATTCAAACCCATGCAGAAGTGAGATCATAGTGATCTATAAAGGTGAGAGCTTAAAACCCCTTAAAAGGTTTAATCTTCCATAACTGTTCTCACACTGAGATAACAACCATGAACATTCTGGCTTTATCTATGTAATTCTATTTACATGTAAAACTGAAATGAGACTGAGAGACTCAACATGTAAGAAGTAATTCTTGAGTTTTTTAGTTTAAGTTCAATATTTGTGTTCACTTAGTTTTATGAACAAAGACCCAGATGTCTGGGGCAAGCTATACCAGCAAAAGACACTCTGATTTCATGAATTATATCATCCATTTTTTTAAATCCAGTATAAGAAAATCAGAAAAGATAATTTAGAAATTCTGTTTGTTTATATCAAAGTTTGAGACCTGAATTCTGAAAAAAATTGTGCTTTTGTTTTATCTAGGCAATGGTTTCGTGTCTATTCTTCACAAACATTTTGTAAGTAGTTACCAAAATTTACCTTAAAAACTAATAACATATAAAATAACCAATTGTACCAGAAAAGGCTGAACCAACCATGCATGTTCTGTTTTGGATCTGCATTCAGTTTTAATATGTGTGTGTCTGTGTATGTGTGTGATTTGTATATTTAAGATAGCTTTAAAAAAATCTCAGTCATATCATTACAATGTCTGCAGTGTGGCAGTTTATCGTGGTGCCTAGCACTGGGGCAAATTGTCATAGCATGATGTCCCACCCAGTCACATTATACTGACACCAAGCAGTCCAGTCAAAACACTAATCTCTTAACACATTAACCCTTAGCGACGACTTTATGGGGCATGAAGTAGTAGCCTACTTCCATGGTCTGTCGCGTCAAGGTCATGCAAGATACACTAAAGTGGGTGGTATTATAGAAAGGTAGACAGATGTAGCTCTACAATGAGAGCAAATAATCTGGACATTTTAGTTGTATTACAAAATACAGAGGAAAAAACCTAAGTTTTTGGACCTGTTTTTTTTTCACGCAAAACTCGCCCTTAGTTGGAATTTGAATTTGTGTCCAGATTTAGACTTTATGGCCTCAGATCTACGGCAGACCAGTCTGAATCGCACACAGACAGGTGAACCTGTGCAAAAAGTAGGATACGGTGAACATTTTGAATAAAGAGTCTTCTCCATACAAAAATTATGAGTCTGTTAAGCAAGAAAAAAAAAGGAGTCCAAATTTTTACCTTCTGCTCATGCGCCAGCAAACTAACCAATGAAAATCATCTTCTCTAGCACAACTAGACATTTGTCTCACAGAATATTGCATGGAAATCGATGTATTAGGATGTATTCAGAAAATAGTCCCCAAAGTGTATTTCCTATTCGCATTTCATGCGAAAACAGCAAAAACCTCCAGGGGTTAATGTGTTAATGCTGAGCACCAAGCAAGGCAGCTGTTACTACCATTTTTGTAAGTCTTTGGTATGACTCAGCCAGGGGTCGCACCTATGACATCCGGCATCTAAGGCAGATGCTCTAACCACTAGGCTACCAGAGCAGTCCCTTTAATTAGTCACTACCCATTTCTAACTAGTATAAATCTGTATTTCTTTCAAAGTTTTAATTTTCAACTAATAACTGACTTACTGCTAAAATATGCATCATCTATGTGTTCCTCTGTTAATTCATGGAGTCCATTACAAAACTGATTCAACCTTGAAATTACAGTACAATAGCAGACTTCATCATCTGCAAGGCCAGTATTTTCATGGGTACATAAATTTCAAATTTTATATTAATTCTGGCTGATTTTTTAGCATAAGGGAGCAGTCATTTTAGTTAGCAGTGTGCTTAGATCTTGTAAGTACAATTTCTACAAGTGCAGTATCCAAAGAAATGTAAGCAACATTACATTAAAGTAGCATAGAAGTATGCCAATATTCTCTCCATGTGCATATTTCAAATGCAAACAACTTAACCTTACGTATGTTACTCTCTCACAAGAACATAACTTTGTATTTTCTAACAAAATGAATTTGGTTGCCACATTTGGGCTACCTTAATGTTTGAAAAATATTTTCAATTTTACCATAAAAATGGTTATTTTACATCCAAATGTGAAATATGAGCACATGCATGAGACATCATTTCAGGTATTTTTTAAAATCTATTTCAATTTTAAGTTTTTCAAAAGCTAATACATTTCTGTTATGGCATTATCAGACCAGCAATATTTTTTAAAAAACTTCGTGACTTTTTTAACCAAAAAGAGAATTTAATGTAAATTCCCATTTTTCAGTCAGTCTACAGTAAAGAATAATTAGACAGCAACTTTTGAATAACACAAACTAAATCCTCATATAACATAACATTTATATATGTTACAATTAAATCAATAAAAACTAGAGCACATCTCACCATGTGTCTGACAATATCTGTAATATATAATATGGACGTCTGATGATCACTAAAAGCACTGTTCAGTGTCTGCAGAAAATGGTTATCCAAAGACTCCAGTACATTATTTTGCACCTGAAAAGCAATATGAATAAATAAAAACAATAATTGAGGGAGGGTAACACTAAATTTAATTATGTTCAATTTTATTTATCTATCTGTCACTACTGTGTTGCTCTGGGACAAAACTGTTCTAAGCCATGCTGATAATTCTATCCTTCTATAGCAAGATAGTTTCTGAACATCTAGAAGAGAAAGAACACTGACCCAGTCTAACTCCCACATCACAGGCCCATGCAGGATACTGCTTTACTTAGACCCAGAATACATTTAGTATATCCAAGTATTTAGATTGGGAGTAAAGTGGGAAGGTCAGATGTGGCAGAACCTTGCAACATTCACAAGTACATGTTAGTATTACAAACATAAAATCAGTTGTGACCACCCCCTGCAACAACACAAAATACAAATTTTATACCAATGATACATTACTGGTCATTTGTGCCATGCTAAAATTTTTATTTCCAGGGGAGGCTGAACATTTACTTACTAAACATACCAAGTTATACAATATTTTCAAGCAGTAAGGAAGTAAATGGGATCATCCCTTCAGAAATGGGTGACTCTAGGCCAGCAATGGCTCAATGCCTGCTTTGTTTGGGAGTTCTTGTTTGACTGTATGATGAGAAATAGGGTTATTCCCTATTGATGTTCTACAGTGGAAAACATAATTATACACAAATGATTTTGACAATAAACTCTCGCAGCTTCACAATGATCTACGGATGGGTTTAAGAAACATATGCAAATGCACGAAATTTAACCAAAACCATAGTGCACATTTTCTGACTGTGATTCAAACCCCTTGTAAAACTTCTAATGAGAGAAGAATGTGTTTGTGTATGTGTGTGATTTGGATTTTTAACACAGCTTTAAAACATTTTTCAAACATATCATTATGATGTCTACAGTGTAGCAGTTATTAGTGAAGTCTAGCACTGGATCATCATGTTGCAGACATGTAGTCACATTATCCTGACACCAGACCAACTAGTCCCAACACTAAACTCATAAATGCTGAGCACCAAGCAAGGCAGCTGCTAGTACCATTTTTTTTTACAATACTTTGGTATGATTTGGATGGGGTCTGACTTCCCACATCAGAGGTGGATGCTCGAATGAATCACTTAGGTTACCAGTGAGACCAGTTGAGAGAAGAATGCCACATATAAAAAATCTATCAAGAAGTTTAGAAAATATTTAAAATCTTTAGGCATAAACCTTCAAACAAATTTTCTCTTATACCTTTTTCACTTATTTCAGAAAAAATTCTTACAAATAAATACTGCTAAATCAAGGGTTAAAATAAAAGTAAAAGAGTGTTAGAAAAATAAATTGTCTGGCAATCTTAACAAGTCAGACATTTCACTGGGCAAATAAAATTCTCCATCAATTGCTTAAGATTTTATAAGGTAAGTGGCAGGTAAATCAAGGTTTGTGTTGTGTCATGCAAATAAGCAGCAGAGAGGGCGAACCTCACAACGTTTTTAGACAAAATTTTGATTGAAATCTTAAAACGAGCCTTCCTACGATCTCATTTTAACCAAAAAAAGGGCGAACCTCACAACTTTCCGGCAAAAAAAATCGATTGAAAAATCTCATATTTTAACTAAAAAAAAATATCTCCATTTGCCATATGGAGATTTTACGATTTTTTAATCAATTTTGGTCGCAACGTTGTTGTCACTCACCCTCTCTGCTGCTGAACTTTCAGTTCTGGTTAATAATTTTTTTTACGATGAAAATCACTAAGATTTCACAAACAGACTAATCGCTAACACCTCATCTTGTAAATCAATCAGATTATTGGACTGGTCAGTGAGTTTGAAATTAATTCTGGTTAGCGAATTATTATGACACCGCATATAGACTGGATTCACCGGAGACTCAATGATTAAAAATCCTGGAGGGGCTGTTGGTGCAAATGAATACAAAATATACCCCTGCTGAGCTTGATTTGATCGTTCGAGATTAATTTGATAGCTTCCTTCGATAACATCGCATACTAAATTGATTGCAATCACCGATGAAATATTCACGTTGAACGGAGCGATATGTCTGCCGCCACCGTCTGGGTCATTATTATGTTTAAGGGTTTTTATTTCCGATGATGCTGTTTTTTTCCATGCATCATGAATTATTTTGAAACCAACATCGATGGTATCACTGAGAAGTTTTTTTAGTTCTGGTACGTTATATCCTGGTAGTTTAAATGTTGGAATATCATTGACGGGGATATTAAATTTTGTTGCAAACTCTGTTCTCGATAGGGGGTTATCGTCATCTAATATACCCTGAATAATTTTCAAATTAAATGTTTCCATATCGTCGATAATTTTATTGCATGTTTCTACGACGCTGATAAATTCATCTCGGGTGAGAGAGCCGGATTTAATAGATATTAACAACAGTGAAAAATCATTATTCATCGCTGTGAAATTTTCAACGATTCTAGGTTCGTTAACAAAATGATACACACTCGATAGTCCACTCCCTATAAAATGTTCGTGTCCTAACCCAAAAAACTCTATAGCTATATTGTACTCTCTATAACTTTTTACTGGATTATCGGGTTTTATCACGTTGGTGATATAATCAGATTTTTTAGGTTCGGGTACAACAACGGTTTTTCCCCCGGGTGGTAATTCAGGCCATCCTAGTACGGTTCTAATAGAACTCTGATAGATATCTACGACGTATCCTTCTGTGCTTATTTCAATTGCGGATGATAGTGTCGGCTCATGAACCGTTATAGCTATTTTTGATTCTTTTCCAGTTATCGATTTTATTCTACGCGCGAATTCATCATTGATTTGTTCAATTTGATATGACCCTGTTGGTATTGAAACGACGTTCCAGTCTGGAGTCCCGTCTGGTTTATTCTTATTCGCAAATACCAGTGAATTATTGGGTTGTTGACCACCAAATGATTTTGATCTGATATTAGGCCAACTGTGATACACTCGTAGTTTTGCTAGCGCTATCTCCTTCACGGGGACTGGGCTAGGGAAATTTACACTAAACTCGGGTTTCGTAGATGTTATTGATATCATACTTGTTTGTACTGGGTTTGTATTTTCTACTATTTGTTGAAGTAATTCCATCGGTGTTGTCATAGTTGCTATATTGTTGTTGTCGCTCTAATTTTGACATCGCGGAATCAAAAATACTGACCATCATTGAGAACTCAGAATCTGATATCGTTGATGTTATTGATATCATTCTGGTTTTTGGGTTCGTGTTTTCTAATTCCATCGGTGTTGTCATCGTTGCTATACTGTTGTTGTCTCTCTAATTTTGATATCGCAGAATCAAAAATACTGAGCATAGCTGAGAACTCACTATCTGATATATTTGTATTATCGAGTGACGAAGATATCATCGAGGATAATTGCGAGTACGCGGTTGATACAATATGAAATTGAATTAAGTAATCTTGCAGTTTACTCTGGCTGCATGATGATATCTTTTTTGTTATCCCGGTTGATATACCCGCGATTGTAGCCACCGCAGAAATGCAAATTGGAACTACGACCGGGGCAATCATTGTAACCGATGCTAGTATTATTCCGGCACCAGTGAGAACGCTTGACACCGAGTACATAGTAATATCAATCGCGGTGATTCTTCGTCGGTATTTTTTTATGTTTATTTGATACTCCTCAGCGAGGGTTTTGAGTCTATTTTGAAATTCTCTGACCTGATCATAGTGACATTGCGTTGATGAAATCATTTTTATTTTAAAAACGCTAGCGTTTTCAATTGTGAAATCTAAAGGATTTTCCTTTCAATTTAGTTATTTACTTTGCATACGAATTCTAAGCACCAGGATATTTTTGATCTAACGGTGTTATCAACCGCGACAATCTCAAATTCTTCTTCACCCCCCCGGATAATTACTGTTGCGGTGCCACCAAAGTAGGTTTTACCGCTTACGATATCAAATTGCTTGTTAGAGATTAACGTCATCCTGTTGATACTAACATGGGGCCACTCATCGATATTGACCTTCAATTTAGCATTAGATTCTTTTACCCAATCAAAGGTCCCATACTTTACCCTTTCAGAGGTTTCTTTTAGTTTAGCAATATCGTCGATGACGTCGAGATAGGTTTTTTTGATTTCAGTGAGAGTCGGGCCTGTAAACGATGTGGTTTCAGAAACAGGTGTTCTCCCTAAAAATTTATCAACGATGGTATTAAGTGTTGTTTGTCTCACCATAAACATATTAATATCTTTGAGAGTCATTGTAGATGTAACCGGGATACCAAAGAAATTATTAGCGACGTAGGCATTATGAGTATACTTGCCGATAAACTCGTTGATTTCAGCGAGAGTCATGCCAGCCACAAGTGGGGTTCCAAAAGACTTAACAACGACGTCGTTAGTGGGTTTTTGTACTTTTTCAAGATTTTTTATTAGTTTAGAAATATCATTGTAAATATCAAGATAATTTGCCTTGATTTCATTTTCATTCATCATCCTCTCCGCGTCCTTGTTAAAAAAGAATAGCGATAGAAAGTTTTTAATTTCAGCGAGAGTCATGCCAACCACAAGCGGGGTTCCAAAGAATTTATGAATGACATTTTTGCGAAAATTATTATAACCTCGTATATGATCATCCAGCTCACGGCCGCGGGTGGCAATCATGCTGTCTTGGGCGGCAATTGCGTCGGTGATCGTAGACACAAGTGCGCCTGGTTTAAGTCGTCCGCCGCTGGAATACAGCGCAATAGAGTTTTCAGCGGCGTCGTGTTGTTTAACCAAAATATCATTCAACGACATATTACTGCTTTTTAATTTACCCTGACGATCTTGAAATACAACTATTTCCCCGGGATCAACATCTGTTAAATTTAACGTCTCAGCGATTTCATCTTCGATTAGTTTTTTTATATCCTTGTTAGAATCACCGGTTGCAACGCCATCGGGTTTAGGTTTCAGAGGTCTTCCCCAAATATCAATCATATTATTGTAAAACTCTCTCTCTCTAAAATCGTTTCGATTTCCAGCGATTGCTGGTGTATTCATTTACGACAACGAGATGGTTTCCCCTTTGGGTTACCCAAGGAGTTAGAAATAGCGTCAAGGATATTTAATACTTCGCTGCCGCATATTGGTGGATCATTCATTTGTTGTGTTGGTAGCGTAGAATACCAAGTCTTCATTGGAAAAGTTTTTATATAACGCATGAATTCCTTCGGCGGTGCTAATCCATATGAATCAAAATAGACAATCCCACGTGGATCAATAGCGTATGCAACCCAGTGAGTACCAGGTCCGGTGCTGTTATCGAGATTAATGATACCGGTTTCAACGCTGTTGGGTTGTGTCGGTAATTGATCCTTCATAAAAACACCTCTGAGGTTTTTTATGGCGAGTTTTTTAGCAGCATCAATTAAATCAAAATTGGACATAGGAACCAACGGTTCCTCAACTAGTAAACCGGTCCTAGTCTTAGACCTTTTCCGCTGTACCACGAATACGGGGTTCCTGGTAGTCTTAGACCCTTTCCACTTTTTTTATAACCCTTCCCCGTTGCTTACTTTAATGCAATTCCTGCCGCGGTACCAACAGCCCCTAACGCTGCCGCTTTAGCCATCGCTGGGGCTGCTGCCGCAATCAACGCTGGAATCGCAGCTAGCAACGGGAATATACCGCCTGTTTTTTCCATGTTTTTGATAGCAGCCGCAGAAATAGTAATCTGGACACCCTTTTTTGCTACAAGTGCATCATTGAAATGTTTTACTTGACGAGTTGTAAGCGATAGTTTATTCGCCCCGCCAGTCATTTGATTGGGTTTCAGCGTAATTGTGGTTCCACATTGCTTAGCTGATTTGGATTGCAATTTTTTTAATTGACCAGGTGTCAATGACACATTGATATTATTATACGACATTATACGTAATAGATTAATTCTAAATAGAGGATTTCAATTACATGTTTATGAAAATCATAGATTTTCTACTGGCACATCTACCACTCTCATTCTTCCTCCAACACCTTCGAGTAGCATTGATTTGTCGCTGAGAATGACAGCAACCGCTCTATAATTATCAATAGCACCACGAAGCACATTAGCTCTAAAGTGTATATCAACGACAGACTGTCTTGTTAAATCGAGATGTTCCAGCGAAAAGTAATAGATCGGATATAGATTCTTAAAATCTAATTGTGATATTTGTAGACCAGTATCAACATTTTGATCGCGTGCCATGAACGACAGTAATCTATGATACACGCGTGCAATATGATTGTTGTTGTAATCAAGTTGCACATCTTCGGATGGTTCCTGCTGGCCGTTTATTCTCAGTGAGACGTCTTTAACACCTAATGGATCAAATATCATATGACTGAAACGTTGATCGCCAACTCGTGTGTTATCCTGTAGCGCTACAAATATATGACGTGGAGCTGAAACACCTTGTTTTGATGCTAGATTCCACGTGAATAACCTGTTGAGATTTGATTGCTTAAAATCTGTACTCACGGTTAACCAACTCAACAACGACTTTCCTCCTTGGTCCATAAATGATAGTAATCGTCCTTCTGCAGTGATTGATGGAGTCAACACTGGCATCCACAATGATATTTTTGTTAAAATAACTTTACCGGCATCAGCATTGGGATTTGCATTGTCTGCTGGAATCCTCCAAATTGCGTCATTATCATCACCCTTTCGTACAAGCGCTACTGTATGCTTCACCCCGTAGATAACTTTTCGGACGTTTCTACAGAATCCAAATATGTGATGCAGTGGAATCGCGTATGAAAATGATTTATGCGCCCCTTGCAACATTGAAATACGTGTTGCGGCTCCTAGATTGAAATTAACGTCGTTGCTTATAATCATATCCTCGGCATCAATATTAGCAGTGCCAGCATTATTCTTTGGTCGTCTTACAACAAATTGAATTCCTCCAGCGGTATTTTTAACATCCTTTGCAAACATCATAGAAGGTCCTGCTGATCTTGTATAATCATCAGAATATCTCGCTAACCCGATTATTGTTGTAGCCACATCAACATCGCGATCTATCGACTCGATTTCTTTTCCATCAATGAGGTATCTTGCACTCTCAAATAACGCCATAATACCATTATTGACAAAACCGACTTGAGTACCAGCTGGATACGGTGCTCCAGCAGCTGTTACAAGTTTTCCTTCTACTTCGATAAACGCTTCAGCGGGTAGAAAATATTTACTGGTATCATGAACTTGAAGTTCAATTCGCGATCGACTATCTGGGTCTATTGCATGATAGGCGTAATATTGATAATCGCGTACAGAATCATCCTTGCCAACTGGGGCGTCTATATCAAACGCCGGATCATGTGACTTTTTGAACATTTTATTCTATTTATCAGAGTCTAAATCGTAAACGATTTTCATCGTGAAAATCCTTAGGATTTCAACGACGTAGGTTTTTAAAGCCGCTTCCTGCTATCATATTTGCAATATTGCTTTGGTCGGGGGTTATCAACGATAGTAAAGCCATCGACGCTAGTTTTTCGTCTACTGCGTTATTTATTATTTTACTAACCCGTGCAGGCATTTCCGCGGTAGACGGTAACGGTTTCTTTTTTCGTCGCACCAATGATGTTAATTTATTCTTCGCGGCTGAAAACGCTTTCCCGGCAAAATCTCCAACGAAATCTCCGATTTTGCTGGTACCCTTATCACGAATAACATCAATTGCTTTCATTGATAATTGTTTAGCTAACGGCATCACTTTTGGAGCCATTCTTGCAAATAACCCCGCAATGGTATTACCTAAACCATCACCATAGTATGCTTTATAAACTGGAAACCGTGAATTAACTACATAGACGGGGGTTGGTTTATCATGATTGTAGTGTATGATCATTATTTGAAATCAGAAACCATTTTTCAATTGGAAACGCTAGCGTTTTTATTCAGTCCCGGTGATTAATCACTGTGATAATCTTCCACTAACTCGCCAATGAAATCTCGATATGTGCTGATATCTATGATACCACCTTGAAATAAACGTCTACAGATATCAGATGCTTCATTAATTATTTCCGGTGAGTTGTTTCCAGCTCGGAAACCTCCTACAAGAACTTCTAATCGTGATATATCACTGAGAACACTACCAGGACATGAAACGCTAGCGTTTTCACTGGAATCTGGCAATCCACTTCCGCTATAACCAGTTGCTTCATCCAGTTTTTCTAAATTGGTTTCTTGGAAATAATTAAGAAAATCATCATCTCAATCAGGTGGTAGTTGTTTTTTAGGCGAGTAGACTACTTTCTTTGCAGGTTGCTGTCGCCTTCCTCGCAATTTTCGCGGTTTTTGTTGTTGTTTAAACTCTTCGTATTGTTTATACACTATATCCACCGCATTGGTATATTCAATGTATGATGCATTATCCTTCTTAATTCTTGTTTTTTCAGTTTTGATTTTGTAGAATATATCAGCCCAATGATCTAAATTTCTAACAAACTTATGATATTCTGGTTTCAACATATTTTTCCTGTTTTCATAAGTCGTAACAACAAGCGCAGGAATTTCTGTTGAATCAGTCTTATTAATTTTTGCTAACCCCGCCTCGTTAAATATCACGCGTAAATCATCTACTGTTTCTTTTGATTCCATTTTTTGTACAGCCTGTTTTGTTTGTTCAGTTTTCGCTGCTATTTTTTCAAGTTCACCAATAACAGATTTCCCCGTCTCGGGAACATCTCCCAGTATAGCACGCTCTACCCCTTTCGTTGCTGTGGTTACTGGTTTAAACAATTCTTCAGATCCCACAGCAAAATCAGTTTGTAAACTCTGTCGTTGTTGCAGTTTATTCCTTACAGAGTCTCGAATTGGTATAAATTTCTTGATTGCATCAAGTCGTTCACGAGCCAATCGGGTCGTTAATGCTTCATTGACCATTATTTGAAATCGTAAACAATTTTTCAATTGTAAAACAATTTTCCAAACCTAACCTAACAGACGAAAACACTTCGACACGTCGGATGATTTTTAACACGATCATGGAAGCGTTTTAAGGGCGTTATCATTGATGAGGAAAGTGTGGAAATTGTATATAAAATAAATAATACCACACTTTCCTCACTTTTGTTACATGTCAGACATATCATAGATGATTTTTAACACGATCATGGATGCGTTTTAACGGCGTTATCAGTGATGGCGCAAGTGTGGAAATTGTATATAAAATAATTAATACCACACTTGCGCCATTTCTACGCTGATCAATCTGACATATCATATCGAGAAAACCAACCATTAACGGCCTATCGATTTTGTTGTTTTCAATCAAACAATGCTAAAAAAAATGAAAATCTCTCTGAGGGTCGGTCACAATCAAAATCTTTGAAGATCGGTCACGGTCTAAATTGTTCATTTTCTAAAATTAACGCCCGTAGGTTTCTAATTTTAGAATTAGCCTCCTTTTTCAATTCGTAGTCGTTACCTAATTCTTTTCGTATTCGTTCTACGATAGTATATAACGGAGCGAACACACTTACGTCACTGGAGAATGCAAGAGAGTCCCGAATAGAATTCTGAATTCTTTTGATGAGCGCATATTGCTTTGGCAGCATATATTTATTGTTGTTAACTCCGTATTCTATATCCTGAAAATCAGACATGATTTGATCAGGATTTAAACCACCTGATAGTTTGATATCCTGACTTTTCAATTTTGAAATTTCATCAATAATGCTATTCATTTTTTCAGAATTCATTATTCTATAACAATTATATATTTCTAAATGAAAAATATGACGCATCAGACATAACTAAATTTAATTTTCTGTCCGCGATTTTTTGAAAACGCAGATCGATAAACCCCCTCTGCAACAAATCGTACTGAGGCTCTACAAATATCGAAGTACCCACTGGCTTCATATATCGATTGAAATATTTTTTTCTTCGTTAGTTGTTGTATTCAATGATTTTACGGGTCTCGCTTTTTTTGAGCAAGTACCAGTCTTTCCTCGTTTGGTATTCTCACTTTGTGTGATAGCTTGCAGATTTGATAAAGAATTATTCTTTGGATTAGAATCCTTGTGATCAATAACAAAACCATCCTCGATTAATCCATGGAAACACTCATACACGAAACGATGATTGTGATATTTTTTCTTTCCAGCACCAAACATCAAATACCCTCGATTAGTCACAGTACCAACTGGTTTCTTCAGTCTACGGTTTCTTACGATACCATCACTGGATGCTTCATAGTTTGTGATCACAGGGTGTGGTCTGAATTCTTGGTTCATTTATATACTATACTATTGTTTGTCTAATTCATTGTTTGGTCTAATGATTACATCTTTGGAAAATCTTTCGATGTAGTCTTGGGGGGTTCTTATGACTTTATCCTTGACTTTGTCAACGTCAAGGACTTTTTCAGGGTCATAATTTCTGATTGATTGTCCATTTTTGATTCTTTTGTCATAATAACGCTTCAATTCCCTGTATCGTTTACCACCACAACTCAAACACAACTGCGATTCTCCCCTGACCCCAACCCCACATCGTATGCAGGGTAATGGACCAAGGCTTCCACGACGAAAGCTTTGCATATGATACCCACAGAATTCCTTTCTACATGATTTGTTACACGGAGTCGTTGATCCAATCATGAGCCATTTGCAGTGATTCATTATATATAAATCTTTCATTTAAATGCTTGTTTTAATTATAGCATGAAGAAGTTCGAGAGATTATCGAAAATTAAGCCTTGGAAAAATGCTCAATTCAATCCTGATAAAGAGTTTAAGAGATTATTAAAAATTAGTCCTAGATTTAATCTCGATAAACCAAAAAAACGTCTAGTGGACGGCAACATGAAAGAGTTTAAGAGATTATTAAAAATTAGTCCTAGATTTAATCTCGATAAACCAAAAAAACGTCTAGTAAACGATAAACCAAAAAAACGTCTAGTGGACGGCAACATGAAAGAGTTTAAGAGATTATTGAAGATTAATCCTAAATTTATTCTCGATAAACCCAAAAAACGTAACAAAATTAATCTCAAACGTCCAAGAGACGGAAACATGAAAGAGTTTAAGAGATTATTAAAAATTAATCCTAAATTTAATCTCGATAAACCAACAAAACGTAACAAAATTAATCTCAAACGTCCAAGAGACGGAAACATGAAAGAGTTTAAGAGATTATTAAAAATTAATCCTAAATTTAATCTCGATAAACCAAAAAAAACGTCCAAGAGATTACCTTGGAAAGATGCTCAATTCAATCTTGATATAGTTTCTAATACACCAAAGAATACAATTCTTGATAAAGCCATGATTAGTAAAATCAGAGACTGTTTTAATGAATTCAAGCGTGATGGAGCATCTTATTGTTGGTCAACATTTCGAATTGATGGTGTTGTTGACGCTACCATGAATGATGAAAAAGCAGCAGTGATAATTTCACGAATTGGGGAAAAAAGGTATTTTTTCCGAATAAAATTCATTATCGAAGTCGATGGCAAATGGATTATTAGGGATAAATTTGAACCAATCCTCAAGAATAAAAAAACGATCATACTGAGTAGAGATTCCAAACCAGGAATTCTAACTGGAATCGACAAACCATACTACGAGAGATCTTATCCTGTAACAGCAGTCGTTTATGGAATATACCCGCTAAATGATAAACCTGATATTACAAAACTAGCTTCTATGAAACTATCTTCGACGTTGAATTGTGTAGCAACACGGGTAATGGAACACTTCATAAATTCCCCCCGAGGAAATAAACTAACTGATCTGCGACGTAGGAAAATAACCGAATGGGAACTGACAGTGAAACAGAACGGTGCAAAGATTTCTGATATAGCTAAATTAGAAACATCATTAAAATTCCCAATAACCGTTATGACGATAACCGGAGAAGTATTACACGAACCGAAATATAAATTACAAGGAGCGCCAATACAAATTATTGATCATAACGAACACGCGTGGACGGCTGCAGTAACAATATTTCCACGAGAACGAATCGTGAAATATATCCCCAAGGAGTTCGTCGGGGATGTTTTCTATGAAGAGAAATTATTCGATGCTATTCAGACGCTGTGTAAGGATGATCCTGTGTCAGTGTGGTTACTTAGAAGTGATGAAGATCCCGAAATAGGATTCGATCAATTTGTAAGACCAAATGGTGAATTATATCGCGTTGAAGAGTTAGATAACAGAATGAGAAAAATTGCAAATAATTTTTCACCGGAGAGTTTCCATGAAAAACTACTCACGGATAGTTTTACTATTCCATCAGTGGTAGCTCACTTTGCAAGAGAAAAAAACTCATGGCGTCCAACACGAAGTGATTTTCTCGAACACGTTAAATCGAGCTGCGTCGAATTTAGTCATGGAGGACTGTGGAATACGAAATACGCACGTGATGGTATGATTTCAATTGATATAGCTGCGTGTTATCCTGGAAGTTTTCTCGGGTATGGGGAATGTAGTAACTATTTTAAACGATTTGGACACCCCACGCATGAAATGACTCGTGTTGCGATTAATGGTCGTTTGCCTGATTTTGATTTAACTGGATTCGCTCGTGTGATATTATTCGAATTAGCTACAGGGTTACATCCGTGTAGTTATCTTTGGCTTGGTAGACACCTATCTGAAAAGGCCTGGATGCCAATAGTGTTATTGCGGTATATGATCGATTGTGGTATGCTAATATCGTTAATTGTCAGTGAGGCGATTATATCCTATCGAGCTCAGAAAGAAGTTTGACTACCACAACCCGATCTAGATAGAATAATTAGCGAACAGCGAAAACTGTTTCCAGATTTCAATGAAGAACAAATCATGGATAGGTCTAAGAAGGTATTTGAAATTAAAAAAGAACAAGCAAAGGATTTTGGACGAAGAATAATCGGTAAATTTACCCAGGGTGGAAGATACGACAATGCAAAATACTCTTCGCGGTTGATCATAGACGTCGCTGAATACGATTTTATTGTAGCGGATTTAACGAAACAGGGAAAACTTGTATCCCGTAAGGATGCTTTTCTATCCAATGGTGAAAAATTAGGTACGGTTGTTACCTACTGTGATGGATATAATTCCCAGTACACACACTTAAGAAGTTCTATGCTAGCCTATGCTTGTATTAATCTATTTTCGATGATAAATAGATTTCCTAATACCGCAGTTAGAGTAGCCACTGATTCGATGTATATACATAATAAATACAAATCAGCTGTAGCGGCATTCACAGATCCCGAGGAAAATTGGGGGTGTTGGCGATTTAAAAAGGAAACACTATATGAGTATTGCGAATCCGCAGACGTTGCCATGGATGATAAATATCTTTGTTGTAACCGTATTGAAATTCAATCAGAATTTTCTAATGCACCACCGGTATCTGATCCAATCTGTAGATATAAGACAGTTTATTTAAACGGTTGTGGTGGGTCAGGAAAGACAACTCGTGCAATCGAATTATTTCGTCGGTCAACCATGATTGTGTTAACACCGACTCACAGACTCGCCAGAGAGATGAAACAACGAGGGGTAAATGCCTGTACTTATCACAGCTTCTTTCGATGGAAGGGTGACAAATGGACTCCTGAGCGTATGGGTGATAAATTCATTCCTGAAATCATAATTTGGGACGAAATATGCACAGTATCATTAGATGTATTACAAACATTTCTTGAGTGGTTGTTAAACAAAAACACAAAAGTCGTCATGTGCGGGGATCACGGCCAACCACCACCATTTATCGGTGCATCCCCACATGAATGGCTAAAGGGTTTTGTAGACTATTATGAAGAAATTAACACTGATTATAGATCACTTGATGAACGATTACGAGAATTCAAAGCGCTAATTAGATTACAACCGGATAGAATCCAGTGTGAAATAGCGCGTGAAGTGATTTCAGAGACTCCAATGAATGATTTTTGGGAAACGTGGAGACCAAACGATTTGATAATCGCGAGTAGAAAAATTGTCAGAGACGCACTTCAGATGAAGTTATTTAGATTGCATAAAGAAAAATTTGCAACGCTTCCAGTACCGTTGTGTTATAGGCCTTCGGATACACAAAAACAGAATATCGAAGTTGATATTCCAGGACAGAGTGAAAAACAAATTCTCATATTAAATGATATTGTGCTGGTTGATATCAGCGTCGTTGAAGATGCATTGCGTGCTAATAAATCCCCGTGGACGCTAGGATACGCAGCGACAATACATTCTTCACAGGGATTGACTATATCGGATACAATTGTTTGGATGGTAGATAATCGCATCGAATGGTCAAATTTAGTCTATCTCGCAGTATCCAGAGTACGAAAAATAAATCAACTTCGAAGAATTGTCCTGACAGAGTCAGGCGATGATGAAACCATTGGTGGCGATAATGACACAACAATGGATGATATTGATGTTAAAATTATTGATAAAAAATTATCCGGTTACAAACAACAAGACAAAAAAAAACAACGAGAATTTGACATTGATGCTGGATTAATAATCACGCTGAAACAACAACAGAATAATCACTGCGCAAGTTGCAATTGTATAATGCGTTGGCAGTATTCGGATAAGGATCCTCGCCAATTTACCGTAGACAGAAAGAATAACAGTCTCGGTCATATCAGAAACAATGTGATGTTGACTTGTCTTGAGTGCAATAGACGCAACGGCGCTAGTTAAGACCCTGTGGTGGTAATTGAGTATCGTCAGGAATCACTTGGAGTTGTTCGCGTGTAAAACCCCGCTGAGGGGCAGTTGAATCCAGTTTATAGATTGGAGGTCTACCAGTTGATCGTGTTATAGTAGATATCTTGTGTGTAGTAACACTCCAAATAGGATCAGTAGCCCTTTTTGTGCCACCTTCCAGCTCTCCTGGTTCGTATAAATACCTAACAGTGACATTACTACCAAGAATTGGTTGGGAAACGCTAGAATCATTTTGCGAAATTCCTTCTATTTCCATTTTAGGTATAGACTTCATTTTAATCGCGTTGATAGGTTTCATGTTAATTGTTCGAGTAATCTCGTTATTGAGCGACTTCAGTTGATGATTTTGTTTTCAGCGGCTCTGCTTCTTTGTATCGACTCGCAACATCAACTACGGTTAACGCGTATTTGTAACCACGATCATGTGGCAAAAATAATATATCAGCCTGATGAACTTCATTAGGGACAGTCACATCAAAATGCGAGTAATTAATTTGTTTAGGCACTGGTAGATAAATTTGCCATATAGCCTGTTTGGATAACCAATTAGCCGCAGTAGCTTTTTTCACTTTTGCGGCGCTAGCGAGTTTATTGATTGCAGCGTTACCCCGCCAGTATCCTTTTGGAGAATAATAAATAGATTCCATGTTGTTATTAATTACCGGCACCTAACATCAATTTGCTTTTCATAACCGGTTTTATTAACCATGAAGCTAATTTTTCTTTGAAAGATTTATCAGGAATAGCATTTAACGCATTAATTAATTTCACATCTGCTAGATGCCTGTGTTGCAAATTGCTGCTCCTATATGCAACATCATGAGCATGACACGCCTTATCAATAGCGTTTATCGGTTCTTCACCACGTCGAGGTTGATTTTGATCATCAAGTCTGATATCTAATCGTGTTCCGGGGCCACAGTAGCTATATCCTGGAAGGTGCTTTTCTCCGGGGTACTTTGCCCATGGGGTTCCAGGGAGCTTTGCCAATTTGGCTGCGATATCACCTCCTCTTTTTTTTTTAAAGGTTCCTTGGGTTTACCAAGTGAATTAAATCTAAATTTCTTTGTACTACATTGTACGCATTTACCAGAAAGCGCTGATCGGTTATTCCTAGTTGTAATCGTCATCAAGTCATCTGTGCCAGTACGCATTTTACACTTCATACAATATAGATCCATAATTTATGTATAGAGATATGGATATAATTGATTTTTCAGCGACTAAAACAAGAGAACCAGTTAAGCATCATGCAGCGCTACCAAACTCTATCCGGATGATTATAATCGGGCCATCTGGATCCGGCAAGACGCAATTGCTGCTCAATTTAATAATGAGATGGATGAAGTGGGATAAGTTGTATTTAATTGCCCCAAGCGTAGATGATCAACGATGCTATGAAGTGTTAAAAGATTTTAATGAAAACGCTTCAGAGATTAAAGATGAAAACGTCGTTGATTTTATTACCGATATTGACGAGGCACCATCAGTTGAAGATCTTGATGGAAACATTAACAATTTAGTCGTATACGACGATGTGATGTTAGATAAACAAACAAACCCAGCTAGGATATTTTCCCGAGGCAGGCACAAAAACACTGACGTGATATATGTCACTCAACGCTACACACAGATTCCAAAAGTGATCAGAGATAACTGCAATTTATTGTGTGTATTCAACGGAGTTGATACTCATACGTTACGAAATATTTGGCAGACATGGTGCTGCGGTGATATGGATCATAATCAATTTAGAAATTTCTTTAGTAACGCTCAGTCAACCCCGCACGGATTTGTAACGATAAATTTACATGATCCTCGGACACGATATCGTATCGGACTTGATCAAATATTCGGTTGAAATCTTAGTGATTTTCATCGTAAAAAAATTATTAACCAGAACTGAAAGTTCAGCAGCAGAGAGGGTGAGTGACAACAACGTTGCGACCAAAATTGATTAAAAAATCGTAAAATCTCCATATGGCAAATGGAGATATTTTTATTTAGTTAAAATATGAGATTTTTCAATCGATTTTTTTTGCCGGAAAGTTGTGAGGTTCGCCCTTTTTTTGGTTAAAATGAGATCGTAGGAAGGCTCGTTTTAAGATTTCAATCAAAATTTTGTCTAAAAACGTTGTGAGGTTCGCCCTCTCTGCTGCTAAATATAATTACTGGGCAAGTATAAAATTCAAAAACACTGCGTCCAGCCCGGTACAGGAAAAGATTTTTCAAAAGATATCTATGGAAATGATCTTGGCCAATTTGCAAGTAAATGTATAACAAATACACTTAAACTGAATTAATATTTCTTTATTGGGTCCTCATACTTCCTCAATTCAATTCTGTCCCACCTACCACCCCAACCCCTATGCAGGTTTGATGCACTCTCCTGTAAGGAAATCCTATTTTTCAAAACATATCCTTCAAAATTTGTTAAAATGGCTAATTGTTTCTGCATTTACAGTATGTGCAGATTTACAGATTTTTATTCACAATAATTATTTTTAGTAATGAAATGGATTTTCTGCAATACAATTGGCTGTAAACGGTCATGCAGTTTGTTTTTTTAACAATTAGACAACAAGGAGTTAAAAGAAACAATTGCAGCAACTGAAGCAGATGGAGATGGTTTTGATGATATTGCGATGGATGTTACATGCACTGAAAATGAAACAGAACAACAGAGGCAAATACCCTCACAAAACACCCCATGACCTCCATCACCCTAGATATACAAAACATCAATAATAACAGCATAGGAACTGGGCCAGTCAATTTTGAGACTGCTGTGGGATGTAAACCAAGATTCATGAAATTATCTGAGGAGGACTTAAAAGATATTGAAAAAAATCAATACTCAGAGGCTACTAAATGAAACACAAAATTGAGCATTGGCGTTTTTAATGGTAAATTTATTTAATTTCTAATTTTAATATTTTATTTGCTTATTTAAAAAATGTGTTGGTGTTGGTGGCATGGTGTGGATATGACCACTTACACTAAAATAAAAACAAATATTTAAGAGACCATTAATCAAATCCTGAATAAAGGTTTCAAATGGTAAAATTACCATCTCCATCAACGTGACTTAACACCATTTAGAATGTATATAATAATCCATAAAGGTGACTGTTTTGCTAATTCAATTATTTTGGATTAATTAGTCATTAATTTCAATGAAAAAGCAATTACAAAATGTTTTGTGTTACTATTCTTCTTTCTAAGAAATAAAGCTTCTGTATAAATTTGAAAGACTTTAAATGCTTAATGATATAAGTACTAATGTCACCACATTACATACATAAATGCAAACAGTAAATATACAATCTTGCCAAGTGGAAGAACTGTATTCCTATGAATATTTTTCTATTTACTTAAAGCTTGGTGTATTGAAATTATTGGATACAAACTTGACTTAAACACTACTGGGGCCCCAAGTGATCTAAAGCACTCTCCGTTACATTTCACTACCAAGTCACCTCTGTCTGCATGGGTTCGAGTCTCAGATTCAGCCAATGTGGGTATGTGAGAAAGCTTGCCAGTAGCTTCTCATGGGTCCGTGGTTCTTTCCCGGGGTTATCCGGGTTCTTCCTCCACCATTAATACTGGCAGCCATGTATAGCCTATTGTGTGCTGAAAAATGGCGTTAAACCCTACAACAACTTCAACACTATCATACCAGACAAGCTGAGTAGCCACTTAAAAAGATTCTACACTGAGGCCCAACCCAAATTTTTGTCATCCAAGGTCACAAAAATGCCAGACAATCCTGCGCAAGAATATCACAAGAATTCCTTGAACAATTTCCATGCAGCCCTAAACAGATACTTGATGGACAATGGAATAGATATTGAAATTGCCAAAGAAAACAATGCTTATTCAATGTTAAATGCAAAACTGAAATTGAATTTAAAATCAGGTATTTCAAGTCCAACCCAGCACTACCAAGTAATTTCACTGGAAGAATTAGAAAATAAAATATCAATGCATATCTTCAAAAATCTGACCCTGTTGCCCTTTGATTCAGAATATAGTATCTGCCAGAGGTATAGAATTTCGCCATCAAATTGACCCCAACTTCCTTAAAATTTGAAAATGATGAATCTGGCATCACCAAGGTGGTGTTGATGAGAAGCTTGAAGAAACATCAGACAAAAGAATGTATGCAACTGGCACAAACACTTGTCCAGTAAAATCTGTATAAAAAAATCCTTCAGAAATGTGACAAAACAACAAAGGCTTTATTTATGCAATGCATTAATGAATCACAAAGATCTCCTGAATTCGCTGACAAATGGAATGCTTGTGAACTGGTCAAACCAACGTATTCCACATCATTCATGCCAGACATCTGTAAGAACGCAGGAGTACAGCACTATACTGGTCAATCACTCTGTGCAACAGCAATTCAAGCTATGAGTAATGCTGGGTTTGCAACTAGAAATATGTTGTTCATGACCTACCACAAACGCGAGGAGTCTCTAAAATCTTACACTTGAAGACCTAGCATTGAACCAAAACAACTCGTTAGTTCAGTTTGGAAACATATGGCTAATGGTTGTCAAGCTCTGTCTGTATCAGATCCTAACACACACACCCACCCCTTCACTTCAGATCAAGGTCAGCAACCACTGAACTCACAAAGTTAACATAAAGTCCTTACTTTATGAGTGATTAGGTAAAATTAATAAATAAATACCCAACCATGATCATTTAATCCTATAGTAAAAGGGGGGTGGGGGTGGAATCTGGATTTTTAGCATAGCTTTAACAATTTTTCAGTTATATTGCTATGATTTCTGCAGTGTATCAGTTTATAGTGGTGTCTAGCACTGGAGCATCATACTGCAGACATGTAGCATTGTGTCCCACCCAGTCACATTATCTTGACACCAGGCTGACCAGTCCTAACACCACCACCCACCCCCTCTTAATGCTGAATGCCAAGCGAGACAAGTATTAGTATCATTTTTACAAGTCTCTTATGACTTGGCTGGGGTTTGAACCTGCTATCTCCTGCATCCAAGGCAAATGCTCTAACCACTAGGTCACTGGAGCGGTTCCAATTTAAAGGTAATCAATCTTACAAAATGAAATGCATTATCTGTAAAAACCAAGTAGTCACAATCTCAGCTGCCCATCTTAACTCCAGGTCTTTGAAATTTTACCTTATTTCGAAGATGCTCTGTGAGAACTTTCTGCAGTCCAGTGTACAATTTCTCTCCACTCTTTTTAATACAAACCATTGTGTAACCATTTCTGTAGAGTTCCTCGAAGCTATTGATTTCATGGAGCTTCTTGTTTAGAATTAACTCCATGGCATTTTTTAACAAGGCCCAGCTTTCAGTAGCACTCATCTGCAACACAATACAAAAGAAAATAAGATGAACCAGAAGTACCATATTATATTTAAGATGTTCATCATGTAGGCTATATTGGATTTAAATTGGTCATCATGTAGGCTATTTTGAATTTAAGATGGTCATCATGTAGGCTACATTGCATTTAAGATGGTCATTATGGATTTTATGCCGATTTAAGATGGTCATCATGTAGGCCATATTGGATTTAAGATGGTCATCATGAAGGCCATATTGAATTTAAGATGGTCATCATGATTTTGTTTGTTTTTTAGGGTATAATGCCATTTTTCAGCAAAAGATAGGCTATACATGGCGGCCAGTATTATTGGTTGAGGAAGAACCAGGGAAAACCCCAGAAAGAACCACCAACCCACGAGAAGCTACTGGCAAGCTTTCTCACATAACTGCATTAGTCGAATCTTAGACTCAGACCCCCGCAGACAAAGGTGAGATGGCAGTGATCTGTAACGGACAGTGTTTTAGACCACTCAGCCACTCTGGGCCCATGGTCATCATGTAGGCCATATTGGATTTAAGATGGTCATGATGGAGGCTATTTTGAATTTAAGATGGTCATCATCGATTCTATGTTGATTTAAGATGGTCATCATGTAGACCATATTAGATTTAAGATGGTCATCATGTAGACCATATTGGATTTAAGATGGTCATCATGTAGGCCATATTGGATTTACAATGGTCATCATGGAGACCATATTGAATTTAAGATGGTCATCATGGATTCTATGTTGATTTAAGATGGTCATCATGTAGACCATATTGGATTTAAGATGGTCATCATGTAGACCATATTGGATTTAAGATGGGTCATCATGTAGGCCATATTGGATTTAAGATGGTCATCATGTAGGCCATATTGGATTTAAGATAGTCATCATGTAGACCATATTGGATTTAAGATGGTCATGATGGAGGCCTGGCTATATTGGATTTAAATTGGTCATCATGGAGGACAAACTGAATTGAAGATGGTCATCATGTAGGCCATATTATATTTAAGATGGTCATCATGGAGGACAAACTGAATTTAAGATGGTCATCATGGATTCTATGTTGATTTAAGATGGTCATCATGTAGACCATATTGGATTTAAGATGGTCATCATGTAGGCCATATTGGATTTAAGATGGTCATCATGTAGGCCATATTGGATTTACAATGGTCATCATGGAGACCATATTGAATTTAAGATGGTCATCATGGATTCTATGTTGATTTAAGATGGTCATCATGTAGACCATATTGGATTTAAGATGGTCATCATGTAAACCATATTGGATTTAAGATGGTCATCATGTAGGCCATATTGGATTTAAGATGGTCATCATGTAGGCCATATTGGATTTAAGATAGTCATTATGTAGGCCATATTGGATTTAAGATGGTCATGATGGAGGCCTGGCTATATTGGATTTAAATTGGTCATCATGGATGACAAACTGAATTTAAGATGGTCATCATGGAGGACAAACTGAATTTAAGATGGTCATCATGTAGGCCATATTATATTTAAGATGGTCATCATGGAGGACAAGCTGAATTTAAGATGATCATGATGGAGGCTATATTGGATTTAAGATGGTCATCATGTAGGCCATATTGGATTTACAATGGTCATCATGGAGACCATATTGAATTTAAGATGGTCATCATGGATTCTATGTTGATTTAAGATGGTCATCATGTAGACCATATTGGATTTAAGATGGTCATCATGTAGACCATATTGGATTTAAGATGGTCATCATGTAGGCCATATTGGATTTAAGATGGTCATCATGTAGGCCATATTGGATTTAAGATAGTCATTATGTAGGCCATATTGGATTTAAGATGGTCATGATGGAGGCCTGGCTATATTGGATTTAAATTGGTCATCATGGAGGACAAACTGAATTTAAGATGGTCATCATGGAGGACAAACTGAATTTAAGATGGTCATCATGTAGGCCATATTATATTTAAGATGGTCATCATGGAGGACAAGCTGAATTTAAGATGATCATGATGGAGGCTATATTGGATTTAAGATGGTCATCATGTAGGCCATATTGGATTTACAATTGGTCATAATGGAGACCATATTGAATTTAAGATGGTCATCATGGAGGCCAAACTGAATTTAAGATGGTCATCATACAGGCCATATTATATTTAAGATGGTCATAATGGATGCTATATTGGATTTAATTTGGTCATCATGGAGGACAAACTGAATTTAAGATGGTCATCATGAAGGCCATATTTGATTTATAATGGGCATCATGGAGACCATATTGAATTTAAAATAGCCATGATGGAGGCTATAATGGATTCAAAATGGTCACAAAAATAAGACAATTCGACCAAACTTGAAAGATAAGTTCAACCCAACTCAAAAGACAATTCGACCATTCTTAACAATAGATTTAACAAGTTCTTTTTCTTCAACGAACAAGTAGATACTGTTTAAGATACCAGTATATATAATTTAAGTAGGATAAAATGTTTTAGATGATTTTTAAAGGTTGTAAAATAGAATAGGTTTTAGGAGAAAAAAATGAACAAATTTAAACAAAAAAAAACAATTTTGATATTCTTTAAAAGAAAAAAATCATTTTGTAACATACATATATATGAGAGAAAACAGTAACTGACATATCTTGCGCATTCTAATTAAAATATTTATAGACATTAATTTTTATTTTATGCTAAAATCTTGTATGCACAACAAGTCTTCCCATCAAATTATCAATATTGATTGATAAAACAATTATGCTTAATAGATAATACAAATAGATTTGTACAATATTCATTTATAAAGAATAATGCTAAGCATTTTATCCCTGTTCATTTAGTTGCTGCAATAGGAAGCTCTTACCAGTTGTTTGTTTTTTTTTTTTTTTCAAGTTGATGTCTACAAGTCTTAGTGTGTGTGCATGTAAACTGAAGTACCTGTATGTATGTATGTATCAGCAATCTAGTTCCTCCATTATTCCAATTAAATTAGAAAAGAATGGACTGATTATTAGTCTTAACTATGGTACAAATTACATTTATTCCCTTATAAGTTGCTATTTACATTTTTAAAAATGAACAGACTTGCAAAGACTATGTACATTTGAAGGCGTGTGTCCGTGTGTGTATAAATTCTTGTTATGAATGAATTTCCATTTATGCACAAGAAAAATTATTTCTGGAAAGTTTCATGCATGAAATTGTTTTGATTTCTCTTCTTCATAATTAAATAATTATGCAGGCTGTGTACTTGTAATTAAAAATTGGTTGTGTTATAATGTCAATTTGAAATTCAACATCATTGAAAAAGTGTTTCTTTCAAAGTACAAGAGTCTGTCAATAATGGACTATATGAAAAATCACTATATTGCATTTTTGGATATTCATAATCAATCCACTATATGTTCCTAATCATTTAATAAAAATTAAATAAATGATTATTAAAGAAAATCAGGGAAATAAATGTATACATAAGAAAAAGAATCCTTTGAAGCTAAAATATGGCACCATTTGATAGTAGTTGTAGTAGTAGTAGGGCATAATGCCATTTTTCAGCACACAATAAGCTATACATGGCGGTCAGTATTAATAGTGGAGGAAGAACCTTGGAAAACCCCTGTAAAGAACCACCAAAGTATGCGAAGCTACTAGCAAGCTTTCTCACATACCCACATTAGCCGAATCTGAGACTCGAACCCACGCAGACAAAAGTGAGATGGCAGTTATCCTTAATGGACAGCACTTTAAACCACTCAGTCACTCAGGGCCCCTTTTTTGATAGTAATATTTACCACTGAATATATATAAGAACTTTAGGGATAAAGACCCAAAATGATATGATGACCTTAGATTGACCTTTCACAGTAATGATGTAAATAAATACAGGTTGAATAAGTGGGAGTAAAAACAAAAACAGAAATTAAAACATTTGTAATAATTTTATCTTTTATTTCTTTCTTGCTTCTTTTTATTTTGAAGAATCATTTGATATAAATAACAAACTGTTGCCCGTCCATTTCTCTTGACAATAAATATATTTAATCTGACAGCTTCTGTTTGTGCTGTAACAAAAGCATGCTGACCATAATGCACAATGCCCTCATGTGCTGCATGCTTAAAACATATGAACCATACACTCACTCTTTCTCTCTCTTTATACATATATATGAAAAACAAAATAAATCTTAAAAAGACAAAGGTAACCTCCCTTTATTTCATACATTACATGTATTATTTCCCAAAAGATTAAAAGATCATTAATTTACATGCCTGAATTTTGATCTATATGGTAATATATAAATATAAAAACTGTCCCAAGAACTTGTTGTCTTAGTTAACATATGTATAAACCTGTATATAGTATCCATTTGTGCAAAGAACAAAGCAAACTTTTTTTAAATTTCTCTTTTTTCTTGAAACTTTTGTCATAGTACTGTTGCATTGTTAGATATCAAACTGTCTTTGCAGTTGGACCATATATATATATATATATATATATGTGTGTGTGTGTGTGTGTGTGTGTGTGTGTGTGATAATGTGGTCTTTCTTTGTATAGCACATAATCTTATGAAGCTTTAAGGGATGATTTACAACATCAATAATGTGACTACAATAAAGTGACTACAATAGTGACTACAATAAAGAAAAGACCATGAAATTTGAAGAAATACTACTTTTTAAAACTATTGTCAGTTGTATTGTTGAGTTGGGCCGAACTGTCTTTCGAGTTGGGCCGAAATGTTTTTTTTTTCAGTCCAAGTTTGGCCGAATTTTCTCGATTACCATGGCGTTTGGGTTCACGGTTTTATATTCGTCTGCATTTATATTGCAAAACAGGCTCTTCAAGAACCTTTAGTTCTACGATGTAGACGTCTGAATGCTTAAAACATAAATATGTGCGTCGAGATCTGATTTTGTAGGACTACAAATGCATTATACTGTCTTAACCAGATATACTCCTAATATTAATAATTACATTTAATATTGTTCCCGTATTTCTTTATTCTTCAAAGCAGACACTAGTAAACTAGAAAGAACGATACTGAGTAAAAAAAATGAAAAACATGTAAACCTTGCGATATGGTGAAATCGGCACCTGCAAGATGGATGCTGGCTTTCATCACTGTTGTCTAATCTTAATTTTGCAAAACAGAGAAGTATCATTATCAACAACGTGGTATTTCGTTGTTTTAAATGAAACTCGTGATCTCTCTTTTTAAACTTACCGAGAAAGCTCCATATTTATCGGCCTTCCTTCTACGATTCAAATTCATCGTTAAACTCCGAATCAAATTAATTAGTGATTCTAGTACAAATTCTTTGTCCTAGACGAACACAACTCGGCCTGGGCCGATTTTCGGTCGAGATATTTCGGTCTGCTTGCCTATGGGGATAAAATGTGCAGCTTTAATAGTAATGTTTTAATTGCAATATACTGGTACATTCATAATTATGTTTGAATAGTGATTGATGTATTAACTGGGATATTGAATTACTAAATAATTCTGGATATCCTAAGTTACTGAAATAACTTTCAAAGTTACAACGTAAGGGATGGCACAAGGGAAATAACTCTTTGCAACTGACGTAACATGGTTTTCTATATAATCTACCATTATCTGCAAATGCCGTTTTTGTACCCGCGTATCAAATTATTATTGAACATGAGCAACGCATTTTTTCAACAAATAATTATTAAATATGAAGCATGATTTCATGAACAACAATACATAAGAAATGGTTATAACACAAAATAGAATACTTGCGTAACTATCACTGGCCCTCCCAGCAAAATATTTGTGCCCCCCCCCCCCTTACTGTTTATTCAGTTTTTAATTTTTCCTGGTTATGCCAGGACCCTAACACGACTGGGCCCCACAGCACGGCTGTGCCTGCTACTAAGGTAGTTATGCCACTTAGTGTAATATTAATTAACAAAATGAATGAAATCATAGCAACATTTTGATATTGTTTATTACGATCAAATAAAAACAACTTATAAAGATATTCCAAAATAAATGACTTGACCAGACAACATTTATTTTTTACTGGATCAGTCAGGTAACATTGTAAAAATATTTGTCTAGCTCAGTTTTAGTATAAACATACTGGCAGAATAAATAGCTTGTCAAAACTCAATGCTAACATTGAAATGAACAATATAATACCAAGGTTTTTATATTATTTTTGTGTTACAGAATGAAACTGTGAAAATCTCTTTTATAATTATATATCAAAATATCTCGTCTTTTAACCTGCATGTTCCCATCATCGCTGCCATCTTAACATTATATGTTCGCGTATCACCAGCGCTATAATTGCTAACCCATTCAATTCAGCCCGTTAATTTTCTTATGCGTTATAATGATCATCTTTTGCAAGTGAAAACCATAAACCCGAATTTGATTAATTAAGTATGGTATTTACTTTGCTTCAGATAAAGTGAACCCCTTAAGCCCCATTTGTTTTATAAATGAAACAGTGTTTACAGGGTTAAGTTACAAATTGCTGACATTTTATTGTAGTTTGTTCATATATCCTGCTGAAACATGGTAGCTGAAACAGATCATGTTTTTGTTTTGCCTAGATTTGTTTGGGGATTTTTTGTTGGGTGAGGGGGGTCTTTTTTGTTGGGGGTGGGTAATTGTTTATTTTTAACAGTACAAAAGTGTTAAAACACACAGCAGATAACGAAAAAAACAAACACCTCAAATTAAATGCCCTTTTCTGTATTAAAAAACCCCAAATAAACCCAAAGGTACTTTATGCGTCTTTCATATAACAAAGATCTAGTGGCAATCACTTTCAAACAGTCATCCATTTCATTGGCTACTCTTCTTTTACAATTGCTATTATTATTATTATTATTATTATTAATTATTATTATTGTTAGTATTAATAATAATTAATATTAATTATGATTATTATTGTTATTATTATCATTAATTATTATTATTAATAATTATTATTGTAAGTATTAATATTAATTATGATTGTTATTTTTATTATTAATAATAATTATTATTGTTATTATTATTATTATTATTATTTGGACATATTGCATGACTTTATTTGTGATGCTCACATTAAAATATGCTGAGACATTTATAATAATGTTTGAATACTAATGATAATACTGATAGATGTATGAAACAACTCTAGTTAATTGTCACACTCTGTTATTGCCCAAAAGAGTAAACAATAATATCAAATATGAAATTAATGGAGGGAATAACAGATTTCTGAGCCGAGATACAGAATAGAACAACATGAGCCCCGTATGTAAAACAATTTAATAAATTATAAAAATAGAATGAAGTCGAACATAACATTTGAATGATTTGCTTCCGCTCGGAAAGTTACAAAATTATGTGAAATTCAATTCGTCTTATGCTGCGCAGGAGGCCTAGTGGTTAGAGCATTCGCCTCGGATGAGGCAGGTCATGTGGGTTTGATCCCTGGGTGAGTCATACAAAGGGCTTACAAAAATGTTACTAACAGCTGCCGATCTTGGCGCTCAGAATTAAGAAGCTAGGTTAGTGTCAGGACTTATTGGCCTGGTGTCAGGATAATGTGACTGCGGGGACATCATGCTACATGTCTGCAGCATGATGCTCCAGTGCTAGACATCATTATAAACTGCCATACTGCAGACATGGATTTTTTAAAAAAGTTACATTAAAAATCCAAATAACACAACTAGTCGTATTGATAGGAAAAATTGTATCATATGATCGAGTGACTAGATCGAACTAAAATTAATGGTATGACAACATTACCTGTTGTTTCCAGCCTTTCCCAAATCACTGCTAATGATAGGCCAGAGTTCTCTCTCTCTCCCTCTCTCTCAGTTATAGACTGTGCTCTTTTCTTACAGATAGAGCTACTTCCTTTAAAATAAAAAAATATGGTACCCAACCCAAATACATGTCCTTTTTCTTATCTTCTGGGATCAACCAATATTCTTTCTTACTTTGGATATCGCCTATAGAAATTTAAGAGAACTAGGTATGGTCATTTCATACCTAAAAAACAATTACATCATATTAACATTTCGCACCTAATATACAAATTCCGCACCTAATACACACACACACACACGTCCTTTCAGATATAATTACTGTCCTTATTACGACTCTATGGTCTTAAAAAAGTAATAGCAAAGACTTAGAAGCAGCAAGCTTTGTAAAATTTAGCAAATAATTTATTTTCTTAGATTACAAAGTGAAAACTTAGAAAAGGAACTTGCGGTATTGCAAATTCTATTGTAAATATATATATATATATATATATGACAACATCACACTGGGAAAATAACAGGTCTATATATATGGCATTTTCATGAACTTTTTGTGAAATTCAATAGTGTACTGAAATTTAAATTCTTTTCCAGTAGATATAACAATTTTATTAAGAGGCAGAATAGAAGCTCAGTATCAACAGAGCCGGGTATGGTAAAGTGTTGGAGAAGGGGTTCAGAATTTCAAAAGAACCCTGACTTTCCTGAAAAGGACACCAAAGCAAAATTATATGAGCTTATTTACTAAAAGTGTGCATATTACCCAAATATAAAACTATGAATAAGTCAATTTTCTTCACAGAATAGATTGGCAACGATGGAATTACTTTGGCCTTCACATAGCAATGCAAGCACTCCTGCAAAATTGTGTGATATTCAACTTAGTGCACATATCTGTCTTCATAAAAAAAACTTTAGCCTTCAACTGCTTCTTGACATTTGTCATTTTACAAGCAAAGCTCTTGAACTGTTCATTACAAGGTAATTGTATAAATCTTCTATTCTGAACCATGGCAAATGAATCAAATCACTATCCCATAAGCCATTTAAAATCCATTTATCCGGAATATTTTCTCCCTGACATGTGTGTACCTCTATCTCTTAAATAAATCTTCAATTCACGAACTGATAGCTTGTAAATAGAGCACGGGTCAATGATTCATTTACTAGACATCATTTCATCAGACTTTTTGCTCACCAGATGTAGATTTAACAAATAACAATAACTCCCACAAGGGAGATAACAACCCTTATTAAACAGGTATATATCACCAATAACTAATTTCTAGAAAAAACAAGATCATATAGTTCTTGACATTACTTAAAGTCACAATTAGCATTCTCTAAAAACAACTATCACCTATGGAAATTTCATTTTAGAAGACTTATAATATTTACAAAATGGCATGCTATTGATAAATATAAGTCTAATACTAAAATAATATAATGTAAAATGTTTAGCAAATAGGTAGATCCTGTGATTCATGTGGAATTTCCGAAGTTCTAAACTCTTTCTTTGATTCAGTGTATCATTTTTATAAAATATTTCACATTATTATTCCATTCCAAAAGAGTTGGTGGCTTAAAATGCACCAAATTCATAAACAACCACTAAAACATTGGAAAGCTTTGTCATATTTAAAACACCCTTGCGAATGTCACTATTCATACAAGAAATAGTGAGAACAATTGGTATAATGCCATGTTAGAGACAAAATGAGAATTAATGTCCTCTTAGATATGAATATAAGCTCCACTACATCATCCAGCCCTCTAAAAAAATAATTAATTTTTTTCCTATATTATATATACATGGGGCAATAACTTGATACATTACCACCTAATGCCATGGACAGATGGCTAAGCCGAACATTTACAGTTGACTCCGGTTAACTGCACACCCACAGGCCCGTCATGAGACCGTGCAGTTAATCGGAGTGTGCAGTTAACCGAAGTACAGTACAATACAGCTTTAAATCAGCACTGCACGAATATATGTGAAGAATAAATTTAAACAATGATTATAATCCACTCTTTCAACTTTTACTTAAATGTTAAGCTTGTTTTCCTTCCTCCAAACACAATTTCACTAATTCAACCAATGGATCATGGAATTATAGCGAATTCCAAGAAATTCATACGATGACTTTCTGATCATCTGACAGCAACCTATTCTTGGTGACTAAACTGGCTTGTGTCACAAGGACCGCTGAGACATCTGATCAAAACTGAAGAAAGGCTGGGTCAACAGAGAGGGCATGCCACTCACTGACTCTGCATGCCAAAGCTAAAGCTATCAGGGATCAGGTTCTAAATGAAAGGAGCTTCAAAGATGTCCGCACTAAAGGCCAGAATTTGTCTTAAGTCAGCTATGTCAGAATTCAGGAAAGATTCAATTTGGGAAAATAGTGTGTGATTTTGGCATATGCAAGTCAAAAGTTGGTCTACAGTATGATATGTCTCTGTTATGACTAATATCCTCACCACCATGATGATCATCAGTGCCAACAGTTTCTCCCGGAATAGCAAGAGAATAAATTTCAACTACTTGTGGAATTTAGTCAAAAGGATGGTGCTAGTGATTATTCATCACTTTCCCTCATAAGCCTTTAAAGGGAAGAGCCTTTCTCGTTGTGTAATTCATTCCACAATCGAAGGGTTGAATTTTTATGTGGTGATTCTCTTCTGACAAGAGCCAAGCATGATGGAGCAGACATTCTGGGAATGGAATGGAACACAGGGGTTCAAAGCTGTTTGGGCTGTGATCTTCCTGGAATGTTCATCGCTAGATCAAAAAAGATTGATGTCCAGAATTAGTTCATTAGGACTGGTGCAATCAAAGTCAGTTTGTGATTCTGGCCCATCAATTTCCATATATTTGTTGGAAATAAGACCACTGGGGAGGTGGGGTAGGCAAAAGTCCACAGAAAATCCCAACTGACAGGTTGACAGCCCAAGCCTCTGGATCTGGTACTGGTGAAACAAAAGTAGACAGTTTGTGATTCCACCTGTAAAAAGAACGAACCATTCATTCTGGAGAATATATTCCTTACTTGACAGAGAATAGGCCAAGACATTTGGGAATATGTCTTATCTGGATGTCGATATTACAATGTGCACATCAACAGAGGAATTCCACGAACAGAATGCTGAGTCAGCATGATTTGGTACTGCCCTGTTTGATGAGGTACGTCAATGCCGCCAAGCTGAATGAGCAGCAGAGGGGGCGAATCAGACAACTTTTTTTTGTTTTTATTTTTGATTATACCCCCTCCAAATAACACTTGACCCTTCTCGCGAAAAAATAAGTCTCTGACCCTTGTTTGAAAACATTCGCGTCGCAACGTCGTTGTCACTCACCCTCTCTGCTGCTAGAACTTTCAGTTGGGGTTAACCGAATATTTGATCCAGTCCTTACTACGACGAAAATCTTTTCAGGATTTCACAAATAGACTAATTTGTAAAACCTCCTCTTGTAAATCAATCAGATTATTAGACTGGTCAGTGAGTTTGAAATTAATTCTGGTTAATGAATTATTATGACATCGCATATAGACTGGATTCACCGGAGACTCAATTATTAAAAACCCTGGAGGGGCTGTTGGTGCAAATGAATACAAAATATATCCTTGCTGAGCTTGATTTGATCGTTCTAGATTAATTTGATAGCTTCCTTCGATCACATCACATACTAAATTGAGCGCAATCACCGTTGAAATATTCACATTGAACGGAGCAATATGCCTGCCACCACCATCTGGGTCATTATTATGTTTGAGGATAGTTGTTTGTGGTTGTGATGGTGTTTTTTTCCACGTATCATGGATTTTTTTGAAACCTTCATCGATGGCATCATCGAGAGATTTTTGTAGTTCTGAGATATTATATCCTGGAAGTTTGAATGTTGGAATATCTCCTATGCGGATCCTATATTCTATTGCAAATAAATCTCTTGTTTTAGGACTACTGTCACCTAATACTTCTTGAATAATTTGTGAATGAAATGTTTCCATGTCATTGATGATTTTGTTACATGTTTCTACGACACTGATAAATTCATCTCGGGTGAGAGTGCCGGATCTAAGAGATATAAACAACAACGAAATATCGTTATTGAAAGCTGTGAAATTTTCAGTGATTTTATCCCGGTTAGCAAGATGATGAATAAGTCGTACTCTTTCATCATATTCTACTCTAATGAAAAAATATGACTTATCATAATCTTTATAACTCCTTACTGGATTATCAGATTTTGTCCTGTCTGTGATATAATCGGTTTTTTGTGGTTCTGGTAATTTAACGGTTTTTCCTCCGGGTGGTAATTCAGGCCATCCTAGTACTGTTCTTATTGAGCTTTGATAGATATCTACGACATAACCCTCTGTGCTTATTTCAATGGCAGATGATAGTGTCGGCACATGAACTGTTATAGCTATTTTTGATTCTTTTCCAGTAATCGATTTTATTCTACGCGCGAATTCATCATTGATTTGTTCAATTTGATATGATCCGGTTGGTATGGAAACAACGTTCCAGTCTGGGGTACCGTCGGGTTTATTCTTATTTGCAAATACCAGTGAATTATTCGGTTGTTGACCACCAAATGGTTTTGACCTAATATTTGGCCAGCTGTGGTATACTCGTAATTTTGCTAGCGCGATTTCCTTCACTGGGACCGGAGAGGGGAAATTCACACTGAATTCTGGATTCGTTGAGGTTATTGAGATCATGCTTGTTTGTACTGGTTTTGTGTTCTCCACTATTTGTTGAAGTAATTCCATCTGTGTTGTCATTGTTATTATACTCATGTTGTATTTCTAATTTTGACATCGCAGAATCATATATATCTACCATCGCTGAAAACTCACTCTCTGATATAATTGTATCATCGAGCGATGACGATATCAATGAGGATAATTGCGAGTATGCAGTGGACACAACATGAAATTGAATTATGTAGTCTTGTAGTTTCCGTTGGCTGCATGATGATATTTTTTTTGTGATTATTGAAATTATTCCAGCGATTGTTGTTGCCGCAGAAATGCAAATTGGAACAGCTATCGGAGCCATCATTGTCACTGAAGACAGTATAATACCAGCTCCGGTGATTACACCACTCACAGCGTACACAGTAACATCAATTGCGGTAATTCTCCTGCGATATTTTTTAATTTTCAATTCATACTCCTCAGACAGGGTTTTGAGTCTAGTTTGATATTCTCTGACCTGATCATAGCGATATTGCGATGATGAAATCATTTTTTATTTTAACAACGCTATCGTTTTCAATTACGATTTACTTAAATTCGCTACGAATTCCACATACCACGTTGTTGAGACCCTAACCAAATCTTTATCAGTAGATGTAATTGTAAACTTTTCAGTTCTATCCTTGTCGATGATCGTTGAAATCGTATTATTGACCCCGGATGAACTGGACGATGAAATATTAAATTGAGACAATGGTGTTACTAGTGTTAATCGATAAATACCCTTAACGGTTGCAGTGATATCTAATTTGTTGTTTGTAGGTGACCACTCCAATGATCCGTGTTGGATCGTGTATACCAAGTTGTTGGTTTTCTCATGAGGAATTTTTGTTTTTTCAATGGTTGTTATCATCCTCGAAAGATCACCTTTGACGGCTTCGATGAAGTTTTTCGTCTCATCGATGGATTTTTTAATATCAGGGAGTTTTAGTTCAATTTTATCGAATGCAGTTCCAATAAATTTATCAATGATATTTCTACGAAATGCGGTAAACTGTTTTATGTGTTCTTCGGTTTTAGATTGAAGTGTTGCTAGTTCTAACGCAGAATCGTTGAGAGTTTTAAATCGATCTGTAATCGTCGAAAAAAGTACACCCGGTTTGAGTTTACCCTGATCGGAAAATAACGCGATAGTATCCTCGATTGCATTTTGTTGTTTAACCAAAATATCATCCAGAGAAATATTACTGGTTTTCAATTTACCCTGATCGGAAAATAACGCAACGGTGTTCTCGATTGCGTTTTGTTGTTTAACCAAAATATCATCCAGAGAAATATTACTGGTTTTCAATTTACCCTGATCGGAAAATAACGCAACGGTATCCTCGATTGCATTTTGTTGTTTAACTAAAATATCATCCAGAGAAATATTACTGGTTTTCAATTTACCTTGATCGGAAAATAACGCGATAGTATCCTCGATTGCATTTTGTTGTTTAACCAAAATATCATCCAGAGAAATATTACTGGATTTCAATTTACCCTGTTTGTCTTGAAATACAACTATTTCATTCGGGTCAACACTTGTTAAGTTCAACGTCTCAGCGATTTCATCTTTAATTTTTTTTTGTATATCCTTGATAGAATCAGGAGTTGCAGTGTCATCGGGTTTGGGTTTCAGAGGTCTTCCCCAAATATCAATCATGATATTTTATATATCTCTCTCTAAAAAGCGATTACTAGTGTAGTCATTTACGACAATGTGTGGTGGTTTTCTAGATGCTGAAATAGCGTCAAGGACATTTAATACTTCACTGCCGCATATTGGTGGGTCATTGATTTGTTGTGTTGGTAGCGTAGAATACCAAGTTTTCATTGGAAATTGTTTTATATAACGCATAAACTCTTTTGGTGGGGCTAATCCATATGAATCAAAATAGACAATCCCACGTGGATCAATAGCGTATGCAACCCAGTGAGTTCCAGGTCCGGTGCTGTTATCGAGATTAATAATACCTGTTTCAGTTTTGTTTGGTTGATGTGGTAATTGATCTTTCATAAAAACACCTCTGAAATTTTTAATCACTAGTTTTTTAGCAGCATCCATTAAATCAAAATTGGACATTGGAACCATAGATTTCTGAATTAATAAACCGTTCCTGGTAGTCTCAGGCCTGATCCGTGAACGGATCTCCCGCTGTACCATGAATACGGGGTTCCTGGTAGTCTTAGACCCTTTCCGCTGTACCATGAATACGGGGTTCCTGGTAGTCTTAGACCCTTTCCGCTGTACCATGAATATGGGGTTCCTGGTAGTCTTAGACCCTTTCCCTTTTTTTTATACCCTTGACCTTTCTTCGGTTCATATGATTCAGAAATGCTCTGTACCGCTTTTGTTCCCAAGCCTCCAACTACCCCCAATGCGGCCGCTTTTGCTACTGCTGGGGCTGCTGCCACAACCAATGCTGGTATTGCAGCAAACAACGGAAATATACCACCTGTTTTTATCATATTTTTGATAGCAGACGCAGAAAGAGTAATCTGAACACCTTTTTTATCCTTGAAAGCATCATTGAAATGTTTCACTTGACGAGTTGTCAGCGATAATTTATTTGCCCCACCATTCATTTGATTAGGTTTCAACGTGATTGTGGTTCCACATTGTTTAGCGGATTTTGATTGCAATTTTTTTAACTGACCAGGTGTCAATGACACATTGATATTACTATATGACATTATACAAATACAGATTGATTCTAAATCGTAAAACGATTCAATGGAAATATCCTTCGGATTTTCAATTACATATTTTCCACTGGTGCATCTACCACTCTCATTCTTCCACCAACACCTTCAAGTAGCATTGATTTATCACTGAGAATGACAGCAACCGCTCTATAATTCGGGATAAGGATAGAAGGTACCCCACCAACTGGTGGACCAACAGGACGGGTTACACGGGCTCTAAAGTGTATATCAACGACAGATTGTCTCATCAAATCAAGATGTTCCAATGAAAAGTAATAAATCGGATAGAGGCTTTTAAAATCCAATTGTGATATTTGCAAACCGGTATCCACATTTTGATCACGTGCCATAAATGACAACAGGTTATGATAGACACGTGCAATATGATTCTGACCGTAATCAAGTTGTATATCCTCGGATGGTTCCTGCTGTCCGTTTATTCTCAGCGAGACTTCACTAACACCTAACTGATCAAATATCATATGACTTCGTTCTTGATTACCAACTCGCGCAGCATTCTGTAACGCAATAAATATATGACGTGGAGCTGAAACCCCTTGTTTTGATGCCAGGTGCCATGTGAATGTACCATCAACACTGTCTTGTTTAATATCCGTGGTCACTGATAACCAACTTAACAACGACTTTCCTCCTTGGTCCATAAATGATAGTAGTCGCTGTTCGTCTGTGATTGATGGAGTTAACACTGGCATCCATAATGATAGTTTTGTTAAAATGACTTTACCGGCAGCAACCCCAGCATTACGCCAGATTGCATCATCATCAGTACCCTTTCGTACAAGCGCTATTGTGTGTTTGGCTCCATAAATAACTTTTCTAACATTTCTACAGAATCCAAATATATGATGCAGTGGAATCGCACATGAAAATCGTCGACGCTGCCCATGCAACGTTGCTACGCGTGTTGCAAATCCTAAATTGAGATTACCATTAACGCCTCCGAGAATATCAAACGCAGCTCCGGGTCTAGTTCGACGTTCTGGATTAGCTGCTTCTTGTTGATTGTTTTCTGCAGTACCCTGTGCTGTTAACACTTTAATGAATTGAAGGTGATCAGCGTTATCAGTAGTATCCTTTGCAAACATCATAGATGTACCCGCTGATCTTGTATAATCATCAGAATATCTTGCTAACCCTATGATTGTTGTGGCCATATCAACTTCACGGTCAATGGATTCAATTTCTTTTCCATCAATGAGATATCTAGCGCTTTCAAATAACGCCATGATGCCGTTATGAACAAAACCAACTCGGACATTTGAGTTATTGTCATATGGGGTATCAGCTGCAACATTTGTTACAAGTTCTCCTTCTACTTCAATAAATGCCTCACACGGTAGAAAATATTTACTGGTATCATGAACTTGAAGTTCAATTCGCGATCGGAGATCTGGTTGTACTGCGTGATAAGAATAAAATTGATAATCGCGTACAGAATCATCTTTACGCACTGGGGCGTCTATATCAAATGCTGGATCAGATGATTTTTTGAACATTTTATTCTATTTATCAGAGTCTAAATCGGATTTTCCATTTCATCGTGAAAAACGCTAGCGTTTTCGTCGTGGTTTTTTAAGGCCACTTCCTGCTATCATGTTTGCAATATTGCTTTGGTCCCCTTGATTTACCATCGACGCTAGTTTTTCATCTACTGCGTTATTTATAATTTTACTAACACTTGCAGGCATTTCTTCTGTAGACGGTAACGGTTTCTTTTTTCGCCCCACTAATGATGTTATTTTATCCTTCGCAGTTGAAAACGCTTTCCCGGCAAGATCTCCAACAGTACTAATACCCTTATCACGAATAACATCAATGGCTTTCATTCCAAGTTGTTTAGCTAACGGCATCACTTTTGGGGCCGTTCTTGAAAAGAATCCTAAAATGGTCTTGCCGAGGCCATCTCCGTAGTATGCTCTATAAACTGGAAACCGTGAATTAACTACATAGACGAGGGTTGGTTTATCATGATTGTAATGGATGATCATTATTATAAAAACAATAGTGTTTTCAATTGTTATTTAATCACTATGATACCCATTTGCTAACTCGTCAATGAAATCTCGATAGGTTTTGATATCCATGATACCACCGGCAAATAATCGTCTACAAATATCAGCTGCTTCATTAATTATTTCTGGAGAGTTATTTCCAGCTCGGAACCCTCCTACAAGAACATCTAATCGTGATATATCATTGATAACACTATCAGGACAAGTGTTTCCAATCCTTGGATTTCCTAATCCACTTCCGCTATAACCAGCTGCTTCATCTAGTTTGTCTGTATCCGTGGTTTGTAAATAATCAAGAGTATCATCATCATCATCATCAGGTGGTAGTTGTTGTTTTTTAGGTGAAAAAGATATTTTCTTTGCAGGTTGCTGTCGCTTTCTTTGCAATCTTGGCGGTTTTTGTTGTTGTTTAAACTCTTCGTATTGATTATACACGTGATCCACCATCCTGATATATTCAATGTATGATGCACTATCTGTCTTTTTTTTACTTTTTCCAGTTTTGATTTTATAGAATATATCAGCCCAGTGAGTGAAATTCTTAACAAACTTATGATGTTCTGGTTTCAACATTTTTTTTCTGTCTTCATAGGACGTAACAACAAGCGTAGGAATTTCTGTTGGATCAGTCTCATCAATTGCTGCTAACCCTTCTTCGTTAAATCTCATGCGTAAATCATCTACTGTTCTCTTTGATTCTATTTGTTTTGTTTGTTCAGTTTTCACTGCTATTTTTTCAAGTTCACCAATAACAGATTTCCCCGTCTCGGGACTATCTCCCAGTAAAGCACGCTCTACTCCTTTCGTTGCTGTGGTTACTGGTTTAAACAACTCTTCAGACCCCAGAGCAAAATCAGTTTGTAAACTCTGTCGTTGTTGCAGTTTATTTCTTACAGAGTCGCGAATTGGTATAAATTTCTTAATTGCATCTAGTCGCTCACGAGCCAATCGGGTCGTTAATGCTTCATTGACCATTATTTGAAATCAGAAACCATTTTTCAATTGTAAAACAATTTTTCCCATCGATGATTCCATCCTTAACGGTCCAATTTTTTATTGCTGTGAAATATTTTTATTTTTTATCCATTGATTTTGCCTGTTTTGGTGCCATTTTGGTGGTTTTCAGTTGAAAATCTCAAAGAGATTTTACAGTCAAGTAGTCGATTTTACATGGGATTTTCCATAAGGAAAAGCTGTTAAAACTCATTTTTGATGATTTTTAGCCATTTTTCATCAATTTTTGCCTGTTTTCAGTGATGTTTAGTCATTTTTCATCGATTTTCATCAAAAAACCTCGTAGGGTCAAGTAGTCGATTTTGCATTGGATTTTCCATAGAGAAAAGTTCTTAAAAGAACTTTCAAAGCTGTTAGGATTCTATTTTATTTTCGCAGTGTGAAATATTTTCACTGATTCAATCAAAAATGACAAAAAAAAATGAAAATCTCAAGGAGATTTTACTGTCTGACAAAATCTTTTGAGGGGGCCGGTCAATCAAAATAGTTCATTTTCTTGAATTAACGCTCGTAAGTTTCTAATTTTAGAATTAACTTCCTTTTTCAATTCATATTCGTTACCCAATTCTTTTCGTATTCCTTCCACGATAGTATATAACGGAACAAACACATCTACTTCACTGGAAAATGCAAGAGAGTCTCGAATAGAATTTTGAATTTTTTTGATGAGTGCATATTTCTTTGGCAACATATACTTGTTAGTGCTAACTCCGTATTCTATATCCTGAAAATCCGACTTGATTTGATCAGGATTTAACCCATCTGACAATCTAATATTCTGATTTTTCAATTTTGCAATTTCAACTATGATGCTATTCATAATTTCAGAATTCATATATGATAATACATATTTCTAATTCATTTTTCAAAAATAAAAGAGCCGTTAATATTTTTAAAAATTCAGTCTGTATATATAACTATCTTTTTTAAAAATTAATTCTGTATATATAAATATATTTTTTAAAAATTCAGTCTGTATATATAAATATATTTTTTAAAAATTCAGTCTGTATATATAAATATCTTTTTTAAAAATTCAGTCTGTATATATAAATATCTTTTTTAAAAATTCAGTCTGTATATATAAATATATTTTTTAAAATTAATTCTGTATATATAAATATCTTTTTTAAAAATTCAGTCTGTATATATAAATATCTTTTTTAAAAATTCAGTCTGTATATATAAATATCTTTTTTAAAATTAATTCTGTATATATAAATATATTTTTTAAAATTAATTCTGTATATATAAATATATTTTTTAAAATTCAGTCTGTATATATAAATATAAATGCAGACAAAAATAAATATCAACCATGATGAGCGATTATCAGTCATTTGGCCCCCTTGATATAGGCCGTTTTGGTTCTATTTGCATTCATTGGGTCCCTTATTAGGCCTTTGTGTCTTTCATAGGGTCCTTTGTTAGAGCATTTTTCTGTTTCTGTTTTATATCAGAATGTTTTTTTTTGTTTTTGCTCTTTGAGATATGACCCTATGACCGTTTCTATTAGCCTATAATTCATTCTGGGGTTACCCAATGTGCATCCAAACCTTTTTTTGGCCGGTAATTCATTTTGAACACCATACGGGGCTACCCAAATGTGACGGAGAGCTAATTACATCCATGGATGTTATTTATTTTAGGGCATTAATGTGTTTACACATTCAACATGCAACCCATGAAATCAAATTCATGGTTGCGTAAGTTGTCAAAAACCGACAACCCACCGCTACCGTAAATTTGATAGCATGGGTTTGCATGTTATGTGAATGTAAAAAACACAGAGGGGGGTGCCTTCCTCCCCTCAATTAAATAGAAAAAAAAAACATCCAACCGTTTCACTATCAGACAATTGTCTGCTATGGGGCGCGAACATGTGAAGAATAATTGTCTGGGTTTACAAGCCAAACACGATACCGTTAGACCACTGTTCACGTCTATAAAGAATAACGTTTTTTAACGTATATATGTTGTAACTATTCATATGGTATATAAAGGAAATTAATACATCAATCCGCAAGTATGCTATTTTATTTTCTTGAATTACTTATTAATGGTGTTTCACAGTATTTAAATGAGACAGAATATTTGACTTAAACACTAGAACAAAGAATATAATTGTTTGAAAACATGTCTTTTCTTACAAAACAATGCCCAGCGCTGAATCACAATACCCATTAAACAAGTTAACACAATCTAAGGGAGAAAGTATACACGTGTGTTATCCTGTAACGCCTGTATCTCCGGATCACATCCTATGTTATGAAATACGCATTAATCGCACGTGACACAGAATATTTGACTTAAACACTAAAAAAAAAAGAAAATATATCTTTTCCTAAAAAGAAATACCAAGCCGCTAAATCACAATGATAACTCCCTTGGTTATTATCATTTAAGAGTGGTCTCCCTTGGTGTTATAGACGGTACGCGTGTACTGTATTTTGACATACGAAAATCAAATTTTCTGATAATACCATACGGAATGCTTCATAATTAACAAGCACGGAGGGGTGAGGTCTGAATTCTTGGTTCATTTGTATAATAACACTATTTTTCTAATTCATTGTTTGGTTTAATTATAAGTCTCTGTATATAATCTTGAGCAGTCTTTATTATTTTGTCATCGTTGGGGTCAATGGCAGTATTTTTTATTTTTTTATCATAATAGCGTTTTAGTTCCCTGTATCGTTTTCCGCCGCACATAACGCATAATTGCGACCTCCCCCTGACCCCAACCCCACATTGAATACAGGGTAACGGACCTCGGCTTCCACGACGAAAGCTTTGCATATGATACCAACAGAATTCATTTCTGCATGATTTGTTACACGGTGTCACTGATCCAATCATAAGCCATTTGCAATGATTCATTATACTTAAATCTTTCATTTAAATACTTGTTTTAATTATAGTATGGAGGAGTTCGAGAGATTATCGAAAATTAAGCCTTGGAAAAGTGTTCAATTCAATCTTGATAGAGTTTCTGATACACCAAAGAATAAAATTCTTGATAGAACCTTGATTAGTAAAATCAGAGACTGTTTTAATGAATTCAAGCGTGATGGGGCAGCTCATTGTTGGTCAACATTTCGAATTGATGGTGTTGTTGACGCTACCATGAATGATGAAAAAGCAGCAGTGATAATCTCACGTCTTGGGGAAGAAAGAAATTTTTTTCGAATAAAATTCCTTATCCATGATAATGGAAAATGGATAATTAGGGACAAATACGAGCCTATTCTTAAGGACAAAAAAACTGTCACTGTGACTCAGGATTCAAAACCAGGAATTTTGACTGGACTTGATAAACCCTACTACGAAAGATCTTATCCTGTCACAGTAGTTGTTTACGGGATATATCCACTCAATGAAAAACCTGATATTTCAAAACTAGCGCCCATGAAATATTCGACAGGGCTCAATTGTGTAGCAACACGAATAATAGAACACTTCACAAATGCGTCCCGGGGAAATAAACTAACTGATCTAAGACGAAAAAAAATAACCGAATGGGAACTGACAGTGAAACAGCATGGGGCAACAATTCAAGATATAGCCAAATTAGAAACATCATTGAGATTTCCAATATCGGTAAGGACAATCACCGGAGAAGTATTATACAAATCGAAATATAAATCACAGGGAGCTCCCATTGAAATTATTGATCATAATGCACACGCGTGGTCATCTGCAGTAACAATATTCCCACGGGATAGAACCGTAAAATATCTGTTTGGAACCGAAGAGTTTTTTTCAGAGCAGAAATTATTTGATGCTATTTACCATTTGAGTAAAAACGATTCTGTGTCAGTGTGGCTATTTCATAGTACTTCAGACGAAGAATGTAGATTTGATCAGTTTGTAAGGCCCAACGGAGAATTATACCGTACTGAAGAGCTGCATAATCAAATGAAACAACTAGCTAGTGAATTTTCTCCCCAGAGTTTTGGGGGGGAAGACAACGATCAATTATTAGCAAACTGTTTTACACTTCCATCAGTTGTAGCACATTTTGCTAGGAAGAAAAACGCGTGGAAACCAACCCGAAGTGAGTTCTTATCAGATGTCAAATTGTCCTGTCTTGAATACAGCCATGGAGGATTATGGAACACAAAATACACCGCTGATACCGTTATTTCAGTTGATATGATTGCATGTTATCCAGGAAGTTTTCTTGGGTATGGAGAGTGTGAGAAATATTTCAAACGATTTGGACACCCTACACACGAAATGACCCGTGTTGCTATTAATGGACCACTGCCACATTTCGATTTAACCGGATTCGCTTGTGTAGTATCATTTGAAATGGCTGAAGGGCTTCATCCGTGTAGTTATCTTTGGATTGGTAAACACATGTCTGAAAAACACTGGATGCCAATAGTGTTATTACGGTATATGCTTGATTGTAAGATGTTAAAATCATTAATTGTCAGTGAAGCAATTATATCCTATCGAGCACAGAAATCAGTCTGGTTACCACAACCTGATCTAGAAAAAATAATTAGCGAAGAGCGAAAACTGTTTCCTGATTTTAATGAACAACAAATCATGGATTGGTCCAGACAGTTATTTGAAATCAGAAACAATGAAGCAAAAGATCTTGGACGAAGAATAATCGGTAAATTTACCCAAGGTGGCAAAGATGATAATACGAGATATTATTCACGATTGATTATAGACAATGCTGAATACGATTTTGTAATCAAAGATTTAACGAATAGGGGCTTATATGTCAATCGTAAGGACGCATTTATGTCCGATGGAACCAAATTGGGTACAATTGTTACTTACACTGATGGATACCATCAGCAGTACACATATTTGAGAGCTTCTATGCTTGGTTATGCTTCTATCAATCTGTTTTCAATGATCAATAGATTTCCTACCACCGCAGTTAGAGTTGCTACTGACTCATTTTACATAAATAGCAAAATGGCTGATTTTAAGGCTACTGGCAACGAGAATTGGGGGTCATGGAGAATTAAGAAGGAAATGCTTCATGATTATATTCCATCAGCAGATGTTACCATTGAAAATAATTACTTAGAAAGCAATCAGTGTTCAGAATTTTCTAGTGCACCACCGATTTCTGATCCAATCTGTAGATATAAAACAGTTTATTTAAACGGTTGTGGCGGGTCAGGAAAAACAACCCGGGCAATTGAGTTATTCCGTAGAAACGCTAGCGTTTCCAATCCAAACATGATTGTGCTAACACCGACTCACAGACTCGCCAGAGAGATGAAACAACGAGGGGTAAATGCCTGCACTTATCATAGTTTCCTTAGATGGAAGGGAGATAAATGGACTCCTGAGCGCATGGGAGAGAAATTTATTCCTGAAATTATCATGTGGGATGAAATAGACACAGTGTCCGAAGATGTCTTAAAAATATTTCTTGAGTGGTTGTTATTGAAGAATAAAAAAGTCGTAATGTGCGGTGATCACGGCCAACCTCCACCATTTGTCGGTGCATCCCCCCATGAATGGCTAAAGGGTTTTGTAGACTATTATGAAGAAATTGATACCGATCATAGATCACTTGATAATGAATTAAAAGAATTTAAGAAACTAATTAGATTACAACCGGATAGAATCCAGTGTGAAATAGCCCGTGAAATAATTTCAGAAACTCCCATGAATGAGTTTTGGGAAGCGTGGAGACCAAATGATTTAATCATTGCAAGTAGAAAAATAGTCAGGGATACACTTCAGATGAAGTTATTTGAATTGCATAAACAAAAATTTGCAACACTTCCAGTACCGTTATGTTATAGGCCATCGGATACACGAAAACAGAACATCGAAGTTGATATTCCAGGACCAAAATCCGAAGGATTTCAAAGACAGATTCTCGTATTAAATGATATTGTGCTGGTTGATATCAATGTCGTTGAAGATGCATTGCGTGCTAATAAATCCCCATGGACGCTAGGTTATGCAGCAACAATACACTCTTCACAGGGATTGACTATATCGGATATAATTGTTTGGATAGTAGATAATCGCATAGAATGGTCGAATTTAGTCTATCTCGCAGTGTCTAGAGTACGAAAAATAAATCAACTTCGAAGAATTGTCCTGACAGAGTCAGGCGATGATGAAATCATTGGCGATGATAATGACACCACAATAGATGATATTATTGATAAAAAACTCTCCGGTTACAAACAACAAGACAAAAAAAAACGAGAATTTGATATTGATGCTGAATTAATAATTACTCTGAAGCAACAACAGAATAATCACTGCGCGAGTTGCAATTGTATAATGCGTTGGCAGTATTCGGATAAGGATCCTCGCCAATTCACCGTGGACAGAAAAAATAACAATCTCGGTCATGTCAGAAATAATGTGAAGTTGACTTGTCTTGAGTGCAATAGACGCAAGGGTGCTAGTTAAGCCCATGCGGTGGTAATTGAGTATCCTCAGGTATCACTTGTAATTGTTGTCTAGTAAAACCCCGTTGAGGGGCAGTTGAATCCAGTTTATAGATTGGAAGTCTACCCGTAGATCGTGTTATACTAGATATCTTATGCGTAGTGACGCTCCAAATAGGATCAGTAGCCCTTTTTGTGCCACCCTCAAGCTCTCCTGGTTCGTATAAGTACCTCACAATGACATTACTACCAAGAATTGGTTGGGAAACGCTAAAATCTTTTTGAATTATTATTTCAGGTATTGACTTCTTTTTAATCGCATTGATAGGTTTCATGTTGATGGTTCTAGTAATCTCGTTATTCAGTGCAGTAATCACAGCTGGTAACCTTTTAACCCATTCACGGGATCTTTTTTCTTGGATGAATTCTTTTGCGTATTGATATCCAAATAACCGCTCAGCAAGGGTTTTATTAAATCGTTCTACAATGGCCTGATCACGATGCAGTGCAGTATGCCCTCGTCTGATAGCGACATTGTGATATTTCATTGTAGATAACACTGCACCCTGAAATTCCTTGCCCGGGTCAACTTGTAACAGATTTGGCCAGTGCAGAGGACTCCTTCGATAAATCCTTTCAAATGCAGAAGCCACTTCAGTGGCTGATTTTGTTTTTAACGGTTCTGCTTCTTTGTATCGACTTGCAATATCAACTACGGTTAATGCGTATTTGTAACCACGATCATGTGGCAGAAATAATAGATCAGCCTGATGAACTTCATTGGGTCCGGTCACATCAAAATGCGAGAAATTGATTTGTTTAGGCGGTGGTAGATAAATTTGCCATAGTGCCTGTTTGGATAACCAATGAGCCGCAGTGGTTTTTTTCACTTTTGCAGCACTAGCAAGTTTATGGATTGCTGATTTACCCCTCCAGTATCCTCTTGGGGAATAATAAATAGATTCCATGTTGTTATTAATTACCAGCCCCTAACATCAATTTACTTTTCATAGCCGATTTTATCAAAAAGGAAGCCAATTTTTCTTTGAAAGATTTATCAGAAATAGCATTTAACGCATGAATTAATTTCACATCTGCTAGATGCCTGTGCTGCAGATTACTGCTTTTATAAGATACATCATGAAGGTGACAGGCCTTATCAATAGCGTTTATTGGTTCCTCACCGGGTCGGGGCTGATTTTGATCATTGAGTCTGATATCAAGTCTTGTTCCCGGTCCACAGTAGCTATATCCTGGAAGGTGTTTTTCTCCGGGGTATTTTGCCCATGGGGTTCCAGGGAGTTTTGCTAATTTGGCTGCGATATCACCTCCTCGTTTTTTTTTAAAGGTTCCTTGAGTTCCTTGGGTTTAGAAACAAATCTAAATTTCTTTGTACTACATTGTACGCATTTACCAGAAAGCGCTGATCGGTTATTTTTAGTTGTAATCGTCGTCAAGTCATCTGTGCCAGTACGTTTTTTACACTTCACACAATATAGATCCATAATTTATATATAATGGCATGAATATAATTGATTATTCAGCTACCCGACGACGGGAACCTATTAAACATCATGAAATGTTGCCGAATTCAATTAGAATGATTATAATCGGACCATCTGGAAGCGGAAAGACACAACTGCTACTTAATTTGATAACGAGATGGATGAAATGGAACAAATTGTATTTAATAGCCCCCGAGTGTAGACGATCAGCGATGCTATGAAGTGCTAAAGGATTTTAACGAGAAAGCAAAAGAATTTCAAATCGATGAAGATTTTATTGAGTTTATTACTGATATAGAGGAAGCCCCTTCCGTGGAAGACATCGATGGAAGTATTAACAATTTAGTGGTATACGATGATATCATGTTAGATAATCAAAAAAATCCTGCTAGAATATTTTCCCGAGGCAGGCATAAAAACACTGATGTGATCTATGTCACTCAACGATACACACAAATACCAAAAGTGATCAGAGATAATTGCAATGTGTTGTGTGTATTTAACGGCGTTGATACTCATACGCTACGAAATATTCATCAAACTTGGTGCAGCGGTGATATGAATCATAATCAGTTTAGAAATTTCTTTAGTCACGCTCAGTCAAAACCACACGGATTTGTGACAATAAATTTAGCAGACCCTAGGACACGATATCGTATCGGACTGGATAAAATATTCGGTTAACCTAGAACTGAAAGTTCTAGCAGCAGAGGGGGTGAGTGACAACGATGTTGCGACGCGAATGTTTTCAGACAAGGGTCAGAGACTTATTTTTTCGCGAGAAGGGTCTAGTGTTATTTTGGAGGGGGTATAATCAAAAATAAAAACAAAAAAAAGTTGTCTGATTCGCCCCCTCTGCTGCTGAATGATATGATAAACAAAACCTTGCTCTGAAGATGTTTTAGCCTAAAATGTAAGGCCTTGATGATAGCTTTCATCAACAACAGATTGATGTAAAGACTTGTGCCTTATTTCCCCATTGGCTGCTGACAGTTCTGAAGCCCATCTGTACACATGGTCACATTCGGTTCCAACTGTTTAAGAGGTATACATGTCTTTAGCAAAACCAAGGTTGATCCACTGGACGAGGAAATGATCTTGTGAAGTGGGATGGCACTGAGATGTTGTTGTTGTAGGGTTTAATGCCATTTTTCAGCACACGATAGGCAATACATGGTGGCCAGTATTATTGGTGGAGGAAGAACCTGGACCCCACCCCACCCACCCACCCAGAAAGAACCACTGACCCACAAGAAGCTACTCCAAAGCTTTTTCACATAACTACATTAGCCAAATCTTAGACTCGAACCCAGACAGAGGCGAGATGGCAGTGATCCGTAATGGAAAGCGCTTTAGACCACTCGGGGCCCCTTATGGCACTGAGATAGCAAAGCCATCTGCAAAAGGCACATTTAGTGAAACTCAGTGGAATAAGATCTGTTACTGCACAAGACAATCATAGGAGATGCAGAATTTTCTGGCTATCATCCATTTCATCTGGGAAAAGAATTAAACTTAACATGCTCCACAGAATGTCATCTAAATATGCTACTGTGGAAGTAGATGAAGGGTGACAACACAATTCAGCAATTTCATAAAGGCCAAAGACAACTTCCAGCCAAAATAGAAAGCATGAAACGGTTGAGGACACAAGCCAATGGCAAGACAGCGGTGTATTCTGGGTAGACCAACTTTGTTTCCAACCCCTTTAATATGACATTCTCTGAGACTGCACTCACCAACTTTCAAGTCCTAACATATTGACATCTTGTGCATTCCAATTTGTTTACTAGATATAAATTCAGCTCTTCAAAGACTTGTCTGATTCAGGTCACCAAATTTAAGTACTCTTAAGCAGTATTTATTCAATGTATGACTGCAATAGATATATACATACTTACTGCCAAGTAAATGCTGTTGCTGTTGGATTTAATGCAATTTTTCAGCACACAATAGGATATACATGGTAGCCAGTATTAATGGTGGAGGAAGAACCTTTAAAAAATCCTGGAAAAAACCACTGACCCACGAGAAGCTACTGGCAAGATTTCTCACATATCCACATTGGCTGAATCTGAGACTCAAACCAGGCAAACAGAGGTGAGATGGCAGTGATCTGCAATGGAAAGCACTTTAGACCACTTTGAGCCCTGCCAAGCAAATAACTAAATGGATGTAATGCAGTGTTCTCACATCATTCTCAAAAGTTGGCTTGCCAAACAGTTTTAATGCATGCTTCTGATTCAATGTCATAAGGTAATTGATAAATAAATCATATCATTCAGTTGTAATGATAAATAAATCATATCATTCAGTTGTAATTATAAATAAATCATATCATTCAGTTGTAATTGATAAATAAATCATATCATTCAGTTGTAATTGATAAATAAATCATATCATTTAGTTGTAATTATAAATAAATCATATCATTTAGTTGTAATTATAAATAAATCATTATCATAGATGTAGTTGAAGAAAAGACTGCAAGCTGTGTGCTTCGTCTCATTTAGGGTTCAAATGACAACATTAGTTTCATTTTCCAGTTCAAGTTTTTCTACCTAAAAATCTCTGCCTCTTTTTCTCTCTCCCTCTCTTAAAAGTCTTACTATTTCCAAAGCCTTTTTTCTATCCAATTATCTGGCAAACATACAAATATGTACATCCTTGTTTTTCCAACTACATGTGCAATGTCATCTTTCTTCTTATCTATATATACTACTTACATTATTCTTATATAAAATTATTTGTCAGCATTAGATTTCAAAGGTCAATGCAAACATCAGATTTCATGTGATGTATAATGTTTTAATGTTAGTTAAGATATTATGCTTGTCATATTTAAGGCAAGCTCTAGTAGTATCCTAAAGTCAATTTTAATGGACAAGAGTTATTGCCCTTTGTCTATTTAGCATCTTATTCTTCCGCCTCATAAACAAGTTTGAGTGCATTTACTGAGTCTGGCTATAGAGAGAAACTCAGTTGTGAGCCTAATAAATAAACAAAAGCTAAAATAATGAAGTAAATTTTTTCCTTTATATATTTTCTCCAATATCATCAAAATTACACATATACATATAAATGAAGAGTATATCTTTCAGATTGGAAATTATGCAGCCTTTTAAACAAAAAATCCTCCTAAAATCAGAAAATGTAAAAGAGTACACAACTTTGTGAAAAGTAAAAGGTCCATGTCTATATATGTTAATCTGAATGAATGATAACTGGTTTCAGTAATAACCAGCCATCAAAATAAAAAGGTATAATCTGAAAAATTATCTATGGCTATGTTTGTATATAATCTGTAAGAAAATATTTTTCCAGAATATTTATTCCTCATCTTATAGTTTCATGTTCTGAACTTGATGTGGATAATGTTTGTTTTATAGGCTGCTATCTGCTCAAGTACATGTCACCCACACAAAAAACAAACCAGGAACATTGGCAGTACAAGGCACTGGCGGCAAATCAACAAATATTTCAAAAAGTCTGAAACATACAATCCAGTCAATGTATGTAGTTTTCAATACTGGTCATGCATTCAAAAAGAGCCATATGAACTTTATTGAATGAACTAACATTGCTATCAAATAGGTTTCTCCAAATAAAATATTAAGATCTTGTAGCCTCTCCTCCCTGATGTGTCATGTCTTTGTTATGGTCTCAGCAGCTTGTCTCAAATCTAGAATGGAATCTGTGATTTCTTCTCCTAATGTTTCAAGCTTTGTTAATTTGCTGTTCAACTCAGCAGGTTCCATTTTTATGACTGAGTGAAGCTTTATTAATCTTTTAACTTGATTGTATGATGTCTCCATCTCTTGAGTAAAAGTGTCATTTTCATTTTGTCCCAGACTAGTATTATCAATACTTGCTAAAGAAATTTGACTTTCAAGCGTTGATGCAGACAAATCCAACAAGTTGGTGCCTCCACTTGAACTCTTCATTGTAGAAAAACTGAATCCATGATCTGAAAAAAATAAAAAAAAAGGTTGATAACAATAGTGGAAGAATTAATGACTAAGAAATCACTTGGAATATTTGTGTTATATTTAACAGGCTTAGTGAGATTGTCAATGCATTGGTGACAAAAATACTCTATGTCCTTGCATATAGGCTATGTCAAACTACAAATAACATAGACCCTGATCTGTCTTCGCATAATCTACCAGTAAATCAGGGTCTATATTTTTTTCTCTACTTTTATATGAGGACACCACCCCACAGGTCAATATTAAAGGGAGCCCACTCCACCCACAGGTTACTATACAAGGGAGCCAAGTAACAAAATCAAAACAGATGATCAGCACAGAAAATGTCACTAATGATGATACAAATACGTTCAAAATAAAGAATTGTACAGACTAAGAAGAATTGGGTAGTGCATGGTTTTACACGTCCACTGCATATGACATCGAGGTATGTACTTTTGTCTGAAATCAACAACTTGCTGTTAGAAAAAATACTGGATCAACAAAAAGAGACCCTGTAACTTCTGTTAGCTGGAACTAACAAGGGATGCAACTTCTCCACTAAATAAAAAACAGCCTCATTTTTATGGTCACGTTGAGCTTCACTGGGGTGTTCTACTATGCCATTTCTTACATTTATTTTCAGTTGGCTATTTAGATTAACATATATATAAACACTTGACATTAAACTTGAAGTGCAGTCACATTACGCTCCGAAACTTGATTTCCATTGTACCAGCGTTCTACAACTACTTTGATTTCAATTGTAGTGCTATGAGAGTGCAAGCGGGATGTTGACACTTCAAAGATGGTGACCACCTGAGAGATTTGGTGTTTTGGATATTGACTTTATCATTATGTTACAGCATCGAATAACATTTGATTAGTTGAATATTCCAGGGAATAGGAAAGTTTCAACAATCTAAACTCCTTTCAGAAGGTTCTGTTGATAATTACTTTTTTGGTGATTTTAATTTCTGCTGTAGTGTTTTTATTTTAATGTCACTGAATAAATCTGGTCAAGAAAAACAAGAAGAAAGTGGCTCTCAAACACCATCTGCTTACTTTTTATTTGTACTGTTATGTACTAATCTTGCGAATCTTGAAACAATTGAAATTCTAATATTTTGTAGTGATGGGAATCGGTCAGAAATTCATAATCGATAATCGGTTCCCCTTAACCAACTGATCATCGATTATAATCGGTTAATAAGAGAAAATTTTAATTATTGTTACACAGTTATATCTTTGATCAAGAGTTCGATATGTTTATAAATGTACAGGAGTAATCTCTTTTAATTACACATATACTTTAACCTAAGAATACTATTACATTGTATGTTACTTCTGTTCTACAACTTTGTTAAATTAACGCAATTTTTTTATGGGTGATCAGTCTGTAATTGAAATACTGCTATAACCATCCGAAATTTTTTCGTTCACATGTGAAGTATCTATAATTTAAAGTATAGAAGGACAGGTCTTTCTTATCTGTCATTGTTTATAAATATTACAAAAAATGTTGCAATTTAACTGAAACAAATCAACAATTTAACAAATTGACCATGTAATAATGACAATATGTTCCTAATTATGAATCATAAGGTTTTATATTTGTAGTTATGAAGGGATTAATAAATTTCAGGTCAACTTAAGTGGCTGCGAGTTTATAAACCTTTGTGCTTTGCATACATCTAAAAAGTAGTCTCCCTTTACACACAATCGATTATGGAGTTCACAATCGATTATCTTATCAACCAACTGATGATCGATTATAATCGATAATCGGAACAACACTAATATTTTGGTCATAATTTTCTCCTTCTTTGAATAAAGATCCAGGAAATTAAAATGTTGATGTGAAGAAACATGTATGTGGTTATCTCTCCATATTAAAATTGTGTGTTTCTAGCTTATTTGCTCTAAACTAACCGAAAACGCTATACTAAAAAAGTTTTAAAAATCTATTTGTTGTCCAATTTAAAAAAAAAAAACAAACAAAGAGGGTTTATAAACTGCTAAATAATCTTTATGAATTTGGTTCTTATATCGCAGCAAAGTAAACAATGCTCGCTATGGTACCCCTTTTGGCACAATAATAATTTCTTCTTAAACTGCATTAGATCGACATTGTTTGAAAAAATTCATTACAAAAATAAAATTTATGACATTTAAATTTTTTATGTGCATCTTTCAAACAGCATTATAGCTGTGCAAATTTTGCATGAGTAATTGTTAAAAAAAAAAGAAAAAAAAGATTGGTTCATACTACTTCTAAGCAATTCCATGATGTGGCAGGTATTTGATGTTCGGGTCCCTACATATTTATGAATCTCACCTTCTGGTACTTTGTCAGTCTGAAAAACCATATCGTCGTCTTCAGCTCTCTGTAGGTCTGCAGCTATCTGTTCTAAGTTTGGGGGTTTGGGACGATCAGGTAGTTTTGTTTTCCCCATTTTCATTTGCGTAATATTAAATCAACTCGAAACGAAGATTTCCGAATGCGAGACAAGTATCAATCGGAATATCCTCCGCCTTTTTGTCAAATAGCGCAACAAACCTCGACCATGAGATCCTCGTCGGTTTGTGACTGCACAGGAGTCTGACCTTTTCAGACTCCTGTGGTGACTGTTACAGGATAAAATCCCCATCCTTTTGATTCATGGCCAAATACTCCTAATTTTCTTTGTAACTAACTCCTTTGATGAGAATTATATTAAGAACTAATTTGTTGACAAGACACGGTTTGGCGGCTTCACTTTGTTTAGCGGAGTTTTGATTTTAAGCATCGGATTTGGCGGTATAACTGGGACAAACAATCGGAACGTTTTCCGTCAGAAATTTTTAATGACTTGGCGGAAATGGCCGAGAAGTGTACCGAGCGGGAGACAAAAATACATTTGGACTATCTGTAGAGCACTCAGCCCTGGGCGAAACATTAACACCATCAAATTAGTGTGTTCCAACAAATAAGGAGGTTGTTCTGAACTTTTCGGATATGGTACTGCGACGTTACGATCGTGGTATCTGCGAGAATTATTTAAAAACGGCTAATGTCTTCTAAGAGGACCCTATTTAATATGTATTACTGTAGCGTTAGATAATATTACAGTATCAATACTGGCATACAATCTGCGGGTCAAACGCTATTATCACCAGCAGCAGTATCTTGATCTAGTGTGGTCGTTGAGGTACTATTCTGCTAAACATCTGACCAGTTCCCTCCACTTGTCTTTATCATGTGACAATGCCTGTGTCTCCGCAAAACTTTTCCTTGTTTTTTTCTGTGATGTTGTCAGTCCACTTTTTTCTCACTCTACCTCTCCTTCAGCCACCCTGGACACTGCCCTGCAGTACTGTTGTGTAGAGACTGTCGGCTCTTGTGACATGGCCATATCATTTCAGCTTTTCTCTTTTTGACAGTGGCGAGTAGGTCTTCGTAGTGGCCTACATTGTGCACGATGGTGTTACGCACTTCTTCATTTGTGATGTGGTCCATGTAAGAGATACCAATGATGGTTTTGTAGCATCTCATTTCATGTGCCTGGATTCTTCGTTGTAGTTCTGCTGCCAGGGTCCATGTCTCACATGAATACAAGCAAAACTGAGATGACTAGTATACGTTCTATATAGTCTGATTTTAGTTTTAGGACATATATTCTTGTCTCTCCAGATGTGTATTAACTCTGACATAGTTATAATTGTTTGTGATGGTCATCAGAGGCGTAGCGAGGGGCGGGGGGGGGGGGTACATATGTCCCCGGGCGCCAAGGTACAGGGGCGCCAAAATGAGGCTTGTAACGTTACATTATAATAAGAAAACAAGGGTAATAAATCTGTCACAAGATCGCTGGGGCGCCAATTTTATAGTTTGTCCCCGGGCGCAAAATATCATCGCTACGCCTCTGATGGTCATGACACAATATCTGCTGTTGGTCCCTCTTCGGTGATTATGGAACCAATATATTTGAACTGATCTGCTGTTTCAATTTCCTGTCCTCTGATTTTAATCTTGGTTGAGATTTTGTTGCCATTATTTGTCATCAGCTTTGTCTTCTCGACGCTTATCTCCATGTCAAATCTGGAAGATGTTTCATCTATGTTCTTCACTAAGGTGGCAAGATCGTCTTTACTGCATGCCTGCCAGCCTATCAATGTCGTCTGCAAAGCATAGGTTGGTGATGTTACGCCCTCCAATTCTAACTGTCCCATGGTGATTTTCCAGGGCTTCGCTCATGATGCGCTCTAAGTAGATGATGCATATGTGGGTGACAGAAGACAGCTTTGACGTACTCCAACTGTTGTCTTGAATCAGTCCTGCACAAAACCTTGAGCAATTACTGCACTGGTAGCCTTGGCTTATAGCTGTTTGATGGTATTGGTCAACGTTTGACCCATGTTGTACATCTTCATTATGACCCACGATACCTTATGTCACACTCTGTCAAAAGCCTCTTTGAAATCACTGAACACATGATAGATGTCTTGTTGATGTTGCGAATACTTTTCACACAGAACTCTAATATTGAACATTTTCTGTTGTCTTTTTTCTACTCCTGAATCCTGTCTGTTCTTTTGATTATTTCTTCTGAGTGTGGGTTCAGTCTGTTCAAGATAATCTTCAGCATCACGTTTCTGTCTCTTACTTTCTTCTCTTTTCTTCACAAAATAATACGATTGTTTCATCTTGCTTGCAAAACCTCAAATGACTACATTTTAAACGTCACGACCCCCTATATATTCATGTCAGACCAGTGTATATAAAAAGTATCAATGTCTCCCCTCAAAGTACTCATTTCACTCTCAAACTGACCATGGAATATGCTACACAAAGTAGAATTTCTGATCAGAGCTTTCAGAGCACACCTGTTCTTACAATTGTTGCAACATTATTATCAATCTACAGAACTGTGACGTCAACACACTGCTCCATTCCTATTGTCCCTGTACAAAACCTAACCTATATTCCACTTTCCCTTGTCCGTATATTGACCCAATATTCCCATATTCAATTCCCCTTGACGTTAGAGTGGCCCATGGTGATTTTTAATACATTGACGCTAAAGTTACCAGTGGGGGGAGGGCTATTTTTTTTATATTTTCACCATGACGCCAAATTTGCCCAGGCTGATTTTAAAACTTTGACGCCAAATTTGCCCGGTGTGTGTGCGTGTGTGTATTATGTAATGTATTTTCACATTGTTCCGATTCAATGAAATTGGCCGGATATCATAACACCGTTTTTAAAAAGAGACAACTGAACTTCTGTTCCGTGTAAAATAGGCATTCTTCAAAGAGAAAAGTTCCATAATATAATTCAGTGTTTCTCGCTGACGAAACAAATGATTGTCTTCGAAAATTGTTTTACAAACCACTGCTTAAGATTGGCCGAGTGAAATTAAGGCGTACACATGGTAAAAAAAAAAATGTGTCTTGTGAGAAAGGCAGGGTTTAGTGCTGGATGCATAAGTTTTCAAGTTAACAGCATTAAGTTTCGCAATTTTAATTTCATGTAATATTCTATTTTTTGATTGTTTGTTATGCAAGCTTGTTTGATATGAATAGGTTCCATATTATGTATCGTTTTTTCCAATTTCGTGGAAATGTGTTGATCCTGGAGTTGTTCTGCAATTTTATCTTATTCAATTTCATGGAAATGTGTTGATGCTAGAGTTGTTCTGCAGTTGATCTTATTCAATTTCATGGGTTGATGCTAAAGTTGCTATGCAATTTATCTTTTAATTTTAGTTATTAGTTCATTAGCAGAATTGAATGCATGCCATCAAAATGCTGATATGTCCATGACGTCATAGGTTTGTATAAAATAAATATGAAATAATTTCCTTTGTTAGGACGATACTGATTATCGTGAGTTAACGATAACTACCTATCATATTTGCTTTGTAATGTTTAAATAATTTTGAACAGAGTAAGGATCTGTGAATTGTATACAATAGTAATCAAAAATGTTGCAGCATACGGTACATTTTCGATAGAGAGGTCACGTGGTAATTTATGTCACGGTACTACCGGAGGTAGGTTTTACACAGTCTAAATAGCTAGTGTGTTCTGAGTAACGAAAGTATAGGTAGTGTAGGAAGTTTGTGTATATCTTGAAAGTGGTACCTATAGCAATGTAAGGATGCAATATAAAGTAAATATACAGTCGTACCTTCTTACGATGAATCAACTGTATGTACTAAACTGTAGGCTTTATGTAAAATGATAGTATGAAGCTGCAATTCCAATTGATACAATTTCATACATAGAGTTTATGTATCAATCGGAACATCAGTTGTTTTTTTTTTTTTTTGTTTTTTTTTTCGTTTTCTTTTTTCTTGTGGTGTGTTTCTTCCGATGACCTTGAATAACATCGGAAGTATTTGTATAAATACAACTCAATTATACATGGTTGGTTTTTCGCCTCTGGCGGAGTAGTCCGCATATGTTCCTACAGCAAAGGCCGACATTATTCCGATTGTGAAATGACCTCTTTCCGCCACCATATTGTTCCACATGAACTGAAGTAGCTCAGTAAGAGACAGTTTTTATGAAAAAATATTTAATGCTGCTTACACCGCAAAATATAAAAATTCACAAAAAGAGTAACATCCACCTGTGAGATCAAAAAGGTCCCTAATTTTGAATAAGTATAAAAATGCAGATCATACGAATATTATTCCCTTAAACTGAGAAGTAAATGAAGTTAATATAATAAAACGTGTATGCACCCAACCCCAAAATTTGTACCTTCATTTTCATTTCCGAAGACCATGTTTCAAAGCACACGATGCTGACAGTTCAAACACGTGCCTTTTTCCTGTGTGATAATTTTGACAAGCATTGTGTATTTAATAGCTTGGTGCAATTCAAACTAGTCTGATCCATGCAATCTTTTTTATATAGATATTTTACTTGCTTGGAACCACCGTGTCTAATGTTATGGGTGGCTAGCTCTGCTTTGTAGCCGAGTATTGGCATTTGTTTATTCTTTAGAATAGGAGCTTATGTCTGTGTGTGTTTCGGCGACTGCACTTCTTGAAAACATGTCTTTACTAGCACTTAAAAGATAAAGACAAACTTTGCTTGACCTTTACTTAACTTTAATACAAATTTTAAGAAAAAGTTAAAGGTATTAAAGATGATATTTACAAGCAATTGTAGGGTCCTAAAATGCAAATAAATGGCCCACTTTTCCAATGAACAAAAGGTGCACGAAAGAATAACTTTTAGTTTGTAAAGATGTTGTAAATTGTTCCATTAAGTAATTAAAGGAAATAATTCCATTTCTTAAAAGGTGACAAAAAGACCAAATTTAAGTCGTAAAATCTCATTAAAGTTTAACATTACATGTCTTTACGTTAATTAGTATATACTGCAATTTACCTTTACAAAAATTAAAGTTGTAGAAAGTATTATCTTTTATTAGTCATTACTGGCAACAAAATAAGGATTTTCTACTGTAAATGTGATAATAACTTTGATTTGCATCAGAGTATATCTTGTGTGTAAATACCTGCAACAAGGCATTACATTACACATTCAACACTTTTTACCAGTGAGTCTGGTTTCAATACTCCATCCCAGCAGTGGTGAATGGTGATTCAAGTTTGATGGTTTCTTCTAGATTTTATAATCTCCATTGCAACCAATGCAATACCACCATATCCCTATGTATACCAGTTATCAAGTGCACAAAAAGGACAGTAATCTTTTGCATGAAGAATTTACAAAACAGGAAAACTTAATGTCGATGGTGATGTCTGTTCACTACTGTAACCTTGGTTAATAATTTAGTGTAACGCTAGCACTGAAAGGCACGTCTTTGTTGCATCCAAACCAATGTATCACTGCCTCAAGCCAGCTGATGAATGTTAGATCACGTGTTCTAATTCCGTCATCTGATTGGTTCAACATGAAAATAGCTAAAATTTGTAACTGACCTCGTGTTTGGCAGAACCACCACAGACAAAGAGGGGCCCAAACAAGGGGTCAGGTAAGAATGCATTGTGCGTTATTCAAACTATATCTAACCAATTAAATTACAATTTAAATAACACACAATACATAGGTTAAAATACACTTTGTTGTACATAGAAAATAATCTTTGGCATAACGGGGGCAAGTCCTGTCACAGCACATTGCACCAACCCAGCTCTGAATTTTTTCTTGTTGAAAAGGAATGCCTTAGGAACCTATGGGAGTTAGAGGGTTGTGAAGGATGTCCGACACCTGTTTATGTAGCCTAAAGGGCTGATACGTATATGAGGTATATAGGGACCAAGAATCACATAAATATTCTCTTCACCAAGCAAATGACTCATTCAGGATTTACAAAGAATAATTCATTGATTTCAAGAGATGGAACTGATTAATGTGGCATTGACTAGTTGTTAGATATTTTGGCAATATAGATATTAATAAAATGTATTTCACAAATAATTGCTTTCCTTTAAAAGCTATGTAACCCCTTTGTTGTTCTTTTATAAATATTGGCCATTATCATGTATAAAAATATATCAATTAAGATACTGTTTGATTCTGATGTTAACTGTACATTTTGATGTAATGATTGCAATACATTTATTTAACTATTGATCATTTGTAATTGTTATCATTGTCACTTTTATCTGGATGTCTTGTATCTTTGATGGAACAGTCCCATTAAACAAATTTCTCTGGTTGACCTAACTATACCATCTGTCCTTAAGTTAAATGAAACAAAGTGGACAAACTATTTAAAGTATGTAAGCATGTGGCAGAAAGCTTGCAGTTTAGTTTGAATTTAATACCTGTAAAGTCAGACTTTCAATGCCTTTCATTTTTGTAAAGACAACTCAACTGCTTTTATAGTCTTTACATTGACAAAAGATGAACTTTCATCTTTTTGTTCTGTAAAGATATTGTAAAGGTGATACTGATACATTTTACATCTTTACTTGTATTTAAGTATAACTTAAATATTTGTAAAGGCAACTTTTCATACAGTGCTGTGTACAGTGAGTAGTAAGGTCTCGGTGAGGATCCGGAGGAGCGCTGTGTTCCATTACACGCTGGTTTCTTACAGTTCAGCCTCTCAAAAAATGTCGATGAACCTATGGCACGAACAAAACATACTGTCAGAAAGTCCGTGGGACCATGACCCGCTAAGAGTGAAATTAATATATGAAATAGTATACGCAAGTAAATAAATATAACTATACAATTTGAAACGACTGAAATTTGACTAAAATATTGGTATTTTAGACAAAACCATATTCAGTGCACAAACAGCACGATGAACCCAACAATGGCGACAGGCCCGCACCTAGGAAATTCTGGGCCTCAGGCAGCTGACAGAGTTCGGGCCCCTTTCGTGTTTCAAATATGTGCGTGTATGTGCCTATCTAGCTCGGGCTCCTGACAAGTGCCATGGTTGCCCCACCCCCACCCCACCCCCGGTGCGGGCCTGATGGCGAGATACATAGATATCAATAAAATTTAGGAATATATTTATATAGAAAGAATTGAAACACAAATGGGTGCATTTCTGAAATTCTCATACAAAAAAGGGGACCTAGGATATTGCCACAACAAATATACCAGAAGACAAAACACCGTCAGTAAACACAATGATAGTAGCCCTAAGTGTGAAAAATAACGACTTCACAAACCTAGCGAATAATCTGAACATGACTGGACCGAGAGGCTTTATTCTAAGACCTAAAGGAATAGAGCCCATCCTGCCATAATGTGAGATACAAATTTCAGCTGGGACAATAGTGATAAAAGAGCCGAGACTTTTCTGAGAAAAAAGAAAAAGAAAACAGGAGAGCTACACATCACGGAGATACCGATAGAAATTCCACTTGAAAGCAACTGTGAAAATTTAAACAAAAACTGAATATAAGTTAGAGCACGAATGGATACGGTCCTGGGATGTGACATCAAAAACGGCATTAGCATACTAGAAGTACAAAGGATATATTTCCGCAGAAAATATCACAATGCGGTAAAACGGGACTTACACCAATGATATACAGATCACAAGTAGAGAAAGAAACAAAACAACAACAGCGGACACAACAGCTACACTATAGAAGTGAGATAACGATTTTCCCCAAACAAAAAACTACAACAGGAAAACAGAACAAAAACAGGAACTGACACCAAAGAAAAAAAACAAAATGATGAACATCAAAGACAAAAAATTCCAGAAAAATGAACAGAGATACACAAATGCAGACAACTTACCCAACGAAAGCCTCAACAGCAACAAAATCAACAACATTTTACGATCTTCCCCAAACAAATAAAGGATTAGCCACATTGCAACTGTATATGTTAGACCATGAGGCTAATAATTTCGCGCCATAAATATGTATGAAGGTCAATTCGGCAAACAATAAGGTGTCAAGCCAGTTATATGACATGGTCATAAAATTAGTGGCTGGCGCCTTATTTTGGGCAGCCAGTTACCTAATAACATGACACAGGTAAGTGATGAAATTCTGTGTTCGGATTAAATGAACATCAAGTGGGGGTCGTAAATCCTCCCTTGGCAGACTGTTGGGAGGGGGTAGTGTCTGATAATTATGTGAATCAACATCTACTCGGAATTGTGCAAGACGTGGCCAACATTAGAATCGCAAGCTTAAATCTATTATCTTGAGAATTAAACGTCAGTAGTCGCTAAACCAACTTGCCGAATTAATGAGAGAAGATAAGCTACTCCGACGTCATTCGAAATTGGCGGGAAACTTGTTATTCTGGGAATTATAATGAGCTTCAGTACAGGTCAGTGACTATTTGCTCGATTGTTTTAATATATTACGGCAAAGTAATTGTACTTTAATTATTGCAGTATGTATACTTTTGTATCTAGAATTACCATTTGTAGGGTTTGATTCATTCGTAGTGTTTGATCTACATGCATATTTTGAGATATGAACAATGGTTATGTAAAGAATTAATATTGTAAATCGCTATTTGGTTAATTGGTAGTAACCTCGTGCATTTATTCATTTGATATTATAGATTTGCAAATGTTGAATTGAATTATAAACTTTGTATAACGGTTGCATTGTGCAACATTAGTTAACAGGGATTTGCCTATTTATCTATACTTTGTAGGAGTATCATGTGTAAGGATATATCAGCGTGTGGATATATGTGTACCCTTTGATAAAGTGCATTGTTAAAAAAAAGATGCGTTTGATTATGTAATATTGTTCTGGAGAATCTATATATACCGTGTACACTGAGAGAACGGGTATTTCAATATACACGAATGCGTGACCAAAGAAGGTAATAGCTTATCTGATATTGTTGTTTAGTGTGCGTTTAGATAGCTAGGGGAATGTGCTATAATAATGTCCTTGTGTGGTACTACATGAAGCTTTTAGGGACCAGAGGAACTGTAGGGGACAGAGGAAAATACCCTAATGCAGTTGGTCTGAGTCTCTGGAAGACAAAGGAAATGGAAGAACGGAGGCAGAAGTTAGACGGACTGGAGGGAACTGGACTACCAGTCCAGAGAAAGATAATTCAGATGAGTAGGAACACAGAACAGGAGGAAAATCTATCACACTGTCAGATGATGAAACAGGTCGTCACTTGGTCGAGTGAAAGACGAGTGGTAGGGTTTTAATTTGAATTTTATTTAAGAGATGATTGTTATTGGATATTACATTGTTGTTTATTTGAATTTCTCATTTTGTATATTCATTAATTTAACTGTCGGGACCGCTGACTGAGGGCTTGAAGCTTTGCATCTCTTTCACTACTTCAGTTTCTGTAATAATTTAAATAATATTGGAAGCACTTCATCCCAACCTAAATAACGGGAAACCTCTATAGAGACATAGAACAAAAGCAGGAAACGACCCAAAACTCTCAACAACAGAAGCAACGACCAATAGACAAACGCAACAAAAACAAAAACTGAATGAGAAACAAAAACGCAGAGCAAACAACTGAACCAACAACAAAAGCAATTGGAAACGAGAGAACAATAAAAACAACAGCGGCAACAACCAATCGAGAAACAAAAACAGGAACCGAATAAGAAACAAAAAGAAACACGGGGAAAACAAAAGGAACAATAGCAAAAGCATAGGAAGCGAAAGAGCATCTACAGAGACAAAGAACAAAAGCAGGAAACGACCCAAAACTCTCAACAACAGAAGCAGCGACCAATAGACAAACACAACAAAAACAAAAACTATATGAGAAACAAAAACGAAGAGCGAACAACTGAACCAACAACAAAAGCAATTGGAAACGAGAGAACAATAAAAACAACAGCGGCAACAACCAATCGAGAAACAAAAACAGGAACCGAATAAGAAACAAAAAGAAACACGGGGAAAACAAAAGGAACAATAGCAAAAGCATAGGAAGCGAAAGAGCATCTACAGAGACAAAGAACAAAAGCAGGAAACGACCCAAAACTCTCAACAACAGAAGCAGCGACCAATAGACAAACACAACAAAAACAAAAACTATATGAGAAACAAAAACGCAGAGCGAACAACTGAACCAACAACAAAAGCAATTGGAAACGAGAGAACAATAAAAACAACAGCGGCAACAACCAATCGAGAAACAAAAACAGGAACCGAATGAGAAACAAAAAGAAACAAGTGGATAACAAAAGGAACAATAGCAAAAGCACAGGAAGCGAAAGAACATCAGTTAAAACAGCTACAACTGCGACAACAAAAAAAAAGAAAATATTAACAGATGAGCAGAAGAAAGAACAGAGGAAAAGAACAAAGAAACTGAAACCATCGACAAGTCAGGAACTTGAAACATAACAACTGAAAACAACTCCGGAGGAGATCGAAAGGAAAAGGAACAAGATGTACAAGCTATCTTACGACGCGGAACTAGACATTGTGAAAACGTATGATATAATTGATTCATGTGTAACTGAAATGGAATTTAGAAAAAGAGATCAGAAAGGAGCCGAAACAAAAAGGTGGTCTCTGAAAAGACGCAAACACATACAATGTTTATAACCTATATGGAGAAAAGATCAAAGCGCACTGGCACAACCCATACAAGTTTATACACACCTCCACGTCCCACCCACAATTTTAAAAAAAGTAAAAAATAATATTAATTTTTAAAAAAACTAACGAATATAGCATTCATTTTGAACAAAAACACTAAGCCTTCGGGTGCAATTACAGTTAGGTGGCTTAACTCTAATGGTCTGGTAATATCAGAGGAGACGTCCTCATCCCCCAATAAGTGAACATATGACAAGAACATCACCGTGAAGTCATCTTCGAATGTAATTTAGATTAACCCATGATTTGTATTGATTGTCACATTGTGGAAAGTTCAGTTCTATGAAACCAATGTTGAGAATATATAGCAAAAACTATTTATTTTCTGAGGCTGATTACGACAGATTACATCAGAGATTTCTTTCTTGACATACTACTCTTGTGACCTAGTAGCTATAGCGTCCGCCTCGGATGCGGGAGATCGCGGATTCTCCGGCCAAGTCATGCCAAAGATTAGAGACCAACATCGCTGGTCTAGCCAAAGACTTACAAAAATGTAGTCTGGTCCCCTGCTTAGTATGCTCCCATGCTTTGCACTCCGCTATACTAAGTCAGGTGAACGCCGACGCCATATTGTCACGTGATCAAAACAAATGGCCTCACCTAGAGAGATATCGGTAATCTAACCGTGGCACATTTATTGCTTTAATATTCAGTTTGTTAGTGACACAATGCGAATTTTACTAATACTTTCGATTTGAAATATAACAGGCGCTATCTTGTGTTAAAGCTTAACCAGCAAATCGGCTACATTGGTATTTTTACAAATATTTATACAATTAGGCGACGACGAAGTATAGGGATACACACAACAATTTTTGTTAAATATTGCACCTTTCCCACTGGATCATCTCAAAAATTATATTTCCAATCGATTCCTTGATAAATTTTACGTCGAAATTGATATAAGGTTATGTACGGCGGCTTTATTTTTTCCCAAGATTAAGACGAAAATATCTTCCCCATTTTACCAGGGGTGAGGGTAACGATTGTTTCGCAAATAACGCACATTTTACACTGCGTCATCTAAAATATTTAAGTTACAATTAATTCCTTGACCAAATTTATATAAATATGTATATATCGTTTTCCATGAAGGCCCAAATTTTGTCAAATATTATGATAAATATAACAACCCTCTTCTACGAAGGGTCGAAAGTGACATTTTGTCAAATATTGCACATTTCGACTGCATCAAGTACGACATTTCATTTGCTATCGATTACTTGATAATTATTATGTCGGACTTTGTATAAGGTGGTAGATGACATCCTTAATTGGCCATAGGTTGATATCAATTCCCTTATTGAAATAAAAAAAAAAGGGGTGGGAGGGCATCTCATTGTTCCATTTTAAATCAATTGCTTGATCAATTTTACATTGATATTGATGTATGGATGAACATGAGTACCCACATTTTGTGAAAGATTAGGACCAAAACACCAATATTTCTGTCAGTTCCATTTCAAATTGATTTCATGAAAGAAAGTGGCATAGCATCCCCTACAACCTGGGGTGGTGGTGAAGGGGTCTAAAATACCATCATACACACTTTACTGGTAGTGTGCCCTATCAGTAAATCTTTGGGAGAGTATGACCCAAATTTATTGCCACATCACTTACATTGATACTGTATATCACATACAGTAAAACCTGTCTTGAGAGACCACAATCACCATGCACAGATTTATTCATTATATCGTGTTATGACCTGTTATGAAAGACCACTTGTCTTGACAGACTATTATTGTTTGGCAGAAGGGGTGGTCTTTCAAGACAGTTTCTACATTATTACTGTAAAAATATTCTATTCATTAGCAAGGCACATTAATTGCCTCCACATGATACAAATTTAATGTGCTACTGTGTTGCAAGATTTTTAAAATAAACAATGAACTGAATTCAGGTTCCATTTACATGCTTGGTAAGATTCTTCAAAAGTCACTCAATATATCATCATAACAGAAAGACAATATTAGTACATTTAATGTTAAGCACTGTACAGAAGTTTACATTTTATTATCACTAATTTGATTTGCTTCCATAATGAATGCTCTTTTCATTATATAGTTTATAAAATTCTAAAACTTAGTTTAAACTTAATTTTAAGTATCAATGTAATGGAGATGCATTATTAAGGCTAACATTGTAGACAAGTTGAGACCGATGTTTCATATTTATTTTGCACTTTTCATCATTACCGAAGTATGACTTGAAATTGAACAGTATTTTCATTTCTTATACTGTCACAATCATTCATACAAATATATTTCCTAACAGTGATTTCTCAATTTAACCAAATGTGTTGTTATATTTAAATATACAAACCAATAAAACTCACTGACATGTTCATTAAAGGAATCACTGAGCCTTGTTTGATTAAATATGAACAGTAATAACTCTCGAGTTACTTCGATTTAAATGGAATAGTATCAAATAAACACATGCACATGTGACTTTCTTAGCTTCTCTTTTTCATCTGTCATTGTCATGTTATGATAACTGAATACATATAGTAATATGCAAATGTGATACATATTTCAATTTATGCCATTGTGTGTGTGTGTGTGTGTGTGTATATATATATATATATATATATATATATGAAAAGAAAATAACTTGAACATGGCAGCATGTCTTAAGATTGTTTTGTGTGTGTGTATATATCTCAAATGAGTTCATTAATAAGAAATAAGTTGTGTAAATTCCTATCAACTGATTCAAAAAAGATTCAATAAGAAGTATCAATTATACTTGTGTTATGATTAACATCAACTTAAACACGCATTCTGCATACACTTTGTACAGTATTATTACTGAAACACGTCACCCTATCATGATGCATGTAGTTTTCATGATAATTATTAAATATGCATCAACAGAATATTACTCAAACTTGGTTAAAAGTGTCAATTAGTGAAGTATTTGTCAAGTATATGTGTGAGATACATGTATGTGCAGTCCTTTTGAAGCATACAGGGTTTCTACTCAAGATGTGCTAGAGAAAGAAAAACTAAAACGGTAGTAAGAATGAACATTTTCTAAGGATTTTTTCTCAACATCAACATATTTCAACTAAATTGGATGACAAAAATACATTGTATGGTCTTTAATATCCTTTATCATTCAGATAGTAATGGTATCTTCCAAAACACATATGCACACACACACACACACACACCTCTAAACAAACTTGCTTCAAATAAATTGAGACAGATTTAACTGACAGTAAAAATCACAATATTTTAATGACATGTAATTTTTATAAATGTTTCAGAAGACACAGTGAGTAAATGGCTTCATAATATGATTGCTTTGCTGACTGAAAATTTTTATTTAATCACATATATACTTACTGATATATTGCATCCTTCATAAACATGATTGTTTGCCATTACATAATCACATGTGCACTTATTGATGTATTGCAACCTTCATATACCTGGTTGTTTGCCATTACATAATCACATGTACACTTATAGATATATAGCAACCTTCATAACAATGGTTGTTTGCCAGTGTTATATTATCAAAGCTTTCTCATTTTCATCCTATTTGCAGATACCTTACTTAGATCGGATGTGTATTCTCAAACGAGTTGTCATTAAATATAACCAGACAATTCTTGCTTCAGAGACACCAATTAATGGGCTCAGGCCCAGACAAATAGATGCTTTGTACAACCTGAGATAATCTAAAAACTTAGTTGTTTTATTACCCACAGGATATGGAAAGACTTTTTTAACTGATTCCATTCTACCTTCAGTGCAAAGTCATAGTACTGGAACCTCTCAATGTCATTTTTAATCAGCTTTGCTCAACACTTGATGGGCATGTGATACATGTCACTGAACATTTTCTGCTTAGACTCGAATAAGCAGCAACATAGAAAGAAGTGAAAATGACAAGCTTGTAAAATTTAACAAACAATTTATTAAGTACAAATATTTTCATAAAAGAAAATAAATAAACTTACGGTTTTAGAGAATCAAGTACAAAAATTAATCCAAAAAGAATACACAATATAATCCACTAATGGAATTACAATTGTCCTGATAATAAAATGTCCTAACAGTTCCTGGTTCGAATCTTGATGATGTAATCCAATATGGACGATGATGTCACATGATGAAGTCAGTTTTAGTTTTATAATAATCCAAATGAGCACAAGTAATTTCTAGATAAATAACACAATAATTCCTCTTGATCCCAAACAAATTAAAATGATTTACACTCAAACAATAAAACACACATCTTGTATTCCAAAGCCCAGACTAACTACTGAACTTTTCTCTCCCAAACAATAATTTAAATACGTTTTTACGTAAACAGGAAAGGGGTCTTGACCTTCCAGAATCTCTCAGAACAATCTCACATTCAAGAAATCACGTAACCAGCAGGATCTAGAAAGATGTCCTTAGAATCAATCAATCATTTTTAAAATAAAGCTCTAATGTCCTTGGAATAAACCAATCATTTTAAAAGCTTTTTCACACATCCATTTCTTGAAAATCTCTCCCAACTAACAAATTTTAAACCCAAAATGTCAAATTTTAATCTAACAAACAGACAATAAAAATAAATATAAATGACTTATATCAAATATACGTAACACTTATGCATGGGTGAATTTTCGTATATGGTTGGACACCCAGAAGACATACTGGATAAGAATGTTCTTGAATGCCTACTTGAGGCTGAATGGACAAAGCAACAGGTATGCTAGATTATTGATGAAGCCCACTGCATCAAGCAGCAGTTAAAAACATTTGGGTAAGAGGGCAGCAATCTTGTAACAAATAAGTTAAGGTGAATAAAAGTGTCCAACTCAATCATTGTATCACCCAAATTGTATCATGTATGATAAAAATGAAATGTGCCAATAGGAAATAATTTTCCCTACTTGCTGCCAAGACTGGTCACAACTACTGATGTCTAGATTATGATTATTTTAAAAGGATGAGAATTCAATGTCTGTTTTAGTGTTGCTCTAAAGTAAGAGTTTCCTGAACCATAGCTTAACAAAACATGCAAGTAGCAATATCTTCTGAAAAAAAATTAATAATTCCAAGATGCACTATTTGACTAAATAATATACTGAGTGCTAGCTTTCTATTAAAGTATTCAAGCACTGAAAAAAATTGGGGATACAATGTTTAAAACCTTGAAAATTCAGAACGTATGCCATGGATTGTCATTAAGTTAAACTGTTGAAATATTGAAATCATAACAATACATAACAAACTATAATAAGTTAGACATTTTCATGAGTCTGTTCATTTTTCATAGTGATAGCTATTATCTTCTGTACAAGTGAGAATTCCACAAACCTATTGTTCATAAGTATTGAGTATAATACAAGTCCTAACTTGGGCAGAAGTGACCTAATAGGCTGAATCATGCCAAGTTTGCCTGTTGGCAATGCTACTGCTAGTAATACTTCAGTCAATATAGGGTTACTCAGAAAAAGTTCCGTGTATGTATCATTCCATGAAAAGGCAGTTAAATCGCAATTAGGATATAATATGCTGCTTTCATCTCTTATACATTTGGAAGATGCTTTTTGTTCAACTTCCCAAATAAGTAACATCTTTACAGCTTTTCTGAGTGACTCACTATTTAACACAGTCTCAGCAATTGTTTCCGTGGAATTATATAGAGCAGCTTGCAGCAATGTTGCTCTATCAGATAGAGTTACATCATCAAATAATGATAACCTTGTATCTGATAATTTGGTAGCTAATGTTTCCACTTCATTTTTTGATGTTGGCAATTTATCACATACAGAAATATAGCTCCACTCTCTTTCAGTTTCTGTGAAAAAGAGATATGTAAAGATCAAATAATACATATATCATGTTTTTTAAAATTAATATTAAGTGGAAGGACTAAATGTTGTGTGTGAAGGGGCCCAGAGTGGTCTAAAGCGCTGTCCATTACGGATCACTGCCATCTCACCTCTGTCTGCGTGGGTTCGAGTCTAAGATTCGGCTAATGTAGTTATGTGAGAAAGCTTGCCAGTAGCTTCTCGTGGGTCCGTGGTTCTTTCCGGGGGTTTTCCGGGTTCTTCCTCCACCATTAATACTGGCCGCCATGTATAGCCTATATTGTGCTTAAAAATGGCATTAAACCATAAAAAAAAAAAAAAAATGTTGTGTGTAGTTAAAAGAGTGACATTCCAATAGAAGTATTTTGGCTACCACAAGGAATTGAGGTTAGTTTTTTGATTGTGTCAATGGATTATTGAGGTATAGCTTATGCAAAGCCATTTCTCCAGATTGATTGGCTGTATCAATGCGTGTAAGATATTATCTGCTGAAACAAATGAAGATTATAGTTTAACAGCCTTTTCTGATTTTTGGGCTTCAATGCCTGTCAATTTTTTATATCCACAGACTGACATCAAGTGTCAAAGGTTTTAAATTATTATATCACAATTTATTGATATTTCTCTATATTTAATTTAAGCTTAAAATGCCAGCTCAAAAACCTACCTTCTCAATTGTCTTTACCTCAAAATTTGTATTACAGTGTGATGCTTTTTAAACAAATGTATACCTCATGTTTTATACCTTATGTCCAAGACTGGTAAAACTGGGTCTGTTTGTGTAGATATTCTACAAGTATAAATGTGATCGTACTGAGTCGATGCTTCATTTTTCTTGAACTGTTGGACATGTCACTAATTGTGGTGCTTTCATCAGTGACCAAACGTACAGAAGGGAAAAAGCATTTCACCCTGACATGCTGTGATTCGCATGAAGCTCCTAAACAATCATGAAGAAAAAAATTCATATACCAGTAAAGATTTTTAAAACACACACCATACCCATTCAATGTAAAACATAAAAGGACTACACACACACACACACACAAACTATATTACTGTACGTGCTACAACCAAATAATCAAAAACATTAGGCTAAATAGGTAAGTTGAGTTTCTCTAAAAAAAAATCACTAAAAATATACACATCAATTTAGTTTCAGAGCCTTATTTACATGAAAATAGTAGACAAACACTTCCAGGAGGCCATATTGTTTGCTTGGGTGTGTTTGATTTATTGTTGTTGCTGTGAACTTGTTGCCATTTCTCAGTTAACCCAAGAAAACCCTGGGAAGAACCACCAACCCATGGGAAGCTACTGGCAAGCTTCCTCACCCACATTGGACAAGCAAGACTTGAACTTAACACCAAATTCCATTATTTTTGTATAGTGTGGCCTTGGTTTTAATGACTTGGCATGCACTAATAAAGTTTAATTACTTAACAATATCAATTAATTTGCTCTAAATGTAAATCCTTATTATGGCACTTATGTTTCAAAATCATTGACAACAAGAACTGAAAAAGGCTAATAATGCCTGACCTATGGCAAGTTTCTCATAATGCCTGATCCATGACAAGCAGCTCATAATGCCTGACCCATGACAAGTGGCTCATAATGCCTGACCTATGGCAAGTGGTTCATAATGCCTGACATGGCAGGTGGCTCTCAATGCCTGACTAATGGCAAGTGGCTAATAATGCCTACCTATGGCAAGTGGCTAATAATGCCTACCTATCTCAAGTGGATAAAAATGCCTGACCTATGACATATGGCTAATAATGCCTAACATATGGCATGTGGCTAATAATGACTGAACTATGGCAAGTGGCTAATAATGCTTGACCTATGACAAGTGGCATATAATGCAAAACATGATTCAAAGATAAGTAAATATATTAAATGGGGTAATGCCACAAACATTTTCTTTGAACTATCAACCTTTGATTTTTTGATGATCTAGCATATACTTTTTGCCACACAAACTCCAGAAAATGAAGCCACGCCCATTATGATACACTAAACTAAGACTATTCACCAGTTCTAGCAATTAGAAATTCATGGGCCTTTAAAACAAAAGACCTTGAGAAAGTGTGAAGTATACAACCAAACCAAGCTGACAATAAAAATTAATATTTCCTAATCAAAGACCATTAATAAAATATTTTAAAATCACAATATGTATCATAATTATCTGTCATGCTAGTTAATGGAATGCATTCATTTTAAGTATACTGTTTCAGAGTTGGTGACGGTACAATTAAAAGGTAGGTAGTGTTAATATCTAAAGAGATTCATATTCTGTTTCTAAGTGTAACCTGATTTCTCAAGGCCAGTAGTTTGGAAAATGTAATGTGCACACTCCTCCCAGAATTAGTTAACATTTGCTTTTGGTATCCCATGCTCCTCCACAAACTCCATCATTGCTAACTTCTCTTCTTTGCTCCATTTCTTGTATGATCTATTTTGGTCTGGGGACTGGAATCAATAAACATTTATGAGCTATAATGTTTGAAATTAACTGTAAGTACAAGTTGGTACTTATCATATAAATCTTAGACTATTAACAAATACTTTTATCAAGAATTAGGAAAGACAAATAACTGTTAGTTAATTACCTATTGCTACTTAGTAATGCAAATATTTATCTATTGTTTTCATTTTCAATCCTTAATGTTACAAGGCTGCTAATTGCATAAAAATGTAAGAAAATTACCTGCTTACAACTATTATAAGAAACAAAACACTAGAGTATATAATGAAAATAATTCTGGATGACAAGCTAAAAACCAATAAAATGTGTGCTTATTTGTCATTTATATATCAATGTAAAAACACACATGATGTCATAAAATACAATACATTGGTCCTGCAATACAGTAAATGTAAGTGTTACACTGTGTTTGATATATGCCTATAATAATAGCAAGGTAAACATTCATATATAATCAGTGATTATATTTTTTTAAAGTACAGTACCTCGTTATAATTATAAATACTTTTTATATTCCCATGTGTACCTTACAAATGCATAAAGATAAACAATTGATTTTAATTAATACTTATTTACTTGACTTACTGATGAGTTAAAATCAAAAAAGTCATGTATAGTTTTCAGAGAATATATGTTTCACTTGTGTAACATATCTGATTCAAGTATCAACATAAAATGAGCATCTCTTTAAACAAGGTCTTGAATGTAAATCTTGAGGATAGACATTCAGAATTTTTGCAAAGTTAATCAGTACATAATATTGCCAACTGCAAATGTAAATAGATATTATAATATACCTGTAACTGTCCGCGCTTCTCTATCTGCACAGGAAACTTTCCTGTTGGTGATGACCTCTGTCTTTTACAATAGGTGTGGAAGCTAGGATGACACTCCATTCTATAAAAAAAAATTAGAACATTTCAAGAAACATGTTTTTTATATTTTATTCTCATTTGGTATCTAACAATAAATTCAGTGTATTTTTAAATGACACAATAATTATTACTGGTATTAATTTTGTAACAATTTTGTATTGTAAACGAAATATAGTTATAAGATATTTTTGAAAGCATCTTTTTATGATAAATGCTTCACATATCTTGTGTTATTGTCAGTCATTAAACATACAATGTTTTAAATTTAAGTTCTCTTAAAAAAGGATATTTATTTAACTTAATTAATACCATGAAGATTTCATCATAAACTTTTGCATGTATGTATTGTTTAATTTAATAATTGATTTTTAAAAAAATATGCCCATGTAAACAAAGAACACCAGAGTAAATAAGATTTTACCAATTTGGTACATTTTGGTTGTCAAAATGAGATAATTTAGATTTTTCATGCCATACTCCATCTCAATCCAAGCCTCCAGCAAACACTCATAAGTGAAGGCTTGTGTTTTGGTTTTAATAAGTGCTAGCTACACATGTACAGAGGAATCCTTTAACTATCCCTATTCCCTTCTAAATATCTCTACTTTGTCTCTCAAGACAATTCCTTTAAACTGTGTTGTTTTATATTGACTCCTCTTATTTTTAATGTTTTTAAAATCTAACATTAAATCATGAATGATGTTTTGTCTCTATTGCCTAAAAAGGTGATATCCAGAATATGATAAAGATGCATTAAGTCATTTTATTGCAAAAAATGTACTACCCTCTTTGAGGAAATCCTAGCTAAATCATGATTAATATTTGGCAAATGGCAAAACCTGTGCTGTTACATATACCAATATATTAATGTCAATGTAAAATTGATCAAGCAATTGATTTAAAATGGAACATTGAGATGATGATGTCTAAAATATTCCAACTTTGGCAATATTTCACCACCCCCACCCCCCCCCCCCCCCCCCCGCTTCATTTAAGGGAATTGATATGAACCTATGGCCAATTAAGGATGTCATCTACCACCTTATACAATGTCCGACATAATAATTATCAAGTAATCGATAGCAAATGAAATGTCGTACTTGATGCAGTCGAAATGTGCAATATTTGACAAAATGTCACTTTCGACCCTTCGTAGAAGAGGGTTGTTATATTGATCATAATATTTGACAAAATTTGGGTTGTCATGGAAAACGATATATACATATTTATATAAATTTGGTCAAGGAATTAATTGCAACTTAAATATTTTAGATGACGTTGTGTAAAATTTGCATTATTTGCGAAACAATCGTTACCCTCACCCCTGGTAAAATGGGGAAGATATTTTCGTCTTAATCTTGGGAAAAAATAAAGCCGCCGTACATAACCTTATATCAATTTCGACGTAAAATTTATCAAGGAATCGATTGGAAATATAATTTTTGAGATGATCCAGTGGGAAAGGTGCAATATTTAACAAAAATTGTTGTGTGTATCCCTATACTTCGTCGTCGCCTAATTGTATAAATATTTGTAAAAATACCAATGTAGCCGATTTGCTGGTTAAGCTTTAACACAAGATAGCGCCTGTTATATTTCAAATCGAAAGTATTAGTAAAATTCGCATTGTGTCACTAACAAACTGAATATTAAAGCAATAAATGTGCCACGGTTAGATTACCGATATCTCTCTAGGTGAGGCCATTTGTTTTGATCACGTGACAATATGGCGTCGGCGTTCGCCTGACTTAGTATAGCGGAGTGCAACGCATGGGAGCATACTAAGCAGGGGACCAGACTAACAAAAATGGTATTAACAGCAGCCGGGCTTGGCGCTCAGGTGGCAGGGTCCAGTTTCGTAAATTTCTTAACTTAAGGGTATGGTGTGAGTTTTTGAGCTACTATCGTGTAATAATTAAAGATATGGATAAATTTGTGAACTAGGTGTTTCAGACTTGTGTTGTTCTTGAAATTTATGTCAGACATGTACACTTTCCATAGTTACTCTGCAGTATGTTGATTGTGAAATACCAATAGTCGGCTAGGAAGAAGAGCTAGCCTCCCATAGCAGTAGACACGTGGGTTCAAAGGCAAGTAGAATATCTCAAAAACGGCATGGATGACAACTATTATGAATTGCATCAAGCTATTTAGTAGACAATGTTTTTCAAAATTTTCATCAAGGAAAAGGCCTTGCATTTGCATTGTGAGCACCACATGCTGTCAAAAATGGCCTTTGGATGTGAAAAATGCATGTATAAAATAGGGGTTGGGGTAAATAAACATTTTATTCTAAGAACTTCAGTAGACTTGTCAGGTCAAGTGTGTGATATGATTATGTTGCGCTACATAATACCTATCCAGAAATATGTACATTTTTGACCTCACTCGCGTATTATATTTTTAATGAATTTTTATATTAGGCAGGTGCATGCGACATTAAATTTGTACATAACTGGACCCTGCCCCCTTAAGCATTAAGTGGTTAGTGTTAGGACTGATCGACCTGATGTCAGGATAATGTGACTTGGTGGGACATCATGCTACATGTCTGCGGCATGATGTTCCAGTCCTAGACATCAATATAAACTGCCACACTGCAAACATTGTAGCAATATGACTGAAATATTGTTAAAGTTCATTTAAAAAATCCAAATAATAACATACATACACATACTTCCTTGACGGAAAAGTCTAAAGATATTCCGACTATTATTCCGACTATCGGATAGCCCCTGTTTTTACCGCCTTGTGGAAGCATGGCTTCGACATTGAGTGGTATCACAAGTGGTAGGAAAATAGACTGCAAAGATTTGCATAGTTATCTCAGGACACTGAGTGCTTCAGTTTTAGATAAACTATATAACCATCCTGCTACTTGTCTTGCTGTTTTCCGGTAATCATGCAACATTTAACTTTTTTCCTCCTTACGTCGAATTGACGGCGATAGTCGCAGTCACAGGGGCTCGTTACAAAGCAAATTAGGAGTATCTGTCCATGAATCAGGGTCTAAATAACAATGGTATATTGTTACAGGTTAAACCCTAATTCATGGACGGTTACTCCTAATTTGCTTTGTAACGAGACCCTGTGGTCGCGTCTCTATACTGAGAATGAGATTGACTTTACTGCTTTAGATCGTGATTGCACAGACAGCAGTCAAGACCGAAATAAAAATAAGCAGGTAGCTTTGACTAGAGGGTACAGTGGTTGCTACTGTATTCCAGAAGACTAATTTGTTTTGAGGCACAAGTCATACGACACCAGCCTTGAACTGGGCTCTTTCTGTGTCTCGCTCACTCCTTACATCGCCAGATTTAATCTTTGATCTGAACTTGGAAGCATGTCTTTTTTGTTTTGTTTCTTTTATATGGACCAATAGCTATACCTATAGCTAATTTTATTACTATGATAATTATGAACGGGAGAGGACCTGGGTATCTGTTGACACCTTTAGTCGTATGTTAGAATTACATACACCTTTAAGCGACCACACGATTCACCCAAACACACCCCAAACCTGCCCAAATCCGCTACAAACATGATGTAAATTATTGTGTTCTGTTCAGTCTATATCGATTTCTTTCATATTTGGGAATCACATTTTTGTTATGGAGACGTTATTTCTGGTAGCTATGTGGCGAGCCCAAACATGATTAAATCTACAATTAACACTGAGCTAGAAATAAATTCTAACCATTTTTAACTGTTCACTAAGTTTGTAATTTACTCCATGTCTTAATGATGTTATGATGAAGCTAAACCTTGATTCATTCAAAGAATTATAGTAAAAACACATAATTAAAATCCAAATTAATTCTTCACTCATTGGCTGACACTGTCTATGGTATCAATTTCCATACATAATACAGTAAATGCACTCAGATGCACAATTGAATTAAAAATAATTAAATATATTTGATGGAGCAAAATATACTCGTTGATTTTGGAATATATAAATTGCCATTGCAAACTTTATATATACCAAGTAAATCAATTACAACATAATCTGACCATTCACATTAATATTATAATATCCTACCTTTTATTGACTTGTTTGATTCTTACTGCCTACTGTAACTTTCAATGACTGCCGCTTTGTCAATGCATGTACTAGAATAATAGTTACTGTGTATGCATTGTTTGCCTGAAATGATGGAAATTGCTATTGCAACTTTATATATATATATATATATATATATATATATATATATATATATACCAGTTAATTTGGGGACCCAAGTGGCTGAGTGATCTAAAGCTTATTCTGTTATGGGTCACTGCCATCTCACCTCTGGCTGCGTGGGTTCAATTCTCAGATTCGGCCAATGTGGGTTATGTGAGAAAGCTTGCCAGTAGCTTCTTGTGAGTTGGTGGTTATTTCCAGAGATTTTCCACGAGTTCTTCCTTCTACATTAATGCTGGCTGCCATGTATAGCCCATTGTGCGCTGAAAACTTACATTAAACAACCAGTTAAATCAAATATAAAATAGTCTCACAGAGTTATACCCTGCTGTTATGTCACAATGACAGCATCCTGTGTAGAAAAAAATTGTGCTACTTGTTATTAGTTATGACACCTTTTATCTACTTCTTTGATTTGTACTGCCATCTGTAACTCCATTGACGACTGCATTGTCACAACATGTACTCAGTAGTTTGGTTCATAGTAAAAAAAAAATGTTTTGAAGCCAGTTTTTGTTAACTGATATTTATATGTATGTATTTTTAGGTTTTCTCATCTGCTTCGCACAAATGGATCCCACATACAGAAGACTGTTTTATCATTATCATTAAAGTTCAATATTCTTAAATGCAATGACAGGAAGCATAAAGAAAATAATGGAAATAAAGATTCAGTACATTTACATGAATTCAAAACAATTTTTTAAAAAAATAAACGTTGAGAAGAAATGTAACAACAAATTGTTAATAAAAACAATAACAAATACATGTAAAAATATTCATAATATCATGTATATGTTATTGCTGTCATCCTAGTTGATATGTACACTGATGGTTCATTATTTACTTCATATATTGACTGGGTCCACCTTTTACTTGATAACCAGCACTGAGGATGAATCCAGTAACAATTGTCTCCCTTCTTTCATTATCATCTGATCTATAATACTAAATGCAGCATACTTTGTTGTCTGTTTGAACAAGATAGTACAGAATTCTTTCCAATTTTTTCTTGTGGTTTTGGGTATGTTTTATTTGATTTACAAAATGTTTGGTGGATTTGGACAATTTTAAGTGGTTTTGGGCAGGTTTTGTGTTGTCTTGGGCATGATTTGGGTGGTTATGGTTGAATCATGCAGCCTGATTTAAGTGGCAATAATTCCCCTTTTTTTTATCCTTGTAAATTCATATTCCTATGAAGCTGTAAGGTCATTAATTACAAGCCCCAAGGAATACAAAGAAAAAAAAACGTTAAATTTGCCCTACAGCATGCCCTACCTGATGCTGTATTTATGTTTGGCTGCTACAAGCAATACACTTCACATTGTCCAATTATGTTAGTGTGGACAATGTCAACCTAACAGAGTTATACCATGAAAGGATCCTGTGTAGAAATTTTTTTTACTACCTGTTATTAGTTATGACAGCTGAAACCTTTTTTCTTGTCTCAGTTTTAAAATCTGGTTACCATTATTCAAATCTTTAATTTTCCTCTTGATGTTTGTTAATGATATTTAAAGTGCAGATCATTCAACTATCACACTTGAATAGACTTTGGTTAAGCGATATTGGATTAAATATTAAAGCAACAATTAATATTTAATTTAATTTGAGTCAATGCATTTACATGACCAAGTTGATATACAATTTAATGCCATTTCTTTTGTTTTACATCAGGGTTATTTCACTTAAATTTACAACAAAAATAACAGTGAAACATCTTTTACTCTGGTTTGTAGAAACACATTCCAAAATCAAAATACACTGCAGTATATATATATATATTTTTTTTTTACTGTAATACTCATCAAGATAAATGCATTATGATTTGTATGTATTTGCATGATGTTAAAGAAACAATGTCTAATTTGATTTAGGTGATTTTTGTAGGAATTAGGCATATTTATAAATTTATTGCTCAATTCATGTAAGGAAGCCACTTGGTCATACTTGAATAAAAAGCCATGATCTTGTTCTTTTTGGTCAGTTACATATTTTTATACTTTAAAACACACAGGTATATGATAATTCCACTGATAATATGTAAATACATTCTGTAATCTCAATTATAATTTAATTCTCATATTTTAAGTTCTAATTGATTTTCAGTTATCATACTTGTACAGTCGAGTAAAATCAAATACGTCTAAGTGATGTCATTACCTTAATTGTACTGTATTTATGGTATATATTGGGACACCATATTTTTGAGGATACAAAATGTACCATAAATTAATTTATAAAGAATTGTTTCTCCACTGTATTTTCTGGGATATATCCTTTTTTGTTTTTGTTTTTTTTTAGTCATAAGTAATTGGACACTTTTTAATCCATTCTTTGGTGCATTATTTTTTTTAGCTCCCTCATGTAAAAAATTGTCATTGGAGGCAACAAATCACCTGCTGTGGAAACTACAATGACTACGAAAGATCTAAATACACTGGAGTTTCTTCTATGTTATTGTCTGCGAAATTATCTATTCTTCTGGCTTTCATGATTTTATCAAATGATTTAATTTTCACCTTTAAATCTTTTGGGAGATTTCTGGGTCATCAATATTCTTGCTTGAAGCAATAGATTGTGTTGCTTTAAAACTATTCCATTGTTACAATTTATTCTGGTGTGTGATATAATATTTTTAACTGTGATACATATTATTTAAAATTAATAATGTTTTAGTTTATTTGAGTTAATTGCTTCATGTATTGAAAATACTGCAGTGCCACAATAACAGCTATGAAGATCAATAATTACCTTAAGTTCGCCATTCATATTTTACTTATCAGTATTACCAGTGTTATTTCTGTTTCAGGGAGCTTCCAGAACTAGCAAAGCATTATGTGCTGAGGTTACTGTTTATTGAGCAACCCATATCTCAGAGTGTTGTCAGTCTATGGGTGGACAACAAGTGTCACAGGTGCAATTTTATAAAACAGTTGGATTAAAGGGGTGGGGGTGAGGGGGCAATGGGTGAGATAGGTGTATTGTTTTTTATTTGATTCTGGTCAGTAGGGAAAATATTAGTATACTAAACTGAACTAATGAATAGAACTTAAACATGAATTCACTCTGTAAATTTATTTGGTATTTATTTATTAATGTGCTGCCTCATTTGAATTGGGGACATTTTTGTTAATTGAAAGTTTTGTTATTTAGGGTGTACTAAAAATGTTGTTTGAAAGGAAAATTGAACAAAATATATGACTTTGTATTATAAGCTGATAATTTTGCAATGCTGATTCAGAATTCCAGGTCCAAATGACTGTTCGGACAATAAAATGAGCAATAAATCATGATTTCAGCTACAAATTTTGATCGTGATTTTTGTCATGTTCTACAATTAGGGGTCTCTGTCTGCGTGGGTTTGAGTCTAAGATTTGACCAGCGTGGTTATATGAGAAAGATTGCCATTAGCTTCTCGTGGGTCTGTGGTTTTCCTGGGTTATTCCTCCACCATTAATACTGGCCGCCATGTATAGCCTATCGTGTGCGGAAAAATGGCATTAAACCATACAACAACAATTAGGGGTCACTTTTTTGCATTTGCTAGTTTTATCAAATTGGTACCATGTCTTATCTAACATTATAAGCAGGTACATGAGTTATCAGTCATTTGTCATCAAGGTAGAGGTGTTACGTGTATTTGATTCAAGTCATTTATTTTTATTTTAATTGTTTGTTTGTCAGATTCAAATTTGACATTTTAAGTTTAAGTTCATTCATTGGGAGATTTTTTTTTTAAAAATTGGGATGACCTGTAAACACCAGATGTTGACCTCATTTCTGACCTGGCTTCAGAGTTGTAAACAAGCTTTTAAAATGATTGGTTGATTCCAAGGACATTATGGAGCTTTGTTATAAACATCTTTCTATTTTTAGTTCTTGAGAGTAAAAATAACTGATTCTCATCTGGGTCATACAGTGTGCACAAGATTTTTTGAACGTAAATTTGTTCTAAAGATTCTAGAAGATCATGTGACCCCTTCCTTTTGTTTACGTAAAAACAGGTATATAAATTATGTTTTGGAGCGAACTATTTAGTAGAAGTTGGGCTGTTAGAATACTAAGTTGTGTGTTGTTTTGAGTTATTTTAAATTACCTTGTACTGGAAATTATTTCAATTCGTTTGGATCAAGAGGATTTATTTTGTCATTTATCTGGAAAACAATTGTGCTTATTGAATTTCATAAGACCAGAACTGACTTCATCACATGACATCGTCTTCCATCTTGGATGCTTCACTAAGATTCGAACAGGGAATTATTAAGACATTTTATTACCAGGACTTTTGCAATTTCACTAGCAGATTATATTTTGAATTATTTTTGGATTAATTTTGGAATTTATTCTTAAAACCGTAAGTTTATTTTTTTTCTTCTGGAAAATATTTGCGCACAATAAATTTGTTTATTAAGTTTTTACAAGCTTGTTATTTTCACTCTTTCTATGTTACTGTTTATTCAAGCCTAAGCACATAACAGAGGTGTTTCAGGTTACCAACCATTAACGCTATGCAGTGATGCATAAATACAGTTTTTTGTTTATGGGAACTGAACTGCTTTTGCATGCAAACTGGATTATGTTTTGATCCAAAGTTGAATAGATACAATTAACAGGATTATTGTCCCCATAATTGATTGTAGCTATTGTTTGGGTATTTTAAAAGACAGGCTGACTGTTTCTACTTGTTGAACAACATAGCATAATTAACATGTGATAGCATTGCATTCACTCTGAGTTGATCAAAAAGATTTTCCACAAATAGTTTTTGACAGGTTTTGAGGGTTGTCAGTTAGTAATTTACCAACATTCCTGTAGTGTATTACTCCAAATTAAAAATGCTTTCAGCAGGCGCTAGATGGATCATGGAATAAGTTCATTAAAATGGACTTTTGCTTGATCAAATTTATTTAGTTAGCATTTGCATTATTTATTTGTATAATTCTGTGATGGTTTATTACGGGCAATTAAACATTGTCATATACCTGAGTGTGCAAATCAATTTTTTTTTAGAGATTTTCAAACCTCTGAGTGATTTGAATAAATACGTGTCTAGAATGATACCTTATACCATTTGATCTGGAAGTTTTGTATCGTAATTTTCAGTTAATTTTTTTTTCTGATGGGAGGTTTTAGACATTTGCGGAGCGGATAAAGATGTTGCTGAATAGCCCTCCAACTTGAGAGATCAATGTATATGTATAGATCGCATATGCAAGTAAAAGTCAACACCTGTCCAGTTAACTTTTATGTTACAAAACATTTTGTAACAAAGTCTGAATATTACTTCTTCTTACTCAATGGTCCAGGACCAGTAAGACCCAATGTACCTACTATTTGCCCATGTACCTAATATTGCCCATGTACCCAATATTGCCCATGTACCCAATATTGCCCATGTACACATAAGCCAAGTACTGGTAAGTCTGCTGTGTAAAATTCTGTATACCCATAGGAAATAGTTTATAATTTCACAGTATTTGAATTGAACAGTGAAACAAAATGTATCTAATGCATATTCTAAATTCCATAAATGACATGGCAATGACTTTGAACAAGACAACAAGAAGCAATCAGCTTGATAGGGTTATGGTATTTTAAACCAGAATAAATTTGTTACCCTGTTCAAATAATGTACCTATTGAATTTTAACTTAGATATTTTGTTCAGGGATACCAGAAACACCAGAGGCAATACCACTGTATTCTGTCCCGAAGCCTATTCAAATTTATTTAATCTCAACTATTCACTTTTACAGTAATTAAATATTTTAGCGTTGGTCACATTTGTCTGAGACATATAAATAAATTTTGAAACAGAAGGTCAAAGTAAATTGTTTACTAAATAATTTTATCTGTTTTTTTTTTTTTTTTGACAGTGAGCATCAGGAGGTTGTCCGAGTGCTAACAGACATCCGAGTGTGGCAAGAACAGCCACTTCCAGGAGGTATGCAAGGATGGATCCTGAGTCCAACATTCCGACAACACTTAAAAATTGCTCTGCTTGGAGGGTAATTAACTTTTATGTTTCAAAACATAATTTGTTGTGACCAGGCCTGAATACCTGTGAGCTTGAGTTAGAGTTTGTAATCTTCATCCAATTCCAAATGATCTGTTCACAACTTTTAGTGCTAACACAGTCCTTTTTTGTTAGACTATGATGAGCAAAGATTTTAAGATTGAGATTTTTCTACCACTCTTGTGGCCCAAGTGGTTGGAGCATCCACCTAGGTTGCAGAAGGTTGTGGGTTTGAACCCCTTCAAAAATCCAAGTCACACACAGTCACACATACTCACTCACACACACGCACACACAGTGATATTTTGCTTCAAGCAAATATGTTACTTTTGATTGCTGAGTTCTGGAAACTTGGTCTCATACTCAGCGTTAGAGTTTTCCACACTGTATTTATTTGGTCCTATCTAAGATTGCAGGCTGGTTCTGGTGTTTCTGGTTTTCTCAACCTTGTGTACCACCATTTACCAACATCTATGCCACTACAGTTTTGCTTATTTCAATTATTTCATAAATTTCACTATGGTTAGATTATGTTTCAATGCATTATTGGGCACCTCCATATGTGTGACTATCCCAGTTTACACCCCCATATTGTACACCTGTCATAGTAGACACTTCCTTATATAGGAAACTTGACTTCGCAGATAGCTTGTCAGTACACACATTTTAATGGATACTTGTGTGACCTGTCCTAGTTGACACTTTCAAATGTAGGGCACCTACATTAGTGGATACCTGCATTTATATGTATACCTGTCTTAGTTGGTCCCTACATATAAGACATCTGTCCATGAAGGACAATGTTATATAAACAGCTCTGTTTGGTAAATGTTTTATTTATATCTGTTTGGATGTAATTTCTTTATCTATACAGTTAAGTTTTCATGGTACTTTCATTGAACTTCATAGCCTAGTGCCACTGTATTGTCTTAGCTGCATTAGAAGGTAGCCAAAGATGCATACAGTTATCACTTCTTAAGCAGCAATACAAATGTATGTATTTTCATGATGAGCAAATTTTTTGATTGTGCACAAATAATTTGTGCCCAGATTTTGAAAAAGAAGAAATCATTAAAAGAAATACTGGTAGATAAGTAAAAATATTTAAAACTGTTTACCCTACATCTACTTTATGCTGAATACCATAGGGCAAACAGCTATATTTCTTTTCAGTTATCTACCAGTATTTCTTTTTAAAAATTCCTTCTTTCTCATAATCGTTTTATTTTCAGACTAGTTTTTGATCGATTAAACATGAAATCATGTGTAATCTTGTGTGTGTTTTCTTCCTTCAAAAATTGAGCCCTTGTTAGTAAAAAAAATTAAGTCTTAAATGTACATGACAAATATTATTTGTTGGTTTAATTAAAGTGAATTGTCTTTTTAAACATTGACTAGCCTCAGATGATTTTGACAACTACTAATTCTAGCTTCGTACGCAAAGTTGCATCTACACAGCACCACATTATGCTTAACTACATTCTGCAACACTCTACATCTAAAGATATTTGACATAATTACACTCCATACACTCTGAAACACTCTACACCTAAAGATATTTTACATCATTACACTCCATACACTCTGCAACACTCTACACCTAAAGATATTTTACATCATTACACTCCATACACTCTGCAACACTCTACACCTAAAGATATTTACATCATTACACTCCATACACTCTGCAACACTCTACACCTAAAGATATTTTACATCATTACACTCCATACACTCTACAACACTCTACACCTAAAGATATTTTTACATAATTACACTCCATACACTCTGCAACACTCAACACCTAAAGATATTTTACATCATTACACTCCATACACTCTACACCTAAAGATATTTTACATCATTACACTCTATACACTCTGCAACACTCAGCAACTAAGCATATTTAACATAATCATGACACCCCAGATACAGTCCATTGACTTCACTGCGCTGTATTTTGCAGGGGACATTCCTGGACTGGAAGGAATCATCTGCCACCTGATAAATATGCCAAGGATGTAGCATTCCTAGACAAATATGCCATGGAAAGGTGGGAGGTAAATTAACGTATTTAATAGTTTGCAATTTTGTTATTATCCACAGGTCCCTCATTATAAATTCACCTCAGTATATTGTGCTCACTCGTATAACAAGTATGTAACCTCGAGATTTGGAATCTACCATAGTTATTCTAATGTACACCGGGGGGTGGGGTGGGGGGTCGTGCAGTTTCTAAAGGGGGTCCTTGAATACTGTATATTACTTTTTGGCAGAAGATGTTAATAAAATGTTTTCATTTTTCTAAGAGTTATTGGATTACTCATGTACTGTTTAATTTTTTTGAGATGCCATAATGCATCGATCAATCATGTGTCATGAATCTGTGTAGTATCTATTCATATGTCATGAATCATGTATGTAATGCATTGATCCACCATGAGTTATGAATCGTATGTAATCTATCCATCCAACTTGTCATGAAACGTGTATGTATTACATCCATCCATAATGTGTCATGAATCATATGTCATGCATCTGTTCCATCATGTGTCATAAATTGTGTATGTCATGCATTGGTCTATCATGTGTCCTGAGTCTAATATCCATTCATGTGTCATGAATCGTATATGTCATGCGTTGTTTCCATCATGTGCCATGAATTGTGTACATCATGCCTACATCTGTCGAGAAGTGAATGTTTTCACTCTGTAGATAATATTTCTGATCTGATTTCAAAACATTGTGGAATATGGGTTTATGCCATCAGATTCTCATACGAGTTTAGTAATGAGTGAGATCCATGCATATCCATACATGCCAACCATTACGCTTTTGGCAAAATCATTACGCTTTTTTCCCCACAAAATTACGTCTTACATGTAAACGAATATGGATTATGCTTTTCACTATATCCACGGTCCCAAAAAAATCAATTATTTGTTTTCTCATTTTGATTAAGATTCTATTAATCCCACAGACTGTATTTTAGAAAAGACGGCTTCTACATAACTACAATATAAGAATACTCTTGTCCGTGGATGTGTGTGCACTTTCCTAACAGTATCATGTTCTATTTATAGCAACCGAGAAACATCCTGGTTCTACTTTCAAACTTTTGACCTTTTATTCTATTTATAGCAGCTGTATGGCTTAGTGAGAGGAGAAAACAGACTGGTTTTCTAATTTTAATCTCTTTTTTTGCACATTCGTTGTTCTAATTCATTTTTAGAGCAAAACCAGTCTAAAGGTACTTGGCGCTAAAATTTTATTTTAGTCGATGCATCTATGAGAGCAAAAATTTCTCCTTTCAAATAATTTCACAGATGGATTAGAAAAAGGCAAAAAAATAAACGAAACAAAAATAACAGAATTTTCCAAATATGAAGACATAAGGGCATCATCACATGATTTCTATTACAGGCTGTGTGGAAAGAATTGTAATATTTGGCACTCAAAGTCTTAAGATGGATTCTAGTCAATGTGTGTGTAAAGCTAAAAGTGCTACATATTAAAACTTGAAGCAGTAAATGATGTTAAGAGACAAGAGTGGCAAATAAATCATTGTGCTTTGAAATTTTAGCATGTTATCTGCGGCCATCCATAAATAACGTCACACACCTGGCGTGGGTGGAAGGGGGTGACACATTTGTGACGAGGGGGAGGGAGTGGTTAAGAAATGTGATGTCACATCAAAATGCGAAACTTTAAATAACAGTTCCACTTAATTTTTTTCTTGCATACAATTTATTTAAAGACGTTTTAAGTAGCATCACGAGTGTCATGCATGAGCTCAAATTAAGATAGACTCGTCTTTGAACTACCAACACCCCTACTAGCCCCAATAGTGTCTTTTTCCAAATAGCATTCTTCCATTTCCAGTCCACTGGTGTCGACAAAGCGAGGTTGAAATGATCTTTTTCTCACCAAACATATTTAATTTTAAACTTTTGTGTGCAATAAAATTAAATTAATAAAGTTTGATAGAAAAGTAAATTATTTATAAAGGTTGATATTTTTTCAGATTTTTATTATAAATGATCCTACATTTTAGAAATAGAATAATTTAAAGTTTATATTACAAACAGAATAGATTAAAGTTTATATTACACCAATAATAATCTTAAATTTGTTTTTGGTGAAGAATTGATCGCTACGATGGATAAAAGTAAAATGTTCCAGTGTCTTTTTGAGGCTTACATGCTGTCATATCCTACAAAGAGCAGAAAAATTTTCCAAGAAGAAGTGGTTCAAAAGTGGAATGGAATTTTTAAAAAATGATGCAGATTTGCAAGTTAAAGTTGATCACTGGTTGCAAGAATTCAAAACAATTGCCGCCACAAAAAAAGGAGCACTTCTAACATTTTGGGCTAAACAAGCATCATGTGCCGATACAAAAAACTCCAAAAAAGTACTTGCGGCAAACCCCAAGAATTCTGTGTTCTACTACAGATGTATCATCAGGGTCTTCCCTAATGAATGGCATCTTAATGGATGAGTATGTGACCACATGAGGAGAGAAAACATTTGATGCAGTTTTGATCAAACATGGATTATATAAGCTTTATTTATGATAAGCTTTTGCATTCAATCATTAGTAAGATATTGCATATTAATATGGTGATGTTGCCTCCAATTATTGAGTTTATTGCCATTCGAGAAGTCATAAATCTGTCCCAAGTTAATTTGTTGGATTAAAATGTGAAAAAGTATTTTTGTCATTAAAATCTTGGGGAAAAAAATGAACAGGATTCATGGATTTAAGGGAATGACCTTGCATCAGATTAGATGAGCTAATTGCCACTTTAGAAGCATTTCTTTGTGTATCTGTCTTGAAATATAGACTATTTTAATGAAAAATCTTCTGTCTGATTAGCTGAGGTTGTTGCTTGTCTAGAAATAGAGACTATATTTATCATCCAGTTTCTAAGAAACTTGGTAAATGGTGTTTACATCTAGCTTTTGGATGACTTTGATTATGTGCAAGAGACTATGCATATTAAATGAACCATTATCTTGACAACAAATTATGATCTGAATAGAGTAAACTAAGTAAAATTAGTACAAGATAATGTTTTGGAGATAGTTTCAAAGGGCTGTACTCTTATAATACTACAGTAGCCTGCCTACTTAACTGATTGAGTGGTTAAGCTATGCAAGCCAGGTGAACAAAATTAGGAACACCTGAGCTTCTCGTTGAGATGAATGTTTGGTTTGATATTAAACCTGCCTTACTGTAAAGCAATCTTGATTATCACATATTGCAATAGTTGCTTTCCCTTCATGGTCTTGTGAAAAAGCAGTGAATATCTGCAGATTTTTCATAAGACTTTTTATAAGAGAATTGAGATGAACTCTTCTTTACACAATATAGCCTCCACACTCACATATGAACAACTCTTCACACACTAAAGTCTCCATACACATGAGCTCATCTTCACACAATACAGCCTCCATACACCTACATTTTCCCAGGTTCGTCCTCCACCATTAATACTGGCTGCCATATATAGCCTATCATGTGCTGAAAAATGGCATTAAACCCTAAACAACAACAATCCACATATGAACCACTCTCAATACACTACAGCCTCCATACACATAAGAACGCATGATCACACAATACAGCCTCCATAAACAAGAACTTTTTTCACACAATAAAGTCTCCATACACAATACCCTTTTCACACTATACAGCCTCTTTTACACATAAGAACCCATCATCACACAATACAGTCCCCATACACAAGACCTTTTTCACACAATACAGACTCCAAATTATGCATAATAACCCTTTTTCACAAAATACAGCCTCCATACACATAAGAACTCGTCACTCAATACAGCCTCCATATGCATAAGAACTCGTCACACAATACAGCCTCCATACAAATAAGAACCCATCTTAACTCAATACAGCCTCCATACTCATAAGAACCCTTTTTCATACAATACAGTCTCCATATACATAAGAACCATTCACACAATACAGCCTGCATATGCATAAGAACTATTCACACAATACAGCCTCCATATGCATAAGAACCCTTTTTCACACAATACAGCCTCCATACAAATAAGAACCCTTCTTGACAAAATACATTCTCCATACGCATACAAACCGTTCTTCACACAATACAGCCTGCATATGCATAAGAACCCTTCACACAATACAGCCACATATACATAATAACCCTTCTTCACACAGTACAGCCTCCATGTGCATAAGAAACCTTTTTTACACAATACAGCTTACATACACATAAGAACCCCTCTTCACACAATACAGTCCTATATACATAAAAATCATTCTTCACACAATGCAGCCTCCATATGCATATGAACCCTTCTTCACACAATACAGCCCAATATACATAACCATTCTTCACACAATACAGCCCCATATACATAACCATTCTTCACACAATACAGCCCCATATACATAACCCTTTTTCACACAATTCAGCTTCCATGCACATAACCGTTTTTCACACATTATAGCCTCCATGCACATAAGAACCATTCTTCACACAGTACAGCCTTCATACACATAAGAACCATTCTTCACACGGTACAGCCTCCATACACATAAGAACACAAAATTAAGGAACATCAGAGGATAGTTATATATTTGTACATACTCTTAACATCAAAGTTTATAAAATTATTGAAGTTCCATATTTTTCACTTTTTTTTATGAATGATAATTGTGTTAATATAATTGGAGGTGGGAGCAAAATTATTCAGATGTTGTACATTGATGTACTGTGATCATTGTAAGTTGAAAAACAAATATAACTTGTTTTATTAATTTCAGTGCATACTACACTTTATGGTTGGATCCACAGAGGGAACAGCTGGTGTAAGCAGGGATATTATTCAAGTATTACTCAATGCCGGACTAATGAAAGAGTAAATAGATTCCGCTGAATATGCTAAATGTTTAATTTTCAAAATTATTATTATTACATATTTTGGATTGGTTAACATTTTAGTCTTATCATGTTCAGATCTGAAGGATGGTAATACTTAATGGATACCAGGAATTGTCTTTCAGTAACCTCCTGTGCTTTTTCTGCAGATTGTTCAGATATTTTGGTCCTGAAAAGGCAGTTTCATTACTAATAAAACCTCATTATACTGGCCACTTATACAAAGTGGCCCAAGTATTTCTATGTAGAGTGTCAAGTTTATGTAGTTTTATTACATCAGATTCTTTTAGAATTACAAAACTCTTTTAGTTTATAATATTAAAAAATATCTGGACTCGTATATAAACAGGCGTATCTCTTCTAATTAAAAAATTATAGAGGTTATTATTTTACAGACACCTTTGAATGAATACAACTTTTTTCTTGTCGCTATGAATCTCAATAATTTATATGGTCTTGTAAATTCTTCAACTTCATTTTATTTCATAAAAGATGAACCAGTGAGAATAATTACATTTGGATCATTTCAGGAGCAGCACATGTTCTATTCCATTCATCATTCTGACTGGTTTTCAGTTTCTATTTGTACCATTTACGCAGCAGAAAATATTCTCTATCCTCCATCAGGTTTTCATTTTAATCTTTGTATCATTTCAGGAGTAGTTCAGATCCTCTTCCCACAATCAGTCCAACTGGTTTTCAGTTTCTTTTGATGGATACAGCATTACAGGTGTGGTTCTTCATGCTTCAGTACCTGGAAATGGCAGAGGTAAAAATACTGCTGCATGAATCTTGAATTCTGTAATCAGGTATAGAGTTTGTAGAGCAAGTTACCATAGGATTTACTCAAATAGTTACTACACTTTTTTTGCAAGTTTTTCCACTTGTAGATAATAGTTAGTTGTATACATTTTTTAGTGCATTTTTTTGATATTGATATGTATTTTGTGTAGTGTTACAGCATCTAAACTTGTGGCCAGATTAATGCATATTATTTAAACTTTAATATGTAGATTTTGCTTCATAGGTAATATTTATTCACAAAAGTTCCAAGTAATACATAACATGAAATGTTTTGGGAATGAAAAGTATATGTTAACATGATTTTCACTTGGCTCCTTGAGATCTGTGCAAAGGAAGAAACCGGTAAAATCGGTCACTGATCACTGTAGTCGGGTATGTTGATCAAACTTTGTAAAAGCAAACCTTCAGAGACATTTCTCACTACCACAAAATTTATCTAGACATTCTTTTTTGCAATCAGTGAAACTTGAAATCTATTGTAAGTTTTAGAGAATATAATTAGACATTGGTAAACAAATACCAATTGTGAGGCATGTAAATATGATCATCAGATTAATTTATTACATCACTTCCTCTTGTCATCCATTTTCAGATTTCAGGACAGCCTCATTCTGGCATTATAGGCAAAACTTTTTTTCTTCTCTTCATTTGGAAGAGGGATCTGGTCTTACTGAGCAATGCATGAGGTTGAATGAGACAAACGTTATTTGTATTAATTGTGCAACTTAGTTATATGAATCAAAAAATGCCTTGAATATTTTTCTGATGCTGTGATAATTGTCTGTGCCTTTCAGTCCAAAGGCTTGAACCTGGTGGATTGCCTATCCTTTCTCTTCCAACTGAGCTTTTCAACACTGGGAAAGGTAATACTTCAACAATCTCTCTCTCTCTCTCTCTCTCTCTCTCTCTCTCTCTCTCTCTCTCTCTCTCTCTCTCTCTTTTGTAAGCATTGTTGCCTATGATGCAGGAGTTGGTGGTTCATTTCCACAGTGCTTCTTTTTTCCCTCTATTTTCCTTGTTTATGTGCATTTTGTACAATGTATTAGAACAAGAATAATTTGCTACTGGGGGCCCCGAGTGGCCGAGTGGTCTAAAGCGCTGTCCGTTACGGACCACTGCCATCTCACCTCTGTCTGCGTGGGTTCGAGTCTAAGATTCGGCTAATGTAGTTAAGTGAGAAAGCTTGCCAGTAGCTTCTCGTGGGTCGGTGGTTCTTTCCGGGGTTTTTCCGGTTTCTTCCTCCACCACTAATACTGGCCGCCATGTATAGCCTATATATTGTGCTGAAATATGGCGTTAAACCATAAAAAAAAAAAAAAAAAAAAAAAAAAAAAAAAAATTTGCTACTGATTGTTTCCATGTGATGATATGCAAAAATCTGCTACATAAATTGTTTTATTTGTATTGCATCCCAGTACATTTGGTGCTCATAAAACAAAAATAAACCATGGTTCTTCCAAGTGAATACAGGATATATTTCAAGTGCTGAGTTTTTCACCTACTCAGTGCAATATTTTCATTATTCACTCAGTACAAGCAAATATTGTCTATATCAGTGGTGCACAACTTGAATGTTTAAATGCTCCAGAAATGATACAGGAGTTTGTCTATAATAAAAGCATAAAATATGCATAAAACAAATGCGTCAGCACACAATATTTTGCCCAATGGCAGTCTGTCTTATACCCCTGCTTTACATACTTATGTGTGCAGCTTTAACATCAACATTTGGCAGACTAGATAATTCTTTTTATAGACTAAGCTTGAGTTTATCACTCAAAGGGGGCCACAAGTGGTCTAAAGTGCTTTCTGTTATGGATCACTGCCATCTCACCTCTGTCTGCGTGGGTTTGAGTCTAAGATTCGGCTCATGTAGTTATGTGAGAAAGCTTGCCAGTAGCTTCTCATTTGTCGGCGGTTCTTTCTGGGGATTTTCTCGGGTTCTTCCTCCACCAGTAATACTGGCTGCCATATATAGCCTATCATGTGCTGAAAAATGGCGTTAAATCCTACAACAACAACAACAACATTATCACTCAAAACGTTTAGAAAACACAAGGCTGGAAATCATACAGCTCTTGAGCAAGAGATTTTTTTTTTGTCCAATCACAAACAAGCTTACATATGAAAGGTTGTTTCTGATTGGTTGATAGCAAAAACTCAATCTCAGACTCTGGCTCCAAATGTTATGATTTCAAGGCCAGAATGTTTGACTTAAGTTTGATTTTAAACAAATCTTTTTACATTATAGTGTGGATTTAATTAGTTTTTAGGGTATGAAATTGTAAGACAGGCATTGTTGAGAACAAATTATCCAGCCACCTAAAATAATTTTTTTATACCGGTAAATAAAATTTGTCTGCTACTTGCACAGTCTTTTTATATAGAAAGTCATGATATTTGCTGAACTTTGTGAAATTTTCATTTTGGGTAAGTGGACTGTTTGAGATTTTTTCACACCCTTTTATATTATGGTAAAAGTAATATTTTCTTTTAAACTTAAATCTGAGTTTTTGAGAAATGGTGGTTCTATAATTTATTTAAAATGGATCATATTTGTTGAGTCTTAAATTTCATGGCTTGTAGCAACAATGATATTAATAATAGTTAGTACTCAGTCATCAATCATTAAATCACATTAGTACTGTATATACTCGCTTATAAGTTTAGTCCAATTGCAGGCGATATAGACCCTGAGTTGCCAGTGCATAAAGTACCAGTAAATCATGGTCTGTGTTTTGTGTTTTTCTGATTGCTCATAATAAACTGCAGAGGCCCAGGTCTGTTTATGCATTATGCGGTGGCATTACATAAAACTTTCCACACACATATGCTGTACTTCAACATCTGTCAATAAACAGACTTGTTACTTAGTGGTATAATACGGAGCAGTTTAAAAAATTTCAGTGGTGCTTGTAAGACATTTTCATGTTTGTTTTAATGGAACTCTCAAAACAATATTAGTTGTATCATACATAGGAAATGGAAGCTAAGTGCCTTAACTCCAATTACTTTTCTATTTTTACTTCTGATCGATGAATTTGCTGTTAAGCACACAGACGACAAGTCTAAAAGTGTTATTTCCCATCAACACTCAGCTAAACCAATCCAGAATAGTTATTTCCCCAGTTAACGCCCAGCTAAACCAATCCAGAAAAGTTATTTCCCCTGCCAACAACCCACACAACCCAATCCAGAATAGTTATTTCCCCTGTCAACAAAGTTGTAATGATGATGACATCTGTTTAATATTTGATTGCTTTTTGCACATGACAGGATTATTCTGCAGATGGTATGAATGAAACACAGTTGAAGTTCCTTCAGCATCTCAGGGAGTTTGGCCTTGTGTACCAAAGAAAGGTAGGAATACAAGTAAAATAATATAAGGCTAGCCACAAGCAAGTGATTGAAAAACATTTACTGTCAAAATTTAGTGTCTAGTGACATTTTGTGGAATCATATATTATTTTGGGAGACAGCATTGTCAGCATTAATGTTTTGAAAGACCACATCTAGTGAATTTTGTGAAGTTTTGTTTTATATGGATAAACCAAAAAGTCAAAGAGTAATAATGTCAATGACAATTATACCATTGTTAGTATAATGCTAGTTGATTCATCGTGATCATGTATGTAGTATAAAATTATTGTGTCATGTTAAGCATGAAACATGATACCGCGCTTGCATGCTGTAGACAGTGTGACACATGTTAAACATGTAACATGATACTGAGATTACATGCTGTAGACACAGAGTGTGACACATGTTAAGCATGTAACATGATACTAAGATTACATGCTGTAGACACATTGTGACACATGTTAAGCATGTAACATGATACCATGGTTGCATGCTGTAGACACAGAGTGTGACACATGCTAAACATGTAACATGATACTGATATTACATGCTGTAGACACAGTGTGAGAAGTAGCACTGTTCATGCATGTTACATTGTAGCATTACATAAATGTATCATGTTAAACATGTCACATGATACTGAGATTGCATGCTGTAGACACAGTTTGACACATGTTAAGCATGTAACATGATACCAAGGTTGCATGCTGTAGACACAGTGTGACACATGTTAAACATGTAACATGATACCAAGGTTGCATGCTGTAGACACAGAGTCTGAGAAGCATTTCTGTTCAGGCATGTTACATTGTAGTATAACATTACTGTATAATGTTAAACATATGACATTGAGATTGCATGCTGTATAGAGTGTGTGACACAGCATTGGTTATGTTGTTACGCACATCATAGTATAACAATTTTGTCTATACATTCTTTCTTCCATCTATAAGTGGTGGGGCACCAAAAATGCTTGACTTTTTAAATGCACATTAATTTTGGGACATTAAATTTTTTGTTTGTTTTCTATGTGTCACAATATTCACATCCTAATGGTACCACTGACTCAGAGTCTGTAGTATCCGGTTTTCGGTGGTTTGTGCTTGGTCAAAATGGTTTAGGTGTTGGTACATACCATAACCCCCTGACCAAAGTTGGAATTTTCATATATATATATATATATATATATATATATATATATATATATATATATATATATATATATAAGATACTGCTGTCCAATGGTGTACCAACAAATGATCATGAATCCTCCTGATCCATTGTTTCCAATGAATGGTTGAGGGCTGATCTCATCCACTCCTTTAGGCTACCTGAAAATGCTGAAGTAGCCCTTAGGAACCTCTCTACCTGGATGCTCCCGAACCCTTAACAGTATTGCCCCATGAACGATTGTCACCATTGACTCCAGTAATTCATCTACTCCCTGTAACAGCTGTAAAAACCAATAAGTACCATGTCTAAAATGTCTAACATGAACTATCAGTACATTTTTTTCTGATAGCATGGAGTTATTTGATATCAGTCTGTCTTTCTAGAAACATTTTGATTCTATTATGTTGTTGTTGTAGGATTTACCACCATTTTTCAGCACTCAATAGGCTATACATGGCGGCCAGCATTAATGGTGGAGGAAGAACCCGGGAAAACCTACAGAAGGAACCCTGACCCACAAGAAGCTACTGGCAAACTTTCTCACATACCCACATTGGCCGAATCTGAGACTCAAACCCACACAGACAGAAGTGAGATGGCAGTGATCCGTAACAGAGAGCGCTTTAGACCACTCAATCACTCGAGGCCCCTGACTCTATTCTGTAACATTACATATATATACAGTTTTGTCACCAGCATTTTATAGCACAGATGATTAAAGTTTATATTTTTTACATTCCTCTACAGTATGCTTAAATGAGAAACCAGAGAACAGTATTTTGAAATAAAGCTTAAGTGAAATAAGTCATTAGAACATCCACCTTAGAAGTAAGAGGTTGCAGGTTCACACCCCTGACCAATTCATACCAGAGACATATAAAAATGGTGCTAGCAGCTGCCACGATTGGCACTCAGCATTAAGAGGTTATTGTTAGGACAGGTCTGCTTGTTGTCAGGATAATGTTACTGGGTTGGACATAAATGCCACATGTCTGCGGCATCGTGCCTCAGTGCTGGACATAACTGTAAACTGCCATGCTTCAGACAACATAGTGATGTGACTAAAATTTCTAAAGCTACATTTAAAACCCCACAAACAAACACAGGTCATTAAAATTAAGGTTGCCATGGTCCAGGACTGATTTTTTTTGTCACAGACCAATCATCTGTAAGCAGCACTAGTCTGCTGAACCTTTAATATTTCTTCTTATTTGTTGAAATTGAAGAAAATGTTCTTTTTAATTCTTAAGACATCTGATACGAATCATAAAAGTGCATTGATACAAGTGGAAGATGATCAATATTGCAAGACTGGTGGTGTAAAATTTTACAAGAAATCTGCAAATTTACCATGCAAAACACTGATTACCAGTCTGAACTTGATCTTTGTCATTAAAATGTTAGTTCTCAATCATTGCTAAGACAAAGCATCAATAGTATCTGATTATCGTATGTTCTAGATATGAGGTGTCAAACGCATTTGCTATTGTGGGACAGATTTGATATAAAAGTACTTCACTCAGGCCATATGTATTATCAACTATGATAAGCATACAAATTTGATACTAAGAAGAGACCTTGTCTGTGGGATGGACTAAAAGGCCTGACAGGATCTATGTTTAACACTTTTGTTCTAGATGCTGTTTAATCTATGATGGAACCAAGAATCAACCATAAGGAATTCATCTGCAACAAGAATTGCACAGCAGGATTATAAATGTCCCTGTTTCAAAAAGGACTGAAATTATGAGAAATGTATTTGGACTTTAAAGGGTCACTGGGACAATCAATTAAGTACCACTTTTACAACTAATCAATTGATAGCGCAAAGACCAAACTACTTGCACCGGACACGTTATTGACAGTAAATAAACATAAATCTCTCAATCATCAATTCCTTGATTCTCTTAACAAAGCTTGGTGCACAATGAGTCATTGACCATGTCAGATGGACCAGAACATGTTTTCTGTCCAGACCATAGCTCACTACCTTTTTTCTGAAAAAGCACAGTATTTGACATGTACACTGAGGGCCAAGGCAAAATTCATATGAGTGTATGCAATCTGTCAGGTAATCTGAGTTTTGTCAGTCTTTCTACACCCATTTTAGATATTTGACTTCAAAAACGTAAAAATATCTCAAATTGGGAGATAAAGGTCAAAGGAAACTTGGACTCTGCCAAATGAATTGTTACTTTTGGGTCTACTTGCTGCATATAGATTGAATTTTTCAGGTATTTTTTGCATGTTTCACTGAACCAGCTTTGACTGGCAGAAGTGTTCAATTTTATTTGGGTGTTTGATATCTTTTATTTTGAGAACATTTGTTTTATTTAACTACAGCACTGAGATACAAAGAGGATTCATCAGTAGAAGGAGAATGATCATGTTATTTGACAATTTTAAAAAACGTTACGATTAGTAAACTATTTCTATGATTTAATAGGCAATAAAGTAAGTGTCGGAATTTTTAGCATCTATTAATTTGAATACTTTTCCTGTCTTTTTTTAAGCTATTGTACTGTTATAGAAGAAATTTGAGCTTATGTTAGAGCTTCTGTTAATTTGATTAATTTTCCTGTCTTTTTGTAAGCTATTGTACTGTTATAGAAGAATTTTGAGCTTCTATTAGAACATCTGTTAATTTGATTACTTTTCCTGTCTTTTTTTAAGCTATAATTGTACTGTTATAGAAGAATTTTGAGCTTCTATTAGAATGTCTGTTAATTTTATTACTTTTCCTGTCTTTTATTTATGCTATTGTAATGCTATAGAAGAATTTTGAGCTTCTATTAGAGCTTCTGTTAATTTGATTACTTTTCCTGTCTTTCATTGATTTGTTATAGAGGAATTGTTGGTTTCTATTAATTTGAATACTTTTATTTATGCTGTTTTACTGTTAAAGATGAATGTTGAGCTTCTGTTAATTTGAATATTTTTCCTGTCTTTCATTGCACTGTCATAGAGGAAAGTGATGAGGTACTACCCCACCAGACTGGCAATAAATCTGGCTTCAGGAATATCATCGGTCAATTCAACTCCTCATGCACATGGCTGCATTATTGTGGAAACCAACTACAGAGTCTATGCATACACAGGTAGTAGCATTGTGGTTATTCTAAATTTGTATATACATTGTTTTAATCTAGTTTGAAAAATGTGCTAGGTTTAAGAACTTCTATGTTGCACTGACACTGGCAATGGTGGCTTCAAGAAAATTGTCTTTATTTTGAGTTGATCAGAAAATTAAAGGAAGCAAACAACAGTTACTTATTATGCTGTCAGGTGTGGCAGTCATTAATCTCTTTTGACTGAGCTGCTAATTTAGACAGGGAGTCAATATAGCTAGTTGGTAATGCATCATATTCATAATCCAAGGGTCTTGGGTTCAATACCCACCCAGGTCAGCTTCTGTTCTTTGGCATGATTAGAGTGCTGAGAGTGCCATTTAAAACCAAACTTTTGGGGCCAATAATAAAGCATTTTTTTTCTCTCTGGATTCTATTTGATTGGCTGAAAAAGTTTGAACCTCGTGATCGGACTGTACAGTTTTGTTATCAATAAACAAAGACCCTATTACTGTAAAAGGGTAAAGACCTAAACATGTTTCGTTATACACTGCATGTGTTTGAATACTTAGTCATTTAATTACAAATAGTGATACCTCAGTCACTCAGGACATTCATGTTTTCTTCTCACTTCTGATTTGAAATAAATAGAAAAGCGTATTGCCTCTGCATGTTTTAGCAAATGCATAATTATTGATAGCCCTTTGGAAAAGTTTTGTTTATGTAGGTGTTAAAGTGACTTGTGAATATTTCATTATGTGCATATATATATATATATATATATATATATATATATATATTAATATAGTGAATTTTTATCACTTTCATATATACTGTATACATTCGTTTATAAGTCAGGTCAAACAACAAACTGCACCCAGATCTGCCATCATAAAATGGGTCAACAGGCTAAACAGTTTGTAAAAGGTAATCATTCAAACAAACAACATAGCCGCTGACCTGTTGGCACATGATGTGATGGCATGTTCATTGTGGTTTGAGTTGAACTTGACTTTTGGGTACATAGGTATCCAGTTTCAAAAGCCCAATAAATAGAACTTTCTAAATTGATGGAGGGTGGGGCAGGGTTTAGTCCAAAGTGCTCACCTTTACCGATTGCTGCCATCACACCTTTTAGCATGGGTTTAGTCCAGTCTGCTTACCTTTACCGATTGCTGCCATCACACCTGTTAGCATGGGTTCAAGTCTTGGTGTCTGCTATTTTGAGTCTGTGAAAAAATTTGGGTATGTAAGAAAGCTTACCCGCAGCTTCCAATGGGTCAGTGGTTATTACCAGAATTTTCTATTTCTTGCTCCACCAGATGTTGTGGCTGCCATATATAGGCTATTTTGAGAAATGATGTTAAATCCCCAAACATTACAGTCTAGTTCACAAGAATATGTGATGTGCAGTTTGTGTAATACCTGTTCTTTTATTCACATGCACTTAGTTCCAAGTATGAAATTGATACAAGACGGATACTATCAAAAACATAAATGAAGATTCTCCCATTTCCAACGATATTACTTGTGGATGTTTTCATCATTCTTAAAATTACATGAAAAGAATCACGGTTACCATAATTTTTGTCATTCTTTTTCTTTAGAATCACCTCTCCTGATTGCACTTATAGCCTTGTTTTGCGAAATGTTGTACAGGTAAGAACTAATAGTAAAGCTATTTAAGTATGTTGTACAGGTAAGAACTAATAGTAAAACTATTTAAATGTGTTTCGGATATATTATTATCAGAAGGTTTTACTATCGTGCATCAAGAAATGTCTTTTGTTAAACATTAGGCTCCTCTTATAATTTCTTTTTTCAATACATTAACCAATAATAATAACTTAGGAAAACTACCACTAGCAAATCTATCCCTCCCAGATATTACTTTTTGCTAAAGGTAGCTAAACATTGTTTACTGACCTAAGTGGCAGGAGGGCAGAGTGTTCTCTTCATAGATATAAGACTCAACAGCAAAGTTTAAGAACCTATTAGTTAAAGAGATCTCACAAAAACCAGAAAAAAAAGGAAGATATTCCATTAAAGTTGGAGGAGTTTTTCACTTCTTAGGAAAGTAAACTATATTTCTAACTTTTCTCTTTCTATGCCCGAAAAGGATCTGCCTTTGAAGTATAATAACACTTTGTTGTCATACACATTGAGGTACCTGTACCAGATTGAAGCGACTTCACATTCAGTTTAGGCCATAATTATTTTGTATGTGCAAATCTCTATTGCTTATAAAAGCTCTTAATATATGTGTAATTTCCATTAGGAACAAATACACGTCAGTGAGTTTCTATTCCAAGGCATTCATATCATCTGGGCATCAGATTCAGTGTTCTTTGCTTGTACAGGCAGTCTTTGGGCTTTATCCCTATCGGTAATTGCCCCATTTTGGATAATGTTGCACCTACTTTGTAAGTATCCATAATGGTGCCTCAGTTCCCTTTTATGTCAAGGTTGCTGTGTGTAATATATATACTTTTGTACATTTCTATTGCTTCTGCTCAGGTAAAACGAGTACATTTTAGCTTTTGCATCTTACTCGTGCACGTTTCTATAGGCGCCACTTGAGTCTTGTTTATCTGCATAAGTTTTCTATCATCTTTAAAGATCACTTAGTCACTCATATAGGTAGCATGTTCAACTTCACTTGATAGGTTCAGGTTACAGTATTTATATATATATATATATACATGTGCCTTTAAGAAACTCCTTGTATATGTTTAATTCCGTCATTTCTGTTACATATAGATGAGTTTCCTTTACAGTTGCATCCTTAACCTTGTAATACCATGTTTCAGTGATTCTACCTGTGTAGCCATCCTTAACCTTGTAATACCATGTTTCAGTGATTCTACCTGTGTGTGCCATCCTTGACCTTCCCTACTGGTAGCATTGTAGTTGAGATTGTATCACTTTTTATCCAGGTATCATTTGGTATAGCTCTGTGCCCACACTGTATTCAAACATCTCGTGCAGGCCCACAGGTTTATAGTTCTCCTTACAGGTAGTATTGGTATTAAATGTATGCCTCATTGTTTATCAATTTCTGGTTAAACTTTGTAATATTCAGCTCAGAAAGACTGGTACAGGGTTAAAGTAATTATACATTTTGTTCTATTTGTCATGCAGATCTATGGGTAAAACACTAAAACACAGCTCAGGATGAAGACATCATCAATCTGCAAACTGACCTTTCCTAAGTTTGAGAATTTCTTTTGTACAGGGGAGATAAATTAACTCACCCTTCAGCCATGAAGTGCTGGAAATTGACTATCTCGAAAACAGCTCCGGCACCCATGTCACCACCACAGAACTCCCGCATTTTTGGAAGCTACTGCTACCTTGTGTCCTTGAGGTTCAACTCAATTCGTATAGAGAGACAGCTAATTAACAGCTATGTTCCTCTAACTCAGCAGACATACAGCCAGATTTCATGGATTAATCATCCCATAACCTATCCCAAACTGATGATATAATGATATCCTCACAGATTACTTATTTCTGTTACAACAGGCCTACAGACATATTCTAGGAATCACATAGGGCCAAAACATCAATATTATGGGCTTAATCACTAACAGCCCAGCTTCCACTATGTTGAACTCGACTTTTGCAGACACACGAAGGGACCAGTCTAGCCCACCTTCCACCTTCAGACACTCATGCAATGTGATGCCATGAACAGCTCTGGGCACTTAAACAGATATTACGAGAAGAGACTATTGACTCAGCAGCTGTCTCAAAGTCACAGTTTCTAATTCATGGTGTTTTACAAGGTTAATGAGCGACAGACCTCATCCCTCTTTGCTATCCAAGTCTCAGTCATTACAGGTGACCTTAGCCTCACCTCATGCAACCATGATAATGTTGATTGTTCTCCAGTGTGGTCATCTATTCTACACTGCTTTCCAGCTATGACCCACATAGTTTGACCTCCTCCTGCTCGGATCATCTTTAGAGTACCATGATCAAAGCACTGCTCTGTACCCTACACTGGCTATCCATTCGATCCAGAATCAAACACAAGTTTTTTTCTCTGTTCTACGTTTCACTGACAGACTCCAGTCCAACATGCCTATCTGGCCTCACCCATATGAACACACCAGCAAGATACTTACACTCCTCTTCTGACAATAATATACACATTATTCCCACTATGAACACGAAGTCATATGAACAGCGTTCTTTTGCATACCAGGGCCCAGCAACGTGGAAAGAATTGCCCATTGAAATTAGACACAAAGACACAGTGATCACTTTCAAGATTGCAGTTTCCTACCTTAAATATTTTCAGCATTTTTTCTGTTTTCCAATTTCATGGTGTTTTTGTTTTTCGTTTTTTTTTGTATTCATATCATTATAGATGTAAAGCGCTTAGACCTCCTAAAGATTAGATGCTATACAAAGTCCTCAGTATTATAATTATTATTATTATTACTCTTCCTGTACGCCATATAGAACAGCAGACAAGTTTTAGCTCCCTTTAGCTAAAAGTAATATTTGGAAGAGCTTAATTAGCGAGGTAGTAGTAGTTCTCCTAAGGTCTTATGATTGGGTAAGTATTCTGGAGAAACAAAACTATTTTACTAGGAAAAATTGGTTACTCTCTGCAATTTCAAGGCTTCTGCTGTAATTACTCTGCACACTCTCAAGACTTCTATTTTATTTACTCCCCACTGGCTCATGACTACTATTGTAATTACTCCCCACTAGCTCATGACTCCTATTGTAATTACTCCTCACTAGCTCAGGATTTCTATTGTAATTACTCCCCACTTGCTCAGGACTTTTATTGTAGTTACTCCTCACTAGCTCAGGAATTATATTGTAATTACTTTCCGCTAGATCAAGAATGTGGAATAGACCCAATGTACCAGTTTGTGTGTGGTAAGCAGCAATTAATATAAAGCCACAGAGGCTTTTTAATTTGCATAACATATTTTTGACTAGTTTCAATCCTTCCTTTTGGATCACACTATGTCTGCTTCTCAGGTGTGTCCTTGGATAAGGTACTTAATTCCAGTTGCCTTGTGAAAAAACCTACTTGTGTTGCTGTATCATAAACAACAAACCAAACTAATCTTCTTGCAATTTAAACTTCAGTTCCTTTATCATGCAAAATCATTGTACCGTTGTCAAGAATCAGTCCGAATGAAGGATTTGAAATTAAAGATGAATATGAATTTCATGTTCCATTACTATACTTGAGCTTCAGTGACCCTCTGTCTCCATTCATCTTTCTCCCAACTAAACCACATGGTAGAAACTCCTTCAACTATTTTAGTCCTCTTATTCAAAGGCAGCCATTCATATGAGAGGTATTATTGTTCATTTTCTTCCTTGGGATAACAGGAAGTACCAGACATAATTGCATATAAGTCAAGTCTAACTTCAACAAAATAGACCCAGATCTTCAATTACATAATGTGCTGTAATATCAGAATCTGTTTTGTTTGTTTTGTTGATTACTATGTAAAACACATATGTGCCAGCACATAATGCAATGGCAAGATCTGAGTTGGTGCAGTTATATTTGACTTAGAAGTGAGTAACCATGGTAATTCAAAACTTTCTGTTTGTTTGTCCAGGCTTTAATTTGCCATGTACGGTAATGAGCAGTGAGTGTTGATGGAATAGAGATTATATGTAATACAAGCAGGAGCATGGTGATCAGTTTGGCAATTGTTACAGTAATTGTTTCCTTTCTTTAAGGTTCCCTAATATGGCAGTAGCAAACTTGAGTCGTGAGAGTGTTCGGGATGCACTGGCAAGGGGAATAACTGCAGAACAGGTGAACATTTGTTGTCATTCATTTTGAAGATTTGTACATTAAGAACACGGTCTTCAACTTTGCCTCATAAATCCAAATTGATAGTAATGTTAATAGGCGTCTCAGCTCAAGATATGCAGCCTTGCATCACTTTTGCTGTAAAAAGACAAACTGAGATGTACAGTTAGAAAAAATCATTCCACTGGTATTTTCGACCAAAAAACAAAGAGACCATGCTGAAAAGAAATTGTTATTATGTTTGCTCTTACCATTTAATATTTCTGTTTTCACCAAAATAGTGTGCATAGGTATAAATCAGTGTCAGACACTTCAGTTTTAGTGCCCACCATGTGTAGCCTATCATGTGCTGAAAATATGGTGTGAACCCAAAAACTAAAAACAACCACTGGTATTTATTGCCTTTGAAAAGTGAGAGTAATGTAATGTATTAACTTGATTAAAGCAAGTTTAAAACTGATTTCTGGTGGAAAGTTTCGACTTGCAGCAAAGTCAGCAATATTCTTAACAGGACATTCTTCTCATTAACGAGAAACACTATTTCGCCCAGGATCAGTACTATCCCAGCTTTTTTAATGATTGGAAAATTCATCGACCAATGGAAACTTTGTGCACACCATTTGCAATGGAGCAGTGAATTTTGAATCCCCATATTTAGAGACGGATTTTGTCAACATAATTGTTTATAAGGGTAATATATTGTTTTATGAACAATAAGTAATGCATGGGAAATATAAGTTGGAAGCATACAGAATTTCGCAATATATATATTTCCAGGAATTGATTCACTTTCCACAATTTCTTAATTTTCTTCTATGTATATTTCAGATTATCAACTTTTTACGAACTCATGCACATCCAGAGACATTTAAAGTGGTAAGGATAATTTTATTGGTGAGCCGTAAACATCTGCCCGTAAACATTTTACTTAAAAGTGTCTGGAATTTTTAAAGTAAGACGGGCAGTTGGTTTGTAAATACACTTTGAGCAGTTTATTTTGTTTGCGGTGGGAGGTTGTGGATTCGAACCCCAGTTGAGTCATACCACAGACTTCAAAAAATGGTTCTAACAGCCACCTCACATTAAGAGGTTAGTGTTAGGACTGCATATATTAAAGTTTTACACCACACTAGATAACTTAGCTGGCTGAGAATATAATGACCATTATCTGCACACACACACACAAATGTGTCAGAGCACAAACCAGATATATATACCATAGTTAAATAAGTAGATAAAGCCACTGCACATGTCTGTAATAAACTAATGTTTGAATTGCAGTGACATTACGTTTTTTTGTCCCAATATTTGTCTTGTCAAAAAATAGGCTTTTCCCAAGTAATAATGGATAAAAAATAACTTGTTTCAAATTTATATTTTTAAAATTCTGTTAGGTTTGCTGTCTCATTTTGCATTATCCTTAAAAACTGTTAAATGTAGATAAAAAATGTGTGTTACATGGTATGTTTGTTTTGGAGAGGGACATAGTTCTGAAACATATAGCAAAAACACTTGTAATAGTGTTTGATAAATATGTTGACATGAATGTTCAAAAACTATAATTTTCAAACTTTGACAATAATAAAATAGCAGAATCGTGTCATTATAAATGTATGTTCAAAAACTATAATTTTCAAACTTTGACAGTAATAAAATATCAGAATCGTGTCATTATAAATGTATGTTCAAAAACTATAATTTTCAAACTTTGACAGTAATAAAATATCAGAATCGTGTCATTATAAATGTATGTTCAAAAACTATAATTTTCAAACTTTGACAGTAATAAAATATCAGAATCGTGTCATGATAAATGTATGTTCAAAAACTATAATTTTCAAACTTTGACAATAAAAAAATAGCTGAATCGTGTCATTATAAATGTATTTTCTTTACAGGGTCAAGTAATTCCCACAACCATCATGGATCAGATCAGGTTGTGGGAGTTGGAACGTGACCGGTTTAAGTTTACGGAGGGAGTCCTATACAGCCAGTTTCTATCACAGTCTGATTTTGAGTTACTCAGGGATTATGCACAGGTAATGGTCATTATATTCTCAGGCCTTATAGTAGATATGGTATTATATAAAAAGGTTTACTCTGTATATTTTAGTCATCCAAGCTTTTATTGAAATCAAGTAAATGTCTTACTGCATTAATATTTGTTAAGGTTTCATATTTGCAGGTTTTCTAATTTGTGAATTTGGGAACATGTCCTACTGTTTGCAAATTGTTTATTCTCTAAGTATTATATGTAATATCACTACATTTTCATAGTTAACTATGGGTTCACATAACAGCCATAAGGCGTTGCTGTTAACTTTCTTAGATGTGAACATAGAATACATCAGTCTTCCTCTGCTGTTCTTGGACATCGGTCAGCTCCCCATCTCTGGCTTTTATTGCTCACAAACGGAAAGCCGAAGCAAGGTCAGATAAAAAACAAGCGAAACAAAAAAAAACTTGTGTCCCAAATTTTGTCCACTGTAACTGTTGATAATGTTAAATAAAAGGTACAATGGTAAATCAAATTAACACCTTGAAGGTAAAGACAGGAAAATCTTTTATCAAACACATAATTTTTTATGGTGAGGCTTAGTTTGACTTAATAATCATAATGTAAATATTGTTATCATATGACATAACATCTCTAGGGATGAAAAAATTAAAGTGTATCAATTCACTCACTACAAACTGTGCCAGTTGGGGTAGTTTGTTCCATTTTCTCCTCAAATTGCTTACTGCACCTTTTTTTGTACAGATAAAGACAGTTTTGGCAGGCTGTGACTACCTTTGGAATTTTTTTTTTGCAGTAAATACACAGCATTGAACCTTGTTATTCTGATTGGCATTTAAGAGTGTCACCATTTACATTACAGAAAATATTTATTGTTCTGTCCATTCATGTCACATTCTTCGCCAGGCAGTATCTAAGCCTCTTCCTGAAACGGAGTGTGTATTTGGATCACGACACGACTTTATGTTCCATGCAAGATTTGGCTTTATCAGATGCTTACTTTCAGACTTTTATCTCCCATATTTGAAAATTGTATTCACACTATTTTTAGTTTCCACTCAGTAGTTCTGTAATTTGCAGAATGTCGAATTTTTACATACCAATGTGATCATGTGTTATTTAAAATAGACTTCACAAACATGAGTTTTTTTTGACAGAATAGACACAGAACAAAAATATAAAATGTATGCTTATTTAAGCATTTTTGTTACAGGACAATCTGAATTTAAACTTACTGAAAACTTCTGTTATGAATATATGCTAAATGTATCATATTGACAAATTTTGGATTGTGAATGGTGTGTTAGGTTACAGTATCGTCACCACAACAATTTAATCTAATGCGGACAACATAACATTGGAGGAAATAAAATGTGAAAACTATGGAGCATATCTATTAGCTCTGTAAATGAATGAACTCTGTGTGACCAGCATTTTAAAACTTATCTCCATTTTTTAATAAAATATGTGTCCCTCCATCACTCCAATTAAAACATTCATGAACTTTACTTTGAATTTGTGTTAACACAAGAGTTCATGTTGGATATAAGAAAATGCATTATAGAGGGGTGGATATTCTGTAAGCATTGGCTTCCTGGCAGGTTTGTTGTACTCAGTAAAAGAAAACAGACAAAAGGGCATAATATTGTTACGACCGTTTGCTATGGTTCTTTCAGTCATAACTTATTCCAGGTTCGTCTGGTACTGGCTTGAGGTGAAATGAATGTAGCCATTTTATCGTGGTGTTTGTATTGATATTTCTGTACAATAAAAGACTAGAACGACAGAAGAGATTATAGAGGAGAATGAAGAACTGTGTACTATCTATGACATGTAAATACAAAACAAAGTATGTTTTACTTTTTATTGTGTTCTCTCTCTTATTTTCTTTTCTTGAATATTCACAAGATCACAAGTACATTGACAAACCCAATAATAATTTAATTTATGACTATACATTTAATATATCCAACAATCTTGTTTGTTTAAGACACAAGTTTGTATGTATATTTAAAAAGACATCATTTTCAACATCAATGTTTTATGAACTTGATTTTGTAAAATAAAGATTTTATAAAATAAGGTTAATGTTTTTATAATATCAAAGATTAATCTTATTGGAGACTGGTACTAACCCTAATTACTTAAACTATATAAATGAACTATAAAAGTCATATCCGAAATTTGTGTAAATCAAAATCTGCACAAATCCGAATTTCAGGCAAATCCGAAATTTAGAATAAATCAAAATCTGGACAAATCTGAATTTTGGACAAATCCGAAATTTGTATAAATCAAAATCTGGGCAAATCCGAATTTAGTCATTTCAATAATATATCACTTTCATAGAGGGTTTTTACCTGTATAAATTTATTCATGACTGAGGAAAATTTAGAAATAAAATTTTTAATTTATTGTCCGAAATTAAACAGTTCTGATTTCAATGCAGTCAGTCTCTGTCTCTCGTCTGCCGACGGGAGCCATATTTATACTCTCTATATGCTTGGAGAACCTCTAATGTTTACATTAACAAACAACAGAGACATTCAAGATTCTCCGATTCGGGTTAGAAACAGGAACGCTACCACACGCTAAGCAGCATGGTAGACGCCATTACAAAGTAGTGGAGTACATTCCAGGAGGCACTATTTGATTAAAATACACTGTAAACAAGTAGGGCATCATAAAATATCGTCATCTAGTAATACGTAAGTTTCTAACAGTTACTTGAAACATAAAGATGAGTTGAAATAATCATCAGAATGGATGAAATGAGAATCGGTCAATCTCATTCAAAGCCGACATGCTTTCAACGAGGGACCGTCTGAAGGCAACGCAATAATTGGAAACAAGGTACATGTACGGCAACATTTTAAATAATCATACTAAACGTTTGGATAAGATAAAATTGTGAGACTGGTATAGCAATATAATGCTATTTAACAATTTCTTCCAGGATCTGGGTGTGCTTGTTTGGGACAATCCTTCCAAGAGAGTTATGGTTGTGAGTAGAGCAGGGCATGATGATGTGAAAAAATTCTGGAAGCGCCAAAAGGCTGGAAATACATAACAGAGAGACATTCAGTGATACTCGCAAAGAATTGAAAGGTCACATGAAAAATGTGACAGAATACTAAATTAATTAAGACTTTTGAAATCTTCCTGTCATTAGATGCAGGAATTGAATCACAACTTCCTGGATAAGTTCTCATCAAAATAGTTGTGTGGAGAGACTGGTTGAAAAGCTTTGTCCTTCCCATTTGATTACATTCAAAGGACCATTACTACATGAAAGTTAAGGGGTTGTTTAAGGAAAATTGAACCCTGGGTACATTCGGCAGCAGGTGCTTGCTGTAAGGTTTCTTTCGGTGAAGACAGTTTACAATAGATACCTTTAATCACAGTGATACACTCAGCAGATTCAGTAGACCTCTCATTTTGTTTGCAGTTGTATTTTAACCAATAGTAGAAACTACCAGAATGATTCTATTATTGTATTCTTCTTGGGGGAAAATTTCCTCTTGATTGATATTTGGTGTAGGAGAACCAAAACCAACACCACTGTGATATATTAGCAATTTCTGTTTAAAGCAAAAAAAGTAAGTTATGATCTGGTCAGTTGAGAATTGAAGGATTTCAGTTGTGAAGAGAATTCTTTCCCTAGGGAAATATTTTTAAAAATTAGAAATTAGAATACAGAATTCATGAATTTCAAAAGCAAAAGTTATATAAATTAGCAAAATAATAAATTGATTAATCTTTATTATCAAGCTGAAGAATATATATTAAATTTATATATATAAAGTTAGGAATGTATTTGCTGTGTTGTAAACCATGTAGGCAATTTCTTATGAACACCATTAATCTTATTGTCATAAAAAACACCACAAAGCACTTTTAAATTTTATTTTTATATTACAGTGCCTGAGCATTTGATTTTATGTTGTGATGCATGTGCACTATTTGATGGTGTTTCAACATTAAATGCCATTAGTCAACATTATTTTAGAATAATATTTGGTAATTTTGGTCATTTATGAAAATAACTTTAACCTAAGATGCACTGCTCCTGAACTATTTCCAAACATAATTGTTTCATTACCCCAAATATATGGACCCACCGATTTTCTAAATTTCATCCCTAGAATTTTTCTGATCATAAAAAACAGTTGACAAATTCCAGATTTGCTTAATGTTGTGATCATGACAATGATCATGTTATATTACATTTTTTTACATAGTTACAGTATTAGATAACATATTCATTTAAATGTGTACTGTTTCTATGAGTAGCTTTTAGCACTTCTTGGGTAAAGAACTAGAAAGCATGATTCAGTAATGGTTGCCTTTAATAAATGCAAATCACTTAAGTAGTTTTATAGAATTTTTTATCTTCCTAATGTAAGATTTGTTGAGTAATACTGTTGTTGTTGTTGTAGGATTTAATGCCATTTTTCAGCACAAGATAGGCTATAGACGGTGGCCAGTATAAATGCTAGTGGAAGAACCTGGAAAAATTTCTGGATATAACCACTGATCCACAAGAAGCTGTTGGAAAGCTTTCTTACATACCCACATTGGTCGAACACTAGGCATGTACCCATGCAAACAGAGGTGAGATGGCAATGATCCGTAACAGTGATCACGTTAGAGTACTCGGTTAATCAGGGCTCTGAATAATAATGAAAAGATTCTAGTGATGCAAAGGAATGATAGGCATCAATGTTTGGTAGATAATAATACTGTAATAATAAATACAGGAGTGCTCATCTCAAATGAAATTTATGAATTTCTATCTAGTTTTAAACATTGATAGGTTTCATGAATTTCTGTTAGAATGAGGACAGTTTTAAGATTAAGTTTTGTATGTGAGAGAACTGGTTCTATTCAATAAAACAAAAAACTCAATACCACTCTGGTGGCTTAGTGGTTAGAGCATCCGCTGCGGAAATGGGAGGTCATGGGTTCAATCCCCGGCAGAGTCATACCAAAAACTTACAAAAATGGTACTAACAGCTACCTCGCTTGGCGCTCAGCATTAAGAGGTTAGTTTATTGTTAGAACTGGTCGGCCTGGTGTCGGGATAATGTGACTGGGTGGGACATCATGCTACATGTCTGCGGCATGGTGCCCCAGTGCTAGACATCACCACATACTGCACCACTTCAGACATCATAGCGATATGACTGAAAAATTGTTAAAGCTACGTTAAAAAAATACTAATCCTATTAAACTGAATATTTTGATACCTTTGATATAACAACTTTTAACTTTTTAAGGCATGATGACATTTCTGATGTCACACGGTGTTACACAGTGTAGAATATTATCAAATATGATATGGGTATATCAACCTAAATAACACAGAGGTAATATGATAAGACATGGGTATATGATCCTAAATAACACAGTGGTCATGTGATATAGGTATATCAACCTAAATTACATAGTGGTCTTATAATATGTGGTCACCCTCATGAATGGCTCTGCCCTGATCAGCACCCACCCACTTTATACAGCCAGAATCTTTTGGGGCCGATGAGTTTATGTTGAAAAGTATCCCTCAAGAAAGACCACCCTCCTACATTACCAACAGTCAGCATATTACTGTAAAACTAAAATTGACCACTTACATGTGGACACAGTTTATTTTAATGAGCCCAGAACCAATATTTAAATCAAAGTGTAAGTAACCTGATTATCTTTATACCATTACTGAAGGAAGTGTCAGAAAAAGGATATGTGTCATTGACATTTAACAGAAAACGAGGTCCACAATGTTTTGATAGATTGGGCTTCACACAGCAGTTGAGGGTTTTTTCTCTGATGTTTATAACTGGGCAAAATTGTCAAGATCATAACATGGACGGCATAGGCTAAATATAGTTCTCGTGGATTAACACACAGAAATTAACCATGAACAAAACACGGTACCAGACAAAGACTGAACAATCACATGACAAAACATGTATCACTTCCTTTATGAACAAAGCATTTCGTCAATTCTACAAATGTTTTGACTGCATAATTAAATGCAAAATTGTATAATTAGCAACAGGAATAAGTCATTACAAAACTTTAAGATGTAATCACATAAATGGGGAATTAATACTTTAGAAGAAAAAGTTAAAATTATTTGACTTTTCCCACAGTGGGAGAGTTCTAGAATTCTTGCCGAAATATTTTGGTGGGAAGATTCAAAACTAAACGTCATAACACATATTGTGAATATTTCTCAGCAGTGGGAAATAGAAAGATAATTATTTTAAATGCCATGTAATGTATGTACCAAGATTTAAATGAGGTTTTTGTTTGGAATGTGCGTGCCACACTGCAATTTGTGCACAATCAGCTATAATAATTTTTATACTGCCATTTTGTTACGTCATCATCATCATCACTTTCATTAAAGCAACACTGTTCTTTTAGCAAAGGTAAGAGCGTCCAAATACATCTTTATAAACTTATTCAAGATAAACTAACATATAATCAAAGGCTAGAAAAATATACCTTTAAAATTTGGAAATATTAGTTACATATAAAACTTGTCATATCCACCAAACCAAGTACTATTAATTATCCTGTATAATTATAACAAAGGCACCAGGAAAAAATTATAACCCGCAAATAATTAAACATACAAGCACCTTTTCATTTCACAGATACAGCACATAGGTTCATGTTATGAAACTACAAGTCATAATTTTAATGTATGGACTTTAGTGTCGGCAGTGGATACTCAGTAAGATGGGGATCTTTTATTGTGGAACTAAAATAGTTCTCCAGACATCACAACTTGAGCACATGCAGTGATATTGCCATTTGACTACAAGCGCTTGCATGTTGTTAGTGTCCACAGAGTTCCAAAGTTGATATATGTGGAACCAAAGGATTAAATGAATGTCAGTTTTGTACAGGTAGCAAAAGTTTCATCTGAATCAGAGGGAACATAATTCAATTGGTTGTAGTAATTTTAATGTTAGAATTGGTGTTTCTGAAGACTGGATGTTCTTTCACTGTATATTTATCTAGGCTTAGTTGAATCCGTAAGAATGGCTGTTGCAAGGCTGCCAGATTTTTAACCAAAATACCATATTACTGTGTTTGCTTTATAAGAGCTGCATTTGATTTAGAATTGGTAATGGCTTTTGTAATTTTACTTAATGCAGCAAATTTGTCCACCTGCAGCAAGTATTATGCCGCTTTGACTAGATCTTCTGGACTATTGTTTTTGGTAATGCTAATAACTAAGACACAAAAATTCATTATCTATGTTGTCTAATGTTATATGCAGAACCCTTGACATAAATATATATTTTCTCTCCACCCATTAATTCATTTTGCTTCTATTTACATTATTTTTTTTATGAACATTGTGTTAAGGTGATGTATTTTCAAAAAATGAAAGAGGTCTCATTATTGAATGCTATGTATAGATGATGTATGAAGAATGAAAATGTTCTTATTGCATACTGTGAATCGGTGCTATATCACAGAATGAAAGCATTCTTATTATTGACTTCTGTGTATGCATGATGTAAGAATATTAAAATATTGTGCTGTATTCATTACTTAGTCATAATAAACAATGTATCTATAAAAAAAAAAATTAAAAATGTCTAATTATAGTTCCTGTCTTTTATCTTTTACATGAAAACTTGCCGTCTACTTTCTTTCATTTTTGGTTTGTCAAAGTAGAGGAGAGGTATGTCCGTCAATGTAGAAGCCTATACATATGTTCAACCTTACTGCATTTTAGTCATTCTTTCTTACTAGGTATAAGTTTATATTTTGGAATGGGTCTCGTAGGAACTACTACTTGGAGACGGAGAAGGGCGGCTAGCTTTGTGTATACATGTACATTTGTTGTACATTCTTAGGTTTGCACATTTACCTTGCTCATTACATTTGTAAAATCATGAAATTAATTGTGAGGATGTATCTTAATATCATTATTGTATGTTCATCCTAAAGGTAGGTCATTGTGACACATATTCCTTGATTTAATGGCTTTAGTTACCAATTTATTTTACATTTCTGTGAACAGCATTTATGATTTTAAAAAATAGAAAAAATTTTCACCAGAGTTTAAGGGAGCCTCATAGGCCACCATGTAGGTCATGGAAAAAGCCCTGCTAGGGGGCCAGCTCCCCTCCACCAAAGCACTTGCAATTTATTGATTTAAAATGCCTAAAACTGACCCAGAAATACATACCTCAGCATTTGCTATCCTATGACTATGACACATTTGCACAAATTATTATACTGTTATACCTGGAATCATGACACTTAGTTGATGAATGAGTACTATGTTTGCAACACTAAGTGACCAGTGTTTCACTCTTCACTGACATTTGCAAAAATTAGTGTTTGACATTTGATTCTCAAGCACTGTTAATACTGAAATCATGAAACTAGATGATTGTATCCACCAACGTTAGTACTACCCCTGTACACCTGTACAACACTGATCTACATGTCACATTTTACTGGCTTAGGTTAAAAGTTTTTGCATTTAACTGAAGACCATATGGATTGTTTTTCATGCTATGTACATTTATACAATCCCTGTCTTGAGTCACGAAACTTTTAGTGTCATGCATCTTCATTAGCTATGCACTTCATTGCAAATGTAGGTCATGATAGTCCATAATTTAAACTTAACTGTTTTACGTTACATTGAAACTTGTTATTGGTTTTGTTCCAGACTGTACGATCATACAGACATGGGATTTAGTCGGCACAGATTATTTATTAATATATTTTAATGGCATGTCAGAACTGTCCATGCCACTGATCAATAACGACTGCTAATTAGCAAAACTAGTAAAAGTTGAAACCTTAGCCAAAGCAGCTCAAGATCTTCTGATGTACAATGCTTTAGAGGATGCAGGAAGATAAATCTGGCTTTTTCTCCTTCAAATACGTTGCCCGATCACATTAACGTTAGGATATAAGCCTGCTGCCTCGCGAATCCAGCCCTACTAAAAAACGAAAAATCGTCTTTTCTATTTCATATAGACAAAGGGCAATAACTCTTGCCCCTTACCTCCCCTTACCACGGCCAAGTGTCGCTAGTTTTTAAGCTTCGCTTGTACGGATAACACGTACATTATAACCTCCAAACAATCCAAGCCATCTTTTTGTTAAATTGGACCATCCGAAGTTTCATTTGGATTTATTGTGTTTGTCAATTATTCTTCTACAGGTTGTATACATTATTTTTACCATTTGTTCAAAATTTGAGTGACTTTGTCACCTTTTACGTACTTCGTCTATTGACGACCACGTTACAACACGCTAATGCGGTACTCGTGTTGTCATTTACAAGTTAACGCGATAGCCAATGTAGGGTACAGAGCAGTGATGAGATGTACTCTGATCGAGGTACTCTAAAGATGATCCTTGCAGCTGTGTTTTGAAGTTTCTGAAGTAAATATTGTGACGAACCAGACAGAATTTTGTTACAATAGTCCAGTCTTGAAAGTACTAATGAACACACAAGTGTTTTAGTGGCATCAACTGAAAGTAATTTACGAATGGAACTGATGTGTCTCAATTCAAGATATGCAGCCTTTCACATGTTCATGACATGTTGGTGCGATATGAGAGTACTGTCTAGAGTAACGCCTAGGTTCCGTACTGACTGAGAATTTAATGTTGGTGTTGCTGATATTTATTGTCTGAGGTAAAGGATGTGAATGAGAACGTCTTTGTGTTGTGATCAGAATAGCCTCAGTTTTATCATCATTCATCTGCAGCTTGTTACATGTCATTCATGATTTCACATCAGAAATGCACTTCTCTACTCCATGGATGGTAGCATCAACTTCAGTTGGTTGGCTAGACTTGTATATTTGGGTGTTATCAGCATACAATTGGTGTGACACTGGGTGATGATCTATGACACTTGAGAGCGGCTGAGTATACAGAATGAAGAGAACAGATCCCTGTGGAACACCACAACATACGTCAACTGGGCTGGAGTGTATTCCATTTGCATATATAATTTGTGTCCTGTTGACTAAGTAGGACTTGAACCACTGTAAGGCTATATTCTGAATGCCAAATACATGCTGGAGACGGTGAAGTAATATATCATGGTCTATTGTGTCAAATGCTGCAGATAAATCCAGGAGAGTGAGGACTGTAATCTTTCCACTATACAAAGCAGAGATAATGTCACTAAATACTTTCAGAAGAGTAGTTTCCGTACTGTGGCAAGGGCGATATGCAGACTACATTGCTTAAAAGACTTTGAATTCAAATGAGATACAAGTTGAGTTAGAACAACCTTTTCTAAGATTTTTTATATGAATGGGAGATTAGAAACTGGGCCGTAGTTCTTTAAATCGTTATGGTCCGGTGTTGGTTTCTGCAGCAGTGGCTTTACGATGGCAGTTTTGAAAAATGATGTGAATTCCCCTGATGAGAGAGAGATATTAATAACATCAGTTAGTGAAGGCAATATTGGGTCTAAGCACTCAAGCAGGAGTGATGTCGGAATTGGATCAAGTTCACAAGACTTTGGTGCACTTTTCATCACGATTGTCCGTACTAAATCAACAGAAACAGGTTCAACTGCTCCTAACGGTTGTCGCTGAAATTCTGCATCATAAATGTATGGTGACGAATCAGTTAAAATTGTGCTATCAAAGCGAATCTCTAATGGTTTGTACTTTGTCATCGAAGAAATTTGCAAATTGGTCTGGTAGGTCTAGTGGAGAGAAGGTTGTTGGAAGTGGTGTACATTTGTTCCTTGACATTAGTTTGTTAGTTATCTCGAAGAGCTCTTTGCAGCTGGAACTCTCCATGATCTTAGTACTGTAGTGGGATGATTTGGCTAAATGGACTATGTTTGTGACGTTCTTCTTAGCGGCTTCGTAGATTTGTTTATGAATAGTAAGTCTGGTGGAAAGCCAAAACCTCTCTGCTTTTCGGCGGTCTTTTAGCAGTGCGAAGCTGGTCCCTAACACTACTATACCATAGAGAACACGTTTTTATTGATACTCTGCATTTGGTGGCTGGGGCATGTTTTTCAAGCAATGAACGCAGGCAGTTATCAAGTTGTTCCGCTGTTGGATGTAAGAAAATTGTTAGGTTTTCTTGGATGTCATGCAAGAATTTGGTTCTATTTATCATACGGAGGTTTCTCGTAGTAGCAAACAGAGGTGGAGGGTTAGGGACTGATACGTCGAGATGGCATACAATGCAGTGGTGATCCGATGCAAGTTCGTGGGATACAAGGGTGGATTGCAGAATATTATCATCAGGTCTATAACGAAACCAGTCTAAAATGTGACCCAAGTTTATGGGTAGGTTGGTTAACTGACTGTTTAAGATTGAAAACATGAATGGAATCTAGGAGTTTTGACATGTATGGTTTACCAGGACAGTCAAAGTGAAAGTTGAAATCTCCAAGAATACTTAGGTTGCCACCTATCGAATTTCCATACTCATGAAGATTTGGAAAATGATCCAAAAAGAGAGATTCAGTCAGCTTGTTTTTTCTACTAGGAGGAGGACAGTAGAGACAGAAAAAATGGACTGACATTTGTACCAGTGTGAACGTTGTTTGGACTAGTTAAAACGATTTGTGGCAGAAATTGAAGGTTGTGTTGTACTTAAGGCATTTGATCATGGAATTCTTTGTAATTACAACAATTCCACCTCCGATAGAGTTGCGGGGGAACGACTTGATGGAGTAATCGCAGGGCGTTAAATTCGCACACTTAGATTCATCACCTGCAGAATGTAACCAAGTTTCTGTCAGGAACAAGACGTTAATATTCTGGTCGTTGATAAAATTTACAATTTTTGTTTGCTTTTCCGGTGATCCTACTGATTGAGCGTTGAATAATGCAATGCGTAGTGGTATCCCTGGGACAGTTGACACAACGGTCGACGATTTAAGAGGAATTTGAACCAGGTTATTAAAATTAACGGCAGAATTTTTAAGTTGTTTATCTGTTACGGGCGAAACGGAGATAATTGGAATTATTCTTCCTGTTCTACGCCAGCCAGCTTTGAAAGAACGTTTCTTTTTTCGCTTCCGTTTACATTTAAGAAATGATGAATGTATTCCCAGTTCGTTTAGTCTTGAGCGCAATGCAGTATCTAGAACAAAGAATCCAATTAATGAGGGTCCGTCATATTGTAAGCGCTCACGTGACGGCGGTTTATTAAAAAACAAATGACGTCTTAACATTGGGACAAAGCAGCTGAGAAAAATTTTAATTGTTCCCGTTTCCAAAACAAAGAGATGAATTAACACATACGAGCGGAACAGCCAATGCATGATGAAACACAATAATGTAGACGATGATAGAGAACAAGCACAAATATCATAAATATAGCACAAAATCGGAAGAGCCTATCTCGAGCAGTTAAGCAATGGCGGCCATCTTTCCGGAAGTCAATAATACGGAAGTCAATAATAATAATAATAATAACAAGTCAATACGTGGACAGAGCCAATGTGAGCTGATGTAGTCCAGAAGGCAACAAAAGGGAGAGATAGACGGAATATGTCGGAGACAGCATTGCTGTCCTCAGTATACATCCGAAGTCAGCGTCCATTGCGAGTCTTGTGGGGGATGTTGGGGTCACCCCCCACCTAAAGTTCGTCATCTGCAAACGTCTGCCATAGTAACAGCAGTGGCAATGGAGGAAAATAATGATGACATGGTGCAACAGTCCGCAATTGAACAGATGCGTCGTTTGGTCCAAGACACTACGACATAGCTATTGACATCTGATCAGATGTTACCTCTTTGGGGGAGTGTTCCCGCAATTTTAGGCTGCCCAGTTGGCGTATGTCCCCCGGGTCTGTTAGTCAGGAAGCATGTTTTTTTTTTTTTTTACAGGATCCATTGGATCTCTTTCATTATACGACCTCGACGACACCGGACGTTCAGCCGTCCCAGCATGGGGACTTTATTGCTAAACCGGTCCGACCAACTATGATTTATGGGGATTTTAGTGACGAATCCGTCCGTCAAGCCGTACCGACAGCAACATACCAATATTATGACGGAGGTTTTAGTGAGAAATCTGTCCGTCCAGCCAGGCCATTGGAGCGGCCGGTACCGGTGATTGCCGGACCGTCGCCGACAGTCAGGCGTACTACACGCCAGACAAATAAGCTGGCAGTACCGTCCTAGTATGGGGACCTTATTGTTAAAACGGTCCGACCAATTATGATTTACGGGGATTTTAGTGACAAATCCGTCCGTCAAGCTGTACCGCCAGCAATATACCAATACTATGATTGAAATTTTAGTGAGAAATCTGTCCGTCCAGCCAGGCTATTGGAGCGGCCGGTACCGGTGACAGGCGGACCGTCGCCGACATTCAGGCCGACCATAAGCCAGACAAACCAGCTGCCAGTGCCGGCCGTCCATATGTTCACGGCTTCTCCACAAGGGAGAATTAGTGAAATTGTCAAGGATGACGAAATTGCGTCATGTATGCCACCTGGTATGCTCTATCCAGAGATGCAAGCTGTACCAGACAACGACTCGGCACACAGTGAGTGTGACATAGCTCTTGCAAATCAGCCGTACACAGATCCAACCATGGAACGAACTGAGTTTAGCTTCAAAGATGCAGTGGAAGAAATTTATAGGGTGTTGGAAAATTCAGAATGTCCTCCACCTCCTACCGCCATTCAAGACTACAAAGTTAAGGCGACTGTAGATCTTGACTGGGAGGAAGAGACAACGTCCTTCCTTCCCCAGTCGGAAAAATTCAGAAAGCCAAGTACCAACGACGTTCTCGTGTCGCTGGTACAAAACTCACTTAGACTCTTTCAGTACTGATCTCCAATGCCACGTCAAAGCTAGTCCGAAACGTAGTCGCTACCTCTTCAATGTTAGACTTGGATTCAAGTGCCATTTTCCGACTCGCAGGAAAATCAGGCAATGACCACGCTTGGAAAGCAACGGCCCCGATTGCTAGAGTTATTAACAGGGCAGCTCACCATTCCATGGCCAATGCGTTGACTGCTTCTGCCAATTTAGACCTGATACGACGTGAAGCATGTCTACGGTCCACGTCGCTCAAGCCCCATCCTACTCTGGCTTTACGGATGTCTCCGTTTGGCTCACCTTTACTCTTTGGGTGGAAAATTGAAGAAGTTCGGAGGCAGGCAGCTTAGGAACTTCCCCTCCAACTCTACGCACATCCTTCGCAGGGGGGATGATTGGCAGACCAGGGAAAAGGGATCCTTACAATCAAATGTGCAACATAGATCCCAACCCATTGACGCGAGACAACAGTCTAATCAAGCTAGGAGGCAATCATACAGAGGCGGAAAGAACCTAAGTTTATCTTTCTTCAAGCCTCCTAACTCTAGATGTTGACATACCGTCCCCCCCCCACCCGCCCACGGACAGCCAACCTGTGGGCGGCCACCTCCTGCAATTTCAGGACCACTGGACCACTTTATTGCCTCAGAACAATTGTGTGATCCAGGTTATTTCGTAGGGGCTTCGGATTTCATTTATCCATCCTTCTCTCCTGTCATCATCTCCCCTCTTCACGGACGTATCGTCAAATCAAGAGAAGGATGCCTTTGTACCAAAAAACAGTCGCCGTGGTTTTATTCCAGGCTGTTTCTTATCCAGTGGCCGTTCATCGACCTGAGTCGCCTCAGCCAATATATTTTACCACCGTGGCGACGGCGAGATCAATCCATCTTTCCATCCGACGGGACGGGTATGCCGTCAGTCTAGATATGACCGACGCATATTTTCACGTCCATATCCACCCCGCGTCACGGGAATTCTCCGTTCTGCTTACCTCGACTCGGTGTATCAGTTCCAGGTCATACCTGTTGGTCTCAACATCAGCCCTTGGGCTTTTACCAAGGTTATGGATTACGTCGTCACCCTATTCCGCTTGACTTCATCTATAGTGACGGCAGTGTACTTGGACGACATCCTCCAGAAACATATGGTAAATTCTACTCTGCTTAAAGGCAGAAACGATCGTCTATCACTTTTAGATCATCTAGGCTTTCTCGTGAACTGGGAAAAAGTCCGATCTCTGTCCATCCTTGCGTTTTGGTCCATCTGGATATGGAGTTTCTCACCGATCTGAATCTGGTAAGGCTTTCGGATCGTCGAACTCGTCGAGTCCGTTTCCAACAGGATGTGCATTTCAGCGAAAGAGTTATTGCAACTTCTCGGATTATTCAATGGGGCGACTGACTTGATCCCGCTCGGCCGTGTTTATATGCGCCCCTTACAAATGACGTTACTAGCAAAATGGCGCCCTTTTTTCAAGTCCCCTCAATCACACAATAATGATCACTCCCGAGATACGATCATTCTTGCGTCAGTGGCACAACCCCGGTTGACTGTCCACAGAGATTCCTCTGGAGATACCCAAAGCGGAGATAACGCCAGTACCTACGGTTGGGGTGCCCACCTGTTGCCGGTCTTCGATACCGTCAGCGGCACGTGGGGGCCAGGGTTGAGCCTTCTCCACATCAACTTTTCAGAAATGAAGGAAATAACAGTCAGCCCAATTCTTCTCAAGAAAACCGCGGTCACGGGTGTTCCACCCCTGTCCAGACCGTCTTTATCTTCACGCTTGGCTCTTGTCCGGACGGCCTTGCGAGACAAACAATTTAAACCTTTGATTGTGGAGAGAATCTCGAGAGCAAGAAGACAATCCACTCTGAAGGCTTACGAGGGAAAGTGGCATGTTTTCAGGGACTGGTACCATATCAATCACATCGTCCCTTTGAGTGTCTCAATCCTTCAACTGGCCGACTTTTTTCTCTGGCTTTTCGAGGAGAAACAGTTGGCCCCCATTACTATCAAAGGCTACTGTCCATTATATCAGAAACATTCCGCCATCATGGTAATGTGATATAAGGCATGACAAAGATCTGTCAGATCTTTTAGCCAATTTTGAGTTAAGTCGACCAAAATCCCTCACCCTGTTTCCAAAATGGAACCTGTCCTGGGTTTTAACATGGCTCAATTCAGACAAATTTGGGTCTTTAGCCCACACTTCGTTAAAGCTACTATCATACAAAACATGTTTCTTGATAGTCTTAGCTTCAGCCTGCAGGGTGAGTGAGTTACATGCCCTTTCCAGTGACCCGAACTATCTTCAGTTCAGATCAGATGGTTCGGTGGTCCGCTTGAGGCAGCCAGGCTTCGTGGCCAAAAATAGGTTACCATCCATTGGCAATCAGAGAGTCGTCATTAACAGCAGCCATGCAAGATCCTGTTTGTGCACTCAAGCACTATTTTAAACGCACAGAGGCGAGTCGGGTCACATGCCAGCATCTCTTTCTTCTGGTGACAGTTGGGAAACGGGATATCACCCCTCAAGCCCTTGCTTCATGGCTGAAGTGGGTTATACGCTCAGCGTACTCTGAGGTCTCACAAGATCAGAGTCGTCTCATGAAGATTACCGCTCATGCGATTAGAGCAATCTCGGCGAGACTTGCATTCGAACGCAGTGTTTCGATCCAAGATATAATAGAAGCTGTTGGCTGCAATACAGAGTCAACCTTCACCAATTTTATCTCAGAGATTTGACCTCGCAGAGGCAAACCTGGAATCTGGAAGGTGCGGTGTTGGTAGCCTATATGACCACCGGATCCATTTTAAACAATCAGCACAGCCTATCAGCTTCGCTGGATTCGCCAGAAAAAAAATTTGTAGGTAAGAAGATTTCAATAACTATCTTCTTAACCGTATAAAGGGGTCACATATCACGTGACCCTGGGCTGTGTTGCTGATGAAATTAGGAGAACGGGTTATCGTTCACATGGGCAATCCATCCATCATTCCCTAGAGGATACCGGGGTGGAGGTAGGATGCTCAGCATTCCCTCCACCTATTACCTATTCTCCTAACGTTAATGTGATCGGGGAACGTATTTGAAGGAGAAAGCAAGTTTTTAAGTAAATTATGTTTCTCCAAGAATACTTACCCGATCACATTCCTGAAAGACCCTCCCAACCACCCCGCCATGTGAGCATCCTCGTATAGTATATATCGCTCAGCTTAAAACTTAGCGACACCTGGCAGAGGCAAGGGGAGGTGAGGGGCAAGAGTTATTGCCATTTGTCTATAGGAAATAGACAGAAATGACGAGTTTTCGTCTTTTAGTAGGGCTGGATTCGCGAGGTAGCAGATTTATATCCTAAAGTTAATGTGATCGGGATAGTATTCTCGGAGAAACATAATTGACTTAAAAATTTGCTTTCCCCAAATTTACAAAGGGAAAATGGTACTGCTTCTCTCTTTGAATAGCCCATTCTTATTTTCTTTGGCGGTGACACTTGACAAGTAACTTCTTCTGATGGTGAGAACATTTGAAGTCTACACAGCTGATGCTTTGGTGTTAAAGGTTATGATACCTTTGTTTACCTTGGTTTGGTTGTCAGTTTCCTCCACACAGTGGATAGACGGAACATCATCATCACTGAGTTTGACTTTCTTTGGTGCCCTACACATATGCTCAACCTCAAATCTATACGTAAAAGGGAAGCATTCGGGTGTGAAATGAAAGGAGCAGAGGGCAGAAAACTCAGTCCGACTATCCAGTTGCTCTTTTGATTTTTCACAAAGTCTGTCCACCTACGACGAAGTGATTGGTCCTTCGGGAAGGAATGCATGGAAAATCCATCAGCATTTGTATTCCCACAATTTGCTGCAACACACGTGACCCCGCTGCCCCGATGTATTTCTCACTTATTATGGAGAATGTTTCCATCGGGTTTGTTTATACCGCTTCCAGACTTTATTTTCTATTCAAATAATACTAAATGTGATTTACGTTATCTACACTGGTATGGCACTTTAACCATGACTTTTGGTTTGTTTGATCAACAAGAGTAATTAAACATTGCTTACCAAGATGGCAGTCAGAGAAGAGTGGTCTCCTTTGGATGGTTTGACAGCAAATTCAGTCTTTCATCAGTTTCTAATTCTCCTCATGCCCTATCAGGATGTGTTCATGAGAGACCTATTGTATCTATTGTAGGGCTGAATACTTATGTGTATAGTAGGGTTGAATACTGATGTATATAGTAGGGTTGAATACTGATGTATATTGTAGGGTTGAATACTGATGTCTATTGTAGTGTTGAATACTGATATCTATTGTAGGGTTGAATACTGATGTCTATTGTAGGGTTGAATACTGATGTATATAGTAGAGTTGAATACTGATGTCTATTGTAGGGTTGAATACTGATGTCTATAGTAGGGTTGAATTACTGATGTCTATTGAAGGGTTGAATACTGATGTCTATAGTAGCGTATTGCTGTTGCTGGTTTGGGTTTAACACCATTTTTCAGTACACGATACATAGCAGTCAGTTTAAATGGTAGAGGAAAAACCTGGTAAAACCACAGAAAAAGGCAGTTACCTTCGAGAAGATACTGGCGTTCTTTTTCACATACCCACATAGACCAGGCCTGAGACTTGAATCCACAAGATATAGGTGAGATGGCTGTGATCGGTAACAGCTAGTGCCATAGACAACGCTTGTAAAACCTGCTATTATTGAATGGATGATTGATGAGTGACAGTTTTAATCAAACAGTTATCATGCACTACTTTTAAAGGCTACATCAAAATCCCAGTATCAACATCCATTTCTTCTCACAATGATGAATTATTTAACCTTCTTCAAGCTCATTCGCCAGTTTTCCATAGAGATATTAAAGGTTTGAGACTGTGGAAGCCGCCTTCAGCACATGGGATGAGAGCCTTTACAGAGATATAAGTAACAGATGTTAGTTCCATGCTTGATCTAATCACCATAAATATCCTTTAGCAATCTGGTCATTGCTAAGATGCCATCCGTAATATCTTCACTAACAGGAATGTCAGAAAAAACTGAATTATGTATGGCTGAAGTTAGGAACAAGACAGGTTAACACGTGCTGTCCACTTCGGTAGTTGTCAAGGCCGGACTGAGGTTTCCATGATTTCCAGATTACAAGGCTAAAACGAAAGAAGAAACAAAAGATTTACACACGTGTACAGTCACTTGTAACTTGAACTATGACCATGGGTTTGTTCTTGAGCACTTTTGTTGGGTATTATGCACACCTTGAGCAAATATACTCATAGAATTTTGCTTTGGTGCTCTTTTGATGAAAGTATGGGTCCTTTTAAAATTTTGGAAACCGCCGCCCACAACAATTAACTTGATCTGACCCTGGTTTTGTGTCTTAACCTCCATATCGCAGTAACAAATAAATCTTTCTTTTGTGACCAACAGTGCTCGATGATCTCCACAAGATGGCCATTTTTCTTTTCTAGTGCCACAAAGAGGATATAGGGAAACAGGACAGCAAAGAGGAAAGTCGTGCACAGGTCCATAGAACAGCCGTCATTTCTGACGATGGACAAAACTAAATGAAAGGACCCCGTTCAGACTAACCGTATTCGTCTGTATGGGTCCATTATTCAAGATACAGCATAGGAAGAGAAGGACCAATTTCAGCCCAATTTATCTCCCTGCTGATCTTTACACAGAAAATGATAACGTACTCATGCCACTCCTTTTCAACATCCATCTGGAAGAAGGACGTCAGTTTCTCACCTTTGACTATCTGATCCAGAAAAGTGCAGTAGGAATCGTTTGCAGCACAAATGCACATGGATTCTACTCAATACATATATGAACACGCTGAAAATGGATACATGATAACAAACCAAACAAGACTTTGATTATTAGTGACTCGCTTAGCGTCCTTACTCTCATTAAAAATAATAACACCAAATCTAGGAAAAATTACCTTGCACAAATTAATCAAATCATGAAATTAATCGACTCTCAAAAACTAACCGTCGAGTTTTTTATGGATTCCATCTCACATAGACATAAAAGGGAATGAATTAGCAGACCAACTGGCTAAAAATAAACTCTCCGAACCAAATTACATGCCGCTCAATGATCGATCGACATGGCAAAAGGACTGGGAACTAAACAAACAAGGGAGAACTTTACATAACATCATTAAGGAAGTTGATAGAAACATCTTAACGCCTAGGTGCAGCAGTTTTGAACAAACTAAAATAAACAGAATAATTCTAGGAAAAACAAAACTGGCCAAACAACTTTGGTAAATATATAGGACCTTTCCCACACAGCATCAATTGCTTCTGCTGTAAACTGCCTGAAGACTTACACCACATATTTAATAACTGTAAAAAGAACCAAAAGGAAAGGAAAATATTTATATCTAAACAGCTAAACATCTCTGCACCAAGTACATACCCGGAAGTATTTCAATTAAATAACACTAACCCTCAAAAAACAATTCAAAATATAATAGAATTACTTAGAACATCAGGGCTTATCGATAAAATATAAGATTAAAAAATTAAATTACACCAGGACCAAATAACACAAGAATCCTGGTTCTTAACCTTATATTTTCAAATAATCACATCCACACGGAATGTACACGATCAGAATGGACTCCGTTACTCCGTAAGGGGAGCCCACCTACACTACGCTGGGTAAAACGTACCACGGATGATACCTTTGCTAACCAAACCTAACAGGATGCTTTAACGTTAATGAAATTATCAGGCAAAAAGATAAACATTGAAATATCCAAAATAACAACGTATAGAACAATATAAAATTAACACACAAGTGTCTAGGAAACCACCTCTCTTCTGTCTGTTCTTACAACTCTCCCTATAGACAGCTTCTTTGACAGCATTTATACAACTAAACTATGATTACAATTCAGATTAGAACATCAAAAATCCGGGATATCCTTATGGACTAAACGTGACCATTTAAAAGAGTCTCCCGCTTTATGGCCTCAAATAGATATTATGAGGTAGTCTCAACATCCAAAGACTATCAGGCCCGGTGACACAATGTTGCAAATAAAGTTATTTACTCTAAGTCAGATCCTTAAATTAATAACACTATAAGGTAGTCAATACCCAGACTCTCAGGCCCCGCAGCACAAGGCTGCGTCATAAACTAAGCCACAAGAACTAAGGCCTATAACATGATTTAGATGGTCAGGTTTAAGACAGCTGACGCTGCAATAAAAATTCACACAATTACCTTAATTACTCTAAAAATTAAATTTTTACGTTGAATAACTACCAACGCGAGAATAGTCTGTCATATGAGGTTGTATACTCTACTTTAATAACAGCAGAAAGTATTCCAAATTGTTAAGGAAGAACACGGAACGGACACGACGGGAGGAGGCAACATCAAGATGGAGGAACAACAACAAAAGCAAGACACCCAAGAAGGACACAGGGATTCACCAGAAGAAAGAGGGAACTACGGATACACCCTGTAACACTCCATCAAAAAGCCCTTTTAAGAGCTATTTATATTTACAGAGTTTCTGTTTGGCTCAGAAACTCTATTCGACAATCTCGTTCTTCAAAATCAAACTTGATCATTTTTGGCTCTCCACCATCAAAATTAACAACCCATTTAACATGGCATTGACCAACCTACCCATGTCACTTGACATACCTAGTTTACAATATTTATAGGGAACACACCAAATGTACACTCTGTACTAGACAAAAATTAGAATGTTAGGATGATTAGGAAAAAATATAACTTGAAAGATTGACCCAATTGCACAGGTTGCTTACACAATATCGGTATAGGGTGTCCACTAGCAACAACTGGACTCGATTTGATAAAGCTAGGGCGTGCCAGTTCACAGATCCTTTTCCTCGGACAGACATCAACACCAGCAAAAGACTAGACGTGAAAACCATTTTTCACTAGTCATCATTTGGTGCCATTGCACCTCTCGCGCTGCAGCTTCCGATAGGCTGATAGGACTGAGTGCGTGGCTGTTCTATTCCCACTTCCCTAGGTCTCTCATTCACGTCGATAGCCCCTTCTAGGGGCGCGACATGACGACCAAATTAAACAGCAGACTTTGTATGCATAAATGCCTGTGGGGATGTGGCACCATTCCTTCCCAACGGGAAAATCTAAATCACTACCATACTAATTGGTAGTGTAAAATAGCGAACATATGACCCTTCGTGGCCGGTTTCACTTAAAACCTTAAATACTACTACTATGAACACGCTGGCTCAACGTTGAGACAACACCATTGACCCCCAACACCATCTGAGATGGCCACATTACAGTCGGCTTAGACCTTAACATGTGTACCTTCATATTTCCACTTGCATGACAATCAGAGAGGCTCGCTACCAGGAAATCAATCTCTGAATGTATCAGTCTCTCTTGTCTGTAATTCAGTTCCAGGATGTTTTTCCATGATATGGACCAAGACGTGTCACTGCAGTATCACTCCCATATCACGACATCAAGCTATCTTAACAAAGTGAGCAACGTTTGTAAAAAGACAGACATTCCCCTTTTGTTTTCTTTCACCTCTGATCTCTTTTGAATATTCAATTCACGAAGTTTCACAATCTTAGTTTCCACCTTGGGATTTGGTCCATAAAGGAGCAGTTCACTCACATACAAACCTTCAACCATGGCTCAATGTCCTACCGGAATCGCTCTCAAGACAGAATCAAAGTGATCTAGACATAATTGTCAGTTCTCCTCGCTGTATTCAGTCCAGTCAGCGAAAGTTGGGGTTGGCTCCTCTCCGACAACGTGGATCGCCAAACTTCCAACTTTGGTCTCCATCCTCTCCGGTTCAAATGCTCCGGTTCTCTATTACTAAAATATGTTGATCCGTCACGTATAAAATGTGTACATGTACAAACATGCACAAATTCATGTTACTTTGATGTTGTATTCTGGCGGCCGCTATCGGCTATCATAATAAAGTGCCTCGTTGCAAGCATTTTTTTTTCAACATATTCTATGTAAATATGGCTAAATAAAACTTAAACGCAGGGGTTGATTTATCTATCATATCAACATGGACAAGCAGGTACCGGATAGTGGAGCTGAAATAAACAAACCATTAGTAAGATTATAAGGGAACAATATGAAATAAAGAAAGCCATATGCATACAATCAATGTATCGTTTAGGGTACCTAACAAGCTCATTTCTAATAAGGCAAAATAATCAAAGTACTGTAGTTATGAATACTTAATAAATTCTTATGTTAACTTGTCCATTTTCAATTCGCCTATTTTAACCTTTCCGGTTTTGAAAAACTTAAATCAACTTGTCCATATTTTAATGAACTATTTGAACTTGTCCATCGTTCAGATTTTACTTATTTTAACCTGCCCATTTGTTTAATCAACTCTTTTAATTTGTCCATTTTTAGTTCACTGATTTTAACTAGCCCATTTTTCAATTCACATTTTTTATTTTGTTTATCTTTTAATTCACTTATTCTGATTTCTCCATTTTTTATTTTCTTATCTTTCGACTTTATTATTAATAAAAACAATTTTTAAAAATCTTAATAAATACTAAGGACAACATAAGCATAAGTTGCTTTCGACGTCACGTCATTTTCGTGAATAATAAAATTATCCGACCAAGATCTCCTTTGCGGGGATACTTTTACGTAGACCCTACTCATAAACCAGATCTTGACGGTATAGGTTTTGGTGTTTCCCGTGCGGATAGAAATGCCTAAGCATTGGTAGACCGTGTACAATAAATTTCCGGCTGGATAATATTTGGTGTTTCCACTGGATCAGCTGTGGTAACGTGTCTACTGTCTAAAACTATTATTAATGCTAATAGCCTTCCATGTGGAGATATGCCGTTAAACACGAGTTATTCATTCATTTAATTTATATTTCAATATATAAATGAATCAATATTTTCCTTGGCCAAACAAACGTTCAGTAAGAAGGTTCTGTGTTCTCAGTTGGAAGACTTTCATGACTGCACATAGATCATTGTGATAAACACAGGGCATGAGTAATTTGTTAGATTTTAGTGATTGTTTATTGATTATCCGGAGTCGGTGTTGGGAAGTTACCTTTTCAATCCGAGGAATTAGCTAATATAAAAGTTCAGAGGTCGTAATGTACAGCATTGATGAGACGTTTTGTCTGCATGGATTAATTTGATAAAAGAGGGCTCCCATAATTTCTTAACATATGGGGTTCTCTTGATATGTTTAGGCATACGTGTTTAGTAATTTAATTCTTTGTATTAAGTGTTTGTATCGTGTTTGGTTTCTCATGTTGCGAAGTAGTCAAATAGGAAATATATTTGCTAATAAGTCATACAAACAAGAGGAAATAAATATTGTAAAATTAGACTATTGGTCAACAGTTGATAAGAGTAAATGAATGTAATATTTTCAAGTTTACGAACCTTTCATTTGACATGGACTTGTGTATTGAGGTTGCTTGAAAACAGGGGGAAATGGACTATCAAACCAAACTCATGCGGTTGTTTGATTTGCTCGGTATTTTACCCATTCCATGTAACAAGACTTTTATTATTCCCCGACGCCCTTTCTGTTGAGGAGGTATTTACATGTAATGAATGTCCGTTCCAGGTATGCTCTACCACGTTCGTAGCGAACTTGGTTTTTGATCAATAACTTTGTATAAAGAACTTCGTGGATTAAAACGTTGATACGTAGTTTACTCCCGAGAAGGCATAGGTCAGTATTTAATGTTACTACTGCCTCTGATCGACTTTGAATTCATTTATACTGAGGGGTATCCGTGTTGCATGGATACATGTCGGAAGGTTGCTGTTGGGGGAGTTTTGTTTGACGCACCTGTAAGTTTACCCTACCTTGTTCCTGCGTCTGGCATGCAAGGTATGACGTGCGTCTTCCGTCGTACGACAACAGCGATAAACTTTCTCTTAAAAATTCCTTGATTTGTTTAAACAAAATTTGATTTAGAGTATCGTGACATGAAGGCCTTTGAAATATGTACAAATGACCCCGATGTGGCATCAAACATGGCCACCGCTGCTAAAAAGACAAACAGAAAATTTTATGCGAGTCCTGTTAAAAAACAATGAAATAGAATTCGATTAAATATGACGATCATCGTCTTATGAAAGCGTTTTAAATATGTACAAGTTATATAGCTGCAACATAAAGTATGGCTGGCGTTACTAGAGATATACAAATGAAACAGCTCTGCAAAACCGCTCTGAAGAACTAGACTTTGATTGAAAGTCATGGCATAAAGATCGTTCAATTTTATACAAATGACACCGATCCGTCATCTAACGTTACTGCAGTTAGTAAAAACAGAACATTCATACTGGACTTCTCGAAAACAGCAAAACAGAATCTTACAAAATCAGGCAGGCAAGAAGGTCTTTTGAAATTTGCACAAATGACTCTGATCTGACACCAAATGTGGCACTTTTAAATTACTTTTCTAGAAGAAAAAGAACAATGGGCAAAATTAAACCAAATCCGACAAAAATAATCATGGCATACAAAGTCTGCATACATATGGTGCCAATCCATCATTAAATATGGCCACCATAACAAAAATATTTTTTTTAAATCGCTTTTGCACAAAACTACTCTACGAAATTTTTTAGCGGAACACATTATGGTAAAAAAACACAACTTTAATTCATTTTCATGAAAAAACATACATACATACATACATACATACATACATACATACATACATACATACATACATACATACATACGTACGTACGTACGTACGTACGTACGTACATACATGCATACATAGTAGTGAAGCAAAAACTCTTTTAAGCAATGCATATCGTTGCTATCAGTATTTAGGCAAATAATAAAACCATAAATATGCAGTCATAATATTGGATGTATGTAATAAATCTAAAAGTGTGTAGTTAAATTAAGATGCACTCACATGTCACAACACATGTTCTTTGATGGGTTTTGTTAGAAAAACGGATCCAGTTCAGCTACATTTCAATTTTAATGCTTCAGGGAGTTGTCTATTGATAGGTACAGTAATGTTTAGTGGGAGCAATGAAATCAAGATGAAGAGTATGGATTGAAGTCATTTGCTCCAATGTACATTTTTTCTTCTTCAAAGTATGCTAGAAATCTTTCTGACTGCAATTTTACACAAAACATTTACAAAATAAAATTATTAAAAGGTACTTTATTATGCAATAATACCGACTTGCAATTACATGATTTTAATCTTGTTACTCCTATAAGATTAAATGAATTACAATGAATAGTTTCTGCTGTGCTTTTTTTTTAATACATCATATGGCCAAAATACACTGCATTTACCTCAATCTAAACATACATATAAGACAAGTATAAATGCAATGGGTATGAAAAGTTTGAAAAGGTCTAACATCTTGTGGTTCAAATGCACGTTTTTTTTAAAAGCTTCAAGAACATAATCAACAGTTGTCTGAAGATAAACTGAATCTTGGAAATCAAACAGATGCTGGACTTTGGCTCATAGAAGACACTTCAAGAAAGACTTAGTCAAAGTCTATATGGGTCCATGGTAGGGATCATTTGTTATCATACAATCACTAGAATAGTCTCTCCATAACAATTTGATATCAATAGGTGTTACCTGACTAAAAGGCCTAAATCATTTTAACTTAAAATGAGATTTCTGCTTTGTAACAATCTCTTCTGTAGGTGGTGGTGGTATTGGAGCAAGTACATCAGATATTCACCTATGATCATTTATGTCCAAAACAACTGGCTGGTTCACTCCAACTCTATCATCTAACCTCATTTTCAATATTTTTATAATTATTTCCAGAATATACAGCAGAGGCGTTGCTATGATAAATTGCGCCCGGGGACAAACTATAAAATTGGCGACCCAGCGATCTTGTGACCGATTTATTACCCTTGTTTACTTATTATAATGTAACGTTGTCAGCCTCATTTTGGCGCCCCTGCACCTTGGCGCCCGGAGACATATGTACCCCTCTGCCCCCACCTAGCTACGTGTCTGATATACAGGTACTGTTGATCAGCTTTCTTTGGGTTTGCAGACCATCTCTCACTTTTTTGTTGAATGACCTTTGGTATCTGACAAGAAAATGCAAACATTTCACTGATAATGTCATTTTATATTTTTTTAATTCTCAAAAGTCCAAATAAAAGCTGCATACAATTACATATAACAAATCATTTTCCTACAGATGAAAATGTCAATATAGCAAACCTGTATTTAACCCATATATCATAAAAATGTTTAGGTTATTTACAGAATTTTCTAATTACATTAGACTAATTCTAACCAAAATTGGTTTATGAAATTTATTTTATAAAATTTCTTCTGTAAAAGATTAAATTGTACCACAAACAGATGGTTTATCAACTTTCAGGTAAAGCATTAACATTTTAACAAAAATGATTATTATGTTAACAAACAAGAATAACTTTTATTACCTTATTGTTCCATCTGTGTTTACAATCACATCTCTGTCAATATAATTGTTATGATCAAGAGTGGCCAACAGATTCATAGCTCTGAAAGCTGGTGGCTTATATGAATATTCTTTGGATGCATACAATACAATCAAACATCTGGAAATTCTCCAGTTCTGCTGTACTTCTGAAACAAAGTAAAATGACTAAATAAATAAATTGATTTAGATGCAGAGAACTATTTCAAATTTATAAATCCCAATAAATCTGTTTTGATGAAAATGACAATGTACAGTAGCATTATACAGGCAGAGATTAATCAACTCATTCCACCCTACAATTTTTTTTCCTTGTCACCTGAAACGGGGGTAGGGAACGCATTTGTTGGCTTATTTTGAATACATCAAAATTATCTGCTTCCAAGAATTTTTTGCTTAGATATATGCCTAGGTGTGCTAGGAATATTCGGTACTGGCATAAGGGTAAAAGTTGGAGTTTTTTCTTCTTCTGACCCATCATTATCCTCCTGGCCACTTTTTACTTCCAATCCCCAATTTATCCTTCTTTTGCGAATGTTTATCTGTCTGTGTATAGCTCAGACCGATGTGAATTAGATTGCAAGGAAAAAAGTAAAAAATCCAGAAACAAAATCTGATTCTAACAATGGGCATGTGCACAAAAATCCGGTAAAGCTTGACCCTCCCTCCCTATACACATGCATACTTTTTTTTTTACACACACCCCATCTGCGTACATGCCATTGCCCTCCCCATTCTGTAGAACAGCCTATATTTAATCCACACAGAAAAGATCAAGGACTAATACTATTATGTATTTAATATAACAGATAGTCCACCAATGTTGAATGTCTGGCTGCATCAAAGAAATAAGCAGTGTAACTTTAAAAAGTTTGTCGATCGTCCACTAAAACTCAAACACCAACTGAATCCAGTCAAGCAGGTTACATATTAGACAAATTACTATCGAGGTATATGTGTACATACATTATCAGCAGACCACCCACCCCCATACACAAGCATATGCATTTGGGTAAACCCCCCTTGCCCTCTCCATGTGTACTAAACGGACAAACCATAACTATGGCCTTAGTGTGGTTTGTATTTATAATACAATGTATTCATATTCTTACTACGATAACCAGTATATCTTCATTTTTTGAATTATTCATCAATACTATATTTAAGATATATTGTAATTACACATTTTTAACTTGTATGTTCATACAATGCAAAGAAAGCTTTTGTGGGAGCAACTTTCTGGTTTATACACAAATATCATCCATCCACAAATACCAATACAATTCTATACATGTATATATATGGTTGTTTTTTTAGTATACTTAACACGAATATTCTCCTTTTTTGTATGTATCACAATTATTTTTGTTAGTATACTTTCTCAAATGGGTTGATAAAACTTTTAGACTTTTCCATCATAACACTTTCCTTCTCCTTAAGTTTTTCAACTTCACAGACAAGACTGAATCCCTTAAAATAAAATTTTGAAATGTGTAAATACTAATGTTGAACTTGGAAATCTTTAGTTTTGTATTAAAAGAAAGCATTATCATTTATCTTGGTTATTATAATGTGAATGATAATGCTTCAAGAAATAATAATAATAATAATAATAATAATAATAATAATAATAATAATAATAATAATATTAATAATAATAATAATAAAAATATAAATAATAATAATAATAATAATAATTTATTTAAAGAGGTGACTCATTTAGTCAAAGACTATTCTCACTTGAGGCTCTTTAACTAAAATATAAACAGCATGATGAGGAACATATCAATAATAAAACAAGACACGTGCTAACAATTTACAATAAAACTATTATTCTAAACAAAACAAACCATATTTTAACAAAATGTACAATCTTTACCAACTGCAAAATATTAAACTAGTATAGAATGATACATTTCCAGGTGCATCTACCAAAATATTTGTAAACAAGTAAATATACATACAATTTAATAAAATGTAGTAATACTTACACAGATGCCATAACTGATTCTGATGTGGTTATATCAGACACAGCAGGAATTTATATCCTATGAATTGTTGGCACAGATGTAGAAGTTGTGGCCATGTGTTCTTTGACATTCCTCTGTTTCTGATGTTTTCCTTGCACTGGTATTAAATTCATAACTAATATAGCAAGGGAAAATAAATGTTTCATTAGACACAAAAATTATATATATTTTACAAATAATAGTGAATGAATGAATGTTAAATTAAAGTGAACCGGCCACGATGGGTCATTATTCACTGTTTTATCTTTCAAAAGAAAGTTATTTATTTATTTCCCGTGGGGTACGAAATGGTGCCACATCCCCACGGGCGTTTATGACACATAGTGTGCTATTTAATTTGGTCATGCATAAAATATACTTAACTGTATTGCATTACTTTTATTTACAGCCATCACCATTTACATTATAAATAATTTGTATTTTAAAAAAAAACAGTAGTGACTGCTTGCCTCTAAATAAAGTTTTACGGTTGCGTGCGAAAATGAAGATGCACTCCTTTGGTAGCCTCATAAACAGCTGCAGTATGTCATGTACATGCGGATTTCAGAGATATTGTTGCAGGGCTGTGACATTTTATTTCAAGCTGAATGGAATAATGCCAGTTTATATAAAATATGTTATTTTAAGAGTTTTGATAAAGAGTTAACAATACAGAAAAAATACAGCGGTATAAAAACTTGACTGTTCATTGCAAAATTGAGACTCACCAGTATACAGCAAGAATTTGGAGACCTCTGAATTATTTTCCAGGCTCAAAGTGGACTTCTTTTTTATTCCCTCGTTCATGCTGGTCACCAATACATATGCGTTTGCTGCCATAATTTGCCCAAAGAGCTTATTTTCCCCCTCCTTTCAGAATCTAAGTTTTGGTTTTCGATCTAGTTGCGGACACGCCATTTTTTTTGTAAACACGTGTTTGCGCATGGCTAAAATTCTTATTCTTCGGGAGAGGTCAACACAGAGGTTACATGAATATAGACGTGGCAAATAGCGAATTTTTGTCTGGCAGATAATAATGAAAAATCGCGTATATTATCACAAAATTACCGATACTAGCCTGATTTCGGCCTCAGTAACAGCCTGAATCGTAATTGTTCAACTAAATAAGTAATCATGTACTGAAAAAAGAACAAAATAATTTAATTCGTTTTTACTTAGGTTGTATGCCTTTAAATCATTTTGGTTGTGTCCCGCAGATTTATGCTTGGGTCCTCTACGAGCACGGCATTTAAAAATAAGTTTTTAAACAAGTTTTAAATGATATTGAACTTGCTATATGCTTTTCAATTATTCTCTCTCTCTCTCTCTCTCTCTCTCTCTCTCTCTCTCTCTCTCTCTCTCTCTCTCTCTCTCTCTCTCTCTCTCTCTCTCTCTCTCTCTCTCACGCGCAAGGCCAATGTGAGAGAGGGGCTATATTCGACCAAATCGGCCAAAGGACATCCATGAATAGCAAAACCTTTATATATAAAAGCAGTGTAGTAAATCGGATAGTTTGGCCAACAGTGTTTGCTTTTTTGAAGGCGTCAGCCAAGTGAACGATACGAAGACCACGTTGGCATCTTCTTTTGTTAGGTACAACAATTTAATATTGTACATTCAAGGGAGACATCCCCTCCTTCGTTAACGTCTACAATTATCTTTCCTAATACAACTATCTGCGATCAGTGCTGATTATTTGAGACAGCACACACAAAGATCCACCCCCATCATCAGAGAGCAATGGAAAACAAGCTGTCAGGCGTCTGGCAAACCTTGAGATCTCAATATAGATAAGCTGGAACAATGGGATGTTATCACAGACATCACGATAGTGTACACAAATACCCACAATGCAACGCGCGAGAACCTTGCACTACCATTTTGAGTCCATACCAAACTTTATCAACATGAGTTATCAAGTATATTCAAGATAACTATCTGATTTAATTGTCGATAAGGATATTTACTCAATCAAAATGATGCATAGATTATACTTGAAATTATGTGCCCCTAATGCATGAAAATAAAAATAAAACTGAAAGTTCCCTGTCTAATATCGAAAGACGGAGAAGTGAGTTGAACCGTAATCGTGCATATTGCTATCAAATAGATGTGATGTTGTTTTCGTATACAAACATACAATAGTCTTTTTTTTCATTAATTGTACTATGTTTCTAAGATTGTAACCTATAAAGAGTAGTTCCGGGCAATGATCTTCGGGATACAATAACAGTTACGGAAATAACATTTCATAATATGCTAGAACTTTTAGGTCAAATACTTTTTCGCGAAAAGTGCTTGTGCCGAAGACAGATGACAAGCCAGTATCAATAAGTACTGTCTGTTATTATGTTTGTGGTGGAGATGATGGACGTATCATGATGATATTGAATAGAAACGATACTCGTTTAAATTAGTTTCATTGTCATTGTATTAAAACGAAACATTTGCCTAACGGATTATGACTTTGTTCCGATCTCAAAACCAATTATTCTTGAAATGCTCTTAGAAATATGAAATTATATATGAACGATTGACTTTTGTTACTTGAACTATAACCAAATGTTTTGATTTCAGCCCATGTAAATTTAAAATCAACACACGTTTCTATCTGTTTGTGTATCCTTGTGTTTATGTGTTTGTTTATTGATGGATCTATTTGTATATGAAAGAAACACAAACATGGTTGGAATTTCAATGTTTTTTTTGAAAATAAGGGAGAAAACTCACGCATTTGGTCTGGTGCAGTTAACATGCACAACATAATGCTTATTATTATTATATCCTTGCTCATAAAATGAGACGTGCCTTCATAATTGTGGAAGAACAATGTTGTTAGGTGGTGTGTTGCGTAACTAGATAATAAAAATAGCCGATATAGTATCTCACACGTTTTGTGACGTCACGTGAAAACCACAGATTCAAAAGTTCCACACTCCATCAGAAGAAACATTCATTCATTCAGGTGATAAATGCCATATGACTCCCGCCTGTATATATGTATATGCGGTCGATGGGATTCAATGCATCAAGTACATATGCATAGTTCACTTTCGAATTGTGGGTTTACGAGTGTATTTCATTGATATAAAGTGTGTGGTAATGGTGGTGGTGGTGGGGGTGGGGGACAGCAAAGGTCTTGTCGCTGCATTATGATATGCACATCTACTGTTGGCAAGAATATATACGTATTAATTTGAGGATTATTGCAGAGAAGGTTGTAGTATGACGATTATCGTTATTGAGCTTATAAGCGTTTTATGCGTTATGGTGAATTCAAGGTCACAACAGCAGGCTTACTCAAAAAGTATTTTAATTAGAACTGGTCCTATGACATACGTTTGAATTTCGTATGAGTTACGGGGGCCGCTTTTTATAAGGTAATATAGTCCTTACGCTAAACAAAGACCCTACTCCGGCATCCAGGTCAAATAAAGCATGCAAAAAACATATTTAACTTGTTTGGGGGAATTTGTCCATTTCATTGTTGATGATTGCGAGTATTTCTACTGACGCATTATTCCCTAGAGGCGTGACAAATAAAAACTAAAATGAAGATAATATTACCTCGTTATAACACATTGTTAGATCATATAGCTACAAGCTAAGCGAGACTGATATATATTTTTTTTTTTAATTTCTTCAACGAGTCACGTTCTACTCATCAAACGCCAGCTTAAGTGTCAACAGGTGGGGTTTGAACGAAGTATTTGTTCCTATAGATAATGCAGTTAGCTGTGTGTAAAAGGTTTGCCGGAGATTTTTCATGAATGTTCTAGGACAACACGGCAAGACGTCTATGAAAGCTATTCTTGCGTGACCTTTTATTAAGCACTAAACATGATATGCCAAAAATCAAACGAAAGGATATAAACACCAACCCACCCTACCCACCCGCAAGAATACAATTTTTCTAAATACAAAAAGCATCCGATATAAATATTTACTTCAGCAGCACGTAAAATTTGGAAGTTGGACGCCACGGGAGTAGTCAGAACTCTACTGTACCGTGTAAAAAGAGCAAGCAATGTATATATATATATATATATATATATATATATATATATATATATATATATATATACTGATTCCCCAGTATAAAAACTTTTTCTTTGTAATAAATCAAATCAGTATTGCAGACAGATTTGCAATCAAATCAGCAGCAAAATCGATGCCCAATAATTGTTAATGATTCCTGCAGCGCGATATCGAACGTGTTTGATTTAACTTCGCTCGGTCAGACCCGTTGATTTTATTCGGCAGAAACGAGTCGAATCATAACACGTGCCCTACCATCCCAATCACACCCAACTGTGTTAGGGTTACTAGGAAAGATTCTAATCATATATAGGCTTCACTGCTGGAACTAGAACGTGGACGCCATTATTTTGTTCTACAGACCCAGTGTGGTCTGATGATGAATTCACGATCTCGGACCAGATCATAATTCAAGAACAGATAACGCGCTATCATTTGGCGCCGTCTGCCATTGGACCAAGTCCACTGAACATAACAATCGTGCGGGAAGAATTACAAGTCATTCATGATAATACGAAACTACCACTAAGAGCTATTTTTGGATCTGCGATTGCACGTAGGCATACGTGGTGACCTCTTCAGGGATCATCGATCGTTTGGTGTTCAGCTGTTACAAACACACCTTGGACCTGTTGCGTTTGCTGTATGTGTGAATGTCTCTACGACGTTTTTGTTGACGTTGCAGAACTGCAGGTGATCCTTCTCGTACTCGCTGGTGTCAAGACTGCACGAACGGTATGCATCATCCATGTCAGGACAGACATTTTCTGTTTTAATATGCTTCAGCAATGAACTTATATTCGTGTACATCATCCATAACGTGTCCCCATAGCGCGTCTTGACATTGTCATACTTTGTCATTAGTAATTTAGATAAGTCAAATATCAACCAGCCAACATGCAACTTAAGTTTTGACCTTCTAATATGTAAGGCTAAGAGACCGCCCTCATTGATTCTGTGAAATTTTATGATCACTTCAAATGCATGGTTTTTCCAGATACGGCATTATTTATTAGCTTGACAAGGTCTTTTCAAATTAATTCGTGGCTGATGTTTGCAGATCTATGTTCATTTAAATGTCAAGACCACGTATGAATTATCAACATAAATATCACTGCCGCAGATACAGCTGCAGTTTTCGAATGTGGATAACATACTTAAGTTTCCGACAACAAATTATAAACCATCGTAGTTAATTCGAATGATTTACCTGGTGTAAATTTTGTATCTCATTCATTGTAGTGTGTGTGTGTGTGTGTGTGTGTGTGTGTGTGTGTGTGTGTGTGTCGAAGCTCTTCTGTATATTACGAATCAGTTCCAAAGAAGTACTGATGTCACAGTTGTGGTCATATGTGTGTATATGCATGTGGACATTCACGTGCTTGGATCAATCCGTAAAAAATGCTTTTGTTGGTATCGGATGCATCATAGATTATTAATACAGATTATTTATGTTCAACTACATTGAAAACGTTTTTGTGGGCGCGAGATTGTATCCGGCTACTTTCTTCTCCTCGCGACCGACATGGTGGCTAAGAATAAAATTCCGCCACGCATTCCTCGTTAAATGGTCAGTATCCGTGAGTAATCCCAACTCGACGTGGGAGTTCAACAGCAGTACATCCCAGGATATTCCTGATAATGAGACGTAATATGCAAGGTCAAGCATGTTCACGCGAATGGCGGTATCTTAAAACGCTTCAAAGTCATCCCTTAAATTACAAAAATTGAAGTTACAGAGATTTAGACAATCAATAGTACGTACGGACACCGATGAATGGAAGGTGTGAATATGTGGCAACTGAGTTTTAGAAAACGTATCTGTGACGCTCATTTACTCATATGGGTGAACAAGACCAAACTTTTCAAGTTCATCAACAACGCTGACGTATGCGCGTGTGATCTAAAAGCGATCGTAGCTTTCTGCTGCAAGGTTGCTCAAGGTTTAGTCCAGACTTGACTCGAGAAACTTCGTCGATTCTATCTAACCCAACAAGAACGGCAAGCTTTTTCTCCTTGTTGCTAAGAATGGCACGTTTTTGGTCTGTTTGATGCGATTGAGTTTCTTTACATGATCAAGCGATTTAATGAACACCTCAGCCGTGGCCGCAATACAATATTTGCCACTCAGGTGCTCCATCGCATCTGAAAATATTGACAAAAACCCGGCATAGGCCTTATTCAGCAACTTGTGGTTTATCAAAGGTGGCAAAGCTTTTGATGACACTGGTTGTTTTCGGAAACGTTCTGGCATTCAAAGTTCTCTTAAGTAACATATGGACCTGTTATGTTTTGTTGTACCGCAGTTTAATTTCAGAATGGTTTGCCGGTTCTGGCATGATCGTACATTATAAGTTCTCTCTGACTCCTATGCATCAAAAGGTTATGCATGCCAAGCAATTGTCGCGTGCTTTAAACATTGGCGGGGAAATTTGTTCGCCTGATGTTTGCTCTACAGGTCAAAAATTTTTTAAGGAATTTCCTCCACCATCAATTCCGCTCCACAACATCAGATCAATATTACTCCGCTCATACGCATGCAGTGATAGTAGTTTTCCATAAAAGGGTTGAGTTTTAAAAACTAGTTGGGCACAGTCAAAGACAGAAAAATTTGTATAGGAAATTGTATGCTACCAAACTTGATTTCACCAAGGTACTGCTAGTTTTTCGAAAGTGATATGTATTATCGCGGACAAGTTCGCCCTTTCTAAATATCGGTTGTCATCGTTTTAATTTTAAATATTATTGAACTAACGGGAACGGATTGTTTAAGAAAATATGAAGTTTGACAAGAATCCATTCTGATCATACGATGATGTATTGTTATTATCCCAATATCTCTGGAACTCTTTCGAAAACTTTTAATGATTTGATCAGTGATGGTCTCGGTGTCTTCGAGGGTTAAGTTTGTACTGGCCAAGCCACAGGTTTGCGATGTTTAACATATCATTGCGTGGTGAGATAACTTTTGATTGGGGGTGTGTGTTTACTTGCCATAATCAAGTGGAATCTGAGAACAATTTCCTCCTTTAACCCTGAGAAGCCCGATTGCTGCAACGTTAATATGATCCTCGAACGCGTGTTAGAAATAAACTTTATAGCGTCGTTTACTGGTTTGTACGCGTATGCGATTCTCGTATTGTAATTTTCAAAGTCATCAACTCGTTTGTAGAACTTGAACTCGGGATCAGAGGTTGTTTCAGACCGAACTAGTTCTCAAAGAATTATTCCTTTCTGTTGAGTAGTGTAATTGACACTGACAGTATATCATCAAGATTTGACTATCGTATTTGTAAACTTAACATGTTTCGATTTTATAGACAATATGATTTTATTGAGAGTGATTCGAACCTGGGAAAGGTCTCGTTGAGAGCATGGTGTGTTAATCCATTTGATCGCCATACACTTAACAGAAGATGAAAAGTTGGCATATTTTAACTTAACTGTGCTGGCGATAACAACCTGTATGCAACCCTGCCTTGCTAATGACAGGAACTCCAGCATTAATTATATTAACTTTCATATCATCGATGGTTTAGTTTAGTTGCTAAATAATATGAGTCATGGAATCTTTAAGTTTTCTTTGAGGAATAAAATCAGGCTAAATTAAAGATTTAATTGACTGTTATTCGCTACAGTTTCACTATACTTAGTGAACCAGACAATATTTGCAGATGCATGCAAACTCCCAATCAATAACTGTGCTAGCTTCAAGCCAGAGGCGCCTCTGAGAGATTTCCTCCTCAATGTGCTCACGGGCAATCACTGTCAACGACTTCAAAAGACCCCAACCTGATTAAAATCAGATCTCAACTGTCCTGTGTGAAGATCTGACAGCAACCGTTCAGGGATCATGTTCTTGTGACCATGCTATTATCATAATTGCTAACTTTATTAGCCAATCATACGAAGTCTTTACGTTTGTGAGAACAAACAACCATATGGCTGAAGAGCATCAGTGTGTTCTGAACGATTTGATTTACTTTCAGATTTTTTTTTTAAAGCTGCATTCGAAGGTAAATAGAACATGACTCCTATGCGGCCGCTGTCAGATCATCACCTAGGACAGTGAAGATCTGATTTTAATCAGATTGCACAATTCCCATGCTGTCGCTGACACAATAAACTCGTGTGAACCGTCGGGGTCAAGTCGGGGCTATAAAAGGCACGTACGTAGATCATTAATGGAAGTCAAGAGAATTAAACTATCAAGATGCTCTAAGAGCAATCCTAAGAGCAATGAGTGAGGTTAGGAGTTGTTTTACTACATGAGAGAAATGACATGTTACCTGATGGCAACAGTGCAGATTACTCAGGTGGTTATGTAATTGGCTATGTGTCAGTGTTGAAACATCAATGGGCCAGATTTTTGACTCATTGAAATTGATCGGATTGAAATTGATCGGAAAGTAAAGTTAAGGCGTGCACCTTGGAAGTAATGTGAATTTAAAGTGACAACCTTGATAGAAATTCTTTAGTCCAAACTAAAGAGAGGTTTGACTCCGATGAAGCCTAGAAAAAATAGTGCTTTACTCGTTAAACAGGAATGGGAGCAGGTATCGGTCTTGTGAGACAGACAGTGTTTAGTGCTGGATGCAAAGGTTCTAGAGTTAACAGGTAATCACTATATTTCACGTAATGTTCTATTTTTTGATTGCTTGTTGTATGGAAATTTGTTTGATATGACTAGGCTACTCATGATGTATCGTTTCTTAATTTTTTTATTGAAATGTGTACATCAGCAGAATTGATTGCATGCGATCCAAATTGTCATATGTGTAGGATTTCATAGGGTTTTATGAAATAGATATGAAATAATTTCCTTTGTTTGTTAGGAATATACGGATTATCTTGAGTTAACGATAATTACCTATTCTATTTAATTTTGTGATGTTTAGATTATTTTGTAGGTTAAGAATTAGTGGATTTATTTCAACAATAATCGAAGGTGTAGTAGCATATGGTAAAGTTCGATAGAGAACTCACGTGATAATTTATGACCTGTCGCTGTGAATCGAGGGACATGGACTACCGTAGTAAGCTTTACGCAGTGTCTGGATATCTAGTGTGTTCTGAGTAATGTAAGTGAAAGGATTTTATGTACATCTAGAAAGTAGTACATAAAGAGATTTAGGGATAATTTTTTTACTTTAAGGAAACAGTTTTCCGAGAGAGTGAGATAAAGCAGTCCTAAGTAAAGACGGGACGAGTAAAGTCATGAAAAAAGAGAAGTGACGAGTGAAGTCCAAGAAGGATGAGAGGCAGTCGGAATAGAAAGACTAGAGGAAATGGTTAAAGTTGGAGGAAGGTGATGGAATCAGTCGTGGACATTGCGATCTTTCATCACTCGCTATGATGATGAAATACATCCAAAGTACATACTGCTATTAAATCCTGTTGATATAATTTAAGTTGAACTGAAATTACCACTGTTAGGTTGTGTGATTAAATTTGTTATTTTTCTCGTATTGCATTGTTTCTTCCCAATAACCTTGCCAAATTATCTGTTGGTATTCCATCTTTTCACTCACACCGGGTCATAGCATCAAGGGAGGTCATTCCCTAGATAACGTAGCTAAATCCAATTAACTACCCTTCTTACAAAGAAGGAGACGTTACAGTATGTATGTATGTATGTATGTATGTATGTATGTATGTATGTATGTATGTATGTATGTATGTATGTATGTATGTATGTATGTATGTATGTATGCATGCATGCATGCATGCATGCATGCATGCATGCATGCATGTATGTATGTATGTATGTATGTACTTACGTACGTATGTTCTGTTCTTTTGATTTTTAGAGGAAGACTATTTGCTCTTTTTCCATATAAAGCTTACTAATTAACCAAAAAAGACTAGCATAAAAAGTATCGTTCACACCGATTTATTTATGAGACTGTAAGAGGATTATCTTTCTTCGTGTGTTGTTTTAACCCCAAGTACAACGAACAGCGTCATGCTCGAAAGACAAAATCATGTCATGTGACATGTTTGTAAAATATACAAATCCTGTCAAAACCAGATGCTGATTAAGCGCACTGTTGCAACAGATTTGAGAAAACAATGAATGTAAAAATTGAAGAATACTAAGAAATGTATGCGTTTTCATTATTTATAACTGGTAATATCTAACCATGTACTTTATTATCGGAAATATCAACTATTTAAATCCTGTCTATCCACCTGTGTAGTGTATCTCTCATTCTCTCTCTCTCTCTCTCTCTCTCTCTCTCTCTCTCTCTCTCTCTCTCTATATATATATATATATATATATATATATATATATATATATTTATATATATATATATACACACACACACACATATATATATATATATATATATATATATATATATATATATATATATATATATATATATATATATATATATATGTGTGTGTGTGTGTGTGTGTGTGTGTGTATGTGTATGAGAGAGAGAGAGAGAGAGAGAGAGAGAGAGAGAGAGAGACTAATATTAAGACAAACACGGTTATGTAACCAGCCATGTTTTATGAAGCACAATTAGTGTTCACATTAGCGAGCTATGTATGTATGTATGTATGTATGTATGTATGTATGTATGTATGTATGTATGTATGTATGTATGTATGTATGTATGCCTGCATGCCTGCCTGCCTGCCTGCCTATCTATCTATCTATCTATCTATCTATCTATCTATCTATCTATCTATCTATCTATCTATCTATCTATCTATCTATCTATCTATCTACACATAAGAATATGCACACACGTACAAGTGGATATATTTTGGGAGATAAATCCTCACTGTCTGAGGAGAACGGATTTCTCCTGTTGCAGACTGAATCGCAGTAGAATATATAACGTGCATTAAAGGCTGATCTGTTTATCCACCTTCACCCCACTTTCTCAATGCAAATGTCAAGGGTCAGAAGCAGGCACTCTCTGATTCTTAGCGGTACTCTATAATCAATACACTCTCCTGTATAGAACAGAATGACTAATACTGCACCCAATTTATCTAAAGTCTGCCATTTGCGTATAAGCGCTTCCTCCCTTCCAGCATCAATTAGCACGTGCCTACTTGGCAACGGCCACCAAGGTATGTGTTGCTAATCACGTCATAGGCAGAAAGCTATCAAATGTATAGTTCGCTGAACTCCGCAAAGTGGAAATAATAGTACCAATGGAATCAGAAAGACAAACTAACAAAACTGCACAAAGAATTGGAAGATTTTGTACAACGAAGCTGTGGTGATGTAAACAATTATTATTTATTGACTTGACATGGTTAGACGTGTCTTATGATTTGTTTGAAAGAGGTCCAACAGGGCCAAGTTATTATATTTTGGGAAGTTCTACTACCGTACTGAGTGAGAGAGAACTGATGAGAGAAATGGCACGTTTCCGGAAAGCCAAAGCCCAAATCACTCAGGTGGATGTAGAACTGGCGGAAAGGGAAGATTCTGTAAGTATTTTGTTTTTAATATGAGAACTTTAAATATGAACTTATATCTTGTGTATCAAGGGTGCCCGCATAATTATTTTCTTGGCGGGGTGGGCTGGGGGTGGAGAGATATGTAGAGGTCAGCTATTAAGTTTTACAGATGTAGGCGTAAACATGTTTAGAAGTAAAATCGGGTAGGGGGCAAGTGCTACCCATGCACCTATGCGTTGGTCCCAATCTTGTGAATGTATTACGTACGTACATATGCATGTCTGTATGTGCGAGTATTATTATCTTGTATAAATGTATGTCTGTATGTATGAATGAGTATGGTTATTTGTTCCTCCAGGGTTCCTACGCTACCGGGAAATCGGGAAAAAAAGTGGGGATAAATGATATCTAGGAATTTTCTGCCACCTCTTGACGCCCGAAACAATCACGTAATTGAGTTGTAACTTAACTGGTCGTGATTTAAATTGATGAGTTCTAACCAGAATATTTGGAAGGTGCAGTGTGGATCATTTGGGTACATGCAATAAACATGTATGCTGAGTCAATCCAAATGTTCAGTGGATTAGATTCGTCTAGTAGACCTTCATTTTCATAGTCAGCTTGATACTTTTATCTTTCGTTACCATGAATGTACAACAGCACAATAGACCAACATAAATATGGCAAAGCGTACCCGCTTACCGGATATCCGAGCAAACATTAATAGATTGAGTGATATATGCATGAAATCGATATGAAATGAGTTTTTATTTTCTCCGAAATTTTGAATATTAAACTCGTTTTATCTGCTTAAAGAAAATACAAAACTACGGTATTGATGAAATGTTACCTGGTACTCTGTATTTGCGTTGCTAGTCGCATAAATACACAAATCTAACAAGTCACATTTTCAAATGTTGTCGAGAAAGAAAAAGAAAAAAAAAACAAGAAAAATAGAAACAATAAACAATAGATATGAAAGTAGCATGCTGGTTGTAATAGAAATACAAAAACAAAAGAACACAAAATTCTCTATATTTATATAATCCGAGAACAACTTCAGGAATCATGTTGTATCACGTGACTAGATTGCTGGATTTTACAACACGTATCTTACTTTCGTTTAATATAATTAAATTTATGTAAAACAGCATTGAAAAGAAGTTTATTTTTCTATCACGTGATTATTGAACTTCTGATGTTTGAGATTTGTGAAGTCATGCGACTAGTAATGCAAATGGCGAGTATATGGTCAGGTTTCGTCTAGTCTATCAGCGGACTAAAGGCATAACTTTTAAAATAGTTGCCATTTCTGAAAAAATAAATAATTTCCAAATCAATTTCATGCAGGTATGAGTCGATATCATGTAAGTTTAAATTTGCTAGGCCCACTGGTGAAGGACTACCATATGTCGCTACGCACGGTGGCGGCAAATTCCAAATTTTCGATATGCAATTGCAATTACTTTACACCCCAACCTAAATATCCAAATATGAAAAATGGGGTGGTAATATTCGGAGAAAACCAGGATTTGAAAATGGATTGATATTCGTTTTAAACCAAAATTGTAGTCCAACTTGTTGAATCTCAGAACTGAAATGAGAAATTGTCGTCCCCTGTATTATGTATTCAGAAACGATATGAGCCCTCCTGCATCAGTACAGGTTTGGGGTATATTCAAAAACGATATGAGCCCCCTGCATCAGTACAGCTTTGGGGTATATTCAAAAACGATATGAGCCCCCTGCATCAGTACAGGTTTGGGGACTGGTTTAGCAATTTAAAAGACGACAAGTTAATTTTGCAGAAAATTCAGACCTTGTTGCGCAAAAGTATATAATTTTGATGGTCTTTATTTTCTTCAAAATTTGAATCAACCGTTTGAAAATGTTTTTTAAATAAGAAAATTGTAACCATAGCATAAGGAGATTAGGTTGTTGAAAAATCTTATTTGTGATTTTATTCACAGCTAAATTTAGTGTTAAACTGTTCTCGCTACAAATCAAGATTTTAATTTTTTTGCATTTATTGTTCTTACACTGCAATAGCAAATTTTGACTTTCTATAAGGTTCATATATATTTATAGGAATATAATCAATCTTGTTTCGTGTGATACATTTTGTGGTTTTGTACATGATCATCTTTTCTGACTCAGATCTTTTGGAGATTCATGAAAGAGAAACATCTACAAATTTAAAAATTGCTTGTTTTACATTCTAAAACGTTCTTTAACTCCATTCAGGAATGGTCATACGTGAACCTTGAAAATATTAAATTTACCATTGAAAAGTTCTGTATGTATGTATGTATGTATGTATGTATGTATGTATGTATGTATGTATGTATGTATGTATGTATGTATGTATGTATGTAGTGTTTATTCTTTTCATGAGTAATTTTGGTTACTTTCTGCTTGGTGTATTATAAATTGTTAGCATTTAACTTGTATGATAAGTCTGTATAAGCGATATATATATATATATATATATATATATATATATATATATATATATATATATATATATATATATATATATATATGTGTGTGTGTGTGTGTGTGTGTGTGTGTGTGTGTGTGTGTGTGTTGTTTTACAGGAGCAAAACATTTTAGTAGGACACGTGCTCCCATACACAATATTGAATATATTGACATTTAATAGACCTTAAGTACATATTTTAATAGGCTTTACGTACACATTTTAATAGGTATCACATACACTTTTTTATATGCTTTATGCACAGATTTCAATAGGCCTCTCGTATAGATTTTAACAGGCCTTACGTGCACATTTTAATAGGTCTTGCGTACACATTTTAATAGGTCTTGCGTACACATTTTAATAGGTCTTGCGTACACATTTTAATAGGTCTTACGTACAGTTTTAGTAGGCCTTATGTACATTTTTAATAGGCATTTCGTACACAGTTTAATAAGCCTTATTACAGATTGTAATAAACTTACGTATAGATTTTAATAGGCCATACGTACAGATTTTATAGGCCTTACGTACACATTTGAATAGACCTTTTGTACAGATATGAACAGGTCTTCCGTACACATTTAATAAACCCTTCTTCTGCACAATGTACACATGTTAAGTAACCCAGCTTCTCCTCTTTGTTTTTGGTTGTGTTTGCTGATTGTATATCGTTTTAGTGTGTTGTCGAGTAGTTTCTCACTGAAGATCAGAATCAACATAGTTGTATTTTCTTCGCGTTCTTTTTCTGTGACGTTAGATCAGAATTCCATCAATAGCCAATTGAATACATAATTGGTTGGTTCTTGGTGTTAAAAATAGGTAGCTTAAATTACAAGACTTAAACGTTATGACGATGTGCCACAAGAGAAACTCTTTGAGAGAATGCGGTTTATGCACACGCACAAAGTTTTAATATATATCAAGGATTTTATATGTTGCATTTTTATCTTTTGTTTTATATACGTTTACAAAATTGTATAATCTTAACTTTTTTGTATTTATCTTGTTTTATTATATGTCTACATTTATTCGCAAGGCTTAACTTTCAAACACTTCTTTCACAATCGTTTTATTGTTTCTTTTTTTCTTAAATTGAAGTTTTCTTTGGTAGAATATTTACCATCATTTTATCACGTTCCGTGGAATCCTATGCATACACGTGTCTTTATTCACACATCTCACTATCCCTACCCCATGATTTCATGAGCGGTGAGGGTGCGTGACATCCTTTGTGGTGGTTGATTGGGATGATACCCCGTTTTGATGTTTTCCATGCATGATAGTTTATAAATAAAAATAAATGTAATTTTTTAAAAATTCCTTCTGTTACGTGATGGTTTATAAATAAAATCAATGCAATTTTGTTAATAAATTCCAAGTGCAAGACAGTGTCCCTAATTGGTCACATCAGCACACCAATATGATCCTAACTGATCATATCAACACATCAATAGGCCTATATTTGATCATATCGGCCTTGTCACTTCCATGATGTGGTTCGGTTTGCTTTGGTTCTGTTTTTGGTTTGCTTTGGTCTGGTTCGGTTCGGTTCGGTGTTTAACGGCACCTGAGTTCATTAAATGTTACGTTGTGTAGAGGCAATCCGGATTAAATGCCTTACCAAGATACACACAAACTACACGGTACTAATTCAGTCCCCATAGTAAACATACGAAACACCATGATATTAAAAATTCAATAACTTGATTTCTGAATGCTGATGATCAGACCTATAGTTATCAGTATATAAAAAACCTGGATGTCAGCTTCTTTGTAGAGGAAAGGATATGAGCTATTGCATTTTCTGGACCTGCATTTGTTTGAAACATATGCTTTCAATTCCGCACCAAAGAGTCAAGTGCTAATTTTAGTAATGAGTGTTCCAAACTCAAGACTGTTCAAGGACTGAAATTCCATCAATAAAATAATGTCTCTAATTTTTCACTTACAGCTAAGATAGGCTCTCAAAAGATTACTTTCCTATAAAAAAAATTACATTCATTAACCAATCCTAGCCAGCCAAACCCATATATACTCTATTTTATGTTCACCTTTTCCAGGCTGGTTCTCATTTTTTCATACCAGTAGTACCGTTTGTCCAAGAGCGACCGATCTATCCCAGTCCTGGCAGAGTTCGAAGCCGCATCCTTCTAGTCGCAAACCCAGCACGCTTACTCAGTGCATACTCAGTGCAGAAACGAGATAGCGGCACAATCTTTCCTCGGTCATACTTCAGTCATTTATGTTCGTTTTCCCAGCATTTTGGTACTTTACTCGTCTCTTCTCGTGATAATATTTGCAATCGCGCTCTCGTTTCTCATCACCTAATTTCTGCTATATCTGTGGCGTCTGCACACCACACGGATACATTGACATGCTTCAAATTGCATCTGCACAATGCTTATTATGTGTATGCTTATTAAAACCACATTATCCTGCATAATTCTGTATTAATCACCGAGCTGCTTAACGCGACCTCTTCAGATTGTTCGATAATAGGCGTAGATCTTCAACCATTTGTTATCGAAGTAATGAATTCATTGAATGCGGGCAGTACAACGGCTACTTCCACTTGCGCGAAGATTGTTTTGACATTAATCGTACTGATCTACTTGATTAGTGGATGAGTTATTTAGAAGATGTTCATCTGCGCCTCCAGCATTTGTACAGTTGCAGGGTGGTGGTAGGTACTCAACACAACAAACAAAATCAATTAAGTGTTAAGGAGTTTGCGACTCGTCACCACTTCTTCCTACACGTATTATGCTAGAGACATGCAGTAATTTTCACTAACCCAACGGATTAGGTCTCACTAGACAGTATTTTTGGCAAATTTTTGTCCGACGATGACCTATTGCAGAAAAATGATAATATTACATTAAAGATACAAATACAAACTAATGATTTTTGTTGAAAGGATACCTGTAAGATTCTTACTGAGGTATTCAAATTAAATCCTTATGCAACTGGCTGATTTTATACTGAACCAAGACTACCACCAACCCCTCTATTTTACATTCATTTTTGACCGGAAAGAGCTATTTTTAATGTTTTACAGTGACAAGGCAGCTAAAAGAAATGTGCCTCATGCATGAATAAAGTTCACTAGTAGTACAACAAATTAGCATACTTTTCATCACCCCTCAACCATCTAGATTTTAGATACTTACGTCTGTAGCAGACACACGTAAATACGCAAGCCAAGTCGGCTGCTCATTTGCAGCCCAAGTTACACATTTGATCTCCAATGCTAGTCTAACTGTGACAGGCAGTCACCAACAAGCTAACCAGTTTCCAACCCTAACTCAAAGTAAATGTAAACCACATTACAGATATAGCTTATGTATGACTTTTTTTCATAAATGCTAGGATTGTGATAATTAGGCTCATGCCTTCTACCTTAAAAACCTCTTTTCGGACTTACTCATCACTTGTCCCTTTCGGACTTCACTCGTCACTTCTCTTTTTTTCGGACTTCGTCTTCGGACTGTCGAGTCCCCTCTCCCTCAGAAAACTGTCTTCAAAAAGGACAAAATTATCCTTAATTGCTATATTTACCACATTCTAGATGTTCATAAAATTCCTTCACTTACTTTTTCAAGAACACACTCGCTATTCATACACTGCGAAAAGCCCAGCTTGCCAATTACCACGTGTTATCTCTAAAAAAAAAAGTTTACCGTATGGTAGTTACTACATGTTCAATTACTACTGAATAAAATTCACAGATCCTTACCCACTTACAGATTATATAAATATTACAACAGCAAATATAAAATGTAGTTATCGTTAACTCACGATAATCAATTCGTCCAAACAAAAAAAAAATATTTTATATTTATTCATCACAAGACAGGCACATGGTCCCTTTCTCTTTTAATGAGGAAAGCACTGTTCTTTTCTAGGTTTCTTCAGAGTCAATCTTCTCATAAAATTGAGGATTAACGAATTTCGATCAAGGTTGTTACTTTAAAATCATATTACTTCCTAGGTGTACACCTTAATTTCACTCGGCCAATCATAAGCAGTGGTTTCTAAAACAATTCCTAATACAATCAATTCTTTATTCAGTCAGAATCTGAACTGCGTTATATAACGTTTCCCTTAGAAGATTGGCTATTTGATACAGATCGGAAGATCAGTTGCCTTTTTCTCAAACCCGTTTTAATATATCCGGTCAATTTAATTGAATCAGAATACTGACCCCTTTGAAGTTTTAACACAGATATTGAAGAAAATAAAAATTAAGGTCGAAGTGACCCTTCCCAAATACTCACATGATATAAATGTGATAAAACTGTAATGCTCAGTGCATTCAACGTTAAGGTTCACTGCTTATTCAAAATTCGACACTTCACAGTTGGTTACCATTTGCGTACCCTGGGTGAATTAGCACCATTCAGAAGTGTATATCACACACCTATCAATCTCTTCACAGCACTGTTGTTAAAAAGTAATCACGAATCTCATGTTTGACAAAATGACAGACAACCTAACGAAATATATGACTCACCTTCTTACCTGCTGACTTGCCTTTTTGCTTACTTGAATGTCTTTACTGAAGACGTGGTCAGTAGTTTACCGGATGAAGGAGAGTTGCAATTTAAAAAAGAACTACTAAGCATGATTTTTGTGCACTTGAAATATAAGACACATTGTTTAGTGCACAGGAAGACATGTATTTGTAGTATATGTATTATGTAGGCTTTGCCATTCTGTGTTCGCGGGTTGGACGAGAGGTCGAACTTCATGTTACATGATGTGCAAAAGTCATCAATCCCCATTGCATATAGAGTGCAGTTGTAGAAACTTAAGGAATTCTTCTACCATAAAATGTATGTTTTTGTCAGAGGCTACGAAATCTAGAGTAAACAAAACGCTGATGGTAAAAAATCGCTGTTCACTTGCAAAAGTTGGGATTTGTATCGCAGGAAAACCATGATAAATATGTTGGTCTAGGTAACTCGAATATTTTGAAAGTTTTGCTTACAAATGCATGTTTTTCCCTCTCTCGCAATTTTCGACACGCCAGCCATCGTATCTTAGAGAGTACTCATTTCAAAATTGTGACAAATAGTATGATTCAAGTGTGAATACTCTACTATAAATAGTATGATTCAAGTGTGAATACTCTACTATAAATAGTATGATTCAAGTGTGAATACTCTACTATAAATAGTATGATTCAAGTGTGAATACTCTACTATAAATAGTATGATTCAAGTGTGAATACTCTACTATAAATAGTATGATTCAAGTGTGAACACTCCACTATAAATATTATGATTCAAGTGTGAATACTCTACTATAAATAGTATGATTCAAGTGTGAACACTCTACTATAAATATTATGATTCAAGTGTGAATACTCTACTATAAATAGTATGATTCAAGTGTGAACACTCTACTATAAATATTATGATTCAAGTGTGAACACTACGGTAATAGTATGATTCATGTTTGAACACTACTATAAATTGTATGATTCAAGTGTGAACACTCTACTATAAATAGTATGATTCAAGTGTGAACATTCTACTATAAATAGTATGTTTCAAGTGTGAACACTCTACTATAAATAGTATGATTCAAGTATGAACACTCTTCTATAAATATTTTGATTCAAGTGTGAACACTACTGTAATAGTATGATTCATGTTTGAACACTACTATAAATTGTATGATTCATGTTTGAACACTACTATAAATTGTATGATTCAACTTGAAACACTCTACTATAAATAGTATGATTCAAGTGTGAACACTCTACTATAAATATTATGATTCAAGTGTGAACACTCTACTGTAAATAGTATGATTCATGTTTGAATACTACTATAAATAGTATGATTCAAGCGTGAACACTACTATAAATAGTATGATTCAAGTGTGAACACTCTACTATAAATATTATGATTCAAGTGTGAACACTACGGTAATAGTATGATTCATGTTTGAACACTACTATAAATTGTATGATTCAAGTGTGAATACTCTACTATAAATAGTATGATTCAAGTGTGAACACTCTACTATAAATAGTATGATTCAAGTGTGAACACTCTACTCTAGTTCCTGTAATATTATACTTCCATTGTAGCATTGGAGCGCTTAGTGAGACAGCTGTTAGAACCAATTTTATAAGTTTTTGTTATGACCTATTTTCAGTATGATCTACATGAAACAAGGTGTTTTATTTTGTTTACTGTGATGCAGGTTGGATAATAATTTGTCATCTATCTTTAAATCGAATAAGATTCGAGTTCAATACAGAGTCAAGGCTCCTGGTCCATTAAAATATACCTGACAAGATTCGAGCTCAGCACAAAGATAATGTTTATAAATATTCCTGACAACAATCGATCTTAGTGCAGAGTTAATGTTTATAAATATTCCTGACAACAATCGATATCAGTACAGAGTTAATGTTTATAAATATTTCTGACAAGAATCTATCTCAGTACAGAGTTTAAGTTTATTGTGCATTAAAATATTCCTGATCAGAATTGATATCTGCACACAGTTAAGATTCCTGGCGCTTTAAATTGCCTAGCCACGCGGAACATCATCGGCCTGTTTCGTTTATTCGGAAAATAACCCCTTGGTTGTACTTTGACCCCACTGAGAACTATATTCTCAACAACTTACGTTTACATGAACAATGTGGCAGCGTATGAAGACAAATTCACAGTCGGAACAGTCCCTCTTGTCTGTCGCAAATTATTTTGTGTATTTCGCCAATGATGACTTACGAAACACATAAATCATGTGTATTACTGCAACCACTTCTGAAGTTATTTTACGATCTTACGGAAAAGGCCGAATGATGCTTCGATCGATTCCTAGAAAGAATCAATCTCAGTACTCAGTACAGAGCTGTTTCCTTGGTGCAATACATATTTATAACGGACAGCGCATACGATCGCGCAGTGCGCTCGTTCGGCGCATATTCCTTTACGTTTGCCGCTACTGACTTAGCTTCCCTTCAGATAACGCAAATTTCCAGTTCCAGACTTTAGAAGTAGATTTCAGAAGTGTATTTCTATTCCCATAAAAAAAAAGTCCTAGTGGAATATTCTCATGGCCTCCTTCTATCTTCATTAAACTGGATATTGTTATACGTAAGGCCTTGTCACGGAGTCAGACTGGTGTTTGCAAGATTATTTATTTATTTCCCGTCTTCTTTTCACGCATGAATGTCAGACCCTTTTGCTTTCAATATGTTGCTGATATTGTTAATCTATTCCAGGCATATATCACATATTACATGGGTCAAAATATGTAGAACACCAATATACGAAGCTATGAACAGAATGTATGTGATTTGGAAGTAGCAGGTCTTCTTTTTCTTGATTTTTGAAATTGGTAGGGGTTACTCTCCCTGATTAAAATGTTTGAAGAATCAGACACTGTAGATTTATATAATACGAGGATGTTTACACATAAGTGTCTCTTCTCCATTATACATCATTCATTACGGTGTATTTGATGTAAAACATACCATTGCGGAGAAGAGATAAAAAAACCTACTTAGTAACTTTTTTCACGCGTTTTAGAATAAACCACATTCCCATAGATTACTTTAGTTGGAGGGTCTGTCACATGTTGTATACTCAATGCTTAATTGGATGCAGTAATATAAACTGAAATTTTAAACATCTCTTTGAAAACGTTGCATGATTCCCCCATATTATAAAACCACTGAAATTTTGATGGATCTTTGGCCACGTTTCCTATGTAAAGCAATGAAAAATCAATAAAAGGCAAACTGCCATTTGAAAATTTAAGGGGCCACCATGAAAATGTAATGGACCTATTAGCTCAGTCTCGTACTATTTCACTTAACGCAAAGCAAACACCATATTTATATTGTCATATATGGTCCTATTCGGCCAAGAGCACAGGGCCTGCATATCGAACCCACGATTAATGTATTACCGTGGGACGTGTGCCCCTGGCCCCAGGGTCAAAGGGTTTAGCGAGAAGGTAAAATAATATAATGAATTGCCATAGTTTCATAATTGTTTTACCAAATAATAAAGACAATCTCCCAGCAGATAAGAATATAAGAAAACAGTAGAAGAAAGATATATAATCGGAAGCATTCACATACAGTTTATATGAACATGACCTTGACCCCAAGCAAGCGTGCAAAATAGAGTGATCTTGGAAATAAAGACAAATGCACAAATATTACAGAAAACCTTAACTCAATTTTTATGTTACTGCTACCTTGACTACAACGAAACATGCGAGCCAGTATTTTGAAGACTGAATTGTATTATCTACATGATGATTCATCCCAAGTGTGAAGAAAATCTATGAAGGGTTTAGAAAATCTAGGCAAATGAAAATCTCGTAAGCAAAGCAACGTTAATATTGTACGATTCAAGTTTTCATCTCAAGGTAAAAAAGGTATAGTCACCATTTCAAAGAATCAGTTGTCTTTATGGGTTCATCCCGGGTATAAAGGAAACGTATCAAGGCGTGTAGGAACTATCAAGAAATGAAAGGGAAAAAAAACTTTAACCCAAACAGAAGGGCAATATTTCCATTTCTATCACCATTACCCCAAAGTCAAAGATGCAACGGAGCGTGTCGTTGAATGAAATGTATTCGGTTCACAATGATTTATGTCAGGTATAAAGAGAATCTTGGGGTTTAAGAAATATACCTGGACGACGACGATGTCATTGAGATGTGACTGCTATTATCGAAACAAATGAATGCATTTTAACTGTATATTGTTATTCTTTCTTGTCAATGAATAGCTCTTGCCTAAATGAGATTATTGTATTGTGTGACAACCGGTTTAGCGTGACAACTGGTGAAAACCTGTTACACGACAGAAGGATCCCAATCTGGTTTAACACCCTGTCCCTGTCGCATCCATGTATTAAAAGGAGAGTTGGAAAAGCCGACATGTTATTGAATAAACGTTATTAAATATCTAGTAACTTAGAAATTATTAATCGTGAACGACGTTGTTTATCATTTCGCGAAGATTACAAATGTAAAATTCGTGAAGATTCTCAAATGCAAATGTCGTGGACTGTTTCCAAATGAAACAAGCCATATTGGACCTTTCTGCCCTGATGGCAGTGACAGATCATGCGAAGAGATAACATTTTTTGTGTGAACTCTATGGACATGTTCATCCACACCTCTGGCAGACTTACGTATTGTTGGTGTTTTGTCTAATTTTATCTTATACTTACTTTATAACGGGTTCACCAGAATAAAACAATCTTGATTTTATTTGTTCGTGATTATAGACACTTTCCCGACACTGAGACAAAATATTTCAGCGTTTCTTTTATTGCCTTCTAAGAACCTTCTTTGTTCTTTGGCTTGATTTTTCTTCTTCTTTTTTTATAAAATGGAAATGGGAAAGCTGAGGGAAGGTGGTGGAGTGCGTCTGGATCTGCGAAACTACATCTGGATCCGTCACTGTTTTGTAACCGTGATTCATCAGTGGTCGCGATATGTCTCTGACTCAGTCTTATTCAACTTGGCACTTGACATTTGCAAAACTGACATTCAAAGGAGTTTAATGGTTTGCTATACAACTTTATGTATCAATGGTAAATGTCAGCGTTCTTTGTTGTTAATAGTTTATTTCTACGTTGAATAGGGCTACTCACAGTCAAGACTGGGATACAATAGTATCATTGCCGTGTCCCACACTATATTATCCAGATTTTGTAATCAGATGAACGTCAATGAAAGCCAGGAGTTTAGCCAACATATTTGTTCACAAAACGTTTTTTTCTCCCCAGAATGATATATTAGATTTAACGTCACGTCCGACCCATTGATCTTCTTACATGATATTTAGAAGTGTTTCGATCCTAATTCTTTGCTTGTCATATAATAGTATAGACTTTTTACGTTTGCAAGGTTTCTCCAAAGCTGATCTTCATGTTTATTTACGCATAGAAGATGAAAATAAACATTGGCAGCTGAAAACGATAGTTTGACTAGTTTCCGGGTTGGGTCGATAATCGGGTTAAGAAAAAGTGACCTTCATAGCCAATCACTACGCATGCGTGAAACTAAAAAGTTTTCGAACATGAAAGGATGAATACAAAAAGAGTCAGATTTCTATCTTATCTCGACTCTAGTAATTATAATCCTTGTTAGGAATTCCACTAAGGTCTATTCATTTTTATAAAATTGGATTTGCATTGTTCGCCCTCGTGGAAACACTTTTGCTGGCTCAAAAAAGCTATTTTCGGAAAATTACGTGCATTTGACCCGTTAGTATTTGAAATAGTTTCAACTTTGCCTTGAAAGTCTGCATCAGATAACAGACAGTTATTTCTGGATGTGTTATATATACTTAAACAACTCTTTCAGTTTTACTGTGCTCATTTTCTCAGAAGCAATATCCACAATTGAAAGAATTCTCTTAAAATTTCACACTGAACCGCAAACATGTTAATATATTCAAGATCAGTCATGTGATCAATTGATCATACTCATGTCAAAGTTAATAGTCTTTTTGAGACTTCGTCCGATTTAAGATAGGACAGAATAACTTTTAATAAAGTTCGTAAAACTTAGAAACAGTTGGACAAAACAAAGCATAAAACGTAAAATAAGAACAAGTAAAGCATTTTAAAAAGACAATACTTAAAAGTGAAACTGTATTATCTAACTGAGAAAAAAAAAACATAACTGGTTATGGTGATTTGAGGGATACAAAACAAAGGCTATGTTACCTATATAAGTAGGTTAATATTAAAATTAAAATTAAACGCGAGAAAACATCAATTTAGGACTGAAACATACTGAGACGAGGATTGTAACAAATTATTATGCCGGTAAGTTGACGGGTTTGGTATTACTTCTAGATTGTTTATTTACAGTGAGTACCATTCCATGGTAAAATGAATGAGCCAGACAAATTAAAAGTGATTGTTCTTTACGATGAATAAGAAGCTCATTCCACAGATTGGAAGCCGCACATCAAAAACCAAATTTTCATATGTTTAGGTTTTAATGTTTGAGGCATCTAAAATATTCTAATATCTAAAATTGTATGCATTGTGTTGAAAATATCAAATCATGCAAACTTTAATAATCACAGTTATTGAGAATATGAAAGTCGAGCCTTGGCGCAAATTCTTTGCACTTTTAGTATTGCCATTTATGCCTTATGTAAGGGTTCCTAATAACTGTGAAATCACCATAGTTACGTCTCATAGCACGTAATATCACTCACCAATCTTAGACCACACGCTTGTATGACCATCATACACAAATCTCCGAGCACGCTCTTGTTGTTTGTTTTTCTTTCAAGCTTAGCAGTATCCAATGCAACTGCAGAAATACCAGTCTAAGGAATATAAATACCAGTCTAAGGAATTGAAATACCAGTCTAAGGAATAGAATTATCAGTGTAAGGAATATAAATACCAGTCTAAGGAATAGAAATAATTTTTAAGGAATAGAAATACCAGTCTAAGAAATATAAACACCAGTGTAATCAACAGAAATACCAGTGTAAGGGATATAAATACCAGTGTATGGGAGAGACTTGCCATGCTAAGGCTCAGGTACAGAATTTCCAGGCTAAGGTACGGCAGTACCAGGATAAGGAACATATGCTGATATTGGAAAGGATCAATGTGTGCAAGATTGCTGAATCAAGATAATTCTGACCAGAAAACATTTCAAGACAGCTGCCTTGAGACTGTCCTCCAAAGATTTTCTTTAAAATGTAAATCGAACTGTTTTATCAATGTCAGTTTCTAGCAGCTTAACGGTTTCTTCACAGTTTATGACAGCACTTCTTATGTGAAGTACAGTCTTCACAGTTTATGACAGCACTTCTTATGTGAAGTACAGTCTTCACAGTTTATGACAGCACTTCTTATGTGAAGTACAGTCTTCACAGTTTATGACAGCACTTCTTATGTGAAGTACAGTCTTAAAAGTGAATGTCATTTCTAAACCTCAGCGCTTAAAACCATTCCGAGTCAGCTGTATCTTTGTTCGCAGTGAAGCAGTTGATCATTAAGTTGTACTCATTTTACGTGTGGCAATCAGAGAATTAGGTCAGGTGAGGAAATGTGTGCTTATAATTTTTAACTTTGCTTTTAATATTTTTTCAGTCATATCGTTACGATGTCTGCAGTTTGGCAGTTTGTTTTTATGTCTATCACTGGGGTATCATCCCGCATACATGCAACATGATGTCCCACCTAGTTATATTATCCTGACACCAAACAGACCAGTCCTAGCACTAACCTCATACTGTTGAGCGCCAAACGAGGCAGCAATTAGTACCATTTGTATAAGTCTTTAGTATGACTCGATCTGGGTTTTCACCAGCAACCTCTTGCATTCCGAGGCGGACGCTCAAACCTCTAGGCCACCGTTGTGGTCCAAGGTGTGGAAAATAACAAAGTAGTAGCATCAAGAAAGGTATATTTAGAGACATTAGAAAGGAAAGGTTTTAGGATTGACCACTTGACGAACACCTTTATGAATTTCAAAGCGTCTACTCAAGACACCCTGCGTCTTAATTTACTGCTTCCGGTATGACTTATGGTTCAGTAAGAACCCTACTGAGCCATCTGACGTACCATAATCTCTTAGTTTGCCAAAGGCAGTATCATCGGGGAGGCAGACAACAGCCTTGTATAAATCCATCAGAACTGCAGCTACATGTATATTTTCGTCAAAAGGTTTCGTTCAGTCGTCAAGTAAACGGAATAGTTTTTTCTGACATCCATGACAGTTAGGAAAACCTCGCAAATATTTGTTAAAATGTTCTCCAACTATCTTGATAAATGGGTCTCAGTTGATTTCACAGATAGTTTGAACATGATGACTAGAAACCTGATAGGTCTATAATTACTTTCATTTTTCATTGTCTCAAACTATTAAGTTACTGAGCTTCCTTAATTAGACCTGTAACATGGCGAACAAGGATCGCTTCCCCGGCTTTTATTGGTTTCGCAAGAAATCGCCCTACACCCACCCGCAGTATCTTTCTTCGATTTTAAATGTCCTATAATTTCATATCCATCTTCATGGTTAACCTACTTAAGTTCAAAAATCGTGTATGTGTTACTTTTGTCCGTAACAGACTTGGTAGTCTAATTATTTGAATATTCAAAAGAAACAAATGTTTGTGGACTGACCACTTACAAATTATGGATGATTTCACATATTTCACTTGCATTGTTTACAACTTTTGTTCCTTCAAGAAGATTGATCTTGTATTGACCAGCAGAACGTTTCTTAGAAACATCGGGCTAAATTGTTGAAAAGAAGTTTCTAGAGTTAATGCCCCAGCTCAGCTTTCAAAAAGTTTTCTTCTTAGAAACTTATTGTTTAATCTCTTTATCGAATTTCTCTGTTTGCTGTACTTTTCCCATGCCTTGCATATGTTTAGCATATATATGTGGTAACATGTTAAAATGTAAATCACACACACACACACACACACACACACACACACACACACACACACACACACACTTAGTTCTCTGTACGTATAAGGGAGGTTTCGAATGGCTGAGTACTAATTGTTGCAATCACACCTCTGTCTGTGTTCAAGTCTCAGGCTCGGCCATTGTATGTAAGAAAGTTTGCCAGTAGATCCGCGTCGGTAGTTGTTTCAATACATTTCCTTGTTCTTTCTTTTTATACTGGTCGCCACGTATATAGCCTATCGTGTGCTGGAAATGGCTTTGAACCCACATCATCAGCTGATCATATAAATAAATGTTTAAAATGCTATTGTTAGCGGTGTCTGAGTTTAAAGATTTTGAGTCAATACATGAAGACAGGACAGTAAATGAGTATTTTGTAAATCATTTAAAAAGTCTTTCAGAAGCAAAACTTTCAAAATTCAATTGTAATATTGCCATGATTATCATTGTGGGACAATGCACAAATCGAAGAATTAAATAAATCAAGGATCCTGACACAGAATCAAACATATCCATATAATAAATCCAATTGAAATAAAGGTTTACATAAAGCTGACTCAGGTAAAATATTCCGAGCTAAGCTTCAAACTTAACATTGTGTGTAACTTGAACTGTGAGACCATATCCTCAATAGTTTTCAATGCAAACTATTAATATTCTTTCCAGTAATGTAACCGTTGACCTCAAATCACACCATTTTAAATCTGCTGAGGCCAATATTCTGAACGACGATTTCACTCACATGTATTTGTCCTTAAAGAGAGGTCATAACTAGGGCAAAGATTTGGACTGACGTGATTATTGTCCGCGTTTGAGGAAGAATTATGTCTCACAGTGAGCTTGAAATTAGAAGTGCTTTCCGGTAGGTTCAGCAAAATCCTCGGTAATAACTGTCCACAACTTAAAGCAGATAGAGCGTGCAAAGTGTTGTTGTTTCATTCTTAATGCTAGTGATTTTTAGGAAGGACTGATGCAGGCCGATAAATCAGCCATTCACCCGTGAAGATGTTGATGATCGGGTGAGAGTGGCAATTTCGAAGTCTTTTCATTGGAAAGCGTTATCGGTTATTTATTCCGCAAACAGTAGACAAAGACCCTTTTAGAATAAATCCACTCTTCTCAAAAGTGCTAGTTATAAATTGCATCGATTACTGCAAAACGAAAACTATGAGAGGTGAATGTATTCACATCTAATGTATGCTGCTTCTGTTTCCTTCCTCATTCTTCTGTCTTCATGCTTTGGGCGAAAAAAAAAATGTCATCATCGGGAAGAACATGAACATAACAGAGCCTAATTTACAGTGCATTGGAATCATGTTTTTATTTTTTTTATTTTGGCACGCTGCATTTAGCATTTACCGTTTCTTAGTGTATTCAAAGAGTTGAAAGACGATGGTGTTTTTGCTTATTTCTTATTTTGCGAAGCACGAGTGAATTCCTACTAGTGTCTATACTTGTACAGCGCGAGGGCTTTATAGCTAACGGCTGATTAGAAATTACACACGGGCACACCTAACGGATTAGTATTGCGTCCCGACATTCTTTTTATAGATGAATACGCGAATTGAGGTAAAGGCAGCTTCAGCAAGTTACATAGCACAGCGCAGCATTAAACCCACTGAAGACAAATTAAATAAACAGATGGTTTGCGGATTTTTTGTTTATTGTCAATTAAAACTTCGGCATACTCGTGGTACGGTTAATTATATTCTGAGTATTAACGGCTTTTAAGAATTCTGAAATACCATTTAAAAATTTGTTGCTAAATTTGTCACGCGATATTTAAATACAGCAAACGAATATGTTTATTACAATAAACTTTTACAAGAGTTCAAGGAAATCCTACGGTGTTTGGATTTACAACAAAAAATATTTTTGTTTAATGACTCCTTGCAGCTTCTTCTGATCAACGCTGTTTTTGTACAAATAAAAATGTTTCGTGTTACGACAGTTTCTAATCAAAGTAGCGGATAAAAGGATTTCCAATAGCATACATCTGATGCAAGCAGTTGAAATTTGTATTAAACAATAGCTGTTTACAATCATGTTTACTGATGCTCAGCATTATCCGTAGAACTGTGAACCGTTTCTGAAACATCGTGCTCAAGTCATCAAACCTGCCACGTGACATGAGCTTTTGAGAATCTATTTGTGATATACATTGGGGATGGAGGTTGATGAGCTCTTGAACTTTGTCACTTAGAAATAATTCAAATTAAAAGACACAATACCGCATAAATTTGTCACAATTTAGGAAATTATTATTGTCAATACGCAAGATGTAGTTTAGTTTTATTCCCATTAGCTCAAGCATATATATTTCCCCCCGCTTATTCTCTTTGTTGGTAACAATAGCCATATATTGAACCACGTGGAATGTACACTGATCAAACTTAGTTCGTGGATACATCAAGAGGAAGGTAACAAGAGTGATTCTTGGATTATAGTATAACTGCAATATACTGATACATTTCACTTATATTTCAAGTACATCAAATATTTTCACAGGCGTGTGCATTGCAGGCGTCTGCCAAAATGTTCCAGTTGTCAGGGAATTTGTGTTTTTGCTCTCGTATAAAGGCAAATTTGAGAACTCAGTCGTTATATTGCTTATTACAATTTATCTCTCAAATACGGACAAAATTATGCAATAGAAGCCTAATATATTCTCACCGATATTGCATATTCTTTCATTTACTAACTTCACATGGTACAACTGAATTACAACTGAAGTTAGTTTAACATTTTAACTGTAATTGACGTAATGCTCAGTGTTTACCATTGTACCACGTACAACTGAAGGCTTGGCATTCCTATCTAGTCAACATTTAGATCTGCAGCATGCGATCTGTCAATTATCGAATTCCATCACTTTATTTAAATAAATGTAACAACTAATTGGTCATTATGCTAGTTAGATATAATTATTTTCTTGATTTGATAAGAAAACCAACGGATTATATTAAAAATGTTACATTATGTTTGAAGTAAAATGCCTAATGCCAAATTTAACGGCAAAAATATCTCAATTTATTTACTTAACATTTTCGGAAGTCGGTAGTACAATATGCTGTCTGATTCTATTACAGTTGGAGAGGTTTTAAGGACATCATATTAGTTGTTTCTTGTCGCGTAATTGTCATCGTCGAAGTGGCGAATGACGAAACTGTTTTCGCTGTTTCTCAAATCTGTATGAAACGAGCATGATGTTAAAGATGGTACACATTATATAACTTTAACCGAATACAAAATCACCTCACTGTACCGTGTGCAAAACTATACTATTATTATTCATACTCACTATTTAACTGCACTACATAAAACATTATTTTTAATTTGCTAAAGTATATTGTTCTTCTGTTACATTCAACATTCTTACAAAATTGAAGGGGCTACGAGTTCAAAATGAAGTTTTGCAACCATGTTAAAATCTGAATCACTACCTAAACCCGTCCAAGTTCAAGATACAGTTATATATTTGCTTATAAGTCGAGTCTAACTGCAAACAACAATATTACTGATCTGGCATCATCTGATGCGCCATCAAATCAGGGTCTATGTTGTTTGTTTTACAGATTACTCTAGATAAAACTGTATACTCTAGATGAAACTGTATACTCTAGATGAAACTGTATACTCTAGATAAAACTGTATACTCTAGATGAAACTGTATACACTCTAGATAAAACTGTATACTCTAGATAAAACTGTATACACTCAGATCAGGCAGTACATAATACGACAACATATCTATCCCTTTGCAGTAGATCTCGACCTTTATGCGAGTACTATGGTATTTCACGACGCACTAAATGTACTTTTTATCATCGAGTTCCTGGCTTTTGTAATAAGGCTTTATTTACACTTCGATACCTCACACACACACACACACACACACACACACACACATATATATATAGTGTCACGAATATGTCATGATGACACAAAATAACATGAATGGAAAAAATCTAAAGGGATACATTTTCTTGTCGAAAATATTAATGATACGAAAATATTAATGATACGATATTTAATCTTTTTCACGGGGTATAGGTAAATAACTGATTATTTGAGCGCAGTTTAATATATCGAGAAGCGCGTGTGCCCTATTTCGCAAACAACACTCAATGTGGACTAAATAAATTCTGCATGGCAATGACCTGATTTCGTTACAGAAACAATTCAATTTTTTATAGACATTTACAGACTCATTGAACGTAATATTTTTTTTTCTATTTTATTATACGAATATCTTGATGCGGCGATTTAGCAAAAGACACTGCAGGTTATCCCGAAATTTGGTAATAGTAAATTTGGACCGTTCAAATTGTTGCCATTTTTGTGCACATTTTCTATTGGAAAGACTTTTAGAATCAAAACCCAACAAATTATTTAGACAATTTCGTCCGTAGTGTTAACTTTCTGCAAATTCAAATCTCATTATGCAATACGTTTATTTTATTTCTGATATATTGTTGTTTTCCACAGGGTGTTCAGCTCGACGAACCGCCATCCCCTCGTAGCAAACAGCACGAGGATTATTTTGACTATTATGTGCAACAACCATCAGGTCCGAAATCCAAATTGACATCGGTTGTTAGACCGGGATCAGTCGAAGGGCAACGTTCGAGACAGGGTCACTTGCCATGGGAAATCACAAAAGATACATGCGGAATAAACACAAAGAATCTAGGTTCGTCTGGACAAAACAGATCAGACGCCGCTCGTTCTGTTCGCGGAGAAGTTTCAGTTGCCCAACAAACACTTGACTCTGGATCACCAACTAGATCGCGGTATCATACTGTGGTGAAAAGTCCTGAACAATTCATGGAAAGTCGAAGCAGCAGGTTATTAGAGTCAAAAAAGTTATCTTCGAAACGAGAAAGTATTGAGGAAGATGAAGGGGTGGGTATAAAGGAGAATATATCCGAGGCGGATGATGTGTGTTCCAGACTTGTAGACTTTCATGTGCACTTTAATTGTGAGCATTATCATCACGATGATTCAGAGGAGGAAGACAAATGTGAAAGGAATAGAGATAAAATATGCAGTATAACTGAAGATAACGAAGAAGATGACAAAGAGACATGTCCAAAAGAAAGTGATTCCAAAAAGAGACGGTTTCGGAATCTGATATCCCATCCACTGCGGCGCAGTCGCAGTGCTGGAAGTGAAAGTGATCTCCAGGTGCCACACTATGCACTGTTTTTGCAATATAATATGGGGAGTAAAGATGCTGTAAGTCTCTCTGTCTGTCTCTCAGTCTCTGTCTCTGTTTGTCTCTGTCTGTCTCTGTCTCTCTGTCTGTCTCTCTCTCACTTTCTCTCTCTCTCTCTCAATTCAAATGGGTATTGGTTTAAGATTTAATTTGTGAAACGAGTTGAATAATCTCTCTCTCTCTCTCTCTCTCTCTCTCTCTCTCTCTCTCTCTCTCTCTCTCTCAATTCAAATGGGTATTGGTTTAAGATTTAATTTGTGAAACGAGTTGAATAATCTCTCTCTCTCTCTCTCTCTCTCTCTCTCTCTCTCTCTCTCTCTCTCTCTCTCTCTCAATTCAAATGGGTATTGGTTTAAGATTTAATTTGTGAAACGAGTTGAATAATCTCTCTCTCTCTCTCTCTCTCTCTCTCTCTCTCTCTCTCTCTCTCTCTCTCTCTCTCTCTCTCTCTCTCTCTCTCCAGACAGAACGTTGATTTTAAATTGATGTGAATTAAAGTCAACATATATGCAATTCAAAAATTCAAAACGATTAGAATGTGACCGTCTAGATTTTTTTCTTTTTTATATATAAAAACTGACTTTACAGCATTGCTATCACATCGACAAATATGTTAGCCTGTTAAACCTGCAGAAATATGCGAGGTCATGCCAAATGGAGGAAAAGATGGGGCTGGGTGTGATTGATTTTTCACTCTTGATATTAAGTTAAATACCCGCAGCCATAAATAATTTAGTTCAATCTCAGTAAATATTTAAGGACTACATAGCTTAAAACTAAATTTAGAGCGAGGCGTTTGTTTTTTTTTTTCTTGGTCTTTTTGATGTTTCTTTGCATTTGAAAGGCGGTACAATTAAACACTCAAGATTTTCTGATAGTTCTTTACAGATATAGGCGCTTGCTTAATTCATAAATTCGCTCATGCATATTGAATCATACTTTTTAAAAATTCCAACATATTAGCGTGGTCAGTGTGTGATAGTGACAATTTCTAGTTCGTTTAGCATTACAGTGCTATTCCCTCTCTGATAGTGGGTGTATGAAATAGTGCCACTCTGATCTACATATTTCACGTATTGTGCTATTACTATTGCTTCTAGATATCGGCATGGATCTGTCACCAAAAGACTTTTTATGATGTCTAACAGCTGGTCATATCGACATGGATCTGTGACCAAAAGACTTTTTATATTGTCTAACAGCTGGTCATATCGACATGGATCTGTCACCAAAAGACTTTTTATGTTGTCTAACAGCTGGTCATATCGACATGGATCTGTCACCAAAAGACTTTTTATGTTGTCTAACAGCTGGTCATATCGACATGGATCTGTCACCAAAAGACTTTTTATATTGTCTAACAGCTGGTCATATCGACATGGATCTGTCACCAAAAGACTTTTTATATTGTCTAACAGCTGGTCATATCGACATGGATCTGTCACCAAAAGACTTTATATTGTCTAACAGCTGGTCATATCGACATGGATCTGTCACCAAAAGACTTTTTATATTGTCAAACAGCTGATCATATCGACATGGATCTGTCACCAAAAGACTTTGTATGTTGTCTAACTACCCCTAAAGGAAAATTATGCCGGTAGCTATTTTTCATGGATGGTTATCTTGACACGGAGTTTCACTCAAAGACTCCTTATACTGTTTAGTTTGTATTAAATGATATCCAATATGGTCACTGTGGCATAAACAGATAGTCATATCTGCATTGTATTTTCCACAGAAGATTTCATATGGTGTCTGGTGCCGATCTGACTTCTTCCAGTGGCCGCCGAGGTGGTCATCTTGAATATGTTGATGTCGCTCACTCTTCCTGAATAGATAGCCATATCGCAATGTGATTTACTTTAGAAGAAGGCCCATACCACAACCAATAGCAAAATGGCGCTAGTATTGCGCCATATTTAGATGCAACGATTTCCACCTTGAAAGTCGTTTTCGCTACTCCTCCTGTACGGATGGTCATACTAAGATGAAGTTTGCACCAGAAAGCTTCAAATGATGCTTGCTTGATCCTAACGTAAAATGGTGCAGAATTTGTGCCCAGTATGACAACCATCATAGCGGCCTATATTGAAAATGTTGTTTTCGTTCGATAATGAAATGTTGGAAACATTTTTTGTGTCTAGTATATCATCATGTACTTTGAGGCACTCTTGTTTTTTATTGTGCCCCAATTTATGGGTTCCTGTCAAAAATAACGCCTCTGACAAAAGTGGACTTATATATGAATATGTTTAGTATGTTTCGCCGTTTTCATACAAGTAAGCCAGAATACCAAATTATAAAGTTTTGATTACTGTAATATTATCGGTTATTTAGTACTTTTAATGAAATCTTAATTTCTCCGACGTCACCCTTGTGCATATATGCAAAAACATAATAGGTGTTTACTTTTAGATTTACAACTCTCCGTGTGCACCCGGGGACATAAGGCGCATACACGCCTTCATGCATGACGCAAAAGGCGAGTCATAGATGCAGGTATAACGATGGCAGAGTGGCACACTATTAAAGATTCATGTGTTAACGTTGCGTAAAAATAAAAATTACACCCCCACCTCCAAGGAGTACAGATTACCATAAAGTAACTTTATTCATCTACACCGATAATTACTTCTGAAATAATTCTCTTTTTTCTAAGTACTATTTATTATAATTGAAATTTAGACTATATAAGATTGATTTACATGATGTTCTATTTAAAGCAAATTTAGCTTTCAAAGAGCGAACTCAGGGTTTCGTCACATCGTTATGATAAGTTGAATTACGACCCCTAAATATATCTGAATGATTTTATAACAGTATACATAAACGTAACATTACGTCATCTATTGTTTTTATCCAGTCGTATGCCAGTTTCTGTCTCAGCTTACGTAACGCATGTTTAAAAGTAATTAATCTCAATATTTTTTTTATTTTTTTCGAGTTTTGGTTTTAATGACAGCTGCTTTTCTAGAATGCCATATTTGTAACGAAGTATCTGTGTCATATATACACTTAATTTTCTATTGTCGTGACATTCTCGTATGAATTAAGCGAGATTCACTCATGATAACTCTGTAGAATGTTGATGAAGAGATTGGCTTTAAGAACAGAGTTTATCGGATGCTTTCAACAACCGGGAAACAAGAATCAATCCTTAATATAAAATCATTAATTTTGTCATCACAGATTGCTCATGTATAACGATCGGAAGACCAGTCACTGAAGCGTATATATAACGAACGGTGGTGTACTGCAAATAAGAAATGTATCGAGTTGCTGACCAAAATCATTTTCTCTAAGAAAGCCCGAAATAGTCCGTTTCAATAAATAATTGGCTACCGGTTTTAAAAGACTTGCTCCAAGTTCCTGTTATATTTAAAGGACTTTGCTGAGATCGATGATATTCCATTTTAAGTACTGTCACAATCTCTCTTTAAAACCTGCAACAAACAAAAACGTTTTTACGCAAGCCATAGGGAAAATTGTCAGTCGACTGCCTTTTGTTGTGATATAATGATTACGGCAGGCACTGAATGTTCGTACTGAATCGTTCTTCACCGTAAAACAAACTAGACTGTTTCTCATTTCCTAATAGGACAGAAAACATAGTTCCGAAACATCAGGGACGGGAAGTAAAAAACACACACAGACGAGAACTCTCATTGACGTAGCTTCACACGAGGACTCACTGCGGCCACCGAGAAGCGTCCACAAAACGTCTAGCGCGGATGCTGCCATGTTGGGCAGATTGGACATTTCTGACTCCCACCACGAGGATATACCAGTGAAGACAAAGCACAAATCATCTATGTGAGTTCCTGTACTTTTCATTTATCTAACCACAACTTGTCATGTAAGAGTGAAACTTTTCTTCTTTGAAAACATAAAGAAACAGAAAATATGTTTGGAATCATGGGAGAGTCAAAGTTGAAGGGTAATGGTGAATAATTTAATCAGATAATCTAATTTTCTGGGCGGTAGGGTTTACCTTTCTTCCTAACTTTAAAAAAAAAAGTATATATATATTTTTGTTGCTATTATTGGTATTCAGTTCGTGACGAGAATTTCGATTGACCAGGATTAGGAATTGGTTTATTCTAGTATATTAGATTTAAAACAAGAATGAAATGATTGATAATAAAAAGATCACACGTCTGTACTAATTTTTTAATATATTTTATTATATTTTACTGTCAATCCAAAGCTACACATTTCCTTAATATGGGATCTGAACAAATTACACAAACGTCTCTAACACGTTATGTGATTATCTACTTGCATTCTGCATATTCACTTTAACAGTTTTTCAGCGGAAGAACGATCGTTGTATTTAATCTTTTTGTTATTGTCATCATTATCATATTTTCTACTTTCAGATTTGTGTTTTATCTATCATTTTATTTATAATAAAAATATCTTTGTTTCAAAAATAAACTCTTAACATGTAAACATGAATGCTAAATTTTGGCCGTTTGGCCTGTCTCGTTCGCGAAAAGCTAATTCGTTAAAAATACACTGTCTGTCTGTCTGTCTGTCTGTCTGTCTGTGTCTCTCTCTCTCTCTCTCTCTCTCTCTCTCTCTCTCTCTCTCTCTCTCTTCGACCGTAAACTCTATATAGTATTAGCTAACACGTCACATTCATTAATGTACACATATATGAAGTTCTAAAATTACACCGTCTTAAAAAATGCCGTGAGTTGTGCTTGTAGAAAAGAATGAACACAGCTGCTACTGTTGTCTGTTTAGAGAACATGCAAGTCTATATATTTCTGTCACCAAACTTAAGCGTTAATTATCTCCACAAAAATACAAAATTAGTACGCACGTTTATTTTTCAGAGCAAGTTGCGTGAAACGAAAGCTAAAAGCTCTGAGGAGACGAAACACTGACTCATGTCTTGAAGAATCGACATCAAAAATGCAAGCGAGAACAATTTCCAGATCCGAGGCACTGGAATGGTCCAAATCGTTCGAATCCTTACTTTTTGATAAGGGTATCCGCTTTTTTAAAAAAAAGACTATAATCAATTTGTTGAGAAAGGGATGGGGCGCTTCACTTGAAATATCAATCATTATAGGACTATCGGGTTTCTGTGTATTGACTAATAACTTTTGTCAAAGTAAATGTATTCCTCAAAGAAATATTAGTTTCTCTATTCTTTAGATGGCTAATGTAATTTTGTTTCTTTCAAATTCATACCTAAAAATCTATCGACACGTGGAATTTTTAAATTATTCACGATTTGCTGTTCTTAATCTAAGAATTTTTAATGCCAAATCTTTGGATATGAAATTTAGAACTCCAAACTGCATAGATCACTGTCTTACCTTCCATGCTCGTTACAATGATGCTGTTTTTGGTTAAGTGTTTTTAAGTTTCGAACGAATAGTATCCTTTGTTAACGATCATGCAAATTCGGTTTCAGAGATCAAGGTACATTATGTTAGAGACAAATGTAAATTCTGTTAAAGGGCAAGGTTATTTGAGCAAGGTATATTCTGTTTCAGAGCAAGGTAAATTCTTCATCAGAAAGCCAGGTGAATTCTCTGTGTAAGAGCAATACACTTATTGTTTGAGAGCAAGCTAAATCGTAAGATATATAGTATAGTAAATTATGTTATAGACACAGCTGAATTGTTTTAGAGAGATTTGTCAGGTATACGTTTGAGAGAAATGTAAATCTTGTTAAAGACTGATATAAACTGGATTAGAGAACTTGGTAAATTCAAATCATTGAGCAATATAAGTTCTGTAAGAGAGCAAGGTAAATTCCTGTTACAAAGCAAAGTACGTTTTTTACGTTCGTCTTTGATTTCTTTGTGTTACGTGTATCATTGATTCAATTCCATGGGAGCTATAATCTGCAGTTCATTGTATATGGTTAAAAATGCATCATACGCAGGTGTTGCAGTACCCGATGCATCGTTGCAAGCAAGGGACAAAGTTCCCTCCCCTCATTTATTAGAATGTAGTGGATTTTGGTACATGGGTTGCTATAATGCCCTTAATGGTATTTTGAGAGACTTTAGCTTAGATTGGGCCGCTTCTTTTGGCCTTAGGTTTAAAAGATTTACTATCGACCATAGACGGTCATTTTTTAAGGTGTTGTATCTGTAAGTGAAATAACTCGTTTTATCACGGTGCACAAACCTTGTGACCAATTACTTCCAAAACTCCTTTTACGATGGTTTTAAGTGTTGTTTTCTTTTTTGCTTCTTACTTAAAATCTGTTTGAGTTCCATCGGCTGGTGCACTGTACATGGTTATTTTGTTCCTCGTGTTGGGTGTAAGTGATCCATGTTACTCTTATAGCTATTTATGCTATATAGTGATATTTTGCTCTTGTTTGTATACCAGTTCTTACGCAAGGCCTCTTCTACTCAACCATGTCTACCAGTTCGTATGCATGGCCTCCTAAACTCTTTCATGTCTCTCAGTTCTTTGTACCAGTTCTTATATATGGTCTCATGTTCTATAATGTCTAAATTTTCTTATATATCCTCATAGACGCTAAAATGTCATCCAGTTCATACACATGACCTCCTATATTCTATCATGCCAACCAGTTCGTACACATGACCTCTTGTCTACAAGATCCTACATATCTCCTCCTGTGGTATATCGTGTCTACCAGTTTGTACACGTGTCTTTCTAGTTCTGTCTACTTGTTCATATATGTTTTTCTAAACTCCACCATCTCTAACTGTTCTTTCACATGGGCTCATAAACTCTTGATCGCGTCTACCATTGCTTACACATGACCTCCTTACATTATCATGTCTATATGTTCTCACATATGGCTTCATTATCATATCATATCTACCTGTTCTTACACACGTTCTCTCATACTATATGATGTATACCTGTTCTTAAATATGACCTCCAATACTGTATAATGTATATGAGTTATTTAACGCATTACATTTTATACTCCATCTTGCCTACCCGGGTGGCTTCAAATATTTATTTATGTCAATCAGTTCTTTCACAAGGCCTCCTATACTCGACCATGTCTACACGTTCTTTTGCATGGCCTCCTATATTTTATCATATCAACTTGTTCTTACACATGGACTCCTATACTGTATTATATCTACTTGTTCGTACACATGTCTTCCTATACTGTGTCTTGTTTACATGTTCTTACACATGTCCTCCTATACTCTATCATGTTTTTACACGTGTCCTCCTATACTCTATCATGTCTGTTTTTAAACGTGTCCTTCTATACATTGCCGTAGAGAGTGATCACAGTTCTTGTTTAAACAACAGTTTTCTTTTATAAAATTAAAGTGTTGTTCGGTCCGGGCCCCCTTACTCTATCATGGCTATCTAATCTTATACATGACCTCGTATATTATAATTACTGAAATGTAGGCTGTATAAGCTATACTCTGTAGTGGCTATCTTCTTTTATACATTACCTCCTATCTTGCGTACAAGCTTTTACACATTGCATCCTATACTATATCATGTCTACCATTTCTTAGACATGTCATATTCTATCATGTCTACATGTTCTTACTCATGCTCCCCCATTCTCTATCATGTCTACCTGTTCTTATACATAACCTCCTAAACTCGTTTCACGTCTACCAGTTCTTACACAAGGCTTCATACACTCTATCATGTCTATCTGTTTCCAAGCATGACTTCCTATATTATGTCTTATCTAACTTTTCTTACGCACGACGTTATATTCTCTGTCACGTTTACCTGTTCTTGCGCATGATTTCAATGCCCTATCACATCTACTTGTTCTTGCACACGTCCTCCTCATCTCAACCGCTCTGGTCACCTAGTGGTTATAGCGTCCGACGCGGATGCGAGAGGTTGTGGGTTCAAACCACTATTGAGTCATACCAAGACTTTTAACAACGGCACTGACAGCCACCTCGCTAGATCATCAACATTAAGTGGTTAGTGTTAGGACTGGTCGGCCTGCTGTCAGGATAATGCGATTGGCTGGGACATCATGCTAAATGTCTGCGTCTGCGGCATTATACCCCAGTGCTAGACATCTCTTTAAAGTGCAGACATTGTAGAGATATGACTGAAAAACCTGTTAAAGCTACGTTAAAAATCAAAATCACACTCACATATATATGGATTTTTTTCTATGTCTTCCTGTTTTATGCATGGTCTCCTATGTTCTATCATGTCTATCTATTCGTATGGTATCTATATACGCTATCACGTCTACTTCTTCTTGTACCTGTTTTCAATACTCTATTTTTGTACCTGTTCTCTAACATGGACTCCTAAACTCTTATGATGTTATCTAGTTTTTACATAGGGCCTCCTATATCTATCATGTCTGCCAGTTCTTATTATGTCCTCTTGTACTATAACACACACACACATGTGTGTGTGTGTGTGTGTGTGTGTGTGTGTGTGTTCTTAGACATGATCTCGTATATTGTATCATGTCTAGCAGCTCTTACACTTGGCCTAACATACACTATCATTTCATTTCTACCAGTTCATACCATGTCCTCCTGTACCAAACCATTTCTACGGTATCATACTCTTGACCTTCTATACTCTTTCTATATCTTATCATATCTACCTGTTAGTACGTATGGACTCTTATACTCTATCATGTCCAACCGATCATGCGCAAGGGTTCAATACTCTTTATTTCTAACTCTTCTTACACATGGCTTCCAACACTCTATCATGTCTGCCTGTTCTTATCTGCTCTTGTAAATGAACATCTTTAATATATCATGTATACACGGTCTTATGCATGACATTCCATACTATATCATTTGATACGTATTCACGTTCTGGTCTCACGGGATTTTAGCCTTGCTATTCTCGACCATGTTGTCTACATTTAGACCTTAATAAGTTTTTTTTATAAGATAGTTCAACACAAATGCTTGCGCATCTCGATTGCTGCGGAGCACTTTTCTGCACTGGCTATATCGTGATTGATCATATCGCTTCAATCTTGTGTTTTTAAGACAGTGACAAGATTCTTAATTTGGTACCGTTACATGGAGATTTCTGACAGCAGTGAACAAACTAGGGTTAATATAATCAGACCGGTCGTCTCTTTCGTTTTTACATTGCTCTACACTAGACTATTCCTTTTCTAATATAAAGCGACAATGCAATGCATTTTCCGTCAGTTTTGATATTCCGTATAGAAGCCTGCACACCATATGTTCAATGTTTCCTGCATTCTATTCTGGGATGTCTTCTTCCTGAACTAAAGCTAGGTATTTTACTATGTACTTTACCTAGCTAACAATTAGCAACAGTAAATCATGCTCAATACGTTTCTGTACATATCAGCTACAACGTCAGCTGGAACCACCCATAACGGGGATAAGAATTAGTTCTTATTTCAATCTTGGCAAATTCAAATAACAACAAAACAAAGCGTAAAAGTGTTAGGCCAGAACTTGAAAGCACCCTTTTTGTCAGTTTCCCATATGCAGATTCAAACATCCAACACTACTTGAAAAACTCTAACTATAGCAGTTTGGTTGGTCAGAAAATAAACTACTCGCAAAGTAGAACTTTAACATACATCCAGAATGAGATCACCGATCCCTTGAATATAGACTCTAAGATGCTACGTTGGTCATGTTCCAAAAAAGTGTACATCAGTTGTGTATCCCTACTATCGTATAGTAAACCAACCAGGGTGGAAAGACACGTGCACCGTCTTTCACTCGTATAGATTCAGACATAAGCGTGTTTTGTACGTACAAATGGGAGTGATCTCATTAAAATATTGCTGTCGTGTTCACACTAGCCTTCTTTAGAACAACAGATAGCGCAGTTTTTCATTTTATGTCCAAATTTTTATTATTTGTTTCTGTTTCGTTTCTTCTGTTGCGGTAACGCATGATTCGTTCGCACTCTTGTTTTCCCTCTTTCGTCGGTAAAATGTTCATATAGCACTAAATCATCTTGACATATATTTCATTTTCCAATATATTTGTTCCATTTTCCAAATTTAATTTTAATGGATGGTTCCAAATTTCCAAAGTTAGCTAATTTTTGTGTTTGTACTTTGAGCAATCATTTGAGTTTCTAGAATAAAACTTCATAACGTCTTAAGAATAACTGGTCAGGCGATTTGTATTATTAATTCAGGGATGCTTATATATCACACAATAATAATAATAATAATAATAATAATAATAATAATAATAATAATAATAATAATAATAAAATAATAGTATAAATAATAATAATAATAATAATAATAATAATAATAATAATAATAATACATGTAATACGTTATTATCGTTATTATTATTGTTATTATTATAAATTGACATCATACATGTAATAAGTTATTATCGTTATTCTTTTTATTATTATTATTATTATTATTATTATTATTATTATTATTATTATTATTATTATTATTATAAGAATACATTATAAAAACGAGGGAAGCGAGACACTCATACATTGTATGCCAATAACAGTGAACAATTTTTGCAGATCTGCAAGCGTCCTGTTCCTACTACCTGTTCTACATACCGTACATAATTAATCCACTTTTCGTACCGTCAATATTAGCACCCCTTTATCGTATCGTAAATAATAGAAACCCGTGTTACTGCCGTAAGTAACAGCATCCAATGTGCTCACTGTAATATTAGTATTCCCTGTTCCTACCGTAAATTATAGCATCCCCTGTTCCCACCGCCAATAATAGTATCCCCTGTTTTTACTATAAATTATATCACTCACTGTTCCCACCGTAAATATTAGCATCCACTGCTCCCACCGTAAATAATAGCATCCCCCTGTTCCCACCGTGTATACTAGTGTTCCCTGTTCCTACTCGAAATTATAATATCCGTTGTTCCCGCTGTAAATTATAGAATCCACTGTTCCCACCGTAAAGAATAGCATCTCCTGTTCCTACCGTGGATATTAGTATTCTCTGTTCGTACTCGAAATTAGAGCAATCTCTTTTCCTGCCGTAAATAATAGCATCCCCTGTTCTTACTGTAAATTATATCATCCACTGTTCCTACAGTAAATATTAGCATCCACTGTTCCCACAGTAAATATTAGCATCTACTGTTCCCACAGTAAATATTAGCATCCACTGTTCCCACAGTAAATATTAGCATCCACTGTTCCTACCATGGACTTCAGTAGTCCCTGTTCCTACTCGAAATAATAGCAGCGGCTGCTCCTACCGTAAACAATAGCATCCACAATTCCCACCGTAAATATTAGCATCCCCTTTTCCTACCTAGGATATTTGTATTCCCTGTTCCTACTGTAAATTATAGAATCTGCTTTTCCAACCGTAAATATTACGATTCACTATTCCCATTATAAATATGAACATCTACTGTTCCCACCGCAAGCAATATTATTCCCTGTTCCTACAGTAAATATTAGCATTCATTGTTCCCACCGTAAATATTACGATCCTCTATTCCCACCGTAAATATTACGATCGATTATTCCCACCGTAAACAACATCATCCCCTGTTCCTACCGTAAATATTAGCATTCACTGTTCCCACCTTAAATAATAGCATCCTATCTTCCCACGTAAATAATTGCATCCCCCTTTTCCCACTGTTAATAATAAGTTCCACTGGTCCTACCGTAAATAATATCATCCATTGTTCACATTTTAAGTATTAGCATCCACTGCTCCCACCGTAAATATTAGCATCCTAAGCTATTACGGTAATACCTAATCTGTTATTTAATCATTTATTTCATGCTGGATATTTTGCACTAATCAGTTCCGCAGCAGTAATCACTCCATTTTTCAAAGATAAATAATGCAATTAACCCATCCAACTATAGAAGAATAGGATTATTCTCAGTCTTCAATATGTATTTACAACTTTTGCAAATAACCGAGTACATGACTGGGTAAAAAACCAGGATTTTCTTCAGAAGTAACGGGCTGGCTTCAGGTTTGGATACAATTGACAATTGTGCGCTCATTAATAAGCAAATATATTGGTAAAGTGCAAATGAGATTTTGTGCCACCATATATATTTTGAAAGGGTTTTTGATCGAGTAGAATTAAATCTTTTATACCATTACCTTCGATAATATGATATAATAGAAGGGAAAAAACAATACAAATGATTGAAGCATTCTTTATAGATGTTAATGTTTCTCTTAAATCGATTTGTCGTAGCAATACTTTTGATTGGCAAATGGGAGTAGGCAAGGATCTTTTTTATCTCCGGTATTATTTGTTTTGTTCCTAAATAATTTTCAGAGTACTATTGCTGATTGTCCTGGATGGGGGATATAACCAAAAGTTGAAAAGGAAAGGGGGGGGGGGTATTCTTGGATGCTGATGATTTAATACAATTCTAGAATAGTATTTGTTTTTGTCTAGAAATTTTGTAAACACATAAATACTAAGAAGGTTTTGTTTTGGATGGAAAATATCAGTTAATCGTAGAAAAAATTTTACTTCTAGGATTACGCAAGTGATGTTATCTCCGTAGGTATGAGCACTATCTTTTTAAAAAAAAAAAAACAACTGAACACTTTTATAAATTTGTTGGCTGCATGTTATTCTCAAAACCATTTGGTTTATGTGTCAGAAGCCAATGACTTGTCAAAGAGAGAAAAATCTCGTTTCACATATTTGATACAAAAGTTTAGCCTTATTTGAATTATGGATGCAAAATACAGAGCTTTAATGAAGCACTTGATATATAAAAGATTCACATTGTTTTATGAAAATGTATACTTTAGATGTTAATGAATACACCACTTATTTTAACAATTAAAAAAGAATGCACTAATAAAATCAGTTTTTTAATACTGCTTTGTACTTTAAATCGCAGATAACAAAAACAATGTTACAATCTCTAGTTGAAATGGTGTGAAAACAATAACTGTTGGACAAATAACGTAAACAAAAATTATTAAAATACGAATATTTGGTTAAAACTTAATGCCATTTAAGATGTACTGGTTATGGAAATATCTCCTACGAATATGATAATATTTGGTTAAGACTTGGTGCCATTAAGATGGACTGGTTATGGAAATATCTCATTCGAATATGATACTATTTGGTTAAAACTTAGTGCCATTTATGATGGACTGGTTATGGAAATATCTCTACAGCGATGTAAATATATTTATATGCAAGAACTGACGGAAGTTATCATACCTTTTAAGCAATAAGTGTATTAAAGGTAACTTTACACACCAAATTCTTTTATTCCTGTGACAAATGTTCGACGTATATACGTAATTTAACTTGCTGGCATAGATCAGGAAATTTGAATGTTGAAGCAAATGCATGAAGGTATGAGCATATTCGCTTTGAAAATAGGCTGTATCTGATATGTTAACACAGATATAAAGAACGAGTATCACTTTATAGAGAACTAGTTTCACTTCATTGTGAACGAGTTTCACTTTATTGTGACAAGTCGTAGCTATGCTGGACTATGGAAGAATAATATTGTGAATATGGACAGAAGTCTAAACATCCAAACATACTACTACTACTACTACTACTACTACTACTACTACTACTACTACTACTACTACTACTACTACTACTACGACTACTACTACTACTACTACTACTACTACTACTACTACTACTAATATAGTTTTAGTTTTTACTATTATTATTATTATTATTATTATTATTATTATTATTGGTGGTGTTATTTCAGTTGGTTTGAAACTGTTCCGGGAATTTCTAAAATCGGAATACAGTGAAGAAAATCTGGATTTCTGGATTGCGTGTGAAGAGTTCAAATCGACTAAACCCAGTCAAATTGTAGAGAGAGCACAACAGATTTTTTCTGAGTACATTGCTATCAAAGCACCAAAGGAGGTAAGTTGATATCTGTTTTAACTTCTGTAGATTCAGACAGCGTTTTCTTTTTAAAGTTGCGATAATTAAAGGATCGCTTCTTGAGGTTTGTTATGTATGTTTGATTTAAGTCATTTATTTTTACTTTTTAATTGTTTGTTTGTCAGATTCAAATTTGACATTTTAAGTTTAAGATCCATTCATTGGGAGATATATTTTTTAGAAGTGGGATGACATGTACTCTTAAGAATAAACACGTAAAGATGTTCTAAAAGATTTTTGAAGATCACGTGACCCCTTTCCTTGTTTACGTAAAAACAGGTATATAAATGATGTTTTATAGCGAACTATTTAGTAGAACTTGGGCTGTTAGAATATTAAGCTGTGTCGTTTTGAGTTATTTTAAATTACCTTGTATTGGAAATTATTTCAATTCGTTTGGATCAAGAGGATTTATTTTGTTATTTATCTGGAAAATAATTGTGCTCATTGAATTCCATTACCAAGAACTGACTTCATCACGTGACATCGTCTTCCATCTTGGATACTTCACTAAGATTCGAATTTGGAATTATTTGGACATTTTATTACCAGGACTTTTGCATTTTCTCTAATGGATAATATTTTGAATTATTTTTGCATTAATTTTGGAATTGATTCTTAAAACCGTAAGTTTATTTTTTCTTTTCTGGAAAATATTTGTGCTCAATAAATTGTTTATTAAGTTTTTACAAGCTTGTTATTTTCACTCTTTCTATGTTACTGTTTATTCGAGCCTAAGCACGTAACAGGTTATAAGAACCATATACATGAAATAAGACCTATTATTTATGTGTGTGTTTGAGAGAGAGAGAGAGAGAGAGAGAGAGAGAGAGAGAGAGAGAGAGTGTGTGTGTGTGTGTGTGTGTGTGTGTGTGTTTGTATACAAATACAGACGACCTAGTTAGAAATTTTGTAAGGAACATTTAATCACTGGCGTCTTACACCTTGTACGCGTGAGTTCCAGTCTTGAGCACGGTTAGTGTTGGTATGTGACAAAGCTTTCCAGTAGCTTCCTGTATGTCTCTGGTTCTTTCTGCTTCTTGCTTCAACCAAATATACTGGCGTCATGAATATTCTATCATGTTCTGAAAAATGGCACTAAATCCATAGCAACAACAACAACAAAAAATAACAAAAATAACAAAACCCGCATAGTTTCTTTGGAACACCAGAAGGTTCAACGCCAAAGAGAAAATCCGTTCTTTCTTCATTGTCGTCATTTCCTATATTTGACAATCACAAATCTTAATTTGCTTTTAGGACACGATGGTTTACTAGTATTTTTTTGGGACACGGTGGTTTAATGGTATTCATTATTTTCGCTCATCTAGAGTCAACCATCACTTCACTTCCTTCAGCAGCACCTCCTCCCCCTTCTGTTAAGTAACAAGATTTACCTTAGCAACCAAGTCTGTTTAGTAGCAAGATTTACCTTAGCAACCACGTCCGCATCTGAGGAATTTTGGAAATTAAAACCTATTGTGAATTTGACAGGGGTTAGGGAGAGGGATACTTGGACAATAAACAATTTACTGAACGGAAACAGGGATGTTAGTTATACTAAAAAAATTATGTATTGCTACCAGAGTGCAAAATTTAGCGTTTATGTTTGAAATAATGCAATGTTTAGTGTCCATAAGTTGTTTTTAATTCATATTTACAGATCAATTTGGACTCGAAAACAAGGCTGTTAACAGAAGTTGATCTTGCGCATCCCGCTGCAGATACATTTTGTACCGCTCAGAAACGGATCCAGTTACTTATGGAAAAAGATTCCTATCCTCGATTTCTGGAGTCGGATGTCTATACGCAATTAGTAGGCGCCACAATTTCTAGGGTCAAACAAGCATGAAAAGCGATCATAAGTTAATGCCAACATTATCCGAACTTCTTTTCAATTCATACAAAGGACAGTTGAAATATTCATTGTTTGGGTGGGTATAAATTGGACGAGTATCACACACGTGTATGTGTGCGTGCGTGCGCGCGTGTGTGTGTTTGTTATTCTCGTCATTTGTAAAGGTTCACGAGAAGTATGAATTTTCGTGTGATGCAATACATATACATTAATTAAATCAATGGACAATACAAGATAACGATGGAACGCTTAAACAAAACATTTTTAAAAAAATGGAAATCAGTGAGATTTGGGGATTGAAAAGGCAATAATAATCACTGTCTTGCCAGAAGGTCGCTTTTAAATTGCGAGTTGTTTCCTCTTATCGTGTTTCCACTACGTTGCCCCTTCTGACGACTGTTATTGTAAGTTCAGCGCCGTAATGCACTCTTATGTCCTGGCAGTATCTACTATTGCAAACTGTTCGAGTGACATTATACAGCTTTTCAAATTATTTTTGGATTTCCTCTTCCCCGTAGCGCCTATTGGAGGAAAAAAACTACAGGTATGACATCTTCATCATTTGACCGTATAACGCAGTTATTATGTACTCATATACCTGCATATGAATTTGGTTGGAAACGGCCCAGCCAAATGTTATTATAAATTATATGACGCTGCTATTTGTTTGGCAGTCTCAGCATGCATACATGATGGATTATAAATTCCAACTGGTATACACAGAATTGTCAGAACCTATCTATTCTAATGACAGAACGACAACTAACCTTTAGCCGCGAGGTTACCCAAGTATGTGATTTCCGGACTATCACATGTTAACCTAACCTATCTATTCTAATGATAGAACGACAACTAACCTTTAGCCGCGAGGTTACCCAAATATGTGATTTCCGGACCATCACATGTACTCGCTATTAAAACTGTCCAACTGCAAGCTGCACAGATCCTTATGTGCCGTGGCGTAATGCATCGAGAGATCTGGATATGTGCACTTTCTTAGAGGTAATCAGCAGAACAAACAATATAGATCCAGATCTGCAGGCGCAGGATGCAACCACATATAATGATCTTTGTTGCTTGCACGATTTATAAGCAAGTATATTACGGTATATTTGTTTTTTGTCTATTTAGATACAAAACAACAATAAAATATCCAGCGACATTCAAAGTTTAGGAAACCTCAGCAAAGCTGACCTATTGAACACTGCCACCGCCAACTTCACAAAAACATGATTTTAATTAATATAGATTGGCGTGTGGAATCTAGAAAAGATATTTCACTTTAAACGATGTCATATATAACTATGCCAGACATGTACAACGTCTCCTACAGGGCGCGGGCAGTATTAGCGATTTTTAAAGTCAAACCCTATGACGTAAGTATCTGGATGAAACCACGTCGCATGTCGTGGTTTGCATTGGCGTGAATAAGGAAAGCTTATTGTCTTTTGTTGTCAAATCTCAACTTGATTTTACAGACCTGACCAAACGAAACTAATATTTCCTTAAAGCAGAAACTCCCATTTGTGTTATTTGTTCCTGTGTTTTGTCTATGTCATGTAGATTGATTTGTAGTATTTTATTTTATATTTTTGCTTTGTGAAAGTGCCGAAGAATAACTGAATATTCCGAACATCTCTTGAGTCGTTCAATTTTTTCCATCAACTGAAATGTGTTTTACACAGTAGCCGATGATATTCTGAATGAGTATCCTATGATGGTCTCATTTAACCTGACTTTCACGTGACCCTGTAACATCTCCATAGGAAGATGTGGTAAGATATTAATTTATGTGTTTTCAATCGAAGGAGCCTATGCAGACTTTTGTACTAGCTAACATACAAAGACAACTCTCCCTATCTCAGAATATTTCTGGAGAAATTTTCGTCAATAATTCAAACCAGAATATACTATGCAGAAACTTAAAAAGGTAGAAGTTATCACAGGTACCAATATATAACGTGTGCTTTATCAGTCAATTACAATTTTTCCATATGGAGTGAAATATAAAATCATGTTATGGTTCCAATATTGTTAGTAAACACTTCTCATCAAAGAATGCAAGCATGTTGTCAGTTTTTGGGATAGCAATATATTTGGTGCTATACGAAATTGTTTTTGGCATTTTTTCCGCTTTACTGGTTATATATTTTGAATATCTTAAGGGATGGTATGTTGTACGTCGTCGTCGTCGTCTGTCGTCCTACCCTTAACACAAGCTTGTTATAGCTACTCCTGCATGACCGTTATTTCAGTTGCTTTTTTTGGGTGGGGGGTGGGGGTGCATAACATGGCAAAACATGATGGAGTTGTTAATTTTCGTATACAGATTACATAAGTTTGGTGGGGTGGGGGTGGGTAAATGCACCAGCCGCACCCCACCTCTAATGACGTTCATGTACTCCTAAAATAACTGAAGGATTACATTAAAACTTTACAATGATCATATTGATCTAAAATTAACACGGTGTTGTTGGCACATTCACTACGGTAACCATCTTAAAAATCTTGCTATCACTACGCGTCCTGCATGGACGGTCAGCAATAGGTTTCAGTAAATAAAACAAAAAAAAAAAACATTATGCTGTTGGTTGGCCGGAAAGGGGAAAAATGCTGATCTGAAATCCGATAAAGCCATCATTAAGATCTTGGTATCACTACTCGTCCTGATTAGATAGTCATATCAGCAAGACGTTTTCACTAAAAATAAAAAAACATCTTCCGATGGTTGGTTGGTCGGAAAGGAAAATAGTGCCAATCTGAAATCCGATAAGGCCACCACGGCAGCCATATTTAAGTTCTTGGTATCACTACTCCTCCTGAATAGATGGTTGCATCAACGTGGGGCTTTCAATAAATGATTTGTTATAATGTATAATACGTCCACAAAGAACATGTTGCCGATGTAATTTCATAAAACTGACACGGTAGCCGAGTCTACTTTAAAAAAATCATATTAACGTAATGCTTTTACCAGAAGATTTTTTATGATGTCCATTTGATCCTAAATGAAACTGGTGCAGATTTGACATTTAGTATTGTCCCTATGGCTGCCATGTTTAAAATCGTGCTACCGCTCCTCCTACTGAATGGAAAGTCATATCTATCTTGAAACTATATCAGCCTTGGGTTTTGACAACTATGCTTTGTGTGATACCTGGTTAGTCATAAATTAAAATGCTAGCCAGCTGTACATCCAATATGGCTGCCATGACGACTGTCTTAAAATCTTCTTGTCAGTACTCCTCTTGAATGAGTGATTATTATAATAGGAGTTTTACACCAAATACCAAATGAAAATGGTACCAGTCATTCATCCAATATCGCTGTCACGTCGACTGCCTAATCAACCTTGTTGTCACTACTCAACCAGAATGGGGGATAAATATGACTGTTTTGTTCTAAATGAAATTGGTGCAAAGCTGGGATCCAGTATCTGTATCACAGAAACTAATTTAAAAATCTTCTTATCGCGAAGTCCGTTAAACACTCTAAAGCTCAGAAGGCATTGTTTTAACTTGGATACAGTGTTTAGCTCTCTTTAGGAACTTTTATTTCTTAACCAGACCTTTCGCGCACGCGCGTGAGTGTGTTTCAAAGAGAGAGAGAGAGAGAGAGAGAGAGAGAGAGAGAGAGAGAGAGAGAGAGAGATTTGGATTCTTATCTTAGATTTAAAAAATTTCAGCCATATCGCTATGATGTCTGCAGTGTGGCAGTTTAATAGTGATGTCTCACACTGGAGCATCATGCCGCAGACATGTAGCATCACCACCATCCCAGTCTAATTATCCTGACTCTAATATGGCTAGTCCAGACAATTGCTGAGCGCTAAGCGAAGCAGCTGTTAGTACCATTTTTGTAATGCTCTGACATGACTCGGTCGGGGTTTTAATCCGGCGACTTACCGCATCTGATGTGTACGCTGGGCCATCGGAGCGGTCCGTATGGCCATGCGAATAGTCTGATTGAACAAGACTAATCCAATGCATGAAAAAATTAAACAAGAAATATATTATTGTGATTTTGTACATTATAATCATTCATCAAATTAGTCAAATATCTTACATTTGTGTAAGCAATGAGAATATTTTTCTTGTTTTCATTGTGCTATTTGGAGATTTTGTTGTTGCAAATTCATGCGTTTGCTTTCATTTCCTTTTTTTAAAAAAAAAAAAGAAAAACGTATGATATCTGAAATTTAAGAGCAACATTATTTTCATGCATATAGATGAGGACTGTCGCTTCTTTTGTTATATGAGTCAGTTGAAAATTAAATACTTTTATCTTACTGTTGCCTTAATTCAAGTTTATAAATCCCCTCCTTATATGTAACGTAGATACACACATACGGATTCAATACAAGCCACTGCACACTATATTACAACAAGCCAACGATTTTGATAGTTATAAGCCAATCGTATTGGACGATTAGATATAACGGTGAAATTGAACACTCTCAAAACAATGGTGATCATGACTGGCCCAGTTTTGCTAAAATTCTAAAACATGTTACACAGAATTTATGATTTTATATTATCTCGGTTTTTTTATTTCAAACAAAAAATATGTAGCCTTCACCTAGTATTCCCGGAAGTTCTTTTGTTTTTGAAAAATATCTTAATAAATTTCAAAATTTGAAAAGAAATAGTCAGTCTTCCTCAAAGATAAAACAGTAATACTTTCATGAAACTGCCGGATATTACGGCCTATCTTAAAGCTTAATGCCTGATTAATATTCAAAGCGAATACCATACATTTAGACCAAACAATAAATCAGGGCGTGGTCACTAGCATACCTGTAGTAAAAGAAAGACTTGGGACTAGTCTACACAAGGAACATCCAATACGATCAGAACATCCTCGACCTTTTCTGTCGAGAAAGAATCCTCGGATGGAATTAGAAAGATCCTGTTTATTTCAAAACCGGTTACGGCCATTTTTAGTCTTGAGTATTGGAGTTCATATAAACACTGATCTTAAAGGGGGAGAAACATTTTGAATGTATACCTCACAGAAAGCATGGAAGTGACCTCTCACATTTGATCCTTCGCTGGTTGTATTATTTTGAAGAAAAGATCATTACTACAGAAATCAAGTTAGGTAATCATCAAGAACAGTAATTTGCAAGGGGTTGTTAATACTGGATTTGTAGATATCAACTTCATTTATCTTCCGTTTAGCACACACTTACTCCAGTGGACACTAAAATTACATTTTGTAATTATTGGGGAAAAATTATTCAAACCATTTCAGATTAGAAATCTGTAATATTTTAAAACACATTGTGAAATACGTGGAATGTTGTGCACGAAATTTGATTTGCAAGTATTTTTTAAAGATACGAGTAATTCACAGTTCAAACACTTGTTCGCACTTTTGGGATTCCTACATACATCAATGTCTGCAGACGCGACAATGGCGACAAGTGCTGGAATTTTAAAAGCATTCACCTCTTGGGAACATTTGAATGTTTAAGTCGCGCTCTTTCTTCCTTCAGAGCTAATTTGTTAGTCCAAAATATTACTGGCACGTTCACACATTTCTTCAGAAAACGGATTGGTTAGATGTGTGTCACAATTAAATTTAATCCAATCACGTAGCTCGACTTATTGTGAAAAGCCAATTCTAAATCCAAGGTCAAGTCCAAAATCAAGTTCATCAGCGAAATTAGGGCTGCTTCTTTGAACAAAAAGTTTGGCATTTTCCTCGTATCATAACGTCCAGTAATGATTTGTCTCCTTTATCATTGCAAACATGCGTATTGTACTGTATGTGATATAAAAGTTATCGCACAATCTGAAAGCGCAGAAAACAGTCAGTAATTCGGTACACAACAACAGTTGGAATGAAACTGCCATGTTAGATTATTTATGAAAGAAAGGTTTGTTTTACTGGCGAGATTCATGGCAAAAGTGAGTCTTGCTGATTACTGGTCTATTCAATATTTTCACGATCTAAAAACTTATATAATATTTTACTCATATGTTTGCCAAGTATAAGTTATTTTGTGCCATAAATGTCGAACCTACAGATCGTATCAGAAAAGAAGCTTTCCAAAACTTTGACAAGATGAATAAAGTATACCCACACTGACAAAACTTTAATTACCAGGTTTTCTCTGGATTATGGTCAGAATTAGGATAAATACTTGGAGGTAAAAGAATAATCTTTAATGCGTTATAGGTTAGTGTAAAATCTTATTGTTCAGCCAATCCATTCTTGGGACTGTTTAAGAAATGATCAATGTCAGCGATTGTGCAGACGAGAATAACTGTTGACATCGGTACATCATAAACCATGCGCTGATCAAGAAAATATCCAATAATCATCAAAGAAATCCGCACAGATGCTTTGATTTAATCTAAATTGGATAATTTGTCAAGCTATTGAATGCCTTTGGCCATTATTATCTACATTGCTTTCATGAGCGTTTACATGAGTCTATGCCGTTTGCAGTTAGCATCGCCTTATAAGCGAATATATGCGGAACCGGTCGCAACTGTGGGCGTTATGGTCTGACTTAAAAAAAAGGACGAAGCCATTAACGAAAAGCGCTGTTTGATGGAGACATTAATACATTCTTACGAGTATTAGCGGTCAGTGAGTTACACGTCTTAAATTTCCGCCCATAGCTCTGTATTGGAGCTAGGCTATCAGATGTTAGCAGTTAATACATACCTAAAACAGGAACGAAGAACACATTGGCGCTGTTTTCCTTAGCACCGCTAAATTAGCCAATTCCTGTATTATATTTGTAACACAAGGTTACAAAGCGGTTGAGACTATCCTTGCATCTGTGACAAAGTGTATTATTATTTGTTATTTCCTCCCAAAACAACTCTTTGGCAAATTTTAACATATTTGGCGTCTTAGCAAAACACAAAATCATAAGATCCTTGGAGTTTACAGTCATGTACCATAGATGTTTAATTTACCTGAAATAATTGTTTATATTTCCATTCTACCTTTGTTAAGTCTTCACGATTTTTTGTAAGCGTTGAGTTCTGAAGCAATCACTAATTTTTGTATAGTTTATGTTTCAAATGTATGGGTGATGTTTGCAGTTGCCTAGGTACCTGATTCAGAAATATACTAGAGAACCTTTGGCGGCATTCGAATCTACAACATAATAATAAAGGTGTCCATTCCCTGCCGCAGACTATCTTATCGTGAGAATTTATTTTAATGGAAATATACTATATATCATAATTCTTCTGGCGTCAGGAGCAAAAGTTATGCCGTGCGCTGGGACGGTGTAATGCACGGCAGCAATCCGTGTAGTACACTATAGAATGGCGTAATTGTGTCAACCCATGTAGTACACTGTAAAATGGTGTAATTCATTTGCTAACACACTGTAGAATGGTTTAATTAGTGTGTCAACCCGTTTAGTACACCGTTGAATGGTTTAGTGCATTGTGTCAACACGTGTCGTACACTCTAAAATGGTTTCACTCCTTGAGACTATTTTCTGTGCTTGACGAGAAGCGATTAGCACTCGATTGTTATCGATATAATTTTTATTCCGACAATATATTCTGTTTTAGTGTAATAAACCAGACCAAAGAAGGATACTTCTTTGTATTTATTGCAACCTATCGATTTTTATTTTTCTGTTTAAAGTTTTATAAACATGAAACCAAAATTTATACTTACGCGAATTATATGTGCGTTTTGTGTGTGTGTGTGTGTGCGCGAGCGAGAGAGAGAGAGAGAGAGAGAGAGAGAGAGAGAGAGAGAGAGAGAGAGAGTATGTGTTTAATTTTTAACGTAACTTTAACCAATTTTCAGTCATATTGCTGTGATGTCTGGAGTGTGACAGTTTATATTGACTATGTGTGTATATATGTTTAATGTAGCTTTAACAAATTTAAGTCATATCGCATCGATTACAGTGTGACAGGTTATATTGATGTCTAACATTGGGGCATCATTCTACAGACACAAAGCATCATGTACCACCCAGTCACATTATCCTGAAACCAGGCTAACTAGTCCTAACACTAACCTCTTAGTGCTGAACGCCAAACAAGGTAGCTGCTAGTACCATTTTTATAAATCTTAAGGAATGACTCGGTGGGGTTCGAATCCGCGACCTCCGAGACCGACGCTCTTAATCACTAGGCCACCGGAGCGGTCAAGCGGAGTAATCTAGTTACCTATGACTTTTCTAAGCATCGCCAAAGCAATAATGCTGAACGTTACATTGACAAGTTCAAAGTTATAGAGAAAAGCAAGTGACAAAGCAAGGAAAATGTTCGGGGCATATTTTCACTACTTTTGCATTATGTACAACTTTTATTTTTCAAGTTCCTAAGTGTGTTTGACAATGGAGTAAATATATTTTGCACTCTTTACCAGTACAATACCAACTCCACCGACGATCCTGTCCTTGCAGTACGGTCGTACCGGCAATAAATGTTGTATCCATACATTGTGCATAACCGTATATGTGTACTTACACCACTGGTAAATGAATATGTTTTTTCATTTGAAACTACATTGGGAAATATCTTCCTCGTTTATTTTTTCACATGACTGCTATCTTCTTCGAACCATCGAATGCGATCATAATGTACATAAACTGGCAAAGCTCCCGATTTCCATCAACATTTGAGAATTTATCAACAACAATTACGACGAGCATTAATTGCAGCACATTTTCATTACACATCTTGCATCGGGTGACATTAGTGCCCCGCAAACAGTACGGTTTTTGCACTCCTTGACTTTGATGTAGGTACAGCTTTTGTAGTCCGGTATCGAATCGAAAAGCTGTTGCTGTCGTTGTCATCTTTTTAATTCCTCTTATCATTCATATTTATAAAATTAGTTTCAGATCAAAGTTGAGTCGAGGTCTTTATCATTGTCTTTGTCAGTCTCATTTAATCTTGAAGATAAAATATACTCGACCTGCCCAGACTGTAAATGCATAAACAATTTGCAGATACCAGTCTAGGGATAAATGGTAACAGCTAGCCCCACTTCCAGATTCTTTGCTTCGTGTGGAATTATTTGACATCACCCTTTAAACAAGGGCTGACAACATCGAGATTATGATCCAGCTAATATACAACTAATTCATACAACATTGTTACAGACAAATATGAATGTTATTTTTGTTTACCTTAAAGCTGAGATTTAGCATGTTTTCTCAAATTATTAATTGTATTTACGAACGGCTCACAGGGTTGTCTGGCGCCCCCAAATTTGTGGTGCCTTGTGTTTGTTTCACTTCTTTTTTTAACAGGTAATTTTTTGTGTGGCTGGCGATTGCATAACGGCTATCAAACATAAAGCATGGCTGGTCTAGTGGGATAAAATATAAATTAGAATATCACCGTTTATTTCCGATGTGAATCGAATAACTTCGACTCTATGAAAGAAATTCAATTGGTTAATACTAGAAATGAAATGCAGTTATACATGTTCGAGGCATCAATTAAATACCTGTAGTTTTAATTTTTGTGTTTTTCCTGCAAAGGTTTCTTTAAAATGTTCCAATAACTTCAAACTATTTTTTTTCACGATCTCATTAGTGATAACACGTCAGTGAGTTGTTGTGACCTAATACCAACTATGAGCTAGAGGGCAGTTCAATATATCTACTATGTACATTTAAGCATTAGCAAATTCGAGATAAATATTACAGATCATACCTCAAATACATGGCGATTGCTGCTTTCAACCATGGACTTGATGAGAAGCTGGCAAACGCATCATATTACGGTTCCGTTTCAAAATTCTCTGTACTTCGGAGGTATGTTTTTGTATCGCAGTGTTAACGTCTCGTGGACTAGGCTGAGGTGGGGTAGTCCCAGTATTTTATTTAATCATTACCAAAGACCCACCCTGGCTCATTTTTGTTAGAAATTAAATTAGTGATAGAGAGATGCAAAGCTCCGAGCCCCCTTCAGCGATGCTGACAGTTAAATTACTGAATACACAAAATGGCTAAATTCAAATAAACAATAATTTAATGCCATTCAATAACAAATATTAATTTCTCAAATGAAATTCAATTTTCAAAACCATATCACTCGTCTTTTATTCGACCAAGTACTGCCTATTTCATTATCTGACTTAGTGTGATAGATTGTCCTCCTGTCCTGTGATCCTATTCATCTGTATTATTCTTTTCCCTTGACTGCTACTCCAGTTCCCCTTAAAACTTCTGCCTTCGTTCTCTCCTTTTCTTGTCTTCAAGAGACTTGGAACCAACTGTATTACGGTATTTCCTTTCTCTGTCTCTTACAGCTCCTCCGGTCCCTAAAAGCATCCTGTATGAACACAAAAGGACATTAGCATATTCCGCTAGCTATCTAGACTCAACTAAACAAAATCTATCATCAGATAAGTCATTACCTTCTTTGGTCACGCATTCGTGCACATCAAAATACCCATACTTCCTGGTAAGGTATAAAAGGTATCAACTGTTTATCAAGCATATATCAATATATTTCATCATCGGTATATTTCTGTACATTACACGTCTACAAAGTCTACACACATATCAACACATCCATGCACTGATATCTCCTTATACATTATAGAGTATGCGTATTGCATTATTCAACGCCAAAATCAGTAGGACCACCGGAAAAGCGCACAGAAATAGTTAATTTTATCAACGACCAGAATATCGACATCTTCTTCCTGACAGAAAATTGGCTAAAACATCAGGCGATGAGCCCAAGTGCGCGGATTTAACACCCGCCGCTTACTGCATCAAGTCGTTCCCCTGCCACTCTCGCTGAGGTGGAATTGCTGTCATCGCAAATAGTTCCATGATAAAATGTCTTAAGTACAACACAAACTTCAAGTTCTACCACACATCGTTTGAACTAGTCCAACCAATACTCACACTGGAACAAATGTCAGTCCATTTTTTCTGTCTCTACCGCCGTCCTCCTAGAGATGACTAAATCGCTCTTTTTGGAGAAGTTTCCGAATCTTCTGGAGTATGGAAATTCGTTAGATGGCAACCTAATTATTCTTGGAGATTTCAAATTTTACTTTGACTGCACTGGAAACCCATATACTTCAAAACCACTAGATTCCATTCATGTTTTCAACTTTGCACAGTCAGTTAACCAGCCCACCCATAAACTTGGTCACATTTAGACTGGATTCTTCATAGAAATGATGATACTATTTTGCAATCCACCCTTGTATCCCACGAACTTGCATTAGATCACCTCTGCATTATATGTCTTATCAGTCCCTAACCCTCCATCTTTATTTGCTACTAAGAGAAACTATGATAAATAGAACCAAACTAATGCATGACATCCAAGAAAACATAACAACATGCTTATTTCCTACAGCAGAACAACTCGATAACTGCCAGAGTTCATTTCCTGAAAAATATGCCTTGCCACCAAGTGCAGAATATCAATAATAAAGTGCTCTCCATGGTATAGCAGTGTTAGGGACCAGCATCGCACTGATAAAAGACATCGCCGTAAATCAGAGAGGCTTTGGCTTTCCACCACACTCATACACAAATCTATGAAGCTGCTAAGTAGAACGTCACAAACATTGTCCATTATCCAAATTATCATACTACAGTAATGAGACCAAAAAGAGAGTTCCAGCTGCAATGAGTTCTTCGAGATAACTAATAAATTAATGTCAAGAAACAAATGTACACCAATTACAACTACCTTCTCTCCAGTAGACCTTCCCGATATATTTGCAAATCTCATCCGTGATAAAGTACAAATCATTAGAGATACACATGACATCACGATTTCAATTGACTCGTCGCCACCACACAGTTACGATACAGAATTTCAGTGACAACCATTAGCAGCATTTGAACCTGTCTCTATGGATTTAGTACGGAAAATTGCGATGAAGAGTGCATCAAAGTCACATGAACTTGATCCAATTCCAACATCGATGCTGCCTGAGTGCTTTGACACAATATTGTCTTCACTAACTGATGTTATTAATATCTTTTTCATCCAGAGAATTCCCATCATTTTTCAAAACTGCCACCGTAAAGCCTTTGCTGAAGAAACTAACACTTGACCAGATCGATTTAAAGAATTACCGCCCAGTTTCTAATCGCCCGTTCATTAAAAAATATTAGAAAACGTTTTTCTAACCCAGCTTGTATCTCATTTGAATTGAAACAGTATTTTAAGCAATGTGCAGTCTGCATATCGCCCTTGCCAGAGTAATGAAACTACTATACTGAAAGTATTTAATGACATTTTGACCGCCTTGGATATCGGAAAGATTACAGTCCTTACCCTCCTTGATATGTCTTCAGCATTTGACACAATAAATCATGATATATTACTGCACCGTCTCCACCATGTATTTGGCATTCACAATACAGTCATACAGTGGTTCAAGTCCTACTTAGTCAACATGACACAAATAGAATACACTCCAGCCCAGATGATCTATGTTGTGGTGTTCCACAGGTGTCTGTTCTTGGTCATGTTCTCTTCACTCTATACTCTCAACCGCTCTCAAGTGTCACAGATCATCACCAAGTATCTCACCAATTGTACGCCAATGACACCCAAATATACAAGTCTAGCCACCCAACTGAAGTTAATGCTACTATCCAAGGAGTAGAGAGGTGCATTTCTGATGTGAAATCATGGATGAAATGTAACAAACTGCAGATGAATGACGATAAATATGAGACCATTCTGATTACAACTCAATGACTTTCCTGTTCATATCCTTTTACCGCAAACAATAAAAATCAGCAACTCCAGTATTAAATTCACACAGTCAGTATGAGACCTAGGTGTTACTCTAGACAGTACTCACACAATTTGCACCAACATTTGGTGAAACTATGCAAAGCTGCATATCTTGAGCTGAGACGCATCAGCTCCTTTCGCAAATATCTTTCAGTTGATGCCACTAAAACACTTTTGTGGTCATTGGTACTTTCAAGACGGGACTATTGTAACTCAATTCTGTCTGGTTCGTCTCAATATCTACTCCAGAAACTTCCAAAAGTTCAAAACACAGCTGCTTGGATCATCTTTAGATTACCACGATCAGAGCACACATCCCCACTGCCTTATACCCTATACTGGCTATCCATTCAATCCAGAATCAAACACCCAATTTGATCACTGTGCTACGTCTCACTGACGGACTCCAGTCCAACATATCTTTCTGGCCTCACCCATATGTACACACCAGCAAGATACTGACGCTCCTCTTCTAACAATCGTATACTCATTGTTCCCACTAATAAAAACGAAGTCATATTGACAACGTTCTTTTGCATACCAGGGTCCATCAACGTGGAATGAATTTCCCATTGAAATTAGACACAAAGACACAGTGGTCCCTTTTAAGAGTGCTCTTATAACGCACTTTTTTCGTCTGCAATAACAAACTTAAGGACCTAATAATGTTTCGTACCTTAAATAGTTTCAACATTTTGTATCTTTCCAATTTCATGGTTTTATTTTTTGTTTTTCTGTAGTAATGTTATTATAAGCGTTGTCAAGCACTTAGAGCTTCTGAGGATTAGGTGCTATACTACGTCCTTTTTGTTATTATTATTATTATTATTATTATTATTATTATTATTATTATTATTACTATACAAAGTTATAATTCAATTCAACATTTGCAAATCTAGAGCATCACATGAATAAAATGCACGAGGTTACTAAGAATTAACCAACTTCCGAATTACAGTATTAATTCTTTATATGAACATTGTTCATATCTCACAATATGCATGTAGATCAAACACTACAAATGAATCAAACGTTATAAATGGTAATTCGATGTACTAGGGTACTATTAATGAAATATACATACTGCACATAATTAAAGTACAATTACCTTGCTGTAATATATTACATGTCTGCAGCATGATGTGCTAGACAATTGTTAAGGCTACCTTACAATCTCTCTCTCTCTCTCTCTCTCTCTCTCTCTCTCTCTCTCTCTCTCTCTCTCTCTCTCTCTCTCTCTCTCGTACACACACATAAACATACACACACACACGCACACACATTTTCATACTTAGTAAAAGCAAAGTTAGACAAAAATTGTTGTCATTCATCATCATCTTTGTAAACACTTTATAAGGGTTTTTATCTAGGGTCCCTATGTGCAACATGTGTTTGGTAACGGACAGTTTAAGGTTTAAGATCTATTATCTCTTCATCTCCGTTAGCCATGGTTCCAGTTAGACAATCCCATCTACACCTTGGCACACCGAGTAGATATTTCTGTGCTTCTGTGGCAAAATTAAGTTATTTATATTTGAACAATGTTCCTTTGTGATCGAGACAAGGGGAGCACACAACTTGAATGGATTGATAAATAAGCAATTTTTCAGTGTCGGTCCGTGTTTGCACAAATACGCTTCACGTAAATACACATGTGATGGCTTCCCTCGGGTACAAAGTCATGTTAAACTTACAAATTATAGATTTCTTTTAGTTGCAACCACCGTTTTTGGCGGATATATAATATACCACGCTATTGGTTAGTTGGCATTATATACTAATGGAGACAACACATGAAATCCAATAGATGTCGCTAGGAGAAAGCACCTGTATAGCTGTTCGATCCGCAAAGTATAGATAGGGTTATCGGAACCTAGCTAGCGAAGATGGCATTTCTTGGGAGAACATGTGTTTGGCAATGGCAAGTTTAAAGGTTTCTGTTAAGCATCCTTGGGACAAAATGTGTTTGGTAACGGCCAGTTTAAAGTTATTCTATAGCATGACTTAGGACAAAATGTGTTTGGTAACGGCCAATTTAAAGCTAATATATAGCATGACTTGGGGACAACAGGTGTTGGATAACGGCCAGTTTTAGTATACAGAGAATGACAAATGATTTTAAACTGGGTACGTTTTTAAACTGTTTTCTTTTCTTGGGTTAATAATATATATTTACTTGATTTAATTTGAAAGAGTTAATTTAGGACCTGTATTTATTATATTTTTATCCTGCTTATCCAGTATATGTCTTATCCTCAATGCAAACATCAGTTGATCTCTTATCCTTTGAGTATGTACAAGAGTTTTCCGAAACATGTTCAAATCCTAAACATTTTTAGAGACCCATGAATCATTAGCATCTGCCCCTGTAGTTTGATTTTTGAACACGTGACTATGCAAGCGCGTATTGAGAGGGTTATAACGGATGTATATTACATATTATTATTATTACATATTACAGATTGTTACGTATTCTCTTAAACGTAGAGTAGATCTGCCATTAAGATTTACCCTGATCTTCCGTTTCATCATGCACCGGAAGATCAGAGTGTAATTTGTTTGGGCAACTGGTTACTCTCATTAACTTTTGATCGAGATCTGCCTGTTTACATTTGGATTTTTATATATTTAGTGTGTTTGATACGGTAACCATAATGCATTGGATCATGAAGGTAAACAAAAGGACAGTGACGTGACGTAAACAACCTAACGTCAAAACATTACGGGACACTACATATCACTTTCGCGGGAAATGTCAGTACAACTCGTACAGAGAATTTAGTATTGTTTGAGACAAAGCGTTTAGCTTTTCGATCTTTAATGATAATTTTTATTAATACGCAATATATGTAAATATTTATAAGACAATGCAAACATCAAGCAACAAAGATTCTGATCTGCCGTTACATAAGAAGCCTGAAGATCAGGGTCTAGCTTGTTTGTTATTCTAATTACTCCTAACAAAATTCACAGACCCGGATCTGTCGGCGAATCAAGCGATGACATAGCTGGTTCTGCGCAGTTTGCAGTAGGCGCATTTTATATGCAAGTATAACGGTATGCAATTTTACTAGTAATTAAAACTAAATAAAGACAAACAATGGTTGGTTGAATCGCAACAGTAATATTTTTCATTCTTTAATTTTAGAAAGGTTTTACAATATTTGGCATACATACATTTCTATCTGACATACATTGACCGTTTTTCTAAACTGTTTGGAGGAAACAGGGTACACCCCATACGATTGACAATCTACATTCCATTATATTATGTATTCTTTCTTCATCAGATAGAAATAGCTCGATTTAAGCACACATTTTGTACGCTATACAACCCTTCTGACAGAGTACAAACCCTTGCTCTTATTTGGTGCGAGTTGTAGATTGTTCTTCATATGTACTAATCATCTTCGCTAGACAAAGTTCCGATATAATAACCCTATCAGCATTGATACATGTTTTCATATCGGAACTTTTGCTGGCAAAGGCGCTGGCTGTATCTTCGGTATCTTGCTTACACGTTATAAGCGGAGAATTTTGGAAGATTTGAGTGACTGTTTTGACCAATGTTTTTAATGTTAAAAAAATAGTTCATATTTATTTGGTCGCTCATTAGAGAATGTTATAGCAAGAGGTACACTGCCGATTTTCACATTAGGTTTTATACTCTAGAGATCCGTCTTATCCAAAATTTGTATTTATTTCTCTACGAATCGCAAGGGATCATTCAGTTTGAACATTTATTCATTTACTAGTCGAACCCAAACGCAAACGTGAACAGATGCTAATCTGCCGTTACATAACGGGCCGACGAATCAATATTCGTGCTGCTTGCTTTACTAAATAGGTCCTGATTTGACGGCACACTACGCGCATGCAGATATGGGTCTGTATGGTTTGCAGTTGGGTGAGTGCAAAAACGGTACGTTTGGGTCACTGATGATGTTCTCTTTAATCTTGATTATCCGAACACAATCGTTTTATTCGTATTTCTAGTCCGAACGGTGTTGCTCGTCTCAAAGCTTCTGGATGATTTGATTTAATAAAGAGATTCCAGCTTCAAGATGACTTTATTTAATATGGAGATCTACATATTTGCTTGCCTGTGGATTTGATATGTGTAGGCTTGTTTAGATGTGATTTCTATCTAAGAATATCTCCAGCAATTATACTAGGTCTGAACAGTAGCGCATCATTACTTAAATTCTTGGTTGTACTCAATTCGCTAACCCGTACAATTCCTTGAGCTCATCAAAGTTATAGATCTGAACACCATAAATAAGGTAAAAAAATGGACAAGATGGTAGCTTTCTTGGTCATAGAAACAGTTTGGTTACAAATTCTTCCAAATACGTATTCATATAATTCAGTCCTATGTGTGTTTCTGTGCCATTTCTTTCGCACATGCTGTTTTCCGGTAAAGATGAAGTAACTTTTTAAAACCTCTGTAACATCTCAAAGACTTATTTCATATGAATTAATTTAATACCCCAAGATTCGATCGCCTCTGTACAAGATTCATGCGTCTATTGTCGACTATGATGCCTTCAAAGTGACACAGAATAATATACTATGTTCTGGGTCGATCAACACCTCACCCGTGATGTTAAATCGTTATTTATGGGCTGAAATCACATATTCATTAAAACATGTATAAATCTGCAGCAAATGTTTGCTGCATTCATCTGTGTATATTTATACACATACTGATATTTCTAAACGCTGAGCAGCTACCGTCTGCTGAAGGGTTCTTTTTTTAAAGCATGTTCATTATGTTTCCGGAGCAAATGCTATGTTTGGCAACTGGTAAATCCACGTGGAATGGCGCAATCATCTGCCCTGTGGCCATTTTGAATTTTGCTAAATATATGGCTGTTACCAATTACTGGTATGTGTCTTAAGTGTACGCAGGTGTGTTCCAAAAATAGCTGCATGCAGACAAATTGTACATTTGAATGGACAGGAAACATCAGACCCACATCTATCTATCTATCTATCTATCTATCTATCTATCTATCTATCTATCTATCTATCTATCTATCTATCTATCTATCTATCTATCTATCTGCCTGTCTGTCCATCCATATATCATTTGTTTTCACGTGATGTCACAAAAAGTGTGTACTTCCAAATCCGCTATTTTGAGTCCCTATCCCACAAAACCGGCACGTTTCATTTTGTGAGTGAGAATATAAAAATACATCACATTCTGTTGTGGATGTTAACCTCGCGAGATCGAATCGCGTGACTCTTTTTACGTGTTTTCTTCAAGTAAAATATTTATATTTCAACCATATTTGTTATTCTTTCCTAAACAAATAGATCGATCAATAAACAAACACATAAACAAATGGATACACAACCACGTAGAAACATTTAATGATTTTCGATTTTCACGGGCTTAAATCAAGCATTTGATTATCGTTAAAGTTTAAAAGCCAATTGTTTATATACAATTTCATATTTCTTAAAGCATTTCAGGAATACATCATTTTGACATTCGAAACAACGTCATGTTCCTTCAGACACGTGTTTCGTTTGAATACACTAAAGATGAAACTTCTTTGACCGGTTATAGCTTTCATCTAGTATAAGCCTACGTCCACCATCCCCTCCACAAATACAATATTTGAATATACTAATTAAAATGGTTTCTCAAATATTCTTTGGCACAAACACATGTTGTCGCAAAAAATATTTATACATAAAAGTTCTAGCATGAAATACATGCTATGAAATATTAATTCGTGACTGATATTGTATCCAGAAAATCATGATCTGTAAATACTCTTTCAAGATGACAAGCTTAGGGATATGTTACGAATGACTTTTTAAAAAAGTCAATATTGTCTGTTTGTAAATAACAACAAAAAAGTGCATTTCTTAGATATCAATAATATACACGATTACGGTTCTACTTTACTATTCTGTCTTTCGATATAAGCAAGGAAACTTCCAGCTTTATTTTTTTTTTTGTGCTATAGTACACATAATTTCAAGTATAATCTATGTATTGAGTCGAAGAAGTAAATATCCTTATCGATAGTTAAATCAGATTATTATTCTTGAATATACATGATGACTAATGTTGACAACGGTTTGTTAGTGCCTCAAAATGGCGGCAGAAGGTGTGCGCGCGTTGAATTGTGGGTATTTGCGTACTTAATCGTGACGTCTGTGAAAACAACCCATATATAAACTTTGCGCCGATCAGGAAAAGATGACTCTTCTCGCATTACTATGTTACATTTCCACATCGCTTCTTTCACTAAACGACAGTTTCATACACCCTAACATTGAACTTTCACCTTCAGCCACGCAAAAAATTAACGAGAAAATTGACCGAATGCTTAATGATCTATCTTTACGGAATCTACTTCTGGATGGATTGGTGCCATTTCTTGTTTAGAAAAAATGTCCTTACCGCTTTAGCGTGGAAAATTAAACAAATCTATTACACCTGCTTATTAGCTCCAACAGCGCCTCAAATTGAAATTGCGGTATTTGTAAGTCTCACTCAATTCTTTATACACTAATGACATAAGGCGAAGGGTAGAGGGGGACAATGGGCTATTATTAGAGGTGTTGGTGTGCCCAAAAGAGCTCATACAAATAAAATTGCTGGAAACCCGTTGGCGGGGCCATCATTGTCATCAAGGAAACCAATTTCCATTAGTACGCCACTGCACGCAATGGACACCATTTAGAGTTTAGTTTTTATCGCATACGCCATGCCGTTTTTTTTTTATTGCAAACTTTCCCGGATATATTGTTAATTGGACAGCTTACGTCTAAAACAAATGCGACCAAAACATTTTTGATGAAACTAATTGGACGAATAGGTCGTTTTTTAAACAGTAAATGTGGCTTGAAACTATGCGAAATCATGTTGAAAGCTTGACAAAGCTTGACTAACACATTATCGTGGGCGTGGGTTTAATATTCAACGCGGCTGCTTCTCTTATCTTTAGATGTCGTAAACGGAAAGACGAGAAAAACAATTCATTCCTTATTTCGTACATGTAGTGCATATTTAATCAGAAGTTACTGAGTATTGAGAGAGAGAGAGAGAGAGAGAGAGAGAGAGAGAGAGAGAGAGAGAGAGAGAGAGAGAGAGAGAGAGTGTGTATGTGTGTGTGTTTAAAGATTTAGATTTAGTAGTTTGCGAAAAAGACAAACTAATATTTAACATTCATGCTAACACACCCAGACAAAGAGTTTGTAAAGTAATAATCAAGCTAAAGTCATTTAATATAATTGTAAGAATTCTTTGAACGAAAATCGTAATTTTATATTGTATTCATCCAACGCAGGGGTCCATACCTCTGTCTGTCTCTCTGTCTGTCTCTCTTTATATATATATATATATATATATATATATATATATATATATATATATATATATATATATATATATATATATATATATATATATATCTGGTGTGTCAGAGGTTATAAAGAATAAGTATGTAAGTAAAAACACTGTTCAATATCGCTAAGATCAAAAGGATAAATTATCTATTTGAGAAATATTTCGATCATTTTCCACACAGGTCGTTACATTTATACTAGTGGGGAGTATTGCTCGTTCCTAATAGACATCTTCGATATTTTCTGTTTCTTTGTGGAGCAATGGTGTTCGATCTCTTTGTCTTTCGCTACGCCCACATCAGTCTTGCGATAACCAAATAACCTATATACTCGATTTTAAGTCGATTCCAACTGCAGACTGTTCAGACTAGATCTGTCGTCACATAATGCGCCGGACGATCTGGGACTGTATAGTTTGTTAGGAGTAATCACTAGAAAAAAAACAGGATAGTTCCTGATTTGCAACCGCATTATGACATGGCAGATCAGGATCTTTGTTGTTTTAAACGTTTCTCAACTTATAAGTGAGGACTTCAATATGATTGTCACTGGTTGAATACTGATCAGGAATATCGCACACACACACGTGTGTGTGTGTGTGTGTGATCAGTATTTACACGCTTAGACCAGTCCAACTTAAAACTAAATAGAACCTTATCTACCTCGCATAATACGCCGGTAAACTCAGATCTGCTGGCGTATTATGTGACTATAGGGTTCTGAAGTTTGCAGTTGACTTTGACATAGGTGAGTAGAAACTATTATGGACGAAAATCTGAATGGTATATTTTTGTAGTAACTGAGCATAATTGTTATTTTCGGTATGTGGGCGTGAGGTCAAACACGGTCGATGCATTGCCAGTTATGATATCAAAATGTTTCTATGTTTAGAAACGTGTGGGTTAATATCCCTTGTTTATTCTCAAAAGGTCGTTCTTCTTAATGTACTGGTGGTGGACATACATTAAGAGAGCATGCTGTAATTTAATAGAAAGGAGCAAGCTAAGAAGAGCCTTACAAATGCATTGGCTAGACAATCTAAAAATAGACATTGGCTAGACAATCTAAAAATAAACATTGGCTAGACAATCTAAAAATAGACATTGGCTAGACAATCTAAAAATAGACATTGGCTAGACAATCTAAAAATACAACATCCAAATTATTTATAAAGGCAACAAAAATATGATGGTAACAAAAACGGCAAAAGAAGTGAATATAAAAAATCACGGCCATTTTGTATCTGCTGTATTTGGTTTTTGTATAAGTCGATGTATTTGTGCAGGGTGGATTCTGTCGTTATGCGGAGGTCGTGGTACGTGTTATACCAATGTTAGGATAAAAGTAATTTAATTACTTAAGGAACTTCAATTGTCCGATATATACAAACTATGCGAAACATACAGGAGGACGAAAAAAGTTTTCACAAGAGCGTTTTATCCCCGGAGATTCACATTCCCGCCCTCACAGTTAAATGCTGTTAGAGAGAAATGTATTGATGTTAGATAATGTCATACCGTAAGGTGCGCGCATTTTCTGTCTAAATTTTGCGTTTGTTGTAGTCGCACAGTAGTATCATACTGACAAATCTAAAAGCAATCTGATTAAAATAAGTAATAGTTCATAGTAAGTAGATCTGAGTGGCAACGATAGTGGTTTATGTCAGAGGCGTAGCGAGGGGGGGGGGGGGCGGGGGGGGGGGGTACATATGTCCCCAGGTGCCAAGGTACAGGGGCGCCAAAATGAGGCTTGCAACGTTACATTATAATAAGAAAACAAGGGTAATAAATCTGTCACAAGATCGCTGGGGCGCCAATTTTATAGTTTGTCCCCGGGCGCAAAATATCATCGCTACGCCTCTGGTTTATGTTCTGCCGACCTTTGGAATTCCCATTCAATTCATTTTTAGTAACCGTCTAGGTGAGGCTTCATTTAGTGGTAAGGAGAATTATCGTGCTAAGCTCTATGTTCCGGTGAAGTGTTTCATTTGCACAAAGGTGTAAGCTTTAATTTCATTCATGAATCGAAGGGCCAAAAGAACACAGCATCGTATTGTAGTTTTGCGGATCTCCTTTATAGCATAAAACACATTTTAATATGATTTTTGTGAAAGTTAACAAAGCATTTCCATGCATAAAATTCTATCAATATTTGTTTGATTACGATTGCTTTTGTCTGGTCCGAATTATAGCACGTAAGCGCATTATTTATTACCCTTAATCTCTTTAGAACCAGATTTTAAAACCAACTAATCACACAAGGTTATAATTTTTGCAAGCATTATTCTGGAAACCGATTTTTGCTAGGGGATACATGACAGAAAATGAATCACAACATTTCGCACATGCAAAATAAAATAAAATAAAAGATACTACGGTAGTGAGCAAAGGATTACGCCCATTGGAAATATGCCCAAAAGGGGTATGCGAACATATCAAGGTTGAGAAACACTGCATTAAAAAATTAAAATTTTGTGTTTTAATGGTTTTGTTTTTCTCAGCTTACAGATAGAAATGAAAATATACTTGATAAAGGAGTGAAAACATGTTAGCTTAACATTGCCATTTCTGAAACAGTGAATGTCAAATTATAGTTTATTCATAAACTGAGGAATGTCCTTGTTTATTGGTCCAAGTTTTGTGGTGCTAATCCGTAAAGGACCTCGGAAGTTTCAGAAGATTTATAATCTGCGAAATCTGAAGAACTGAGCGTTTCCTGTGTAAACGCTTTTCAAGTCAATACGTTGTTTCTGGATGTAGCTTATTGGTTCGTGAACAAATTTGTCACATACTGGTTATTACCAAAATGTAGCCATGTCTTAGTTTGTGGAGAAATTGGCAACAAACAAATCAAAGAGAACTGTCTGCTCTTCCTGGGCGCATTAACACATTTGGTCATGCAAAATCATGGATTTAGCATTAGCAAACGAAAACTTTCCAAATGAATCCTAAATAAACTTTAACATACCGGATATTTAAGTAATTATAAAATATGGTCGTGAGATTCTTGTATGAAACTTCTTGATTTAATGTTATATGCTAGACAGGTGATTGGACCTTTCAAAAAGAAACACAAAAGAGAAAAGTTTCGATTCAAATATGCTAAACTTAGACCGTGTCTTAAAAATCTTTTACATACAGAACTTAAAGAAGCAGAGACTCAAAATCCAATCGAGGAATACGAAATTTATGACCACCTGGCGAATAAATTAAATTCGATAGAATTGTTGCAAGCTGTTACAATGACTGGTATTTAACGACATGAATAATACACTCGCGTGTGTATGTGTATGTGTTTGTGTAATGATTTATATATTTGTCAATTTAGATAATATTATAACCTCACAACATCCGACATCCGATTTTAAATGCTGAATTATATGTTGTGGTTTAAAGTTCTATTTCCTATGTCGATGTTTTACAGTTTATATTTTAATTACACAGCTTTGGTTGAAATTTCAATATCATATTTCGAGAATCCCTCATTCACACGTATGTAACTGTTTTGATGAAAGTTCCATTTCATATGGCGAGTATTTAGATTTCAGATGCTGAATTTCACAGCAACGAGAAGCAGCCTCCTTTTTTAAAAATTATGAGGTCCGTTTACGAGAGCGACCTCTAGCGAAAAAATTCATAGTAATTCTCGACCTGTGAATGGTAACTCCTAAAGTGTAAATGTATGAAACGTAATGGTGCCTCGTAATTGAGTACGCGAATGATGGATTTTAATACTCGATATTATTTTGAATTGTTAAAGTGGACATTGTTTAATGCTACTTTTAACACCAAACACATAATTTCATCATATTAAAAAAATACACAATTCTGACAAGCAGAAAAAAATGTCCACAAACAGCTGTGTAATTCAACAGATACAATCAAAAGCATAAACATTCATAATAAAGCTTTGAGCACAATCAATGTGATTCCACATGTTTAATTGAATCTCTCGAAATATGGAATTACAATTTCAACAAACGCCATGTAATTCAGAAGATACAATCGAAATACTCCACAATGGACATCGAATTTTCAAACCAGTGCTTACGTAATTCAACAGATGAAATCTAAAGTAGTCAACATATGAAATGGAACTTTCAACATATTCTCTTTGAACCAAGACGCAAATTAGGAATTCTCGATATATGACATTGAAATTTCAACCACAGCCGTGAAATTCAAACGACACAGTATAAAACCTCGACATGGAAAATATAACTTTCAACCACTCAACATATACAATATAAACGCTCGACCTAGAAAATGGAACTTTAAGAACGAATTTTCGATACAACACGCGAAATTGGAATTCTTGACATACGACATCAAAATTTCAACGGCAACGTTCTGACTGGTCTCATACTTAAGTTTTATTGAAAGAGGTCAGATATGATTCATTTTATTGTGCCAAAATGAAATGCAAGAACAATACTACATTTTTCATCTGGTCAGCCTGGCTGTCTAAAAATTTGCATCAAATTTTCGTACTTATCTCTACAGTTAAGAGAAAAATTTAACATTTACCCCCCCCCCAAAAAAAAAATCGATACTAAATGAGAAAATAAAGGATGCTATTGTTGTTGATAAGTAAATTAATGCAACAGAATTTACATGTTCTCTTATTACGCTTTTATTTCAGGACATGTCATAAAAACTAACAGTCGCGACCGATCCATTATTGTTACACATAAAAAATCCCAAACACACACACACACACACACACACACACACACACGCACGCACACAGACACACACACGAACGAACGCACACACGCACACGCACGCACACACGTACTAACACACACACACACACACACACACACACACACACACACACACTCACTCACACACACTGTCTCAACAACTTGTATTAAATAACAATAGTGACCACGATTTACTAGTAACATCATACGAGTAACAATAAGCTCACAATAACAAACAAATTCAATAAATAGAATTAAGTGAAATGAGTGAAATTCCTGTTGTAATAACATGATAAAGAAATACAAATGTAAGTTGTATGAAGGTCAAATACCCGTATGTATCGTACCCTATACTACAATCTGTGAAGCTATGATTTTCTTATTTACAGACGTATACTTAATATTCTTATTTGCAAAATTCAAATCATATTTTCAATTATGATAGCCCTGAAATTTTACTTATATTTAAAGAATGATACTGTTTCATTTTGGTAGCTGATCTGCAAAATATGAACACAGTACATATTATAATTTCACACAAACTCGATGCCAGTCGAACGAAAACTTAATGACGTTCACAACACCCCAATTTATTACTTTTGGTTGCGCTACATCATATAACACTCCGCTAAAATAGTGTACATGTCAAACACGAATTTAAATTACAATAAATGATCACTACAGCTAAAATACTGTGATTCAAGATAAATATTGAATGTTAATTTTATTCCGCTTGTACATGCAAAATATGGATATGTTATCTTTGTGGATATGAAAAGTACATTATGGTATTGTAAGCAAAACTGATTATGCGTAAAAACTCATTACATTAAGTGTTCTTATAAGTGCTTCAATACGTATGCATTTACCGCATAGTGAAAACTGGATGTGCTCCAATGCACAAATAGACTCCAAAACCAAGATGGCGGACATCGTACAATACATGTATGACTTTACATATCGTTTTGTCAATCATAACATAATTTAAAAAACGTCGTACTGAACATGGTCTCAAAATACCTATGTGGACATGATTTTGTTAGAATAACTATTGTATGTGTAATTTACAGCATACAAACAATGCAAACGAACAATGTCAAAACTAATGCTTATCATGCTATACGTATATGCATGGGTACAGTGTTTAGTACAGATCAATAAATCACACCAAATCCCTCCCAAAAAGTACATAGTTCTTTATAGTGTTATGTATATCTATATGTGTTAACTCCTATATGATTTTATTTTATTTTTAAATTCCTGATCATGGCTGTATCTTTAGTTCGATTTTATCTACTTTACCTGGATCTGTTAAGAGCGAAAATTATATAGGATCTATAAACAGATGTTTAAGTATGTTTTGACAATTATTAATAATAATCTTAACAATAAGATTTAAGGTGTTTTGGGATTTATTTCATATTAATTGGTGAGATTTGACGTTTCTAGAAGAACTGAGTAACCTAGAATTGGTTAGGCTGGGTCACATAAATATGCAAATTCGAGGCAAAATGAGTAATTAGATCCGTCACGTGGGGTATATTGTGAAATCTAGTCGCAATATAAAGTGTGAATAAGGAAAGAACCGAGCAATCAGATCCATTCCAATTTTGGAGTCTCACTCATTTCTTGTGTTCCTGTTGTTTGTCTGTAGACGGTTTTCATCTTGTATTTAGATATTATTCAAGAGGAAAAACATATATCTGTCTGGACTGTTCTTTGGAAATAGTAATTGTGCATTAGACGGACTATAATATCATTTTGGAACTATTGTGAATTTTTTAAAAGGAGTTATGGACGACGCCATCTTGACAACGTAATGACCATCTTGACAACGTAATGACCATCTTGACAACGTAATGTCCATCTTGACAACGTAATGATCATCTTGACAACGTAATGATTCCTGGTGGACCAGTAGTTTTCAGGTTTTGAAATGTATACAGAACTTTTGATTCATTTAAGACTTTCATAGAACTTTAGCAGAATTATTCTGGATTCGCATTAATCTGGTTCCCTGCTTAGTATACTCCCTGCGTTGCTCTCCTCTATACCACAGAACGCCGACGCCATATTGCCACGTGATCAAAACAAATGGTCTCACATGGAAAAATCTAGTTAATCTAACCGTAGCACATTTATTCCTTTAATATTCTCATCATAATACTGTAACTTTCTCTCACTGTTTCATTGACGAAATTGATAATTAAACCCTTTGTTGAGTTTTACAAAACGTGTTGGTTTTGCTTCTTTCTGTTACTTAGTTTGCGACTATACAGTCCTAACATAAACTGGGCACTTGTCCTGGATACGAATATTATAAATGTTTAGGAGAAATTGAAATTGTTTTAAAATTATTTTGTTTTTCTTTTCAGACATTTTTATATCTCCGCCTTTTATTTTACATAGTGAAACCAACAAGCTTTCACAATGTCAACTAAGCTGGAGAACTTTGTTTAAAATCCTACTCAGGAACGGTTAGAGGCGTTGAGAAAATGACGAATGGCTCCAACTTGCCAGAATTATGATCTTTCGGAGGCAAAGCTATCTTTGTTAAAACAAGAAATACAAATATTTTGGTCAATATTTGGTAGAAAAAATGTCTTGGAAACGTGCTCTAGGATTGATTAGTAAGTCTTCATTGGACTATCTTGCATGTTACGGAATATGAATTAAAGTACAAGAAAGAAATGATGCTAAGAAAATTTGAGCTTGAAGAGAGAGAGAGAGAGAGAGAGAGAGAGAGAGAGAGAGAGAGAGAGAGAGAGAATTCAAGGAGAAAAATAAATGCAAGAAAATGAAAAAACAAATACAAGATACCCCCCCCCCCAAAAAAAAAAAAGAGAACGAGAAGAGGAAAAATGGAATTGCAAATACAAAAACAAGAACAAGAGATACATGCAAATGCATTGCAAGTAAAAAGAAAAAAGAAGAAAGAGAGAGAGGGAAATACATTTAAAATTAAAAGAATTAGAACTGGCGATCAGAAAGCACTCCACACATGAAAGTTCAGGTTTTGATGTTACACAAATACTAAATCAGTACGGATATTAAAGAATATAAAAAGTAGATCTGTATTTTTCAAATATGAAAATAGTGCCGAGAATTTAAAATTGCCAAAAGAGCACTGGACATTGTTATTACAAGTGTACATAATGGAGAAGCTTGTAAAATTTATAATTTACTGTTAGTAGAAGCTAGTGCTGGTTATTGTTTGGTCAAGGAATGTATCTTGAAGGATTAAGTTAGTATCTGGGCATATCGACATAGGTTAACACACACACACACACACACACACACACACGCACACGCACGCACGCACGCACACACACACAGAGTCTCCATCCTTGGCACATTATTGCACTGACAGTTCACTGTAACATTATTTTTGATGTATCAAATAAATGTCTATCGGAGTTTATTTCGTATAAGACAATTTAAATAGCAACACCAGATTTAAACAGTGTGTGTCTGTGATTTGGATTTGTAACCTAGCTTTTCACATTTATTTTCATATCGCTACGATGTCTGCACTGCGGCAGTTTATGGTGATGTCTAGCACTGCGGCATCCTGCAGCAGACATGTTTATCATATGATTATCACGACACTTTGAACAAACTGACGTGAAAGACAAAACAGAAACTGCACAAACAGCAACGTTAAATGTTATGATGTTATTTTTTTTCTGACTGAAGTAGCGCAAAATTCTTAACAGAGCCACGTGACACACAATGTACTTAATTTGACTAACAATGATCCATGTTTATCAAAGGCTGAATTGCACCCACAAATCATGCACGAATTCATTACCCTGCCAACTTGAAATCTTATCGCGTTACCCGAATCAAAAGGGAATGACAATTTAAAACAATCATTCAAATACAGACTGAATTTGTAATGATCTTCTTTTTTTCTTCCGATCAAAGTAGTGTCAGATTCCAAAGAGACCCACCTGGCAACCACGGTCTATTTATGTGAAGAGAATGTCAACCCTTTTACATATATAACACAAACAGATGATTTAAAATATCACAAAGTAGTAGATAATGCACAAAATATTCAAGGAGACGACTGTGGCTTCTTCCATTACACAACAAAGATAACATATACACAATGAAACACAAACTTCGATGAAATTTACAAGCACCTTGATACGCTCTTGTGGATAGCTAAACAAGCTTGAAGTATGATCAAAGCTAAACAAGCTTGAAGAATGATCAAAGCACTTGGAGTACTGACATCAGGAATCAAATGAAAGTACAAAAAAAAACAAAAAACAAATATGCAAATATACAAATATACAAAACCAAATCTACTATATTAATTAATTTTCAGGGTTGGGGAGGTGAGGTGCGCGGGATGCCTAGTAATTTTTAAATCACGACATATTTCTTTACCTATGAAATGAATATAATTCGTGCTTTTCATATATAAATAATATCAAATAATATCAATAATATTGTCGAGGTAGTTTATGGATGAATTTAGGTTTCTAAAACAAAAAAATTGTCAGTCGAAGCTTTGCCTAATCGGCTCAGCGTGTACATTGTGCGAATGTATGATCGGTTGTCACATGTGTTGTCTTTGGTCGAACACGGTTCGGGACTTTTGTGAAAATTGACGCACTTGTAGTGAAATGGAGGCTTTTCTTACTCCACTTCTTCGTTACATACCCCCCTTCATTCCCATGAGGGATCTTAATTTTGTCCTTTCATGGAAAAGAAGGATGCTCTTTTATGACAGGAACGTTCGGCAACTTCTATGGCTCGGACTTCTATGGCTCGGAGATTATCGAAAGCCAATGGATTCCAGACGCTCAATACGAGATCGTCAGGTCCGATGCGGATCGGTTTTTGGCCCTTCGAACGGAAGGCACCCGTATGAGAGTGAGGCACAAATCGTACATAACGGGGTTTACTAACACGCACCGTACTATAATAAATGGTTCATGTTATAGACAGACGTCTAAACGATAAATTGGAGCAATTGGTGCAATCCCGGCTAGACATCGAAACTACCAGGGGAGGGTATAATTTGTCAATTAACATAATATTTTAATTAAATTGTTTATATTTATATCGCTATAAACACAATTTCAAGAGGTATCAACATACCAATTCGTGTACCAACAAAATAATGTGTACTACGTCACTGTTTTTTTTTGCACAAAACACGTTTCATTTTTTCCACAACTAATAATATTATTTCGTAAAACAACTGTCAACAATGAAACTCGATTTTTGAAATTTTGAAGAAAAATTTGTTAGTAAATATTATTTCATTATTACATTGCAAGAAATAGTCACATTTCTTCTCATCCTTGAGCAAATATCTGAGTGATTTGTTAGTTCATTAAGTACATTACAAATTGGTTTCTTCATAATGAGCCATACCTATCAAACGTGCTTTGCATTCATGAGTACTCCTTTAACTTGGTTGCTTAGCTACTAGTGAAAAACCAGAGTAATTTAAGTTGGTTTAATTATGTTATTCATACAGTACTATTTATGACAATGCTCGCGTGGTCAGTTAAAATGACCTTTTCAAATTTTCGTTTGAAGTTCATACACAAGACATAATTTAACGTGATAATACAAAATTGCTTTTGATAGAGTGTAACAATGCTACAAGTACTTCAGACAATTGGAGAACAAAACACAGTTGGGAGTTAATTATGTTTTCACAGCTTAAAACGCTCGCGGACACAGCTTTGGCGGTAGACTGACATTTTGCAAGTTTGAATACAAAGGAAATATCGCATTAATGATGATTACACTGAAACCAAATTAAAACAACTAAAACACAAATTTAATTTTACAAAACTAATTTAAATGGTATTAATTTCTTAAAATCCCCCCCCCCCCCGTAGGCATTAGCGAAACTTTCAATGATCTAAATGTCATCACACAAACTAGAGCAAAATAAAAGACTTCTGATTTAAAGCTGAGATATGTGTATCGATTCAAATTTACGGACACTAACCGCCGTTTTCGACGATAAAACAAGAAATATATCAGGGTTTTGTTATCAATTTTAATCGCGATTTTCTTCACGTTCAAGAAACAAGTATAAATTGTTTTGACACTTTTTAAAGACTCCACCAGCCCCTCTCCCTTTCCCGGCTTATACGAGATTTCGCGAGTTATCCGGAAGCAAGTTATGGAGGTAGCAGCGTAATTTAATTACATCCCGAGGCCCGAGATATATATTACCCAAATATATTGAATTGCACATGCCATGATGTGGTAATGCTTGCCACACATGAATCAGAGATCCGAATCTCTTTGGTTTGGTAGGTTTAACGCCATATTTCGAAACATCATAGGCTGTACATGGTGTGGTGGTTTTCAGTAAAACGGGCGGAGGAAGTTGGATTGTTCTAAGGGAAGCTAGTGCCTAGCTTTCTCAGTTAACTACTCTGACTGAGCGCACAATTCGAACAGAGGTGAGACGGTAAAGATGAACGCCTTAGACCATTCGACATCCGAAGCTCGATCGAAAACGAAATATATAATGCATGGACTGACAGATCTTAGGTTCTGAGAGGATTTGCAATATATATTGCATTTAAAATGTTGGTATTAAATATTTTCATATAACAAAACTCTTGGTATATCAAATTGTGATCCGGCCATGGTGCAATAAGACGCATATATTAACATTCTCACGACCATCTGCATTTGACGCTAGGCGAATGATGATTTTCCACTCTTTAATCATTAGTGACGTATGAAAATAAATGTTGAAAATGTATTAATAAACCCCGTTTTCTAAATAAATTCAATATGGTGCACATTGTCATCACAATCCTTTCTGCTTTCTCCCCCCCCCCCCTTTCACTCTCATGCATAACGGACAACTTATGCAGAATCGTGGAGTGAGAGAGAAAAGTAATTTGGGCTGGATTAAAACCTTGAAATAGAAATATACCAAGTAACCCACAAGAATATTTGTTCGTTGTAGACTCGTAACGATATGTGTGCATTTCCTTGGGATTTATCTATAGTGTTTATCGATGATACAAACCATGTCGACATTATACGGTATTTTTATCGGTTATGTGGTGCACATAATGTGATGCATTCATTGTTTTGTTCTTGCTGTTATTTCTTAAACATACTATAATGTTCTAAAGATCGATTAATATTGATTAAATATGAAAATGTCCAAATGTCCCCCCCCCCATTCCCTATCATCGTAGATACGGCCTAAACTTAATGATACAGGATTTTCGTTTGTGTTCTCACAATGTCGCTGAACTTATCAATGATGTTAAAAGTTGTCAAACTGACCAAAGGATGAGAGAGAGAGAGAGAGAGAGAGAGAGAGAGAGAGAGAGAGAGAGGGGGGGGGGGGGAAAGACATTTTATTGAAAATATATTTTTATTTAATTACCTCTTCTTGGTTAGTCATGCGCCGGTACGTGACTGGCTAAACATTCGTGTGAATGGTATAGCTAACCAAGGGACTGTAGTCCTAATGTTTAATCATTAAAACCGTCTTTCACGTTTAAATCATAAGTGTGTTTTATGATGATTTAATCAATGTGAAGAAACATATAAAATAGAAAAGAAAACAACCAACTTATCAAAATGCAAAGATGATTGCGAATAGCTACAAAAAGCATTGAACAACATTTAGTACCAGGCACACTCGGGGATGTGAGAGGTTCATTCACTCGGTCAATACACAGCTGACTTGAGTAAATCTTAACTGCGTTCAAAGGGCAAATATATGTATTTATCTGTGATATACAAAATATATACATTGTGTATGCTGTCTCAGTCATATAGCACTCGCATACATTTTTCATTAAAAGGAACGAATCATACTGAATAATGACTGGACACCAAATAAGTGAAATAATATACACTGAAATAAGAATAATGTTGTTCTTTGTGCAAGAATATGTTGCGCAACACTTGCATCCGAGTCAAATGTTCATTGTTTTGTCAGCTCCTTTTTCCAGCAGTTTCCACTGAAAATCCTTTGAAGCATAAATAGGGGTACAAAAGACATTTTTTAAAATATATAAATATTTGTTGTGCCCTGTTAGAAAACCATCTACAATTTAAAAACTGTACCAGAGTGAGGGAGAAAAAAAATGAAGAAAAAATATTTAGTTCGAGAAAAGCCAATAATTTATTACTGCGGCATATAAGATTAATTTCCCTAAAATAAGGGTGGGGTGGGGTGGTAAGCCATATATACGACAATATAAACAGCCAGCTTTACTTATATATTAATAGTTCATGTGGGAACTACAAAAAAATGATTCTCATACTTTCAAATATCTTCTTGATTCATTTGTGCACGCATCGATTCAAATTTCCATTTACTTTGCGTCAATTGATACAGAGCAGAATTTATTAAAGAAGGAACCAGAAATTGCATGCATGAAAGGATTGAGGGATTAAAGGATTATCAACAGTAGGGATATGGCATTACCTAAGGAGATACCAATCATTCTGATTGGTCAGTATGAAAATAGAGTATAATTAACTCTTTCGGGAAGATCTCCAAAATCAATCAGGTATAAGTAAAGTGAACTCATTGAAGTTATTAAGCCACTGTTGATTAATGAATTGGAAGGAAATAGAAAACTTCTTAAGGTATGGGAAGGCAAGCATATGTATTGTACTGCATGCCAATGAAAATAAGTCAGCTAACTATGAAAGAACATTCTGGTGTACATTGGTAATGACACTATGCATTGAATTCTATTTGTGCAAGGAACTGTCAGTTAAAGAATGGATGCAAGAACTGTAACATTTCAGAGATAGGCATGCGCCGATTTGGAATAATTAAATCAGAATTAAGCGTTAAGATTTTTACGTAATAAAGGCCCGTGATTTCAAAAGTCAGTTTGAGAGTATATCAATGAAGCCTTTTTATGTACGATGGGACCTGGTTGACTGAGTGGTCTAAGTAACTCGTGTTTACCGATCCTTGCTATCTCAAATAGTCCGTGTGGGTTAGAGACTTCGCCTCAGCCAATGTGAATAATAAAGACTGTCAATGGCTTACGGTTGGTCGTTACCTATTCTCGGGATTTTCCCGGGTTCCTTTTCTACCAGTTATACAGGCTGCCTTTCATGAAGTGCTGAATCATTGCGTTAAAGCAACAACAAACTTTATGAATGACTTTCAGCAACATCAATTACCGTCTTCCACGCGCAGGGACTACTTTTCAGGGGAAGGAATCCTTGTTGTCTTCTGCTGTGCATGACGGAGTTGTTTGTTCAAGCAAAAACAAAAACAGATCTATAAGAAAAAGAACTTACAAAGCAACTTAAAGTTTCTTCATCTTTGATAACACACCAACCGAAAACATTCTGAGTGAGACAGACACGCACATGAAGTTGAACTATTTGGTTGAGTTGATAAATGATAGCGTATTGTATAACCCAAGACAGTAAAGACCATTAATGATGATTGCTTAAACAAACTTTCTGAATTCTTGCTGTTTGGGCTCTAACACAGCATCAACTTTATTAAACACTGTAGGGTTTAAAAATATGATACACTTTGGGGTACGGAGGAGGGGGTGAAGAACACATAAACAACAAAAATGTGATGATACCTCTCTAAAGCTAGACTGTTACCTAAATTTAGAATATTTCGAGTTTAATGACAGAGGACGAAGTCAATGACATCGCAAAAAGTAAAAAAAAACCCACAAAGAATGAGTAACCAAGAATGTACACTAACCCCACATTTACTGTATTTAGAAATGTAAGAACAAGCATCCCAGTGATTTTTGTGACCTGACCATAGAATCTACCTTGTCATATAACCCACGTGGATGCACATGAGCCAAATAAACAAAGAAATTGTATTAGCACCATTTGGGACGAGAAAGATGAGTACCTTAATGAAAATATAAGACTGAAGACAAGCTTGCTGAAACTTTGCTACTACATATATCGGGATAGACTACATCTGATTTTTGGCAAACCAACCAATAATCTGGCAGCATAAGGTATGGGAAGGCAATCATATGTATTGTACTGCATGCCAATGAAACTAAGTCAGCTGACTATGAAAGAACATTCTGGTGTACATTGGTAAAGTGTTATTTGGACTAGTTCAAACAATGTGTGGCAGAAATTGAAGGTTGTGCTGTGTTTAAGATATTTTATAATTGAAATATTTGCGATGGCAGCAATTCAACCTCCGCGAGAGTGGCGTGGGAACGATTTGATGGAGTAACCGGTGACTGTTATATCCTCGCACGTGGGCTCATCACCTGATGCTTTAAGTCATATTTATGTCCGGAAGAAGACTTTGATATTCTGAGACTTTGCTATTCTGAGACTTTGATATTCTGAGACTATCGTTGATAAAATTAACTATTTCTGTGCGCTTTTCCGGTGGTCCTATTGATTCGGCGTTGAATAATGCAATAGGCAGCGGTATATCTGGGATAGTTGACACAATGGTTGGCAATTTAATAGGGATTTGCACCAAGTTATTTAAATTAACGGTCAAATGTTTAAATTGTTTATCCGGAAAGGGCGAAAGGGAGATAACTGGAATTGTTCTTCCAGTTTTACACCGGCAAGCGTTGAAACAACGTTTATTTTTTTCGCTTCCATTGACATTTAAGTAAAGATGAAAGTATTCCGAGCTCGTTTAGTCTTGAGCACAATGTAGTATGGAATGCCAAGGAGTGGTCTTTTAAAGCAACTAATGAGGGTCCATCAAAGTATGAATGGGTTGACTGGCGATCACGCGATGGCTGTTTATTGAAGAATAAAGGACGTTGTAGCAGTGGAGCAAGAAAGCTGAGAATAATTCTAATTATTCCCGTTTAGAAAGCAAAGAGATGAAGAAACACATACCAAAGGAACAGCGAATGCATGATGAAGCACAATAATGTGGACAAAGATAGACAGCAACCACATATATAATGAAAACAGCACAAAAATGGAAAAGCTACTTCAAGCCGGTTAAGCGATAGCAGCCATCTTTCCAGACGTCCCATAAGAGACGCATAATTGTAAATACCAATCCAATAATTTAAATGGTTATGTAGGAAAAATGATCGTAACTTTCATTTATGATGTGGTTCAGACAATGCCCAGTGCTCTTTGTGGTATATACAAATAACATAGAAAGTCATATGGAGGCCAAGGGCTATCGCATATCTGAGATGTACCATGTCGCTTGTCAATCAATTGAGGCAACTTAATGTTTTGGTTTGATACTAAGAGCAACTGAACTAACTAGCAAAGACGATTAAATATATTATTTCTGCTGGTTAAATGATATAAAACACATCACCTATTTTGCAATGTTCCCCGTTTAACAATGTTGATAAAATGTTAGGCTAGCGAGAGAAGACATAACCTTATGACACCGATTACAGCGAGCATGCGAGTGACAAGGCATAAGCATATGTCTGTTGTAGCTGGTAATAAGAATGGTAATACAAATGCCTACAATCTTGAACTTCCTCAAAATGGACTTTCTAAGCTCTGCTAATCCTAATGACATGACAAATGGCATGTAAAACGTGAAAATAAAAAATAAAATAAAAATTAAAATATTACTGTACGTTTGAACTGAACTGATCCAATAAAACCAGCGCCTCATCAGCAGAAAAGCAGAACTGAGTTGAATCAATAGAAAATTAATATCCATCAATTTCAGAACAACTACGATAGTTTTTGCAATGCGCATTAATTCTAAATATAGCTATAAAGTTCAAGTTTAAGTTGACCAAAACGAAAACTTATTTTAAACTTATGTTGAGCGCGTTATAAAGTTCAAAGGTCGCTTGGCGGTTCAAAATGCTGTATATTGAGGAATCTACGGCTTTGTTTGTATTTTAAAATACATCAATACTTTGATTCTTCAGTGTATTCGTTTAATATTAGTATTCAGGTAGGACAATGAAATGAGTATATACTAAAAGGTTATTGCATCTCGATGAACAAATACGAACTCGTTTTTTATGTGACTGATATTGCCCTCCGAAAGGTCGTTCTAGACATATCATCTGGCGAAAGTCATTGAAATGGCAATACAACAAATTAATCTATGCTGTGAAAATTATCCTTCATGTTGAGGCTGCAAGTCCACAATAATGTGCGAGATTATCACGGTTGTATCATCATCTATGAGTACCAGTGTAAGAAAAGCTTCAAGTTTCCTTATTCCATTTTTAGTATTTTCTTTGGTATTTCCACCATGCCACTAGGTAAGGTTGTATAAATCCGGACGTATAAGTTCAAACAGAGATAGAAACTGATCATGAACTAATCCTATACAAATTTCACTTTTGTATCATCGCTTTTTAAGCTACTTAAGGATATAAATATACTTTCGGATGAGACAATCTGACTCTCTATATCTCATTCTTCGGCTTTTATTTTATATCTCATAATCACGTTTCCTATTTTTGCATTCAGAAATACCTTCTCATTCCCTGTATAATCCGCATTACGTATCATGCAAACACTTTCTGTTTGTAACGCGTTTTTTGTTGATTATTGTAGAGGTCACTGGAATGATAAATAAAATGGAAAATATACGATAAGTTTAACTATACTGTTGAATAAAATTTAGTTTAAAGCCATTATGAGTATTCTGTATTAAAATCTTAATTAGTTTTGTGCAATTTAACTGTACTTATACATCGACGGAGCTCTTAAAAGATGTGCGAGATCGTATTTAGTAATCAGTTACTGAGTTTCTCGTTTATAGTTATTGTTGCCAAATGACAAATTTTCCTAAAAATGAGGTAAACACAAGTTGTCTCAAATTTGTATATTTTGTTAGTAAAAGGTACAAATCAAAATAAAACACTGACATCTCAAGTCTATATTCTGCACAAATATGTGTATACATGTATATGTTGCTTAACTCATTCTTATCGAGGTTAAGTAAAATTACATAGGCACCCTGTAAGTACGTGCTACCTAAAGAAATGTAGAACATTTACGTTTTAATTACAGGGAAAACATTAAATATCATCCTCACATTCAATAGTAGAATTAATTACAGTTGGTGGAATTGTTACTTTGGATAATTCATTTAGACCTTTAGAAGCTGATGTAAGATCCTTTTCTTTAATTTCAATAGGTTGCTTCTTTGAATTAGTACCTTTATTTTCATTTGAAAATACTTTGTCTGAAATGTTTAAAACAAATGTAAATTAAACAGTGTGTGTGTGTGTGTGTGTGTGTGTGTGTGTGTGTGTGTGTGTTGATGCATATATCTCACCTATATACTGCCTTAAATGTTACTGGAATTTGCAAGAACAAATTTGTAATTCACTGGAGTACAAATCCCACAATATGCAATTGCTTTGTTTCTGCAGCTTTTGTGTCCAGATCTTCCGTAATAGTATCATGTTTAAACTAATATATTTACTTGAATTTCAGTTAAAGACTTGGCCCTGTTTACAAAATTAAAATGTTGTAGAAGTTACCTTGTTTATGAATTTTCTAAAAAAAATGATATCGCGTCCTAAGCCAGGTGACAGTCTGTATTTAAAGGATGTGGTACACAATTCACAATTCCTGTTTAATATCAGTCTTTGGAAATCTATGATAGGAGTTTGCAGTTGTGTTCAGATATAGTTTGAGAGGTGTTACGTATTTAAATATTCATTGGAATTATTAATTACTAATTAATTAATTATTAATTACTCATTATTAATTACTCATTATTAATTACTCATTGACATTTTGGACTAAAACACTGCTTTGAGATTGTGGAGAACGCGTTCAAAGATATATTGGATTATGTCATTGAGATACAGAAAGAATATTGGTAAATCAGCACAGTTAGAACTACTGGTGTTCATTCAGAACATTCCTTATGTTTGCGCTTCTGATGAGACAATTAGAATTCTTTGGGATTTAATTCATAATAAAAGTGTCATTGTATTTTCAATTCGTATTCTATGGGAATATTATTTGATGGTTTTGGTTAACTTCTTTGTTCCACTTTTGTTAATATTGAATTGTTTAAGACCATGTAGTAGTAACACGTGACATTGCCCAACTATTAATTTGAATTTCACTGGGAAGCTACATGTTGGGATTATCTTCCAAAGTCCTCCATGGATGAATGTGTCAAAGGCTTCTATATGTTATATGATACAGGTTGAAGTTATATTCTTGGCATGTTTTATGTGGTCTCTGTTAGACTAAATCTGGATATTGAACTTGTGGACTATTAGTATATCATCAGGTTAGCATCTTGTACTTCTTGTGACCTTCATCATTCGAACATTATTTCTGCTTCTAATAACCCTGATGTAGTCAGTAAGATGCCATTGATTGGAGCAAGGGTGTATTCAAGACGTCTTGTTGCTGGTTGGCAGGCATAAGACTGTCATGGTGCTAATGAGGTCGTGTCCAGTATATTTCCTCAGTTGGATGAGTCCGTTTTTGTATTTTCCAAATGTTTGTTGCCAATGACATCTGCTCTTATCTGGTGATCTGTGCCAAAGCTATGTCTCAGCACGTCTGCAAGAAAAGCATCAAGGTCTTTACGAAATTTGTCATTGACGTTATCTGGGTTAGTCGGTGCTTCGGTGTTGATGATAGTTTCGTGTCTTTTCTCAGACAATGGGATTCTCTTTTGCACTATTCTGTCCGTCACGCGAGGTTTGTGTACCTGCTAACTAGCTGTCATTTAATGGCAGACACAACACAAGATTCACGTAGCTCTTCTTTACTTCTTCCTGTCCAGTAGAAGTCAGGACCGACTACAACTTTGATGAATTGTCAGCTGAGCGAGTTTCAGTTTGATCGCGCGCTCATTAGTTTCAAAAATAATTCTCGTTTTGGTCTACTTAAATTGAACATTAATCACGCTATCATCTATACTTTCAGAAAGTCATATTGCAATTAAATGCGCATGGAAGTAACATTTCTAAACTTGTCTGAAATAGACTAAGTTTGTATATATATCGATTCTACTCAGTTCTGATTTCTTCCTGTGATGGACTGGATTTATTAGCTGTATCATTTCCGTATAATGTACTTGTGACATGAAAACTTTAGCTTCCACAAATGCATGCACGTTTCGGTTCTCTCCATGGTGGTGTAGAATAATAATGTGGTTTAAATAAGAATTGTTTCGATATCATCAGACCGAAGCTATGGAATAACGTTAATTCAAATATGAATGCAGAAGGGGAATGTTACTGTAGGTGGAACGTTCTTATGTCTTTTGAATCAGCCAATGGAAATGCATGTTTCAAAAATCTCAAAGTGAATAAATTCATTCGGAATGACATTGGAGATCTGATTGATTTAGATTGGAATTGCGTCTATAGTGACGTTGAACCTCACTCGATGAGCAAGAGGTAAACACTTTAGGATATGCTGCTCGTACATCGAACGTGGTTTTACCTTAACTCACAATGTTTCGTTCATCAGTAAGCCTTCCACTCAGCAGTTGTTTTGGTAGAATAAAACATTTCAATCTAATACGAGTACTTCTAACTCTGAATATGTCGAAACGTTAAGAGATCAATTTTCAGTTAGAATGATCCGAAATCCTTGTCATTTACTATGTGCACCTTTCTCAAGAGGAAGAAGTATGTTATTTCTCATTGAAACATAAGCAACAAAATTAAGCCATAGCTATTCCAAATCATTTTAAAGCATATATATTAGGTCACACGAACCCAAATATGATTTTATTATAGCGAATCATGAATCATTCAGCTCGAAGGGTCCTGTATCACTTTCTTACCATTGTAAGGGACAAAGAGCTTCTCAGAGTCATTTATTATTAATTACTTTGGATTGTTATGAGAAATCTTCATCTAATGATAGTGTTCTTACTGAAGTGGTAGAGTGAGGCCTTGTTAATATTTGTCTCAGTTGTGTACATTTGTCATCAACCTCATAATCCCCGACAGTGGGATTAGTGTTGTCTTTACCCATCGATAGTATTCGTTAATTTATAAGGTTGCGGTTAACCACTTTTAACTGACAGTCTTTAATTGGATCAGAATGTGTGAAAAAACATCCCTTTTTATACCCATCTTGTGCAGATGTTAGGGCTATGGCAAAGAAGCCTCCTGAGAACGATGTTAATCCAGAAAGTATTCCTTTAGCTGACACATGTATAGGTCAGGCTTTTTCTGAGGTCAAGTTTGTTCTTGGGGTTAATTAGTTAACAGGTATTGCTCAGTATTCATTTTTACTACTCATTCTCTTCTAAGAAGGGTGATTCACGACAGTCACTTGTCTTCAAACAGGAACATGATCCTGAGATATTATGATTTGTTTAGAGTGCTATTAATAACATTGAAGACACACAAGTTCCAGTTTGTTACTTTTTTATGAAATGAGGGTTCTTATACGAAAATTGAGACCACACGAAGGTGCCCGCTGGTGAGATGCTTATTGAGCTATTACGTTGATTCTCCGAGATAGTATCAACAGGAAATTCAAATCAAGTTCATGAAAACCCCGTTGGCCTGTCATTTAAGAGCCATTACGACTGATCACAGAATCTAGAGAAATTCGTTTTGACCAAAACATAAAAGTACTGTTTCTAAATACCGTGTATCGTGTCACACTTTTCAAGTGGCAGGTAAGCTCAATCAGAAGATACCTACGGCTCATCTGCAATATATTCCTGCATCTGCCGAACCATTTAGCAAACTAATTTTAGGCTGTATCCTTCCCTTTACATAAGGCAAAGTAAATGTATCCGATACTCGTTGACCATAATATGTACGTCCAAAAGATTAACAGAGGCTATTTCTTTTTGGGAAATATTTAAACAAACAATATAGTAAAGTTGTTGTTACTTTGGTACACATTCCCAAATCTGCCCAGTCTGATCAATGGTCCGATTTTATATCTGTAAGTTTAAAGCAAGTTATGTATGCATTAGGCATCCAACAGTTTAAATCTAACATAACCAGCCAGTTGAGTAATGTCATGATCAACATGATTCTCAAGAGCTCCAGGACCATGAAAAGCAGGGCCTAAATCAGAGATTTGATTTACAATTAGATCAACTTTTTTAACAAGGCCTGTCAGTTAGAAGTTTATTAAACAAGACTTTATCTCCAAATCTGGTGATGGGTATCAACACATTAGTCAAATGGAAAAGTAGAGAACCAGTCTAGTAATACATGTAGTCCAATGGAAATGTAGCGAACCAGTCTAGAAATACATGTAGTCAAATGAAAAAGTAGCGAACCAGTCTAGAAATAGGTGCACATAAAAACGAAAATATACATGTCTGGAGGTCAATAATGAGTTAATAAATGATAAAGAAAATTCTAGGAAAAATACATGTTTATAATCTATCATATCTATGACTAAGGAATATACACTATTATATTGGTGGAATTTTAGGGTTTTTGAGACGGCCTTCGGAAGACTGCATAGTGATAGCAGATCTTGATTAAAATGTTAAATGTACTACGTTTCCAAACCTTATGCAGTTTCTTGTGGAGCAAAAATCATAGCACAGCGCTTATTTCTCGATCGGTTCCTTAAAAAAAAAACACGAAGAAACATTTCATCGCAAGTTTCCAAAACACTCAGGGACACTTTTTCATAACACAATTAAGCATTTTATTTTCCGAATCATTGAGGCAAAATCATTCAGTGATACAATTTGTAAATATGGTTAGTATAATTGTCTCTGCTTATTACTGGACTGTCAAAGTGTGAAAATATACCGAATTCATAAGAAACGTTTCTAATACAAACGTAATCATAACGTTGGGAAGAATGCATACGTTTACTTGCACATGTTGTTCAGCGCTCAAACTGGTTTTGAACTTGTGTGCTATCTGTATAACGATCAATTAATTAATTAATATTAATGAAGTTCACAGGAAATTAGCATATTGAAAATTGATCTATTACATTAGCCATGTATTATGTTGAGAAACAATATATGCGCGCGATCCATGTATGCGAAAAGCACTTTCGCAAGATGACGTGTCTAGGCTGGTATTTAACAAATTTAGTCACGAGGCCACTCGTGAGTATATATAACTGTTTATGTCCTTTACACCTTCAATTTATTAGGTGCTAGTTCTAATTTATAAGTAGAGCTTTTAAGTGCCAACATTGTACTGTATGGTAAACTAAACCATCAATGTGTAAACATGTAAATGTACGTAAGTATTGCCTTAATAAAGCAATCAGCAACGATAACCAAATAAATAACAATTATTGGAAGCGATGAGAAGCTTTCTGATAGAAACAATTTGATTCTTTAATTTACATTAGAGTGTATTCAAGGATTAGTATCCACATCCTTTACTGTTTTGAAAAATGATTATTTGCTTTTCTAATTCATTGATTTTGTTCCTTTTGTACCTATTCAATTTGCATGCAGAATTTCGAGTTTAAATGTTTGCAAAATTGGTTTAATCTGCTTCAATGTTTCATTCAATTTTTCGTCTCTTATGTCCTTAACATAAATCAAAAAAATGTCGAATGTTTAAACGTTAACCTTTCGAACACAGTCTCGAAAGTTTTCTTCTAAGAACTTACCATCAATGCATTGCTGCTACTCACAACTTACCTTTTCAGTTGGATGCAATTGATCTTTTATCAAGCCTGTTTCGTTTACCTGCGTAGAAAATGTGCTCATGCAATGTTGACACAAACTAATTCTTACCTTTCTAAATCGTTTCAAAAATAAACAAAACCAATAAGCAAAGAAACAAGCACATGGAAGGAAATGCATTGTCAGACCGCCTTAAGGAGTCCGTCAACGGATTTTCTGTTGGGGTTTACTCCCTTTGCCTTTCACATGAGTGTGTGTAACCACAAGGCAGCATATGTTTGGAATCGGAGTTTTCCTTTTCCTAGATAAGCTAACAACCAAGGTTTACGAGCCCCATCTACCCAAAGCAACTGGTTTTAAGGCACCAGTGGCCCGACTTCACCCCTTCTTATGAAAGTGGATAACGTGGTCAGCCGGTCTAAGCCACTCGCGATGGCCAGGAGCTGGATTTTAGTTGACAGAGGCAATCAGAGACGCAAGTCTATGGAGAATTTGTGGAGGAGTGGGGCGCATGTCTTCCACTCCCACCCCGGCAATGTCAACCTTAGACCAGAAATGCAAAGCTATACAGTCAGTGTATCTAGGGTCAAAAAGGTCACTAGAATCTGTCTGGACGTTTATTATTACATCAGAAGAGAACTTTAAGCGCCACGTATGATCGGACAGGTCATAAAATATATTTAAAATATACATCAGTAAAGACATAGCAAGCCGAAATTGTATTGACATTAGTAACAAAATGTAAGAAATATTTAAATATCCGTGTATGTTGTTAAATCATGCTAGTAATCCAATATTAATTGTTTCTAACATTATTTAGAATGGCACATAAAAAAACGAATAGTTTCTTCACATTATTCTTGATTTGTAATTCACATAAATTCGAATATTTAAAAGTGAACAGCATCTTCAATGTTTTTGTTCAGGAACTTACCAATGCTAGTACACAGAATTTACAGTATAATTTTACAGCAATTGTTCTATAATCTAAAATGTTTTGTTGACTTGCGTAGAAAATATGTACATACAACGTTGAACGAATTTAATCACTTCCTTTCTACATTGTTTAAAAACGAAACTAAACAGGTAAGCAAGAAAATAAAACCATTAGAGGAAATATAAAGTTATACAGTCAGTATACATAGGTATAATAGGTATACATAGGTATAATAGGTATACATAGGTATAATAGGTATACATAGGTATAATAGGTATACATAGGTCAAAACGAATACTGGAATCTATGTCTGGAGTATTTATGTTATTTCCCCATGACGAAACGTACGCTACACACGATTGGTTATATCCTAAAACAGAATAAAAATGAATATGTACGAAAATGGGAAACAGGAATAGTATTGATATTAAGCACAAAAGGAAAATAATATTTACATAGTCTAGTATATTGTCAATAACATTAGTAACGATACAAGAAATTGTCTAAGTTGTTTTAGAATCGCACATAATTAAACACATTTTATCACATGAGTCTTGATTCGTTATCTAACTGTTGAGTTACTGATGCATTTCGGATACGTTGGGCTGTGTTATTTTACATACAATCCTACCTAAGGAACATAATGAAAGTAAACAATTAATTTGAGAAGTACAGCGAAGAATATATCAGGTTGTTCTATGTAGCTGGCATGCATCTCCGTCATGGTTTTAAAGTTATAGTAATAAACTGGTAGCAAACAAGAAATCAATTAATTGTTCATTGAAATTTAACTTTTCGTATGGATTTATTTCCAAAACCCAAAGTATAACTATGTAGTGTTTGCCCTTTTCTTGGCTACCATAACAAAGGCGTTCTTGAAATCTGAGTTATCGTTTCCATGTTTGGGCGAGGAGCAAGTTTCATTGAAATCCTTTAGGCTGAGGATTTCAAAACCTTCTTTCTGCCATATGTCTTGAAGTTCATCTTTTTTGATGGGTAGGTTTTTAAACCTATACTTGCCAACTGTATAGAATGTATCCTCCAATACCCCAACTAAAACAAGATGGCCGCCAGGTTTTAAGAGATTGCGCATGTTTCCGACAGATTTTGTATAATCATCAAGGGTGAGGCAAGCTATTTCTAAGCACAATGATGACGTAATGGCATCGAAGACAATGCCATCTACAGGAGTGGAAACGACAGGATTGTCCTTTGTAACATCACACTTAACAATGTATTTGATCTTCTTTCGCAGTTCGTCTTGCCGCATTTCCACTGAGCTGCTGAAAGATGTAAAAAAAATGAATTAATTATGGATAAACAAAATAATTAATTATGGATAAACATAAATACCATCATCATCACGGAGAATCGGTGTAGCAAGATATAATAGTCCTACTTACTTACGATCTAAGGGGCCCCGAGACACCGAGTGGTCTAACGCGCTCTCCGTTACGGAACAATGCCATCTCACCTTTATCTGCGTGGGTTCGAGTCTCCGATTCGGCCAATGTGGGTATGTGAGAAAGCTTGCTAGTAGCTTCTCGTGGGTCGGTGGTTCTTTCCTTGGTTTTCCCGGGTTCTTCCTCCACCATTAATACTGGTCTATCAGTATTATCCGCCTATCATTTGCTGAAAAATGGCGTTAAACCCAACAACTTACGATCGACGCGTTTTTGTGGAACATTTGAGTTTTGCAATTAGGGATATTTTACACAAGGGGATAGATAGATGCACTGAATGATCATCTTGTGAAATCGAATTGAATCGCAACATTATGACGATGATTTCTCGAAAATATGATATTGTAGCAAATAAGAAAAGATTTGTATTATGATTGAACTGATATTTAAATTGTTTGAAAATTTGTATATTTAAAAATGTTTGACCGGTGGCTCATTTGCAGACGCTGGAAAAAAGCTTTATCTGGACAAGCAATGGAGTACTTTGTAGATTGAATAGGCACTAGTAGAAATTCACTGACAATGTATGCAGTGCATTGGATATTCATATTGCTCCAATTCTCAGAGGATTGGGGATTAATACAATGTAATACGTTTAAGAAAAAAAAAGCGTTTGTTGGTTTTGAGCAAATGTTTTAGGTATTAAACATCAACACTGAATCACATTGTAGATGGTGTAGATGTCTTAGGATACTTTTGAGGATTCTTAAATATTGAAGAAGCTTAAATACAATTTCAAGAGTTGGAATTTTTAGGACACTTTGTATATATATATATATATATATATATATATATATATATATATATATATATATATATATATATATATATATATATATATATATATATATATATATATATATATATATATATATATATATATATATATATATATATATATATATATATATATATATAATGTGTGTGTGTGTGTGTGTGTGTGTGTGTGAAAGGGCCAATAGGTTAATATGCAGTACAGGTTCTTCTTTTGCTTTATTTTTCAAGGAAAAGACATACCGATCGTTGAAAAATTAATGTGGGTTAGGACCGGTTGAAAGAGGTTCGTTTAAGTATTAGCTTATCCTAGCTGTATAAAATATCAACTATTTGTTTCGAATTCAATATTCAAAGTTATGAAGTTAATACGATGCTGTTAATGTTGGTTTAGAAGGGTATATATTTCTCGTTTATTGTTCCTTCCGTTTTGTGGATGAAGGCCCACCAGGCAGGGCGCTCGTTTATGAGACACGCTTTAGGTGCCGTTACTCGCGACAGACATTCCATATCTGCCGCTCATAGTGATTCTGATTATAATGTTTTCATTCTATCTATATTTCGTTTCTATTATTATGTATCCAGACCTATTATGTGAGCTCCAGGATAAGCGCCTTCCTCTATGATATATAGGTATTGCTCTATTTTTTGAAAAAAATATTATTTCTTATATATACTTTATATTTCTAAAATAATTTTGTGGAGTTTAACGCCATTTTGGCGGCATAATATTTGGTGGAGGATGAACAGGGGACGTTCCAGGTAAGAACCACCGACTCACAGAGAAGCTACTTGCAGACTTTCCGGTGAGCAGTTTACACCATTAATCGGCATTATGGCTAAGCATGCAGACATAATCACTGGGATATAATTTGTTTTTATTGCTCAACCTATACATTCTATTAATATCAAGATTGATAATTTCCAACCAAAGCAGGTCAATACTTTTGATGACACAGTGCCAAAGCCACTACTCATCGGAAAGTAGTAATAACAACATGTTAGCCAAGTTATATATATATATGGCGGAGCTCATGTTTCATTCAGGAATGGGCACAAACCGAACGTGTGGTGAATTACGACACAACATATCATGACCTTGATAATTGGTAAGATGTATGCAATGTAAATATGGTACTTCAATACAACTATATCAATCCTTTTACAATTGTCTTCAAACCTTGATTTCTCCAACTTGACCAGGTATTCAAGGACAGGTCCCATGTGATTAATTTTTCCGTCTTTCCATTTCTGTAGAAACTCTAGGTTCTTCTGGGAAACATCACTTAGAGTTATTTCCTCGAACCACGGAGCGGCACAAAAGGCGGTATGGGGCATTGGGCCCGTTCCAATATCCAATACGTGCACTCCTGATATTGCACCTGAAAGTAAATATAATCATGGAGTGGTTGCCTCCCTTTAATGAATGCTAGCCATAGAACATTACCAAGACTAAGGCCTGCATTTCGAGAATGCAGTACTATAATAATAGATCAATAAAGTGCCATACCATTGTAAAAAACGTAAATCAAATTCAGTATTATGTGAATAGAAAATAAAATCTGGAAGCGGTATAAACAAACCCGATGGAAAAATTCTCCATAACAAGTGAGAAATACGCTCAGGTGTGTTTTCGAAAATATCACACCCTGAACCGATTTTATTGCTCGGTAATTTCCGGAGTGAAGAGATCGCCTGACGTCATTTTATGAACACACACCTTACTTCCGTTTCTATCGAAACATAAACAAAGCACGTGTTTCGTTCCGTAGTAGTTATTTTATCACCATAATCATGCCAAGAGGAGATCGTGGAGGTACAAGTAAGGGCAGCGGGGTCAGTTGTGTTGCAGCAAATTGTGGGAATACAAATGCAGATGGGTTTTCCATGCATTCCTTCCCGAATGACCGAACCGATTTTGTAAAAATCAACAGAGCAAACTGGGATGGTCCGACTGAGTTTTTTGCCCTCTGCTCCTCTCATTTCACACCAGAATGTTTTCCATTTAGGTATAGATTTGAAGTTCAGCATATGGGTAGGGCACCAAAGAGAGTCAAACTCAATGATGATGCGGTCCCCTTCTATCCACTGCATGAATGAAACTGACAACCAAGCCAAGATAACTGTAAATGTATCAGAACCTTCAACACCAACGCATCAACTATGTAGACTTGAAATGTTGTCACAATCAGAAGAAGTAACTTGTCAAGTGTCACCACCAAATAAAATAAGAAGGGGCTATTCAAAGAGAGAAGCAGCAAGGGTGAGTTTTTAATGACAAATACCATGGATGGAATGATGACCCTCACTTCCTTGCCCAAGAAGTGCCAACACCACCGAACAAATTGTCTATATGCTGTATACCGATGTCTTCTGAAATAATAATTTGAAAATTAAGTTGAAATAAATTATAAATTATGCTTTGTGTATTAGATCAAATTAGGAATTAAAATGTTTTAGTAGATAGTGTTATTGGCCTAGTGTGATTTATCGTTATTTTGAAAATCAATAAAGTTATATGAATCCAATATAATCCGTGCATTTATATATATATATATATATATATATATATATATATATATATATATATATATATATATATATATATATATATATATATATATATATATATATATATATATATATATATATTATTTTCCAACACAAAAATATGAAATAAAACAATATTTGAACATGTATATATCTGTTGTTATTTTGGCAGGACTATCATTATAACTGGTATGAATGTTAGTGTAAACAGAGGTTCCAACATCGAAGGTGTCATAAGATGACTGGAAAACGTGGTTTATTGATTTGCTGTATTAATAACCCCAATACTATGATGTCATGCGTGAATCATGAACACAAAATAACATGAAACATTACTCACACATTTTACTTACTCATTTCCTTGTTTTGGACGTTCTCCAAATTGTTGTCTATGTATTTGACATTGGACAAGCAAGCATTCATTTCTGTTATATGATGTGTCAATGGAATCATACATTATTGCGTCTGAGATGAATCGTTTATTTAAATTATTCAGTGGAATTACAAAGTGCGCATTTACGTTATTGACTTAAACACTATATTTTAATTATTGAGATCTCACGTCAGTCAGTTCGTGTTTGTGTCATTGTGGTACATCTGGACTTAAAGACAATGGGTACATCAGGACATTCCAGACTTGGTACATCAGGATATTTAAGTCTACTACAATTCATTCAGGGCATTTTAGACCTTTGGAGTCATTTTAGTACATTTAGGATTATTAGCGGATTTAATTCACAATACTGTGTCTTTTGAAGCTTCCTTACATACTTTAGGGAATTAAATTATCTGTCGATTTAGTATACCTGAAAGGTCTGCCTCTTTTTTAATAAATACTTTAAGATCTGGAGTTTCAACAATGCACGCACACATAAAATGTTTTCCTTTGGACATCGAATTCAAACTCATACTGTACCAAAAGTACTCAAATGACAAGGAAAACATTTGATCAAAAGCAAACGACGCCACCATGAAGGCGGCTTTAAGACAAACACAAACACAACCAATGGTCGTATGAAAGACTGACGCCTGAAAGAAGTTCGTAAGAAATAGTGCAGGAATTAATGTGATCTGATTGGTTTCAGCCGAAATAGTAGAGACAACAGAAAGAAATGAAAGGATTGTAAAGTGCATCGGAATTGTTTTCTTGCTTTGCAACTATCAGGCCTATTTCAACCGTGCCAACAATATGTGATGAATTAAGTCAAGCTTCACGTGTAAGACAAAAAATGAAATCTTGCATGCATTTGATTTTATCGAGACTATTATACAGCATGTGTTTCTAGAAGCATGGCGCGATCTACAACATGGAATACAGTAGCTTATCTTGTTGCCCCCACACCCCCAATTTTGTCTCTACGCAGGCTTCATCAAGATGTGTATTTTCACTACATCAAAAAGAACAGCAACAGTCTCACGTGCACTCGCCAGTTCAGTTCGGTTTAATATGCAGCATTGGTTCTCGTGTTATCATTTTTAGACGCGGCATCTTCATTACATGGCCAAGTTACTTTTTTTAATTTTGCTTTGATTAGGATTTTTAACGTAGCTTTAACAATTTTTCAGTCATATCGCTACGATGTCTGCAGTGAGGCAGTTTATAGTGATGTCTAGTACTGGGGCATCATGCCGCAGACATGTAGTATGATGTTTCATGTAGTCACATTATCCTGACACCAGGCAGACCAGTCCTTACACTAACTTCTTAATGCTGAGCGTCAAGCGAGGCAGCTGTTAGTACCATTTTTGTAAGTCTTTGGTATGACTCGGCCAGGGATCGAACCCACGAACCAAGTTACTACCAACTATGCAGTCCTTTAATAATAAGCGTGGCAAGTGATAGTACGGTCGGAGGCAGAATCGGGTCAGTAATAAAGGAACCCATACACACACCTCCGATGCGTCTCTAAATTGCAGAAGCAACTTGTTCCAATTCTGCATTTATTTCAGGAATGTTGGGTGTACAGACTCCAATACTTTTTCAGCACTTCCTCAGACCCATTTTGCTTATCATCTGGTGGCATATCAAGTAAAACAAATGCCTTTACCTCCTGCTGCTGTTTGCATAGGCCTTTTGTCTGTAAGACCCCTTTACAACCCACATTCAAATTAAACCAATGTCTTGCCACTTGTGTATGCACCACATAAATTCCCTATCAGTGCCTATATTTATTGGTATTGTGCAATCTGGCACTTTCTTAACGCCATTAAGCACCTGTCGTTCATTGCTGTCCCATATGTGTATTTGCTTCAAGCAGTATACTAACGTGTCCGAATGTTAAATATAAGACACAAACACTTTTAGACCACTTAGCTGCACGTTGGGAAATCATATGTTTACCAAGCCGTCCTCGTGTAGCTGCTACACAAATATCAATTTTAATCAATCTTCTGGTGTAGCCACTGGGGCAAAATCAAGTGGGCCGATTCCGTATTGCGCATCATCCTTACATGGTGCGATGTTTGGCCCAACTTGATTCGATAACCCGTTATAGACCGGATTGTACGCACCGCCCGTTCCGTACTTGATTCATAGTAAGTAGATACCCCCGTGCGACCATTTGTCACCCGTGCTAAACACTCCGGCCTATTTTAAACCAAGATAGCGACAGCAGAAGAAGACACGTGACATACACATTGCTATCTCCGCCATTTTCGCCGTATTTTTCTTCATTGATTGAATCACCCGGTCAATACGCCGAATCACGTGATAGCATCATCACACTCCTCCGGTCGGGCGATAGAATCAAGTTGGGCTACACCAATAACTATTATCAGATATGTTAACCGACAATGTAAATGTGAAGTGAAAAAATACGAATATTGTTTTAAAACAAAATGTACACGACATTACGAATGCTTGTGCTGCTATTTAGACATGTTAACTTGTTTATTTTGAGATTATTCATTACCATGCAGTCATATGTTAAGTTGTAATGATTATATATATATATATATATATATATATATATATATATATATATATATATATATATATATATTATAATTATATATATAATTATATATATATATATATATATATATATATATATATATATATATATATATATATATATATATATATATATATATATATATATATATATATATATATATAATCAATACAACTTAGAATAGCGAAATTAATAAGAAAAATTGCCTTATTAACTGTTGCCGAAAATAATACGATAACAGCACTGTTTATTTTGTTGCTTTGAATCTATTTCCTTCATACGCCTCTTCTATATTTAGCTACATTGCCAACAGACTGACACAAAACGTGCCCACAACAAATAACTATCAGCATTTAACCGTCAGCGTTGTTTAAAGAAACATTTCATTTTTGTGAATTCGATTTCGTCGAAGTTGGTCAGTTTAAACAGTTTAAAATACTAGTGTCAGTGCTGTGAGAGGGATGTGAGTTGAAAAAAAAAGAGTTGGACCAGATTTAAGACACGACTTTCGTCCGCATAATAAAATAATAAACATTACCAGATCTGAAAGCTTCGTTGAGTCCGTTCAGAAAAAATGTTATCAGATCTCCATAATCCTCATGTCCAGCAACGCTGCTGTAATACGTAGATACATAAGTCTCTGGGTCGAAGTCGTTATCTTTGTGGGTTGTTAATATTTTCTCAGCAGACATGTTTCCTGTTCACATTACACTAACCTTGTCGTAATCCATGGTGCCTGAGCATGTACGCGGAACACTACTAATCTGATTTTGAATGAAAGTTGGCTGGTTTGTATATTTAGCATAAATTTGCTACGGTTGACTTATTCAGAAAGTTACAAAGCAATCCTAAAGCGATTTGCTAAATTAATGACGTATTTATACAAGACATAAGCAATGTTTATTTTCACACACACACACAGACACACACACACACACACACACACACACACACACACAGATAGAGAGATCGAGTGTCCAGTTGCCAAAAATACGTACGGCAAAAATTTCACACAGAGAAAGTTTTATCACCAGCTTTTAATTCACTTGAAAATATGCGAACTTTGTAAGAATGCAATTATCGAGTCGTGGCGTCCAATATAGGTACGAGTATTTAATACCAGAACAGATGTGTGATACAAATGAAGCCACTTAGATTACGTGTTTAAAATGGTACCGCGTTACTGTATCGTTTACGGCATGATGATTAACAGTCAGCAATATCATTGTTGTCTAACATGCATCAGTGAGTGGCACGTGATTATGTCATGGATCTTGCTAACACGAGGCCATGCGTAATAGCAAAAAGCAAGGAGTTACATATACGCAATGTTCTAGCTTGGAAGGTTCGAATATTATTTAACGCAATTAAGAGCGTGAAATCGCGAGGGTCAAGCAGCAAACCAGTAATAAAGATTAAAGTAGTGATTGGTATCCAGTTTATTCTCATAGATTGGTTGTCGTTTAGTAACAAAAAGTCTATATTATTTACATAATGCATGTATTATATATGTACAAATCCTCTCTATGAGCTATAGAAAGGGGTGGATGGTAAAGGAAAGTACCTAGTTAGGATTCTAAAGTCAATTGGCGATGGTACACTACGGCAGCTTTCGAGATAAAGATTCTGGTTCACGCGGTCTTAGTTCGGTCGCATAGGTCTACTATGAACGTTAATTATCCTGGTTCTGTGATTTACCCCTTTTTGGTCCAACGGTTTTCGTATAAGAATAATTCAAAGTTTTAATTTATGAGTTCCACACAGAAGAATGTGACGTATTATAAGCTAATCATGCAAATTATATTTCAGTAATTTAGAATTCTAGAGACGAACTAAAGGAAAGGTTATTTCTAAAGTAATGAAATAGCAACACTGCCAGTTCCATGTTTTGCATGGAAATTAATTTGACGCTCAGTAGTTATTTTTAGAACTTGTCGGCCTGGTGTCAGGATAAAGTGACTGGATGGGTTGACATAGTGTTCCATGTCTGCGGCATGATACCCCAGTGCTAGGCATCACTATTAACTGCATTACATCAAATGTAGTTGATATATAACTGAACAATTGCTAAAGCTACGTTAAAAACAACACACACACACACACACACACACACACACACACACACACACACGATACAGAATTAATGACCAATATACTTGACGTCGAAACATCGGTATGATAAACCGATTTAAGAGATGGTTTAAACTAACAAAAATCAACAATAATGACTACAATTAAAACTCTCAATACTCAAGAAGCAGCAGGAGGGGCGAATCAGACAACATTTTTAGACAAGTATTCACTAAAATCACGCTTAAAAACAATGAAACCAATGACATCAGGCTCCAATGTGTGTGTGAATCTGATATCGTTTCATGGATTAGGTCCAAAAAAAAAGTCAATGAAAAATCAATGAAATTAATGAAATCCTCCATCGATTTTTTGGGAAAAAGGGACTACAACGTCGTTGTCACTCACCCCTTCTGCTGCTATGGGTTAACCGAATATTTGATCCAGTCCGATACGATATCGTGTTCGAGGGTCATGTAAATTTATTGTTACAAATCCGTGTGGGGCAGACTGAGCATGACTAAAGAAATTTCTAAATTGATTGAAATCCATATCGGAGCACCATGTCTGCCAAATATTTCGTAGCGTATGTGTATCAACGCCGTTGAATACAGCAAGCATATTACAGTTATCTCTAATCACTTTTGGAATCTGAGTGTAGCGTTGAGTGACATAGATCACATCCGTGTTTTTATGCCTGCCTCTGGAAAATATTCTAGCAGGATTTTTTTGATTATCTAACATGACATCGTCGTATACAACTAAATTGTTGATACTTCCATCGAGGTCATTCACGGATGGCGCCTCGTCAATATCGGTTATAAATTCAATAACATCCTCGCCGGCAATCTCTGAAGCGTTTTCATTAAAATCTTTTAGCACTTCATAGCATCGTTGATCATCTACGCTAGGGGCAATTAAATACAACTTATCCCACTTCATCCATCTCATTATTAAATTGAGCAACAATTGCGTTTTACCGGATCCAGATGGCCCGATTATAATTGCGCGGATAGAGTTTGGTAGCGCTGCATGATGCTTCACTGGTTCTCTTGTTTTAGTCGCTGAAAAATCAATTATATTCATATCTCTATTCATAAATTATGGATCTATATTGCGTGAAGTGTAAGGCGCGTACTGGCACAGATGACTTGACGACGATTACAACTAAAAATAACCGATCAGCGCTTTCTGGTAAATGCGTACAGTGTAGTACAAAGAAATTTAGATTTGTTTCTAAACCCAAGGAACCCAAGGAACCTTTAAAAAAAACGAGGAGGTGATATCGCTGCCAAATTAGCAAAACTCCCTGGAACCCCATGGGCAAAATACCCCGGAGAAAAACACCTTCCAGGGTATAGTTATTGTGGACCGGGAACAAGACTTGATATCAGACTCAATGATCAAAATCAGCCCCGACCCGGTGAGGAACCAATAAACGCTATTGATAAGGCCTGTCACCTTCATGATGTTGCTTATAAAAGCAGCAATCTTCAACACAGACATCTCGCAGATGTGAAATTAATTCATGCGTTGAATTCTATCACTGATAAATCCTTCAAAGAAAAATTGGCTTCCTTTTTGATAAAATCGGCAATGAAAAGCAAATTGATGTTAGGTGCTGGTAATTAATAACAACATGGAATCTATTTATTATTCCCCAAGAGGATACTGGAGGGGTAACGCTGCAATCAGTAAACTCGCTAGCGCCGCAAAAGTGAAAAAAACCACTGCGGCTCATTGGTTATCCAAACAGGCACTATGGCAAATTTATCTACCACCGCCTAAACAAATTCAATTCTCGCATTTTGATGTGACCTTTCCTAATGAAGTTCATCAGGCTGATCTATTATTTCTGCCACATGATCGTGGTTACAAATATGCGTTAACTGTAGTTGATATTGCAAGTCGATACAAAGAAGCAGAACCGTTAAAAACAAAATCGGCCACTGAAGTGGCTTCTGCATTTGAAAGGATTTATCGAAGGAGTCCTCTGCACTGGCCAAATCTATTACAAGTTGATCCTGGCAAGGAATTTCAGGGTGCAGTGTTATCTACAATGAAATATCACAATGTCGCTATCAGACGAGGGCATACTGCACTGCATCGTGATCAGGCCATTGTAGAACGATTTAATCGGATTCTTGCTGAGCGGTTATTTGGATATCAATATGCAAAAGAATTCATCCAAGAAAAAAGATCCCGTGAATGGGTTAAGAGATTACCAGGTGTAGTTACCGCACTGAATAACGAGATTACTAGAACCATCAACATGAAACCTATCAACGCGATTAAAAAGAAGTCGATACCTGAAAAACCACAAAAAGATTTCAAAGAACCAATTCTTGGTAGTAATGTCATTGTGAGGTATTTATATGAACCAGGAGAGCTTGAGGGTGGTACAAAAAGGGCTACTGATCCTATTTGGAGCGTCACTACGCATAAGATATCTAGTATAACACGATCTACGGGTAGACTTCCAATCTATAAACTGGATTCAACTGCCCCTCAACGGGGTTTTACTAGACAACAATTACAAGTGATACCTGAGGATACTCAATTACCACCGCATGGGCTTAACTAGCACCCTTGCGTCTATTGCACTCAAGACAAGTCAACATCACATTATTTCTGACATGACCGAGATTGTTATTTTTTCTGTCAACGGTGAATTGGCGAGGATCCTTATCTGAATACTGCCAACGCATTATACAATTGCCACTCGCGCAGTGATTATTCTGTTGTTTCTTCAAAGTGATTATTAATTCAGCATCAATATCAAATTCTCGTTGTTTTTTTTGTCCTGTTGTTTGTAACCGGTGAGTTTTTTATCAATAATATCATTATCGTCACCAATGATTTCATCATCGCCAATGATTTCATCATCGAAGACAATTCTTCGAAGTTGATTTATTTTTCGTACTCTGGATACTGAAAGATAGACTAAATTTGACCATTCTATGCGATTATCTACCATCCAAACATTTGTATCCGATATAGTCAATCCCTGTGAAGAGTGTATCGTCGCTGCGTATCCTAGCGTCTATGGGGATTTATTAGCACGCAATGCATCTTCAACAACATTGATATCAACCAGCACAATATCATTTAATACGAGAATCTTCTTTTCACGCCCTGACTCTGTCAGGCTTGGAATATCAACTTCGATGTTCTGTTTTCGCGTATCCGATGGCCTATAACAAAGAGGCACGGGAAGTGTTGCAAATTTTTGTTTATGCAATTCAAATAACTTCATCTGAAGTGTATCCCTGACTATTTTTCTACTTGCAATGATTAAATCATTTGGTCTCCACATTTCCCAAAACTCATTCATGGGAGTTTCCGAAATTATTTCACGGGTTATTTCACACTGGATTTTATCCGGTTGTAATCTAATTAGTTTCTTAAATTCTTTTAATTCATTATCAAGTGATCTATGATCGGTATCAATTTCTTCATAATAGTCTACAAAACCCTTTAGCCATTCATGGGGGGATGCACCGACAAATGGTGGTGGTTGCCCGTGATCACCGCACATGACGACTTTTGTATTCTTCAATAACAACCACTCAAGAAATATTTTTAAGACATCTTCTGACACTGTGTCTATTTCATCCCACATGATATTTTCAGGAATAAATTTCTCTCCCATGCGCTCAGGAGTCCATTTATCTCCCTTCCATCTAAAGAAACTATGATAAGTGCAGGCATTTACCCCTCTCTGTATCATTTCTCTTGCAAGTCTGTGAGTCGGTGTTAGCACAATCATGTTTGATTTCCCACGATATAACTCAATTGCCCGGGTTGTTTTTCCTGACCCGCCACAACCGTTTAAATAAACTGTTTTATACAGGCATATTGGATCAGAAATCGGTGGTGCACTAGAAAATTCTGAACACTGATTGCTTTCTAAGTAATTATTTCAATGGTAACATCTGCTGATGGAATATAATCATGAAGCATTTCCTTCTTAATTCTCCATGACCCCCAATTCTCGTTGCCAGTAGCCTTAAAATCAGCCATTTTGCTATTTATGTAAAATGAGTCAGTAGCAACTCTAACTGCGGTGGTAGGAAATCTATTGATCATTGAAAACAGATTGATAGAAGCATAACCGAGCATAGAAGCTCTCAAATGTGTGTACTGCGAATGGTATCCATCATTGTAGGTAACAATTGTACCCAATTTGGTTCCATCGGACATAAATGCGTCCTTACGATTGACATATAGGCCCTTATTCGTTAAATCCGCCATTACAAAATCGTATTCAGCGTTGTCTATAATCAATCGTGAAGAATATTTCGTATTATCATCTTTGCCACCTTGGGTAAATTTACCGATTATTCTTCGTCCAAGATTTTTTGCTTCATTGTTTCTGATTTCAAATAACTGTCTGGACCAATCCATGATTTGTTGTTCATTAAAATCAGGAAACAGTTTTCGCTCTTCGCTAATTATTTTTTCTAGATCAGGTTGTGGTAACCAGACTGATTTCTGTGCCCGATAGGATATAATTGCTTCACTGACAATTAATGATTTTAACATCTTACAATCAAGCATATACCGTAACAACACTATTGGCATCCAGTGTTTTTCAGACATGTGTTTACCAATCCAAAGATAACTACACGGATAAAGTCCTTCAGCCATTTCAAATGATACTACACAAGCGAATCCGGTTAAATCAAAATCAGGAAGTGGTCCATTAATAGCAACACGGGTCATTTCGTGTGTGGGGTGTCCAAATCGTTTGAAATATTTCTCGCATTCTCCATACCGAAGAAAACTTCCTGGATAACACGCAATCATATCAACTGAAATAACGGTATCAGCGGTGTATTTTGTGTTCCATAATCCTCCATGGCTGTATTCAAGACAGGACAATTTGACATCTGATAAGAACTCACTTCGTGTTGGTTTCCACGCGTTTTTCTTTCTAGCAAAATGTGCTGCAATGGATGGTACTGTGAAACAGTTTGCTAATAATTGATCTTCGATTTCCCCCTCAGAAAACTCACTAGCTAGTTGTTTCATTTGATTCTGCAGTTCTTCAGTACGGTATAATTCTCCGTTAGGCCTTACAAACTGATCAAATCTGCATTCCTCGTCTGAATTACTATGAAATAGCCACGCTGACACAGGATCGTTTTTACTCAAATGGTAAATAGCATCAAATAATTTCTGCTCTGAAAAAAACTCTTCGGTTTGGGATAGATATTTTACGGTTCTTTCCCGTGGGAATATTGTTACTGCAGATGACCACGCGTGCGCGTTATGATCAATAATTTCAATGGGGGCTCCCTGTGATTTATATTTCGATTCGTATAATACTTCACCGGTGATTGTCCTTACCGATATTGGAAATCTTAATGATTTTTCTAATTTAGTTATATCCTGAATTGTTGCTCCATGCTCTTTTACCGTGAACTCCCACTAGGTTATTTTTTTTCGTCTTAGATCAGTTAGTTTATTTCCCCGGGACGCATTTGTGAAGTGTTCTATTATTCGTTCTGCTACACAATTGAGGCCTGTCGAATATTTCATGGGTGCTAGTTTTGAAATATCAGGTTTTTCATTGAGCGGATAGATCCCGTAAACAACTGCTGTGACAGGATAAGATCTTTCGTAGTAGGGTTTATCAATTCCAGTCAAAATTCCCGGTTTTGAATCCTGATTCACGGTGACAGTTTTTTTGCCCTTGAGAATGGGTTCAAATTTATCCTTAATAATCCATTTGCCATTCTCAAGGATAATGAATTTGATTCGGAAAAAATGACTTTTTTCCCCAACACGTGAAATGATCACTGCTGCTTTTTCATCATTCATGGTAGCGTCAACAACACCATCAATTCGAAATGTTGACCAACAATAAGATGCTCCATCACGCTTGAATTCATTAAAACAGTCTCTGATGGGTTTATCAAAAATTTTATTCTTGGGTGTATTAGAAACTATATCAAGATTGAATTGAGCATCCTTCCATGATGATCTCATGTTTCCGTCTCTTGGACGTTTGTTACGTTTTTTGGGTCTATCGCGATTAAATCTAGGATTGATTTTCAATAATCTCTTAAACTCTTTCATGTTTCCGTCTCTTGGACGTTTTTTGGGTTTATCGATATTAAATTTAGGGTTAATTTTCAATAATCTCTTAAACTCTTTCATGTTTCCGTCTCTTGGACGTTTGTTACGTTTGTTTCCGTCTATTGGACGTTTTTTGGGTCTATCGAGATTAAATCTAGGATTGATTTTTAATAATCTCTTAAACTCTTTCATGTTTCCGTCTATTGGGCGTTTTGGACGTTTTTTTGGTCTATCGAGATTAAATCTAGGATTGATTTTAAATAATCTCTTGAACTCTCTATCAGCATTGAATTTAGCATTTTTCGAAGTCAATCTCTTGAACTCCTTCATGCTATATAAAAAACAAACATTTAAATGAAAGTTTTATGTATAATGAATCACTGCAAATGGCTCATGATGGGAAATTTAACCCCGTGTAACAAATCATGCAGAAAAAATGAATACTGTAGGTATCATATGCAAAGTTTTCGACGTGGAAGTCTTGGTCCGTTACCCTGTATTCGATGTGGGGTTGGGGTCAAGGGAAGATTACAATTGTGTATTGATTGTGGTGGTAGGCGATATAGGGAATTGAAGCGTTATTATGATAAAAGAATAAAAAATGGACAATCCATCAGAAATTATGACCCTGAAAAAGCCCTTGACCCTGACAACATCAAGGATAAAATCATAAGAACCCCGCAAGACTATATCGAAAGATTTTCCAGTGATGTAATTATTGAACCAAACACTGAATTAGACAAACAATAGAATAGTATATATGAACCAAGAATTCAGACCACATCCAGTGATTACAAAATATGAAGCATCCAGTGATGGTGTTGTAAGACACTGTAGAATGAAGAAACCGGTCGGTTTTGTGAGTAATCAAGGGTATTTGAGGTTTACTGTTGGCGGAGGAAAAGAAAAGAAAACTTATCTCAATCATCGTTTCGTGTATGAATGTCATTATGGATTGATCGAGAATGGTTTTGTTATTTATCACAAGGATTCTAATCCAAAGAATAATTCTGTATCAAATCTGCAGGCTATCACACTGAGTGAGAATTCCAAACGAGGAAGAGCTGGCACTTGCAAAACGGTTTGGAAGAGACCTGTGACATCTTTGAATACAACAACTAATGAAGAAAAAATATTTTCATATATGAATGAAGCCGGTAGGCACTTCGATATTTGTCCAACTTCTGTTCAAAAAGTTGCAGGGAGGATTTATCGATCGGCTATTTCAAAAAAGACGGGGCAAAAATTTCAATTTAGTTATGTCTAATGCTTCATAATTTCCAATTAGAGATATGTCATTCTTATATAATAATGAATTCTGAAAACATGAATAGCATCATAGTTGAAATAGCAAAATTGAAAAATCAGGATATCAAACTATCAGATGGATTAAATCCTGATCAAATTGTGTCTGATTTTCAGGATATAGAATACGGGGTTAGCACTAACAAATATATGCTACCCAAGAAGTGTGCACTCATCAAAAAAATTCAGAATTCTATTAAAGACTCTCTTTCATTTTCCAGTGACATCAGTGTGTTCGTCCCGTTGTATACTATCGTAGAAGGAATACGAAAAGAATTAGGTAACGAATACGAATTGAAAAAAGAAGTCAACTCTAAAATTAGAAACCTACGAGCATTAATTCAAGAAAATGAACAATTTTGATTGCCCGACCATTGATTGCCTGACCATTTTATCATTGATCATTTATCATTATCGACTCTCATTTTTTTTAGCCGACCTTCAACGGGAATGTCAAAGTGGCGAAAGTCACAGTATTATTTATTTTATATACAATTATGTGACTTTCGCCATCAATGATAGAGCCGTTAAAACAATCAAATAACACTTCCATGACCGTATCAAAAATCATCCGACATGTCATTGATGTCCAAAAAGTGGAGAAACTATCAGTATTATTTATTTTATATACAATTATGATACTTTCTCCATCAATGATAGAAGGTGTCTCACGATGAAATAACACTTCCATGACCGTATCAAAAATCATCCGACATGTCAAGTGTTTTGCAATTGAAAAATAGTTTGCGATTTCAAATAATGGTCAATGAAGCATTAACAACCCGATTGGCTCGTGAACGACTGGATGCAATTAAGAGATTTATACCAATTCGTGACTCTGTAAGAAATAAACTGCAACAACGACAGAGTCTTCAGACTGATTTTGCTCTGGGGTCTGAAGAGTTGTTTAAACCAGTAACCACAGCAACGAAGGGGGTAGAGCGTGCTATACTGGGAGATGATCCCGAGACGGGAAAATCTGTTATTGGTGAACTCGAAAAAATAGCAGCGAAAACTGAACAAACAAAACAAATAGAATCAAAGAGAACAGTAGAGGATTTACGCATGAGATTTAACGAAGAAGGGTTAGCAGCAATTGATGAGACTGATTCAACAGAAATTCCTACGCTTGCTGTTACTTCTTATGAAAACAGAAAAAAAATGTGGAAACCAGAACATCATAAATATGTTAAGAATTTCACTCATTGGGCTGATATATTCTACAAAATCAAAACTGGAAAAAGTCAAAAAAAGACGGATAGTGCATCATACATCGAATATATCAAGATTGTGGATCACGTGTATAATCAATATGAAGAACTAAAACAACAACAAAAACCGCCAAAATTGCAAAGAAAGCGAGAGCAACCTGCAAAGAAAATATCTTTCTCTCCTAAAAAACAACAACTACCACCTGATGATGATGATGATGATGATGATACTCTTGATTATTTACAAACCACGGATACAGACAAACTAGATGAAGCAACTGGTTATAGCGGAAGTGGATTAGGAAATCCAAGGATTGGAAACACTTGTCCTGATAGTGTTATCAATGATATATCACGATTAGATGTTCTCATCGGAGGAAAACGAGCTGGAAATAACTCTCCAGAAATAATTAATGAAGCAGCTGATATCTGTAGATGGTTATTTGCCGGCGGTATCATGGATATCAAAACCTATCGAGATTTCATTGACGAGTTAGCAAATGGGTATCATAGCGATTAAATAACAATTGAAAACACTATTGTTTTTATAATAATGATCATCCATTACAATCATGATAAACCAACCCTCGTCTATGTAGTTAATTCACGGTTTCCAGTATATAGAGCATACTACGGAGATGGCCTCGGCAATACCATTTTAGGATTCTTTTCAAGAATGGCCCCAAAAGTGATGCCGTTAGCTAAACAATTATCAATGAAAGCCATTGATGTTATTCGTGATAAGGGTATTAGTACTGTTGGAAATCTTGCCGGGAAAGCGTTTTCAACTGCGAAGGATAAAATAACATCATTAGTGGGGCGAAAAAAGAAACCGTTACCGTCTACAGAAGAAATGCCTGCAAGTGTTAGTAAAATAATAAATAACGCAGTAGATGAAAAACTAGCGTCGATGGTAAATCAAGGGGACCAAAGCAATATTGCAAACATGATAGCAGGAAGTGGCCTTAAAAAACTACGTCGATGAAATGGAAAAATCGTTTACGATTTCACGATTTAGACTCTGATAAATAGAATAAAATGTTCAAAAGGTCACCTGATCCAGCATTTGATATAGACGCCCCAGTCCCCAAGAATGATTCTGTACGCGATTATCAATATTACGCCTATCATGCCATAGACTCAAATAGTCGAGCAAGAATTGATCTTCAAGTCCATGATACCAGTAAATACTTTTTACCCTGTGAAGCATTTATTGAAGTAGAAGGAGAAATTGTAACAGCTGCTGATACTACTGCTGTACCAGCACCGTATCCAGCTGGTACTCAAGTCGGTTTTGTCAATAATGGTATTATGGCGCTATTTGAGAGTGCTAGATATCTCATTGATGGAAAAGAAATTGAGTCCATAGATCGTGATGTTGATGTGGCTACAACAATAATCGGGTTAGCGAGATATTCTGATGATTATACAAGATCAGCAGGGCCTTCTATGATGTTTGCAAAAGATGGTAAGAATACCGCTGGAGGAAATCCATTTGTTGTAAGACAACCAAAAAAAACGTGATAATAGTGATTCTGGTATCGAGAATATGATTATAAACAACGATACTAATTTCAATCTAGGAACTGCAACACGAAACGCAATGTTGCAAGGAGATCGTAAATCATTTTCATGCGCGATTCCACTGCATCACATATTTGGATTCTGTAGAAACGTCAGAAAAGTTATCTACGGGGCGAAGCATACAGTATCGCTTGTACGAAAGGGTGATGATAACGACGCAATTTGGAGGATTGCAGCAGATGTTGCAGCCCCCAATGCTGATGCTGGTAAAGTCAATTTAACAAAAATATCATTGTGGATGCCAGTGTTGACTCCAGCAATCACCGCAGAAGGACGATTACTATCATTTATGGACCAAGGAGGAAAGTCGTTGTTGAGTTGGCTAACCGTGAGTACAGATGTGAAGCAATCAAATATCAACGGGTTATTCACTTGGAACCTAGCATCAAAACAAGGCGTTTCTGCGCCACGTCATATATTTATTGCGTTACAGGATAACACACGAGTTGGCAATCAACTCTTCAGTCATATGATATTTGATCAATTAGGTGTGAAAGACGTCTCACTGAGAATAAACGGCCAGCAGGAACCATCTGAGGATATACAACTTAATTACACAGAAAATCATATTGCACGAGTTTATCATCGTCTGTTGTCATTTATGGCACGCGATCAAAATGTGGATACTGGTTTGCAAATATCACAATATGATTTTAAAAATCTGTATCCGATCTATTACTTCTCACTGGAACATCTCGATTTGACAAGACAGTCAGTTGTTGATATACACTTTAGAGCTAATGTGAATCGTCTTGTTGGTGCTGCTGATTATAGAGCGGTTGCTGTCATTCTCAGTGATAAATCAATGCTACTCGAAGGTGTTGGTGGAAGAATGAGAGTGGTAGATGCCCCAGTAGAAAATCTTTGAACGATTTTTCTCGATTTTTCATTGAATTAGAATCAATCAATTATATATAATGTCATATAGTGTTATTAGTGTTACGTTAACTCCTGGTCAAATCAAAAAATTGCAATCAGAATCGGCTAAAAAATGTGGAACCACAATCACGTTGAAACCTAATCAAATGACTGGTGGTGAAAATAAATTATCGCTGACAACTCGTCAGGTGAAACATTTCAATGATGCTTTCAAGGATAAAAAAGGGGTTCAGATTACTCTCTCTGCGGCTGCTATCAAAAATATGATGAAAACAGGCGGTATATTTCCATTGTTAGCTGCAATACCAGCATTGATTGCAGCAGCAGCCCCAGCGGTGGCTCAAGCAGCGGCGTTAGGAGCCGTTGGTACTGCAGCAGGAATGGCGTTGAAAAAGGCAGCTGGACAAGAATATAAAAAAAAGAGACGATCCGTTCAAGGATTGGGTCTAAGACTACCAGGAACCCCGTATTCGTGGTACAGCGGAAAAGGTCTAAGACTACCAGGGACCCCGTATTCATGGTACAGCGGGAGATCCGTTCACGGATCAGGCCTGAGACTACCAGGAACGGTTTATTAATTCAGAAATCTTCAATTTCCGAACCTATGATTCCAATGTCCAATTTTGATTTAATGGATGCTGCTAAAAAACTAGCGATTAAACATTTCAGAGGCGTTTTTATGAAAGATCAATTACCACATCAACCAAACAAAACTGAAACAGGTATTATTAATCTCGATAACAGCACCGGACCTGGAACTCACTGGGTTGCATACGCTATTGATCCACGTGGGATTGTCTATTTTGATTCATATGGATTAGCCCCACCAAAAGAATTTATGCGTTACATAAAACAATTTCCAATGAAGACTTGGTATTCTACGCTACCAACACAACAAATCAATGACCCACCAATATGCGGCAGTGAAGTATTAAATGTCCTTGACGCTATTTCTAACTCCTTGGGTAACCCAAGGGGAAAACCACCTCATATTGTCGTAAATGACTACACCAGCAATCGCGTTTTAGAGAGAGAAAGTGTTTTACAATAACATGATTGATATTTGGGGGAGATCTTTGAAACCCAAACCCGATGGCACTGCAACCCCTGATTCTATCAAGGATATAACAAAAAAAATTAAAGATGAAATCGCTGAGACGTTAAATTTAACAAGTGTTGACCCGAACGAAATAGTTGTATTACAAGACAAACAGGGTAAATTGAAATCTAGTAATATTTCTCTGGATGATATTTTAGTTAAACAACAAAACGCAATCGAGAACACCGTTGCGTTATTTTCCGATCAGGGTAAATTGAAAACCAGTAATATTTCTCTGGATGATATTTTGGTTAAACAACGAAACGCAATCGAGGATACTATCGCGTTATTTTCCGATCAGGGTAAATTGAAAACCAGTAATATTTCTCTGGATGATATTTTGGTTAAACAACAAAACGCAATCGAGGATACTATCGCGTTATTTTCCGATCAGGGTAAATTGAAAACCAGTAATATTTCTCTGGATGATATTTTGGTTAAACAACAAAACGCAATCGAGGATACTATCGCGTTATTTTCCGATCAGGGTAAATTGAAAACCAGTAATATTTCTCTGGATGATATTTTGGTTAAACAACAAAACGCAATCGAGGATACTATCGCGTTTTTTTCCGATCAGGGTAAATTGAAAACCAGTAATATTTCTCTGGATGATATTTTGGTTAAACAACAAAACGCAATCGAGGATACTATCGCGTTATTTTCCGATCAGGGTAAATTGAAAACCAGTAATATTTCTCTGGATGATATTTTGGTTAAACAACAAAACGCAATCGAGGATACCATCGCGTTATTTTCCGATCAGGGTAAACTCAAACCAGGCGTACTTTTTTCGACGATTACAGATCGATTTAAAACTCTCAACGATTCTGCGTTAGAACTAGCAACACTTCAATCTAAAACCGAAGAACATATAAAACAGTTTACCGCATTTCGTAGAAATATCATTGATAAATTTATTGGAACTACATTCGATAAAATTGAACTAAAACTCCCTGATATTAAAAAATCCATCGATGAGACGAAAACCTCCATCGAAGACATCAAAGGTGATCTTTCGAGGATGATAACAGCCATTGAAAAAACAAAAATTCCTCATGAGAAAACCAACAACTTAGTATACACAATCCAACACGGATCATTTGAGTGGACACCTACAAACAGCACATTAGATATCACTGCAACCGTTAAGGGTATTTATCGATTAACACTAGTAACACCATCGTCTCAATTTAATATTTCATCGTCCAGTTCATCTGGGGTCAATAATACGATTCCAACGATCATCGACAAGAATACAACTGAAAAGTTCACAATCACATCTACTGATAAAAATTTGGTTAGGGTCTCAACAACGTGGTATGTGGAATTCGTAGCGAATTTAAGTAAATCGTAATTGAAAACGCTAGCGTATTTAAAATAAAAAATGATTTCATCATCGCAATATCGCTATGATCAGGTCAGAGAATATCAAACTAGACTCAAAACCTTGTCTGAGGAGTATGAATTGAAAATTAAAAAATATCGCAGGAGAATTACCGCAATTGATGTTACTGTGTATTCAGTGAGTGGTGTAATCACCGGAGCTGGTATTATACTGTCTTCAGTGACAATGATGGCCCCGATAGCTGTTCCAATTTGCATTTCTGCGGCAACAACAATCGCTGGAATTATTTCAATAATCACAAAAAAAATATCCTCATGCAGCCAACGGAAACTACAAGACTACATAATTCAATTTCATGTTGTGTCTACTGCATACTCGCAATTATCCTCATTGATATCGTCATCGCTCGATGATACAATTATATCAGAGAGTGAGTTTTCAGCGATGGTAGATATATATGATTCTGCGATGTCAAAATTAGAAGTACAAAAACATGAGTATAATAACAATGACAACACCGATGGAATTACTTCAACAAATAGTGGAGAACACAAACCCAGTACAAACAAGCATGATCTCAATAACCTCAACGAATCCAGAATTCAGTGTGAATTTCCCCTCTCCGGTCCCAGTGAAGGAGATAGCGCTAGCAAAATTACGAGTATACCACAGTTGGCCAAATATTAGGTCAAAATCATTTGGTGGTCAACAACCCAATAATTCACTGGTATTTGCAAATAAGAATAAAGACGACGGTACCCCAGACTGGAATGTTGTTTCCATACCAACCGGATCATACCAAATTGAACAAATCAATGATGAATTCGCGCGTAGAATAAAATCGATTACTGGAGTAGAGTCAAAAATAGCTATAACAGTTCATGTGCCGACACTATCATCTGCCATTGAAATAAGCACAGAAGGTTATGTCGTAGATATCTATCAGAGTTCTATTAGAACCGTACTAGGATGGCCTGAATTACCACCCGGTGGAAAAACCGTTAAATTACCAGAACCACAAAAAACTGATTATATCACCGACAGGACAAAATCTGATAATCCAATAAAAAGCTATAGATATTATGATAAGTCATATTTTTTCATTAGAGTAGAATATGATGAAAAAATACGACTTATTCATCATCTTGCTAACCGGGATAAAATCACTGAAAATTTCACAGCTTTCAATAACGATATTTCGTTGTTGTTTATATCCCTTAGATCAGGCACTCTCACCCGAGATGAATTTATCAGTGTCGTAGAAACATGTAACAAAATCATCAATGACATGGAAACATTTCATTCAGAAATTATTCAAGAGGTATTAAGTGACAGTAGTCCTAAAACAAGAGATTTATTTGCAATAGACTATAAGATCCGCATAAGAGATATTCCAACATTCAAACTACCAGGATATAATCTCTTAGAACTACAAAAATCTCTCGATGATGCCATCGATGAAGGTTTCAAAAAAATCCATGATACGTGGAAAAAAACACCATCACAACCACAAACAACTATCCTGACCCATAATAATGACCCAGATGGTGGCGGTAGGCATATTGCTCCGTTCAATGTGAATATTTCATCGGTGATTGCGCTCAATTTAGTATGCGATGTGATCGAAGGAAGCTATCAAATTAATCTAGAACGATCAAATCAAGCTCAGCAAGGATATATTTTGTATTCATTTGCACCAACAGCTCCTCCAGGGTTTTTAATAATTGAGTCCCCGGTGAATCCAGTCTATATGCGATGTCATAATAATTCATTAACCAGAATTAATTTCAAACTCACTGATCAGTCTAATAATCTGATTGATTTACAAGAGGAGGTTTTACAAATTAGTCTGTTTGTAAAATCGTAGTGATTTACATGACCCTCGAACACGATATCGTATCGGACTGGATCAAATATTCGGTAAACCCCAACTGAAAGTTCTAGTGAGTGACAACGACGTTGTAGTCCCTTTTTCCCAAAAAATCGATGGAGGATTTCATTAATTTCATTGATTTTTTCATATTTTTTTTTTGGACCCAATCCATGATTCACATACACATTGGGGGGCCTGATGTCATTGGTTTCATTGTTTTTAAGCGTGATTTCAGTGAAAACTTGTCTACAAATGTTGTCTGATTCGCCCCTCCTGCTGCTCAAGAGATGGTACAAGTATGGCGATAAGAAGACAGAACGTACACTAAAATGTTTCAATTGGAAGGTAAAAAACACCTCTCTTACAACACCTCAATACAAGCCATGGTTTCTGGCAATAAACATGTGTTGCACAATTAACGAACAGTCAAACGGATTTGCCGAAACGTAGTATATTTACTTGTGTATCATAGTTGTGATATTTAAGCGTAACATATGCTTACAGTCATTTTAATCATTCATAATGTTTATGACAAAAAAATACATGCTAAAGAAATTAGCATTATGTAAACATTATACAATGAAACGATGAACTACACAAGTGATACAGATAAACCTTAATGGGATAAAACGGACTGCTACCTAATTGATAGTTTGGCTCTGAAAATAGTGGTGACTATAATATTTATAGGTTACTGCATTTGTATGGGAAAGTAATGCCATCTTTTCCTGAGCAATACAGGAAGAGGTTATATGTTTCTAAAATCTTTTAACTATATTTTGTTTTTCTTTCTTTGTATCCTCATAATCGTCAATGAGTGGTGTCATTTATTCTAGATACGCCCATATCAAATATTAAAATGCTGTAAGAACATCGATTGTAGGCATCAAAATCAATGCATGCAGCATCTTAGCTTTGAGTAGTGTCGTGTTTTTTTTTTTTATAAAAAAAAAAGATGTTTACTTGAATTTCAGTTAAATACCTGGCCTTGTTTACAAACTTATAAGGTTCTGGAAGTTACCTTGTTTACGAGTTGGTGAAGTTTTACAGAAAATACTACTGCGACATAGGTCAGGTGACGATCTGTATATAAAGGATGTGGTGAACAAACTATCCATTCCTGTTTAAAACCAGTATCTGGGACTATATGGTAGGAGTTTGCAGCTTGTTAATATATAATTTGAGAGGAATTATTTATTTTAAATGACTCATTGGAATGATAAAATGTTCATGGACATTTTGGACTAAACTCTACTTCGAGATTTTTTAGAATTCGTGCCAAGAGATACTGGATTATATCATTGAGGGACATCAATACTATTGGTACATCAGCCCATTCAAAACTTGTTTAAGTTCATTTAGAACATTCTATAACTTCGGGCATGTTATAAGACAAATAGGTTTATTTGGGATTTGATTCACATTTCTCTAAATGCGTTTTAAATTTTCAATTTGTATTCTTTGGAAATAAATTGTATATGCTAGTTTTACTAACTTCTTTGTACCACCGTCTGTACGTCGCATAGTGTAAATGAAATTATCGAAACATCACGATGAGTTTCACTGGACAGCTATAATGTGCCATGATCTTCCAAAGGTTTTGATGGCTGAATCTGTCAAAGGCTTCTGACGGGTTTGTAAATGTCGTGTACAGGTTATGGTATGTTCCTATTATGTTTCATGACGTCTCTGCTTGACGGAATCTGGATATTGTGCATGGAGACAATTAGCATGTGGTCACTCCAGTATTCTACTTTTCTCATTACCTTCGTTTTTCGGTCATCTCGCCTGTCTCATGTAGTGGTAATGGCGTAGCCAGTAAGATACCATTGGTTGCCAAAGATGCGTATCATTTTCCCGACAATGAGATTCTCATTTGCACTACGTTGTTATTCTCGCGCTTTGTGAGATTTGTGAACTTGCCAATTAGCTGTGATTCAGTGATCAACCCATCGCCAGCTTAACGTCGCTCTTCTTTACTTCGACTACTCCAGAAGAAGGTGTATCTGACCACAACGTCAGTGAGTTGTCCTTCCTTAGCTAAGCGAGTTTCCTTCATTGTTGTTAGGTAGATGTTAAATCTGGCCACCATATAGGACTCTTCCTCTCTCTGGTCTATCTGGTGTAGTACTGTCTATTAAGGTGCTTATGTTCTAGGCATCAATTTGATCGCGAGCTCATTAGTTATAAAATAATTCTAATTTTTTTCTAATGAAAACGAAAATATTGTGAATGTATCTGCACGTAAACAACGGTTCCAGTTGGGCTGGAATATATGGATTTTCTTTTTCAGCTGCATATGTGTTTCTGTTCTGTCCCTGAATGTTTAAAATCATAATGTGGGAAAACATACTAATTCCTTTCAATGAACTTATCAAAAGAAGCTATGGAAATATCACGTGCATTTAATTTGGAGTCCAGGTATTGTAAATGCAGTCGAAATTACAATATAATTTAGCAGTGTGTTTCAATTATTGTAACCCATAATATTTGTCATGTAATTCGCATTTGCAGAACTAAAAAAGTAAATTTTCAGGAAATTTAAAATGCAAAAATGGAAGTATATATTTTGCCATTCTTATTACCAGCTAAAGCAAACAGGTTTATTCCTTGTCATTCGCATCTTCTTGTGGGGATCCTTCTCTGTACATGAACTGTATGTCGTCTATCGCTAGCCTAAATCCAACACACTGGATCAAAAAAGTTAACTTCGATCCAGGTGGCTTGTATCAGTTCATGTAGCTAGCGGAAATGCGAATTCTTCATCGTCTTGGCTTATTTGTCCTGAGAATCCTACTGTTCTACCAAAACGTTCAGTTGCATTTATTGCTCGAATTTACTACTTGGAGGTATAGGATAATGGTACGTCTCTAATTGACATGCCATATCCATTTGCTGCAATATGTTTCACTATGCTATCTTTCTGTAGACCCCATTCAGCACTGGTCTTAGTCTAAACCTGTCTATTAGCGAAATGTTAAGAACATTTCTCATAAGTTACTGTTTAAATGATCATAAAGGTCTTTTCAATATTGTCTCTTTCGCGTTAGATTTGTGCATTGCGAAAATGACTTTCAGGTTATTGTGACTCCATAAACTCTTCCACATCCTTTGTTATCATCACTTCGCGAAAGTATTATTTTGGTTCATCCACAAACAAATCTAATAAACCAAAAGCTAAACCCTTTGGTACATGCGTATTGATTGTTTACCATCGAAGCAATTACTAATACTAATTCATTTATAGTACACCTGTTCTGCAGTATGAAACCGTATAGTATGGAACACTACCGTACAGTATGGAACACTATTGTACGATTCTTAGGGGCTAAGTTAACGGAGAAAAATAATAATTTGTTCTAGGAACTCAGTGCATTAAATTTGCAAAACGAAATGGTAAATTAACATCTCCGCGTGTATCCAAATAACATTTAGGAAATAAAAAATGAAAACTCCAAAGAATTTACGAGCATTACAGAAAATTAAAATAAAAAGGGCAATCGGTCTGAATATTTGCCCTGTAGAACTATTCAGTTAGTATCCCCTTTTCAGAAATGTACATAAATGCTCTTTACACTATGAGACAATGGCTGGAGACATTGAATTTTCAAAAACCGATTGGATGTTATTAAAATAAAGTGTACTAATTCGCAAAGCTAGTATGATGAGGTGCTATGAGTTGGTACCTGAGGCATATCGGCAAAAGTTGAGGAACTATTTAAAATAAACTGGAAAAATCCCTGGTCGAATTTGCAAGGGAAAATAATTAAAAAACTATTTGACAGTTGGTGCTCAGTCAGGTATGGTAATACAGATAACAATAACATCAGATAATTCATCTTACCTGAAGTATTTATATAGTGCATCCATTGTGATGGTAAGAACAATCTTGATGATCAATAGATGGAATTTGTTAAGGATGCTGCTCGCAAAGCTCACCATTATTCCTTGCCTTCCTCGCAGCGGTTGCTTTTGCACAAGTACTTCAAAACTTCAATCCGGCATAACTTTTACAAATCAGAAATATGATAAGACTGATAAGAAGTTTTTATCTTTTCAAAGGTGCACTTATTTTGAAATGAAAATGCACATGTTTTGTTATTGCTACTGCATGAAAAATAAGTGGCATAAAAAAGACAAAGCTAGTCCAAATGATTTTATTTCAATGAGGTCAAGGTCATAGTTATGTATTGAAAGCAATACATATCTTTTGTCAAACAAACATATCTTATCTATTTTGTAGACTTAAGAATTATTCATATTTCGTATTAATAATGTGTGATTCTGCCAAGCGTATCATTATTTCAATTTTAAGGAATACATGAGCATATCAAACACTTTTCATTTTATGTACTTTATCTTATCTGAGAACTTATCTGAGACATCTTCTTCTAGTGAAAGTGTTATTTAAGGTGTATAGTGCGGCTTTATTAATGTTCCTCTCCAATGTGTAATAATAAAGACCAATGCTTTCTTGACCTTTGTAATTTTTCAGCACTTTTCTCAAACTGAGAAAACTACTGATTTGTTTCCTTTTCATTAAACAAGCGCTCTTAGTATTTATGATAACATTATAATCTGAACATTGTGTAAAGAAGAGTGTTTTCCTTCTGCTAGTTCTAATAAGCCTTGTCTAAATCGCATTATGTTACTTCTCTTTCTTCTATCCTAATTTACTGCTGCATTTCCCTCTAAAAATTCTTTCTATCTCTCTCCTTTTTCTGCAATTGTATTTCTCTTTCTTCTTTCTCTTTGATAATGTGCGTTTCCATTATTCCATTTTGAATCTAAAGGCGTATTAAGTATATTTCCATCTCTTCTTTAAAGTACAATTGTTATAATCAGAGCCATATATAGATTTACTATTTTCAGATGATGCTGGACCAAACTATTTTCATCTTGAGCGGCAAAGAGGGTGGACAGATCGAAACTATTTCAGACAAACAGAAACTATTTCAAACAAAGTCCTAAAGGATTTCAGCAAAGAGGGTGGACAGACCTAAACTATTTCAAGCAAACCGAAACTATTTCAAACAAAATCTCAAGGATTTCAAACCGAATCAATTTCTAGCAGACAAAAAAGAGAAATGGTTTCGGTTTGTTACGCTATTGAGACTCTGTCTCCAGTAACTCTGTCTCCAGACAGACACGGCGCCGATGGCGCTGCGGAGACGATTTGTTTTAACTGAACATTGGATCAAGTCCGATACGATATCTTGATCTTGGGTCATGCAAATTTATCGTTACAAATCCATTTTGGGTTGACTGAGCGTGACTAAAGAAATTGCTAAAGAGATTATAATCCAAATAACCGCCGCACCAAGTTTGCCAAATATTTCGTAGCGTATGTGTGTCTACTCCATTAAATACAGCAAGAATATTGCAGTTATCTCTGATCACATTTGGTATTTGAGTGTATCGTTGAGTGACACATCGATATTTTTATACCTTCCTCTGGAAAATATTCTAACTGGATTCTTTTGATTGTGTAACATCACATCATCATATACGACTAAATTGTTAATACTTCTATCAATATCATCAATGCTCGGTGCTTCCTCGATATCGGTTATAAACTCAATAATATTCTCATCGATTTCCGATTTTGCTTTCTCGTTAAAATCCTTTAACACATCGTAACATCGCTGATCATCTACACTCGAGGTTACTAATACATCATATCCCATTTCATCTATCTCGTTATCAAATTTAGTAACAACTGTGTCTTGCCGCTTCCAGATGATCCGATTATAATCATGCGAATATAATTCGGTAGCGCTGCATGATGCTTAATGGGTTCTGTTTTTTTACTCGCAGAGAAATCAATTACATTGATGTTATCATAAATCAATTATGGATCTAATATATTGTGTGAAATGTAAGAAGCATACTATCACAAATAACTTGACGACGATTACAACAGGCAATAACAGATCAGCACTTGCTGGTAAGTGTGTACAATGTGGTACAAAGAAATTTAGATTTGTAAAAAAAACGAGGAGGTGATATTGCTGCCAAATTAGCTAAACTCCCAGGAATATCATGGGCAAAATATCCAGGAGAGAAACACCTTCCAGGATATAGTTATTGTGAACCCGGGAATAGACTCGATATCCGACTGGATGATTAAAACCAACCCCGACCCGGTAAAAACCCAATAAACGCTATTGATAAGGCGTGTCATGCTCATGATGTTGCTTACAAAAGCAGTAATCTGCAAAACAGACATATAGCAGATGTAAAATTGATTCATGCGTTGAATTCTATCACTGATAAATCCTTCAAAGAAACGTTTGCTTCATGGTAGATAAAATCGGCGATGAAAACTAAATTGATGTTGGGTACTGGTAATTAATAACATCATGGAATCTATTTATTATTCCCCAAGAGGATAGTGGAGGGGTAAATCGGCAATCAATAAACTCGCTAGCGCTGCAAAGTTGAAAAATACCACTGCAGCGGATTGGTTATCCAAACAGGCGATATGGCAAATTTATCTACCACCGCCTAAACAAATTAACTTCTCACATTTTGATGTCAGCGTCCCTAATGAGGTTCATCAAGCTGATATATTATTTCTGCCGCGTGATGGTGTTTACAAGTATGCGCTAACCGTAGTTGATGTTGCGAGTAGATACAAACAAGCAGAACCGCTAAAGACAAAATCATCAACTGAAGTGGCTTCTGCGTTTGAAAGGATTATCGTAGGGGTCCTCTGCATCGGCCAAATCTATTACAAGTTGATCCTGGCAAGGAATTTCAGGGTACAGTGTTATCAACAACGAAGCATCATAATGTCACCATCAGACGAGGACATACTGCATTACATCGCGATCAGGCAATTGTTGAACGATTGTATCGGACACTTGCTGAGCGGTTATTTGGATATCAATACGCGAAGGAATTTATTCAGGATAAACGATCTCGTGAATGGGTCAAGAGATTACCAAGCGTAATTACCGCGCTAATTAATGAGATTACTCGAACAATGAACATGAAATCTAATAAAGCGATTAAAAAAGTATATACCTGTAAAACCGCAAAATGATTTTTCAAAACAGCGAATACTCGGCAATGTTACTGTGAGGTATTTATATGAACTTGAAGGCGGTAAAAAAAAGAGCTACTGATCCAATTTGGAGTATCCCCTCACAAAAAATATCTAGCATAACGAGATCTACGCGTAGACCCCCAGTCTATAGATTGGATTCAACTGCTCCTCAGCGAAGATTTACTCGTCAACAACTACAAGTGATACCCGAGGATACTCAATTACCGCCGCGTGGTCTTAACTAGCACCTCTGCGTCTGTTACACTCGAGATAAGTCAGCATCACATTATCTCTGGTATGACCAACACTGCTATTCTTTCTGTCTACAGCAAATTGGCTGGGGTCTTTATCCGACCAACACCAACTCATTATTCAATTACAACTCGCACAGTGATTATTCTGTTGTTGTTTTAGTGTAATTATAATTCAGCATCAATGTCAAATTTTCTGTTATTTTTTTTATCCTGCTGTTTATAACGAGAGAGTTTTTTTTCCTGATAATGTCATCGCTGACAATATCATTGGTTGTTGTGTCATTATAGTCTAAAACAACTCTTCGATGTTGATGTATTCTTCGTATTCTGGACACTGCGAGATAAATTAAATTCGACCACTCGATGCGATTATCTATGTTCCAAACAATTGTATCTGATATAGTCAATCCCTGCGAAGAATGTATCGTCGCTGCGTATCCTAGCTTCCATGGGGATTTATCAGCACGCAATGCATCTTCGACAACACTGATATCAACCAACACAATATCATTTAACACTAGAATCTGCTTCCTTGACTCTGTCAGGCCTGGAATATCGATATTTTGTCTTCGTGTATCCTTGGGTCTATAACACAATGGCACTGGAATTGTTGCAGATTTTTTTTGTGTGTGTTAAATAACTTCATCTGAAGTGAATCTCTGACTATCTTTCTACTTGCCACTATCAAATCGTTTGGTCTCCATGCTTCGCAAAAATCATTTAATGGGGTTTCTGAAATTATTTCACGCGCTATTTCACATTGGATTCTATCAGGTTGTAATCTGTTTAGTTTCTTGAACTCGCGTAATTCACTATCAAGTGATCTATGATCAGTACTAATTTCTTCATAATAGTCTACAAAATTCTTTAGCCAATTATGCGGGGACAAACCGACAAATGGTTGTGGTTGACAATGACCGCCACACATTAATATTTTTGTATTCTCTAGCAATAGCCAATCGAGAAACCTTTGTAATACATCTGACGACACTGTGCATATCTCATCCCAAATGAGGATTTCAGGAATATATTTCTCGCCCATTCGATCAGGAGTCCATTCGTCACCTTTTCATCGAAAGAAACTGAGAGAAGTGCAAGAATTAATTCCTCGCTGTTTCATCTCTCTTGCAAGTCTGTGTGTTTGTGTTAGCACAGTCATGTTTGATTTCCCTCCAAAATAATTCAATCTCACGAGTCGTCTTCCCTGACCCACCACAACCGTTTAAATAACTGGTTTTATATCTACATATTGGATCGGAACACGACGGTGCATTAGATAGTTCTGATATCTGATTATTTTTCAAGTAATTGTTTTCAATCGTAACATCTGCTGATTTAGAATAATCACGCAGTATTTCCTTTTTAATTCTCCATGATCCCCAACTCTCGTCTGAATTAGTGAATGCAGCCACTGCTTCTTTATATTTTATATCTATATAAAATGAATCAGTGGCGACTCTAACTGCGGATTCAGGAAATCTATTTATCATCGAAAGAAAAATAGAAGCATAAGCCAGCATAGACGACCTTAAGTACGTATACTGAGGATTTTCTCCGTTGTTTTAAATAACAATTGTACCTAATTTGGTTCCATCTGACAAGAAAGCGTCTTTACGATTTACATATATACCCCTAGATGTTACATCTGCGATTATAAAATCGATTAAACATCATCTATAATCAACCGCGAAGAATGTCGTTTATGGTCGTATTTTCCACCTTGTGAGAATTTACCAATTATTCTTCTACCGAGATCTTTTGCGTGTTTATTTTTAACTTCAAAGATATCCTTGGACACCCTTACGATATATTGTTCGTCTAAATTAGGAAATTGTTTTTATACTATCTAGAATATCGGGTTGTGGCAACCAAACTTCAATTTGTTTTCGATATGATATAATTGCTTCACTGACAATCAGCGATATCAGCATTTTAGAATCAATCATATACCGTAATAACACTATTGGCATCCATTGTTTTTCAGAGATGTGTCTACCAAACCAAACATAACAACACGGATGAAGTCCTTTAGCCAATTCAAATGATACCACACGAGCGAATCCGGTTAAATAAAAATCGGGCAGTGGTCCATTAATCGCAACACGGGTCATCTCATGTGTGGGATGTCCAAAATCGTTTACAATACTCAGAGCATTCTCCGTACCCGAGAAAACTCCCTGGATTACACGCAATCATATCACCCGAAATAATACTTTTGGGGTCATATTTTGTATTCCATAATCCACCATAGCCATAATCAACAAAACTATCTTGGATATCCGAGAGAAATTCTGCTCTTGTTGGTTTCTATAGATTTCTCTTTCTCGTGAAATGAGCTACAACTGACGGTATTGTAAAACAGTTTGCTAGTAATTGTTCGGCGTATTCCGTTGAAAAACCACTAGCTAGTTTTTTCATCTCGTTGTGGAGGGCTCAGTACAATATAATTCGCCAACGGGCTTTACAAATTGATCGAATTTACCCTCTTCGTCTTCAAAACTCTGAAATAATTACACTGACACGGGATCGCTTTTACTCGACTCGTAAATAAAATCAATTAAATTTCCCGTGTAATATTTTATTGTTCTATCCCGCGGAAATATTGTTACTGCGAAGGTCCAAGCGTGTGCATTATGGTCAATAATTTTGATTGGAGATCCTCTCGATTTATATTTCGGTTCATATAATATCTCGCCTGTTACTGTCTCTACGGATATTGGGAATTTTAGTATCCGCTCTAACGCGGCTACATTTTAAATTGTTGCCCCGCTCTCCTTTACTGTTAATCCCCATTCATTTATTTTTTTGCGTCTTAGATCCGTCAATTTGTTACCACGCAACGTATTTGTAAAATGCTAGGACGAATATTTCATGTCTTTTAATAGTTTCAATACTCGGTTTATCATTTATCGGATAGATCCCATAAACAACCGCGGTTACAGGATAGGATCTCTCGTAATACGGTTTATCAATTCCTGTCAGAATTCTTGCTTTGGAATCCTGACTCACAGTGACAGTTCTCTTTTTTTCAGGATGGGTTCAAATTTGTCGCGTATAATCCAATTCCCCGTTTCTGAGCGGATAATGAATGAAAAAAAATACTTTTTCTTGTCAAGATGTGAGATTATCACTGCTGCTCTTTCGTCGTTCATGGTAGCATCAACACTACCATCAATTCGAAATGTTGACCAATAGTGAGATGCTCCATCGCGCTTGAATTCATTAAAACCATCATGGATTCTACCTATTATGCTTCTATCACTTATCAGACTCTTTGGTACATCAGTGGAGACTCTATCGAGATTGAATTTAACATTTTTCCAAGGCGTAGTTTTCAATAATCTCTCGAACTTCTCCAAATTATAATTAAAACAAGTTTTTACATAAATGAATCACTGCAAATCGCTTATGATAGGATCAGTAACCGCTTGTAACAAATCATGCAGAAATAGATTCTGTGGATATCATTTACAAAGCGTACGTCGTGGAAGTCTTGGTCCCTTACCTTGCATACGATGTGGAGTAGGTGTGCGTGGTAAGTCGCAGTTGTGTCTCATTTGTGGTAGTAAGCGATACAGAGAGCTAAAGCGCTATTATGATAATAGAGTTAAAAACTCCATCAATGATTCCATTAATGACTCTGACTGTGTCAGCGTCCTTGACTCTGTCAAGAACAAAATCATAAAAACACCTCAAGACTACATTGATAGATTTTCAAGTAATAATTTAACCAAATAATGAATTAGACAAATAATATTATAGTATATAAATGAACCAGAATTTCAACCACATCCTGTGATTACCAATTATGAAGCATCTCGTGATGGTATTGTCATACACTGCAGGCTGAAGAAACCATTAGGATTTGATAATGGTCTTGGATATTTGATGTTTACTGCTGAAGGGAAAAAATATTACTGTCACAGAATCGCATACGAGTGTTTCCATGGATTGATAAAAGATGGATTTGTAATCGATCATATTGATTCCAATCCTAAGAACAAATCTTTATCGAAAAATGCGAAACCTTTAAAATCATTTAATACAGAAAATAACGAAGAAAGAGTATTTAAACCAATGAATGAAGCCGGTAGGTATTTTGATATTTGCGAACCTTCGGTACGAAAAGTAGCAGAACGAATATATCGATCAGCGATTTCCAAGAGAACCGGACATAGAATTCATTTTGTTTACATTTAAATTATTATATGTAGTATTAAGGGAAAAAACTCATGTGGGCTTGTGTGTGTAGTTTTGAAACAACGATAACTCCTTTGTTGTAGTCACTGATCTCAATGGAATTTTTCGATGACTGAATGGCTTTTGTTTGTATGTTGGCTTTTGAAACACTGTCACCGGATCTCAGTGGGATTTTTTGATGACTCATGGTCTAACTGAATGGCTTTTTTGTGTGGTTTATACACCATCCTTTAAACACTTCATGTGATACGCTTATATTATATTCAAAATTATAGGCTTGTAGATTACGAACACTAGTGTATTCCATACACGGTTGGGATCTCGTCCTGGGGCCCATCGTTCGAATCTCGTAGCAGGCATTATTGTCGACGGTACCGATTGGAAGGTTTTTCTATATATAATTGGGGCTTTAAGCCATTCAAAATTCAACCTTGAAACCACCATATGTCACACACCGTCACACGGTGTGAATATGTTTTTGCATTCAATCCGGGGTGGTTTTGTTGGGGGTATGGTGGTTTCAGTTGAAAATAGAACAACGCCTTGTGTGTATGTGTGCCGTCCTATTTCATATATCATCATTGTAAATATATCATCATTGTACATATGTAAATACTTGTAAATACTTGTAAATATGTAAATACTTGTAAATATTTATATATCTATATATCTAAACGTAAATATGACGTCCATTCACCAAGCATACCTTCTTGGTGATCTAACCCGTTATTTGACGAGTTAGATCCCCTCTCAGAGACTATGCTTCGTAGTACCTCTGGGTCTCTCAGATGTCAATAACTCCTGAGAGGTTCCAATGGGGATGTGTTGTCTAATATATGTAACCTCTGGCCTCTCAGATGTGAATAACACCTGAGGGGTTCCAAATGGGGTTTTTCTTGTATAACACCTTAGAGCGAATGGAGTTCATCATATCATATCATAATATCTCTAGGCGAAATAAGATGTGAATAACACCTTAGAGCGAATGAAGTTCATTTCATATCATATCGCAATATTTCAAGGCGCAAAAAGATGTGAATAACAAGTTAGAGCGAATGGATTTCATATCATATCATAATATCTCTAGGAGCAATAAGATGTGAATAACACCTTAGAGCGAATGGAGTTCATCATATCATAACTTGCATATATATATCTAGGCGCAATAAGATGTGAATATCACCTTAGAGCGAATGGAGTTCATATAGAATCATATATAATCATATCATATATAATCATATATAATCATATATAATTATATACGAAAACGGGTCAAAAATGACTCCTAATTGTTTTATTAGATATATTAGATATATAATATTTCATATAATAAATTTCGAAAATATGTCATTATAATTGAGATTTCAAATTTGAAAAATCAAGGAGTACAATTAACAAATAAATTAGATTGTAATCAGATTCTCTCTGAATTTCATGATCTTTATGATAGCGCTCGGAATAATAGGTATGTCCTTCCGAGGCAGTATGGGTTGATCAAACGAATTCAGCACGCGGTAAATTACTCACTCGCACTTTGTAACGACATCAACAAATTTATCCCGCTGTTTATTGCTGTCGAAAAAGGTCAGAAGTGAATTGGGCAAACAGTGTGAAATCAAACGCACAATAACTCGAAAATCAAAACAATAAGAGAAGAAATCATCAGACAAAATGAAAATCCCCTTTTGGCTGCCTCAACACAGCGAAACACCTCTCCATGGATTGACACTCTAAACAATGCCCAACCCGTTGCAGGTGAGTAATCCTCATACAATAAAGCCCCATTGAAAAAAAATTCTATAGACAGGTATGCGCTTACTCGCATAGAACGAATTTATATAGACGGAAATTATAAAGACGGGTATGATAGTGTTCGGTGATTTATATCACTGGTGATTTATCACCAACGCGAAAGTAATGAACTCACTGTCGGGGGTGGGTGAGTTTTCACTTACAATTTAGATCGTATATTGTATTTATAATGGTAAGTGAAGCCCTAACAACTAGATCAGCACGGGAGAGATTGGCTGCGATTAAGAGATTTATTCCGGTTCGTGATTCCGTTCTAAGTAAGATAAAAGCAAGACAAGAATTTCAAACTGATTTCACAACGGAAACCGAACAATTATTTAAACCAATAACCACTGCTACTAAGGAGGGTATTACTGCTATTGTACCAGTACTTGAAAAAATAGCAAAGGAAACTGAAAAAAAACATCAGCGCTGTTACAAAAAACCCCTCCTGGTAAAAACAAACCAATGAAAAAATAGTAGAGGAATTACGTGCGAGATTTAATGAGGAGGTTTTAGCAGCAATTCATAAGACTGATAAAGCGGAAATTCCTGCGCTTGTTGTTGCGACTTATGAAAACAGAAAAAAATGTTTAAAAAAAGAACAAAACAAGTATATTAAAAATATGAAACAAAGGGCTGATGTGTTTTACAAAATCAAAACTAACACAAGTCGAATTGATCAAGGCAATGCATCATACACTGGATATCTCAATGCGGTGGGTACAGTGAATGATCAATATGAAGAACTAAAAACAAAACAAAAAAGCCCTCAAAGATTGCAAATGAAAAGACAACATCCTTCAAAGAAAATATCTTTCTCGCCTCAACGACAACCACCATCTAACGATGATGCTATGGGTTTGATATTATTGGAGTCTGATAATAAGCAATCATTGTATATGCTATCTAACGATGATGATATGAGTTTGAGATTATTGGAGTCTGATAATAAGCAATCATAGTATATGCCATCTGATCAAGATGAATCTAATGATGAACTTTTTAGTCATTTACAAGATCAGGAAAAGGATACACAAGGTACAACTGGTTATAGTAGTGGGGAGGGGTTTTCTTAGAGTGGAACCCCAAGGGGGATTTCAGGTAATGGTCTAGTTCGTTGTTCTAATAATATTATCGGGGATATATCACGATTAGAAGTTCTCGTAGGAGAAAAATGAGCCGGAAATAACTCATCGGAAATAATTAATGAGGCAGCTGATATTTGCGGACGACTATTTGGGGGTGGTATCATGGATATTGGTGTATATCGAGAGTTTATTGATGAGCTAGCGGACGGTTACCACAGTGATTAATCACCGAAATTGCTAGTAATGAAAATCATTTACGATTTCGCGATTAGATAAATGTCATTTAAATAAGATGATCATACACTACAACCACAATAAACCAAAAATGACTTGCGCAGTAAACTCACGATTGCCAGTTTATAGAGCGTACTATGGAGATGGTCTCGGCAATACCATTGCAAGGTTATTTGCAAGAATGGCTCCAAAAAATAGCACCAATCGCAAAACAGTTATCAATGAAAGCTTTTGATGTTATTCGTGATAAGGGTGTTAGCGATGTTGGTGATGTTGCCGGAATGCATTTTCCGCGGCTAAGGAAAAACTAGTTGCGTTAGTTCGGCGAAGAAAGAAACCAACAATGACTTAGTCATCAGTGATAAAATCACTAGGACCACTACCATCTACGGAACTTTTGCCCGCGAGTATTAGTAAAATAATAAACAACGCGGTGGATCAGAATATAGCATCACGGATAAATGAAGGATATGACACTCAGGGAAATATTAATGCAGCTATGATAGCGGGAAGTGGTTTGAAATCGCGATTTAGATCAAGAAATATATATGTTCAAAATCGGCTCCTGACTCAGCGTTCGATATGGACGCCCCAGTACCCATGAGTGATTCTGTACGCGATTATCAATTCTATTCCTATCATGCAGTACAACTGGATCTTTGATCAAGAATCCAACTTCAGGTTCATGATACCAGCAAATACTTTCTACCCGCTGAAGCATTTATCGAAGTAGAAGGAGAACTCGTAACAAATGTTGCAGCTGATACACCATATGAAGATGACCAAATTGTCCGAGTTGGTTTTGTCAATAATGGTATCATGGCGCCATTCGAGAGTGCTAGATATATGATTGATGGAAGAGAAATCGAGTCTATAGAGCGTGAGGTTGATGTTGCCACAACAGTAGTGGGGTTAGCAAGATATTCTCATGATTATACAAGATCGGCAGGTCCATCTATGATTTTCTCTAAGGATGTTACTAATCACGCTGACACATTCCGTATACTAAATTGTTGACACCAAGAGATACTGCAGTTGATCCACAACCAGATGATGTTGAACACGAGGATAGACCAGCTGGTAACTTTGATATTATAAAAAGTACTAACCCTAATTACAACCTAGGGTTTGCAACACGCGTAGCAATGTTGCAAGGACAGCGTCGACAATTTTCATGCGCGATTCCACTGCATCATTTTTTCGGATTTTGTAGAAATGTTAGAAAAGTTATCTATGGAGCGAAGTATACAGTAGTACTCGTACGAAAGGATAGTGATAATGATGCAATCTGGCGTGAAGCTGGTGTTGCTACTGGTAAAGTCATTATATCAAAATTATCATTGTGGATGCCAGTAATGACCCCATCAATCACCATGGAAGAAAGATTACTATCATTTATGGACCATGGAGGAAAATCATTGCTATCATGGTTAACAACAACAACATATACCATGGATTCTAATATTGATGGTACACTTACATGGCATCTGGTATCAAAACAAGGTGTTTCAGCTCCGCGTCATATATTTATTGCGTTACAGGATTAGGCGCAATTAAACTCTCAGGAACGGAGTCATATGATATTTGATCAAATAGGTGTCAATGAAGTATCATTGAGAATAAACGGACAACAGGAACCATCCGAGGATATACTACTTGATTACGGAACCAATCAAATAGCACGCGCGTATCATCGTTTGTTGACATTTATGTGACGCGATAATAAAGTAGATACTGGTCTGCAAATATAACAATTTGATTTTAAATATCGATATCCCATCTATTACTTCTCGCTGGAACATCTTGATTTAACGAGACAATCCGTAGTTGACATACACTTCAGAGCTCGTGTAACTCGCCCGGTTGTAGGTGGTGTTGTCACTACATTACAGAGCAGTTGCTGTTATTCTCAGCGACAAATCAATGCTACTCGAAGGTGTTGGTGGACGAATGAGAATAGTTGATGCACCAGTGAAAAATATGTAGACAGTTAGATCAATCTCGTATTAAATAAAATGTCATATAATTATGTTAATGTTACGTTAACTCCTGGTCAAATTAAAAAATTGCAATCGGAATCAGCAAAAGAATGTGGAACCACAATATCGCTGAAGCACAGTCAGATGTCTGGTGGTCAGAATAAACTATCACTGACAGCTCGTCAGATAAAACACTTCAATGATACTATCAAAGATAAAAAATGGTGTTCAGGTCACTCTCTCTGCGGCTGCAATTAAGAACATGATAAAATCAGGTGGTATATTTCCACTTTTCGCTGCGTTACCAGCGTTGATTTCGGTCGCGGCCCCAGCGGTAGCAAAAGCCGTCGCGCTAGGAGCCGTTGGTACAGCTGCAGGGTTGGCACTAAAGAAAGCAACTGGAAGCGGGCATAAAAAAAGAAACGATCCGGAAAGGGTCTAAGACTACCAGGAACTCCGTATTCATGGTACAGCGGAAAGGGCCTGAGAATACCAGGAACAGTTTACTAACAACAATGTCACAGACATTGTCGCCGATGTCAAATTTTGATTTATTCGATGCTGCTAAAAAACTAGCGATAAAAGACTTTAGAGGTGTCTTTATGAGAGATCAATTACCACAAGAACCAAACAACGCTGAAACCGGTATCATTAATCTCGATAACAGCACCGGACCTGGAACTCACAGGGTTGCATACGTGATTGATCCGCGTGTGATTGTTTATTTCGATTCATATGGGTTAGCACCGCCTAAAGAATTTATGCGTTAAAAAAACCGCTTAAAAACTCCTATCTGGTAATCCACGCTATCATCGCAGAAAATAAATGACCCACCAATATGCGGCATAGAAGTATTAAATGTCCTCAACGCTATTTCATCATCGGGAAAACCACCACATAAAACCGTACACGAATATACGAGTAATCGCTAGTTAGAGAGAAATTATACAAAATAACATGATTTATATTTGGGGGAGATCTTTATCAAGCTGAAAAAACCCACCCGGAAATATCTGTAACCGGTGATGTAAAAAAAAATAATCGAAGATGAAATATCCGAGATGTTAAACCTCGCAAATGTTGATCCAAATGAAATAGTTGTATTTCAAGATCGTCAGGGTAAATTGAAAACTAGTAATATTTCCATTGATGATATCTTAGTTGAACGACGCGACGCAGTAGAAGATACTATCGCGTTGTTGTCCAAGGAGGGTAAACTCAAACCCGGTGTACTTGTTTTGACGCTCACAGATAAATTAACATCACTCAGTGATAATTATATCATCTGCAGAATCATTAAAAACTCTCGATGATAAATATGACGCTCAAGTAAATCAATTTGCGGGTTTACAAAAATCCGTCACTGAGGTTCAACTCCCAGTCGCTAATTTCTTTGGGGTTCCACCGGTGACCAAAACCGAAACTCACAGAGATAAAGACAACTATGTTAGAATTTGCAACACTTCAATCTAGATATGAAGAACATATAAAACAGTTTTCAAATTTTCGTAAAAACATCGTGGATAAATTTTTTGGAGTCTCATTTGATAAACTCGAGATAAAACTCCCGGATATTAAGAAAATTCATCGATAAGATGAAAAACACCATCGAGGCAATCAAAGATGATTTACCGAGGATGATAGAAACACTTGAAAAAACGAAGATTCCTCATGAGAAAACCAGCAACGTAGTATACACGATTCAACACGGATCATTTACGTGGACACCACAAAATAACATATTAAGTATCACCGCGACCGTCAAAGGTATTTATTGATTAACACTAGTGTCACCGACTCAATTTAATATTTCATCAACGAGTTCATCTGGGGTCAACAATATGATATCAACGATCATCGACAAGGGAACAATTCACAATTATATCCACTGATAATAATTTGGCTAGGTTTTCAGTAACATGGTATGTGGAATTCGTAGCGGATTTAAGTAAACAGCTTAATTGAAAACACCAGCGTTTTCAAAATAAAATGTCATCATTGGCAACATCACAGCAGTATCGCTATGATCAGGTCAGAGAATTTCAAACTAAACTCAAAACACTCACTCAGAAGTATCGAGTAAAACTAAAAAAATACCGACGAAGAACTACAGCAGTTGATCTTACCGTGTACTCGGTATCAGGTGTAATCACCGGAGCCGGTATAATACTATCTTCGGTAACAATGATTGCCCCGATAGCTGTTCCAATTTGTATATCAGCGGCGACAACAATTGCGGAAATAATCTCAATAATAACAAAACAAATATCGTGCAGACAGCGTAAACTGCAGGATTACGTAGTTAAGTTCCATATTGTGTCCACCGCATATTCACAATTATCCTCGATGATATCATCCTCCCTCGATGACACATTAATATCAGATAATGAGGTTTCAGCGATAGTACGTGTTAATGATTCCGCGATGTCAAAATTAGAAAAATAACATGAATATAATAACAATATCAATAGCGACAACGGAATTACTTCAACAAATAGCGGAAAACACAACCCCGGTGAAAACCAGCATGATCTCAATAACATCAACCAATCCTGAATTCAGTGTCAATTTCCCTACTGCGGTTCCCGTGAAGGAGATATCACTAGGAAAACCACGAGTGTATAACAGTTGGCCTAACATTAGATCAGCACCATTTGGTGTCAACAACCGAATAATTCCTTGGTGTTTGCGAGTAAGAATAAACAAGACGGAACTCCTGACTGGAACGTTGTTTCCTTTCCATCTGGGTCCTACCAAATTGAACCAATTAATAATGAATTACAACGCAGAATAAAATCCATTACTGGAAAAGAATCGAAAATCGCTTTTACAGTTCATGAACCAACACTAGCATCCGCGATTGAGATAAACTCGTCCGGGTATGTCGTAGATATCGATCAGAGTTCTATAAGAACCGTGCTAGGATGGCCTGAAATAACACCTCCACCTGAACCGAAAAAATCTGATTATGTTACGGATAAACAATGGTACCATGAAATTACCACATCATATAAAAAAAACACTTCCTGGATATAAAAAAGTCATCACTGCCGGGTAGTTATTTTAATTTTGTTGATCAGGATTCCGCCTTTTGGAGATTTAAGATTGGACAGACTCCAAAATCAGTTACATATATAAAAATATATCATAACTGAATTATTGAATACTTTAGAGAGATCAATCAAGAACACAGTCAACAACTACAACGATTACAACAGGGTTTCCATGAGTCTAATCGGAGTGAAATCATTAAACGAATTGAAATATTAAATCAACTTGTATCCGACATGGAATATATCAACCAGCGAGTAATTCAAGTAATAATTGATCATAGCGATGACAACATTAATTACTCTAAACGAAATTTCCTAACTGTATACAATATAAAAGAAGCTGATCTACCGAATTTCAAGTTTCCTGGGTATAACGCAAACGAACTTAAAAAAGTCCGTTAATGATTTTATGAATGAACAGTTTACTATGACACTCACCGCATGGAGACAACGACACAAGGGTTTAACTATCCTCAAACATAATAACGCCCCAGATGGTGGTGGGCGACATATCGCTCCTCAAAACGTCAATATATCTTCGGTATTTCAGTGAATTTAGTATGTGATATCATCGAAGGAAGTTACCAAATAAATCTCGAAAGATCAAATCAAGCCCAACAAGGATATATTTTATATTCATTTGCACCAACAGATCCTCCAGGATTTTTAATAATTGAGGATCCAACTAATCCAGTGTATATGCGATGTCATAATGATTCATTAACGAGAATTAATTTCAAACTCACTGACCAGTCCAATAATCTGATTGATTTACGAGGTGAGGTTTTACAAATTAGTCTCTTTGTGAAATTCTTCTGGGAACCAGACTCTCTTTCCCGGAGTACCTTAAACACGTTAAACTTGACATAGTTAATGAAAGGGACAATACACATCTTACAAAGTTTTAATAGACTAGAAGAGTACAATGGAATATTAAGATTCTTGGATATGAAAACCGCAGAAAGAGCAATAAGAACATTTAGTGCACATCATATGTTAATTTTAGTATGTCACATAGTGGGAAACATGTCTGCCGTCACTACATTTTTAAAAAAAAGGATCATGTCAAGATGAGAGACATGCAAGAGCCATTGAGTTCCTTAGGGATTGGAAGTGCAGTCTGTGAAACTGCAATGGAGGCAATTCAGGTTAAAACACTGTGCAAACTTGTACACGAGTTGAACACGATGTACACCAATGTTATATCAGCTTTTACTCACACATTTCGACTTTTAAAAAAATACATATGCTTCAAACTGATTATAGCAGAAGATTATAGTTTATTACACCTTCCTGAAAACTGATCTGACTTATGGAAAACATCGCCTACGTTACTGATGCCTTGCGAAAATTGGCTGGTCTCTTTCCTGGATGTAACCATTTTACTTCCCACCATTAATACTGTAAACCATATACGACCATTTAAGTGTCAACAGTGGTTATTAAATCTTCAATTGACCCACCAACAAATTATTGTCTTTGTACCTAGGAAAAGTTTTAATATTGTCAATACTGACAGTAAGTCAGTTTTCGTATCAAAACACCCTTGATGCCAAGCGAAGGCCATCTAATGTCCCAATGAGTTTTTATTTGAGTACGAAAATAATTAGAAATGATGCTAATGTTGGCTGATAGGAATTTACTGATAACCGTGAAGCTGGTTTGTTAAAACATAATTACTAAATCATTTGATAACCGTTAACCATTCTAGGGCTTATAGATTGAACATAAATACCAACATACACTGATAATGGCTTATTCATATTTGTTGTTAACAAATTGAAGGTGCCAGTAATATGAATGTGTATTATACTTTGTTCTTAAAATGCATATTCGCAAAATGGTTATAATAATGGAAACTACATTTGTATGCATATTGTTACAAATTATGTGTTTTATCGATCTATATGAATATTTTCCAAATTCCAGACATTACAGACCATGGGTACAGTGATCATTATCATACTGTTGACATTTTCTTACTTATTATTTCTTAAAACACATGTTTATTTTGATATTTATAATTTTAGAGACACATTTATATGGTTTCTTATTTAACAAGTGTATTCTCTTTTGTGTCAGTAGTTAATGCTGATAATTTGTGTAATTTCATTATATTCTGGTTTTGCTGGACAGGAAGATATTTTTTTAAATGTGTGCATTTATGCATACCTCTTTATGATGATGATATCAGTATGAGATAATAGTAAATGTTCGAGTTAATATTGTTGAAATTTCACCAACAGCCATTCATTATATATGCAAGGTAATTGTTCAGTATCAAGGTGTGATTTTATCAATCAGTAAAATACGTTTTGAAGCAATAATAGAAGGAAAGATTTGATAATTTGGGTTATTACAGTTAATTGTTGCAACTATAGTGAAAGTAAATGTCTGCTCTGAAAATTAACTTCTGGAAAAATTAAGGATAATGTGGTAACTAGAAAGGTATATACATATAAATGTTATTTTGGATGCACTAAATGATGCTGTAGGCAACCGTACCATCTGACCATATTCTTGTGTACATTTCGTTTATCAGTTACCTTCATTTATTGCGATCATATATGTTTTTAAGGATCAATACGTTCGCACTGACTCTCTGAACCAGTAGCTAAAGCTAAAGGGAATTTTCCAGAGAATTGCCATTGCAATGATAGTTAAAATATAACATGTTTGATCTCTATTTCAGTATCCTAATATTGTGTTGTGTCTACTTCTTTTACAATCTTATCTTTATATTTGGTCCATGTTTTCATCACTATTCTAGAATTATAGTAAATCATAAGCTATTTTTAAAAACAATGCGGCATGTTTATCATTTATTTACTTTTCTTTTGCACTAACAATATTATAACTGTTGAAACTGTTCTTTCAATGTATGTAGTCTGCTCTTCTGAGTGTCTTGTGAAATTCAATAAGTAAGACTTCCTTTAGATCCATTACCTGTTCAGACATGTTCCTCGTAATGAGAAAATGTAGAAGATTATGTGCATGTTTCTTAAGCGTTTATGCCAAACTCTGAAATAACTTTTCATAATTGAACCCAATTATATGGCTTCTTGGCACGGAAATGCATTAAAAACAATTGTATAATATATTTAGTGTTTTTAATTGTATTGGTTGCGGTTTTCATCATAGGTTCACACGTATTAATTTCTTCTCAAGTACTATTGTATCTCTGTTGGGTCCTTGGGGTATGGCAATCATCATAATTGTTGAATTAGAAAAACGTCTACTTTGCTTTTTCATCCCCTTAACATAACTAATTCATTGTACAATTTTAACTTGAGCAACTTTTTAATTTGTACAGAATTAAGTTATAAGACATGTGCTATTTGCACGCACAGTTCACTTATTACTCCCTCTATAGTGATCCAACTGTGTTTTGCATTTATTGGATAAATATTTTAAAATGCCACCCGTGTCCATACACTATTGAAGATCACAGGAAATACTTATGTTTGCTATATAACTGCAGTGCTCAGAAATCAGAGTCGCAAACTGAATAATTTATTTCAAAGATAAAGCCTCTATGAGAGAACTGGACAAAGAATGACTACATAGAAGTTATATATACCAGGTCTATTTCGTTACTGCAGGATACCTAATTACATCCTCCAGATAGTAACAATACAATTGTAAAAGAAAATATTATTTATCCGAAGTTATAATTGCAAACACTGTGTTAACAGCCAATTTGGAACATTCTCAGAAAGCCATTTGCATTGAATATGACATTATCACTCAGTTGATAAAGTGCCATTTAATGGATTCAACGATTAAAAAGCTTCAACAATTTGAGGATGCTGCTATCAATATATCCAATTTTACCAATTATTTACTGTACAGAGGGAGTTTTCCTATTTTCCTCACTAAATTCAAAGCGGAGAACAGTGAAATATCAATATTTATTATATATGAAATTATAATTGGAAGTTGAAGGATATGCTTTGAAATATAGTTATAATACATTTATTTTGTTTTTGAAATTTTAGTAAACGCAACATTTCTAAACTTTGATAATCGATTTTACAGCGTACATTTAATACATTTCTAATCGTCCTCTATTTGAAATTGTATCTGTACACCTTTAGGATCCCTTGCTAATTGTATGATGTTAACCAAACTTTTCTGGATTCAGAAGATGTATTTGTGATTGTGATTACATCTTCCTTATATAGTGAACAATTTTTCAGTTTATTTTAACACTTTAACCAGAGTGGAATGCTATTGTCAGTGTTTAACGATAATACCATCACATTTCCTGTAATGCCCATTTGATAATTTGAATAATATGTGCTTTCCTTAGTATTATTTCCGTACAAAGGTAGAGCAGTATGCATGGGATCCATCCCACTAACTAGTAGTTCAACACTATTATCTAGTACTATATTGCATTTCTAAATACAATACAGAATTTAAGATTAGCACAGAGAGAGAGAGAGAGAGAGAGAGAGAGAGAGAGAGAGAGAGAGAGAGATGCAAAACATTTGTCTTGAGCAAATTGACAATAGACAAGTCAAGTAAAATCATGAATTTTCAAACCTCAAGCGATTGTCTAACCAGGCCCGCACCTAGGAAATTCTGGGCCCCAGTCAGCTGACAGAGTTCGGGCCCCTTTCGTGTTTCAGATATGTGCGTATATGTGCCTATCTCGCTCGGGCCCCTGACAAGTGCCATGGTTGGCCCCCCCCCCCCCCAGGTGCGGGCCTGGTCTAACTTTATTTGATAATGTTCCATGCAAGATCACATAACACAATCTGAAATGTATTTTGTATCCAATATTTGATTGATTTGGAGCTAATTTATGAGCACAAATGAGAAAGATATAAAGACTCGTAAACACAATTAGAGAATCGCTTGAGGTTTGCTCCTACAAAAATGTGCAATTCGGCTGACTTTCTACAGAACAATTGACTAAAATTAGTAAATAAAACGAGATTGAAAACCACAAAAAATAATTTAGCAAAACAAAATATTTAGTCATTGTTGAAATATTTGTATTCTTATTCAGGATTGATGGATTCCTCGCTACTTTCACTTTCACTACTGAAGTTATCACTGTTTTCGTTTTCAGGATCTGATATAATCTTTTTCCAGTTGTCTTACACGTTTATTGATAATCTTGCTGGTGGTTCGTATTCGTGAGACAATTGTGATCTGAGTATCGCTAGTGAAAAAGAGACGAATTGTTTAACGTCAGTATCGTTAACTGTTGCCAAAGAATAGGACAAGAATGACACATGAAATAACCCCTGTTTCACTCCTGAATATACACTTCAAGTGTGACTGAAATCAGAAATTCTAGCCATGCTTTATATCCGAAGCATTCATAATGATAGGTGTTCCAGAATAATTACATCACATGATTATATATAATGTTATAGAATGATGTTTCATCCCAAAAAATCTGACGATTAAAGGAAGCTAGAATTTATTGTCTTTGTCAGTCTTAAAATCTATATTCAAGACTTAACATAGGTAAAAAAAACATTTTTACGAATTATTATTAAATTAATTTGGTATAAGTACCAAATAGTATGTTAAATTATTAAATATAATTAGTAAAGATGACTAAAACAATTAACTCAATATTATATCTCTATAATGGCACGCGGTAACAAAAGTAACTCCTTTAAATATTAAAGAAAGATGCCTGACAGAATTATTTTGCGTTAACAAAAATGAAATATAGTATTTTGTTTATATTTCTCTGAAAACGCCGATATGGTTACATGATTTACGTCAAAATGTATAGTACGTTTGCAAAATATCAAACTATTTACCAGTGTCATACAGTGATTGAAATATTTTTCTTCTACACTTGTCTCTGTATTTGTAGATACAACTGATCTGGCGCTCTAGTTATTATAACCAATATTTCCAATCTTGTTCTTCTGACGTCGGGTAACAACACATAAAATAATCAACGAGTTATCGAGTTTGACACCGTTGATATGGTCGATCAAATTACCGTCTTTGGTTAGTCCATTAAAACATCGGTAGACAAACCTCTGACATAGATATATTTTATTCCTCTCAGTATTGAACACGAGATAACCAGTATTCGTGACATTTCCGACTTGTATTTTAGTCGACAGTACCTGAATACAAACCAACAAGAATTTCACGAAGATAAGCTGCTGAGAATATTGACACGACGGATTGTGGAATACTTAATACGTTTATAAAAATATTATCTTAGTGGATATGGCAGCGTGTTATCCCAAAGATTTCTTGGAATGGGTGAATGTCAAGGATATTTTAAAAAATTTGGACATCCAACACACGAGATGTCAAACGGACCTTTACCGGATTTTGACTTGACTGGATGTGCTTGTATACATTCATTTTAGTTTGCTAATGGTCTTCATTCAATTTGTTATGTCTGGTTTGGTAGACACCTTTCATAAAAGAAGTGGGTCCCGATTGTATTGTTACGATCTATCTTCAACGCAAAAATACTGATATTTCATGAAATAAGTGAAAGCGATTATTTTATATCGTCAGCAGAAAGAAGTTTGATTTCCGCAACAAAAGAAATATTCCGATTATGAAAATCCTGATATAACCGAATTTGAAATTTAAACCGCAAACTATCTGGGCAGAAGAAACATTGGTAAATTTACGAAAATTAACAAAGATGCTGAAGTTGATTTTTTCATTGCTGATGCAACAAAGAAAACTATATTTGTAAGTCGAAAAAATACTTTCTTGTCTAACGTAACTATATTAAGTAATATTGCTGTTTTATATTGATGGCGAGTCATCACAGTTTACTTATTTAAGAATTGCAATGTTGGTATGTTTCGATAAATTTATTGTTTGATAAACATATTTCCCAAAGCAGCGATTATATTCGCTACTGATGTTTTGTTTTTTATGGTTTAACGCCATTTTTTCAGCACAATATAGGCTATACATGGCGGCCAGTATTAATGGTGGAGGAAGAAACCGGACAAACCCCGGAAAGAACCACCGACCCACGAGAAGCTACTGGCAAGCTTTCCCACATAACTACATTTGCCGAATCTTAGACTCGAACACACGCCGACAGAGGTGAGATGGCAATGGTCCGCAACGGACAGCGCTTTAGACCACTCGGCCACTCGGGGCCCCTATTCGCTACTGATTCATTCTATATCGAAAGAAAATATTCAGGATTGCTGAATAAATGTTATATATTAGCACTTATTACGATGTATCATGGGGTGAATGTAGAATAAAACAAAAACAGTTCCATATTAGTTCTGAATCTGTCGACACTGTAATCAAGGATGTTTATTACAAATATAATCAACTGTCACAAATGTCACCTGTACCGTCAGTTTATGATCCTGTGACTAGACATTAGATAGTTTATCTTCATGGACCGGGATGTTTTTGGTAAAACAACTCATGTGGTTGAAGTATAGTTCGTCTAACTCTGTTCATATGATCGTTTTAACCCCAGCACACAGACTCGCCAGATAAATGAATGAACAATCCATTGTTCAGTCATGCACATATATATTTTTGCGATGGAAAGAAGATAAATGGACTACTTAACGAAAGGGTGACAAATACAGTCCAAGGATCACCTTTTTGGATGAAATATGCATATTATCTAAAGATTTATTAAAACTATATTTGATTGATTATTGACAAAATAATGATGTGATAATTTGCGGCGATCAAGGTCAACCACCACCCATTGTTATATTGTCTCCACACGAATGGCTGAAAGGTTTTATAGATTATTATGAAGAAATAATTGATCATCACAGAGCGTCTGATTCAGAATTTATGGAGTTTATACTATTAACCAGACTACAACCGAATAAATTTCAGTGTGAAATAATGCAGAGGTTCCCAAACTTCTCTGGCTCCGGACCCACTTGGGAATATTTTTTCTATCTCTGGACCCACCAAACAAAATTAGGTACAGAGTACTACTAAACTAGCTAAGGATTGCATCATAAATCGGGATTAAGATATGCTGATTTACATCCAGCATTTAGAAATACACGTTGTTTATTTTTGAATGGCAGACGTTTTTAATAATCATGCGTTGCTAAGTCTCGTTGCTAAGTCTCGTGCACTGTTTCCTGTTCACATACACGCACAAGTAGAAGCTAGTTATAGCCCAACCATGGTCAAACGTTGTTTCGCTAGTTATAACGGAATAAAGTATGACGCTTGAGGGTTACTGGAATAAATACTGAAATTAACAGAGAAATAAGAAGAACTTTCGCGACCCACTTGCCAAAGCTCTGCGACCCACTTTTGGGTCGCGACCCACAGTTTGGGAAACGCTGAAATAATGCATATAATTTCAGAAACGAATATGAACGATTTTTTTTAATCTGTGGAGACTTGATGATTTGAAAGTTACATGTAGAAAGATAGTTCGTGATACATTTGAACAACGATTATTTTATTACATAAAGGAAACATTTCAAATATACCCGCACCAATGTGTTATCGCCCTGCAGATACACGCAAATAAAACAATTGAAGTTGTTATACCATGATCGTCAGAGAAACAACGTCTGTGTTAAATTATATTGTTTTAGTTTCGTTTAGTGTTGTTGAGAGCGCATTACTTCTTTTCATACATTCACTAAAGTTTGTCCACAGAGGAGCGTAATACATAGCGCAGCAGTAAGATTTGAATAATCTAATTTGGATATTCAATGAACAATTCTTGAATTAACGTAGACGCGTGTTTGTTCGAGTAGACATAGATCGGTAATGTCTCATCATATCTTCATTATCCGACCGATTTCAAAATATGACCCATATACTTATAACTGTTGACATTGGTAAGAGTAAGATGTACAGATGTATTAAGCTCGTATGATATATGTTTTAATCATTCTTACATTTTGCCAAAACAATATTTCAGGAAGAGGGCAAACTATGCACAAAATAATAAAAATAGACAACCGGAAATGAAGTAATTTGAAGTGGACCACGTATTACGAGTTAACACTGAGTTATTTCTCTACGTTAGCAAAGCGCTCCGGTGGCCTAGTGATTAGAACGTCCTCCGCGGAAACTGAATGTCGTGGGTTCGATCCCCGGCCGAGTTATACAAGGACTACCAAAAATGATACTAACAGCTGCCTCGCTTGACGCTCAGCATCAAGAGGTTAGTGTTAGGACTGGTCGGCCTGGTGTCAGGATAATGTGACTGGGTGGGACATCATGCTACATGTCTGCGGCATGATGCCTCAGTGCTAGACATCACTATAAACTGTCTCACAACAGACATCGGACTGACAAATGGTTAAAGCTACGTTAAAAATCCTAATCAAACACAAACTACGTTAGCAATGTTGCGCTTGCTATTAAACTTTATGAACACACTCCAGAACGATATGGACAAAAACTTTGGAAGTCAGAACATATTCTCATCGTGTTCACTAAGACAACATCCTCTGCTTCTTATATTTCTGCAATAAATAAATTCCTGCCTATTTCTTGAACATCACTTACCTTTATCTACTGCTGAATATTGATTAATTTAACGAATATTTGTAAACTTAATGTCCGGACCAGAAATACTCTGGAACACATGGTTCATATTACACAGAGACGTTATCATATTCAAAAAACTGCCTGCCAAGTCACGCTTATCTCTCATGAAAGTGATACACGCTGCAATTTGATTAGATAGTAGGCACACACAGAGAAACAAAGTCATCCAATGTTAAATGTTTTAAAAATCTGTTAGTGGAATTGTATATACTTATTACTGAAATTCGTATTGTCTTTAAGAAACATGATACGCAATTTTTATCCAAGTAAATAACACGCTCATGAGATAAGGTGATGTGCGGGACCGGTATTTAAAGAGATTAGACACGTGCCTCGATTTGGGCTCGTTCATTTTATTAGTGATACGTATTAATTTATGACACGTTCTCATTTACGAATAAAGCTTTGTAAAGTGCAGTAACCTAAAATATAACTGGATACATGTATATAATACAAATATAATTAAGATCGAATGGTTTACGAAATACATTATGATACTGAAGATTGAAGGCAAACACAGCGATGAAAGAAAGACCAGTTTTTGTATATATGTGTTTTACTAACGGTTAATATTAGCTTTTGGTTCAATTCAGAACTCCTCAATATTTTGTACAATTTATATTATATATTAATTCATTAATCTGCATTCGTTTTGTATCATTCATTGTGCATGTACCTTTATGAGTATGATTGTTAGTTTGTATTATTTAATTAAATCTATTCATTTCATAGTTTAGTCCAATCTGTTATGTATATCTATATTATGTGTGTTAATTTTCAGGAGTGAATATTGTAAGGGTTATTTAATAACTACCATATCAAATACTAGTTTTCTTTACTGTTTTTAATGCTTACATTGATTACAAAAACAAAAATAAGCAAAACCAACAAAAGCATAAGAAAGAAAGGTTTTATTGCTAGTACATAAAGGAAAAAATGATTACCAAAATGTATGTTTGAAAATGAGTCAATAAAACTAAACACAACCTATGCATCATCATGTGAATCCTCAAATCATATATTAAAATAAACACTGGAGTAGTAAAGAAGTGGAAAGTTACTTAAAACGATCGAAAAAGATAATTACAATCTTATTGAGTTTTAATAAGCTTTTGATAGAATGGCATATAATGGATTGTACCTTTTTGCTTACATAAGTTTTACTCATTGCCTGTGATAACTACCGGGGCTTCTGGTACAGTTTGGGTAGGTAGCGTTGTGAGAAATCACATGGTCAAACGAAGTCCACCTGTTAAACGGCATGAGTCCGTGACATTCTTTCAGCAGAACATCATATGATCCCTGTAGAGCATTCTATGCAGTTGGCATGTATTTTCAGAGCATTAGCTATCTTACAGTTATAGAGATACATTGGCAGGAATATACAATTATCTGATGCAACGTTTGGTCTGGGAATATATTCAAATATGTAGTTTAACTATTCATCCTTCTATTTTCTTCGCTACCATAACAAAGGCATTCTGGAAATCCGAGAAACCAATTCTTGCTTTGTGGGAGAAGCAAGTTTCATTGAAATCTTTCAGGCTGAAGATTTTAAACCCTTCTTTCTGCCAGATGTCTTGTAGTTGATGCTTGCTGATACATGTGGTTTTGAACCTGAAATCTCTGACCCTGTAGAACGTCTCTTCCAATACTCCAACTAGAACAAGATGACCACCTGGTTTTAAGAGACCACTTATATTTTGGACCGACCTTGCATAATCGTCGAGGGTAACAGATGCTGATTCTAAGCACAGAGATGACGTAATGGCATCAAAGACAACGCCATCTGCCGGAGTGGAAAGCACTGGATTGGGCTGTGTGACATCACACTTGACAATATTTTGTATCTTCCTTTTAAGTTCATCTTGTCGCTTTTCCACAGAGCTGCTGCATGGTATAAAAATTTTAAGTTTTAATACTATGGAACGAAACTTGACCCGAATTTGTAATTCTTGAAAACAAAAGTAAGGAATTATTATTATTTGGACTCGTTTAGTGCAGGGGCTTATGTAGCTGATGTATATTGACCCAGTGACGGTGCCTAGCGTTCATACTTGTTAACAGTCACTCCCTCTCCATTTCCATACGCAGGCGTATGCTTATATATATATATATATATATATATATATATATATATATATATATATATATATATATATATATATATATATATATATATATATATATATATATATATATATAGATATATATATATGTATATATATATATGTATATGTATATGTATATATATGTATATATATATATGTATATATATATATATGTATATATATATATATATATATATATATATATATATATATATGTATATATATATATATGTATATATATGTATATATATATGTATATATATATATATATATATATATATATATATATATATATATATATATATATATATATATATAATTGTTTTCTTGCGTGTTAAATATGATTAAAGAGGAATATTTAAGGGCGGATCTTATCTTGTGCAGGTCATGTTATACAAAAATACCCACATTTATGCTTTCACCCAATGCTAAAACAAGTGTCTCCCAAAGGAATTTAACCGATTTCTGCCTAAAATAATTTCCAGGAAAATTCATGTCAAACAATTTCTGTTTTTAGCTGCCGAGTTTTGAAAGTATCTCAAATATTCGTCAGCGAGAAATGCATTTTCAAATATGCTGTCAGATTTGCACAATTTACTTTTCCATTTAGGACCATATTGACATAACTTGAGGTTGTTTGGCAAACTTCCAGTGTCATTATAATCATCAATTCAAAGGTAAGAGTGACAACAAGATTGTCATGATACCCGTAGTGGCGACCATACTGGCTTTATTGCTGGGAACAATTGCATTCAGAACCAATCGGGAATCATATGAAGTACACAGATGAAAACACCATGTTGAAAAGGTATGTTTTTGGATGAATATTGATTATTCTTTTGTCAATAAATCCATCATAGTGGTCATATTTATGTCCAGTTTGCATTTTGTTTTAAATATAGGTCGAACTAGACAGTTAAAAAAAACCTTGATGAAAACAAAACGTAAAAGAAAACTTTCGACGTACAAACAGCTCGGGTAAGATTTTCCAAGATGGCCACAGTGGCCATACTGGACATGACGTCAGTGCCATTTTAATTTGGTTATTGACAAGACATGACGTCAGTGCCATTTTAATTTGGTTATTGACAAGACATGATGTCAGTGCCATTTTAATTTGGTTATTGACAAGACTTATTAAGACCTCTTCTTGCAAATTCCAGATGCAGATATAACCTTTCGTTTTCGAGGAATAACCATACCTTTTTTATCAAGATGGCTGGTACTGTTGCCATACTGGTCATCAGATCTGCAACATTTACATTTATGACCATCTTGACATTATACAAAATCTGGCTCGACGTCGACATGATATGTAGCGATAACAATACCTTCATAACGTCCATACTGAAGGTTAGATCGACGGCATTACGTATTTAAGACCAACGGAACGCCATAAGTAGTTTGTCAGTGAAAACCTCATATTGATGTAACCATTTATTCAGAAGTAGTGTCAACAAGATTTTCAAAAAGGTCATTAAGGTGGCCATACTGGACGTCTGAGTGGCATCATTTTTGTTTAGAAATATCTAGACACCATGAGATGTCTTCTGGTGAAAATCCCATGTTAATGGCAAAATGGCCGCTGTCCCAGTCACAATAGATGCCCCAACAGCGCCCTATTCAGTATAGGACAATAATACCATAATATGAGTGTGTATGTAACGATTCAATGTGTGTGTGTGTGTGTGTGTGTGTGTGTGTGTGTGTGTGTGTGTGTTTAAAATTTCATGGCAATTCTCTGAGTAGCATTGGAGGAACAGCGAAAACTAACTCGTTCTATTAGGTAGATGAACGAGTGATGATAAACAAAAGACTTCCTGATAAGCGTTCCTTGGCTATGATTAACAGACCTAAAATAAATGGCTTAAAAATATTACAACAAATTAAAAGAATGCTCCAAAATCAGAGTTAGGTGGGTGCAGGCGATAAGCAAAGGTTCCGAATTTGTTTCATGCAACGTGTATTTTAAGACAGTATATGGGAAAACAGTTATATTACCAAGCGTATGCAGACGCCACTGCAATGGCGCAATGAGTTTTCTGTAGAATATACACCCAGTTATTTGAGAATAGATCAAACGTCCTGTCATTGCCACATTCCAATGTTGATAATTCGAGGACATTCTCTACTTTTTTTTTACACAAAGTACACGCGATTCAAGGGAAATCAGAAAGTTATTAAGATCATGATAGCATTAAGCCTTATAATCATAATTATCGCAATCAGCGGTCATGTGGCAGTAAAAATGTAAAGGTAACTAATACAAGATTTGAAATGTATTTTAAAAGATACGACACTGAACAATATACAGCTCTTACTTTTTCATTGAATGACAAAACTCTGGTATTTTATTTTTAGTGTTCTGCTTGTGCCTATATATATAGAGATAGATTACAGCTGTATATTATGGGGAAACACAACCAATTATACGGTAAACTAATCTATCCAAAACGGACAAACTTAAGAACAGGTGGTCGTTAAATAATAATAATAATAATAATAATAATAATAATAATAATAATAATAATAATAATAATAATAATAATTGTTTTATTAATATTAAACCAAACATATTATCACTGTTAAATAATAATATTTATTATTATTATTGATATTATTATTATTATTATTATTATTATTATTATTATTATTATTATTATTATTATTATTATTATTATATCAACTGTATTATCCTCGTTGAATACTACTACTACTACTACTACTATTACTACTACTACTACTACTACTACTAAATAAATAAATAAATTAATTAATTAATTAATTATATTTTTACATTTGCGGTCTAAATATGATATACGTTCAAAACTTGCTGCTTTATTATAAAATAAAGAGAATACATAAGATGCAGCTGGTTTTGTTTATACCCTTCAAATTTAAGTTGATTAAAAGACAAATTCTTCGTGATCTGGAAGCTAATTTACATGTCTAATTTGAAGAATCAACATATTTAATATCCTGGTTACATCATATTGATGATAAAAGAAACAAAGCTAAACAAACAAATAAGTGCCATATTTAACCATCTTTTTCCTAGCCATTTTCTGATATTCAAATGCAGTGCGCGCTCTACTAGAAGAATAGTATTGAGCACGAGTTTTAGTTATAAGAACATACTCAGGGCAAATTACTTTATTACGTTACTCGATCACGTCTTGAGAGAAGAAAACAGAGAATGTGTTTGAATCTCATTAATTGTATTTCCATTCCTGCTTATGGAAGTGCTGATGCTACCATGTTGGAGAAAAAAATAATTATACATCATGAGAATCAAAAACGAATAAAATAAGCTTTTTGAAGAAATAAATATTTTTTAAGTTAATTTCTTTTGTCTTATCTATGGATCAAAAAAGTGCATACGTCTTATTCAATGAAAGCGAGACATTGAAATTTTGAGACAACTGAAACGGGAGCCGGAACCAGTGTATCAAAACCGATATGACACTTAAATACACGTGTGCATTTTTTTACATACAATATCTACAAACCTTGATTTATCTACCTGAACCAAGTACTTAAAGATTGGGCCCATGTGATTGATTTCTCCGTCCTTCCATTTTTGTAGAAAGTCAAGGTTCTTCTGGGAAAAGTCACTTAGGGTTATCTCCTCAAACCACGGAGCGGCGCAAAATGCAGTATGGGGCATCGGGCCTGTGCCAATATCCAATATTCGTGCCCCTGCTATTGCTCCTGAAAGTGAATATAAGCATAGCTCATTTAACTTTTAACCAAAATCTTAATAAACGAATCATGCTACTGTACTTAAAAATGCCGCTATTTCTCCTCTTTGTCTTGCATTAGGTTTTATTAAGATACAAACCTGCTGTGTTCTGTATTCTTTAATTTCTACAATCTAACCTTACCGCTACCCTTCCTCCCACACGAAGAATGAAGTACCTTTTAGCAATGCAAATGTTTCAGTAGCCCCCCCCAAAAAAAAAAAAACAAAAACACAAACAAAAAAACAACAACACAATAACAAACAAAGAACAACAAAAGAAAAAAACAACAAACAACACATCAGGAACGAAGAAGAGATAAACAACAACAATAATATCTATGTAATAGAACTGCGATTATATTACAGTTGGCAAGATCATCGGACATAAAGGGAGAAAGGATTCAAATCAGTTGAAGGGAAATGCTGGCAAAATAAGGAATCGACCTTGTCCAGTTCAGTAAAAAGAATTCAGGTCACTCTGTTATATTTGCTTGGATTCAGCATGATCACTCTCATATTAGATCTTGCTCGTGTAAAAAACCCATATACTATTTATAAAAAAATAATGCTCCTCTGCATATCCAATCTGGCCAATCTGCGCCCATATCACCTAAGAAATAGGTATTTCGCTTGTTCCTCATTCGTTTGGAATTATAGGGAAAGGAAGCCACATAACAAGTTTCATCACATTTTGTTCATACAAAGTTCATATAAAATCAACACGTTCATCCCAAAAGAAAGAAGACTATATAATTTATTCACCAGTGCCTGTATTTCACTAGCTAGAACATGACTGAGTTTCTGATATAAAGATACATAACACGTGTCATCAAATCGTGCTAAGAAATAATGAATACTGTGTGTATATAAAAACTTCCGATATATTCACACAAAAGAAATCACAAAACTCATCACCTGAAGGACCATGCCATACATTGGTGACCAGTTGAAATTAACAGGTATAGCCACCAACATATATACTAAAATCAAATGAATCCAACACAACGTAAAGAGTATTAAACTTTTAAATACAACGGGGGTACATAATCAATTAAAAATATATGCTCTTAGAATGACTCATGCTGAACAAATTGTTGGGGATTTAATTAGCCTTTTTGAAGTGTCCAGTTCTATCAGCTCCTTTCGCGATGGCATTGGTTTACTGAGAGAATGCTCTAGAGACCATTAATAAAATATATAAAACCGGATCTAAAGCAATCACGTTTCATGATTCTTTTTCTCTCGAGTCAGTATCAAAATTATGCCGAGTCGATTCCTCTGTACGTGTATTTTATAGATGATATTGTTTCTCTACCTACCGAACCTGAATTCGTACAACACTAAAACGTCCAGACACTAGTTATTATCATTCAAGCGCTTTTAGAATGATTCGCTATTTCAGGAAAAAAAATATATTTTACATTATTGCCCAATAGGTAGCGTTCTATTCACACAAGATTTTCCGCAGTCTATACAGAAGAGATGTCTCACCGAGTCATTCTACTTAATAAGAGACATAATTGGAAGTGTACTTATCAATCAAGACACGATGTTTGTTTAAATAATATTTAATTTGTATTAACAAGTGATGGACGAAACTTTGGGAAAACAGTAGACAAGCAAAACAGAACTGTAACATATTTAACATTTGACAGAAGTCATTAAGTCTTCCTGACATGATTGTTTGAAGCCAATCAAGGAAACATTTGCCAATCTTCAACGTGTAGCATTTGTGTGTGTGTGTGTGTGTGTGTGTGTGTGTGTGTGTGTGTGTGTGTGATTAGGATTTTTAACGTAGCTTTAACAATTTTTCAGTCATATCGCTTTGATGTCTGCGGTGAGGCCGTATATGGTGATGTCTAGCACTGGGGCATCATGCCGCAGATTAATCGGAGTCGGACAAGGCAGGAACGACCGATTCGGATAATAAAAATAATAAAGTTGAATTTCTATAGCACCGTGTCTAACACTGCGTGTCATTCGATAGTACGTTAATAAAGTTAAATAAGAAGTCAGAAAAGTCCAATATGGTCAACACAGCCACGCTGTGAGACAATCTATTTGAACCGACGGGTGCAAACCGGAAATGAAGCCGGATATGGTAAAGTACTAAGTAACATGCTGGACACGGCAAAACCAGATACCAGAAACCCGGAAACGGAAGATGAAATTTTTTAGAAAAACAATACGGATTTAGCATTTCCGATTAATCGAATCGTATCCGGAATCGGAAAAATTTCATGCCCAAAATCCGGAATCGGAAATCGGTAGAAAAATGCTAATCGGTTATGCCCTAGAAGGTCCCTTATAATAGATAAACTGGTCAAGTTTATGTTGACTGTTGAATAACTTGAAATCTAAAAAAATTTTAACTAACGTTGGATGGGTTAGCTTACACTGTAGCTAACACCCAGTAAAGACATTGTGCTACCATTAGTGAGCTTGTTGATAAAAATAGAAGTTGCTGAATTGGAGTTATCATCCACACTATCGAATGTATAATGGATGCTTACCGGAACTTTTAAAACCTTTCAGCCATATCGCTACTGCAATGTGGCAGTTTATAGCTATGTATATCACTGGGGCATCATGCCGCATTATATATCATCATGTCATACCCTGTCACATTATCATGTCACCAGGCCGACCAGTCCGAACACTAACATCTTAATGCTGAGCGCCTAGCGTGGCAGTGGATGGTACATTTTTTGAAAGTCTTTGGTACGACTCGACCGGCGTTCGGACCCGCGACCATCTGCATTTGAGGCGGACACTAACCACATAGGTCACCGGAGCGGTTTTATTGTACTGATGTAATAGGCAGAAGAAGCTGAATGAGATGCCAATATCCGGGCACTACAGTTATCAGATATGGCTAGTAAATATAAAATACACTTAGCAACACTTTCGCAAGCCAAGGTTTATATGTAAACCCTATCTACACTAAGTCTTTGGCGTATCGAGCAGATATTTCTGTGATTTTGGTCTTTTAATTTCATTAGATCGGCGTCAAGTTACCACATCAAATTAAAATTAAGTTGTTCAAATTTAAAATACTGCCCCTATATTATCGATACAAGGTGAGCAGACAACTTCTTTGAATTTCATTAGATCGGCGTCAAGTTACCACATCAAATTAAAATTAAGTTGTTCAAATTTAAAATACTGCCCCTATATGATCGATACAATGTGAGCAGACAACTTCGATCAGCGGTTCTCAACCCTTCTAGTGCCGCGACCCTTTTAATGCAATTCCAAATGTTGTGGCGACCCAACCGTAAAATTATTTTCGTTCATAACTGTAATTTTGCTACTGTTATGAATCGTAATGTAAATATCTGATATGCAGGATGTATTTTCATTGTTACAAATCGAACATATTTAAAGCGTAGTGATTAATCACAAAAGCAATATGTAATTATATATTGTGAAATAGTTTTACACATTAGAATAGACAAAAAAAATGTATATTTCCGATGGTCGTAAGCGACCCCTGGCAAATCGTTGTTCGACCCTTGACGGGGTCGCGACCCACAGGTTGAGAACCGCTGACTTAGATGGACTCATAAATAAGATTTTTTTTTCCCACTGCCGGTCAGTGTTTGTACAAATATATTTCACTGCCGGTCAGTGTTTGTACAAATATATTTCACTGACATGGAATAATTTATCTATGGTACGCAACTTAAAGTCATTTGCGTCCACCTTTTTTGGCATATGTACACTGCACCACTGTTACACGCGAATGGCTGGTTGGCATTGCATTAGAAGGGAGGCAAGTCATGAAATCCAATCGATGTCGCAAGGACAAAGCAAAATAAAATATCTGTTTGATCCGTCAAGGTGTAGATTGGGTTAACATTCCCACATTTACTGCAATTCATTTGTGACCGGATATTTGCAAGTATTTGACTGGAACAACAGACTGTACAGAAGACGTAAACAAATTTATTTTTGAGTCGGATTTGCATTCCATATATTCTGCGTAAAGATGCTGTGGTTGGATAAAGTTCTGTCAGTTAGGAGACCAATTTGTGTCCGATATCTTCCGTGAACAGAGACGAGTTTTTTTTTTTTACTTCAGTAAGTTAACATTTAAACCACGCTTATCTATACGGTGGATTTTATATCTATGTTACAGATATACCGCTCCCCCCCCCCCCATCCCGCCATAAAAAAGCAATACCCATAGTTTTACTTCTTATTCTTGGTCTTGTCTTGTAGTTGTACGCCATTTTTCTCATTATGAAATGGTTATACATATGAAAAACCCATGTGGGGGTAACATATCCATATTCAGACAGCCGAGTTAATTTTTCCACAATATCTTTTCGCGAGTCTAGTTCCAAAATAGCAGCCACAACTGTTCATTCAAAACCGAAAATTGGAGGAGGCGGGGTTAGAAACGTTTTCCAACGATCCCAGCCAATCAGTAAAGAGGAAACTGTATGATAAGTTTATGGGCTTATTTGGACCAATAAGAATCACAGGAGTGAAATTTCAGAAGTCTGGTAGTGTGGTAATATAAAAAATATGAAACTGTACATACTATAGGAAAATCATACCTACTATGTGATAAAATTGATTAGTATATATATATATATATATATATATATATATATATATATATATATATATATATATATATATATATATATATATATATATATATATAGGGCCATTAAACTGGGGTGTTATAATAATATGGAAACTATCCACATTCCAGGCCCGGTCGTAGGATGTGTCGGACCCATTGCAGCACAATCGATGAGCGGGGCCCAAGCAAACAATTACATTGCAGAGTTTATTTCCGTCAGCAGCGCGAGGCCCCTGAAAGTACAGGGCCTGTCTCATTTTTGGGGCGTGTCATAGCAGTTTACAGACCCGTTCAAAATATATGCTGTCGAGTCAAATGTAGACAAAAAACACGGCAACTGAACTTTCTTAACAATATCACAGGTGCTCGACGCTTGCTTGATGTGAAGAAAAAAAAAAACAATAATCTAAAGGAAAAAAAAAGAATCATACAGAGAGAAAAACCTTAGATTGTCTCGAGATGAAAAATTCGCGAAAATCGCACGTTTCGGAAGCTGTAACTTCAGTTTGGTACAACGTAGAAAGGTCAATATGGCTAGATGAATAGAAAAATATCTCAGGAGTAAAACAAACCATAGAGAATGGTCGTGTGCTTTTAAATACGTAACTAGCAGAAGGAAATCTAGGGTCATGGAAGGAACCAAGTATTTGGAAGTTACGTACTTTCTCTTTTTACATCGTATGATAGAGAGGGTCCTATGCCAGAATGGGTCATGGGGGTAATCTAAGGTTATTTTGTCACTCTGTATGATTTTGTTCCTTTAGATTATTTTTTTTCTTCAGATCAGGCTCGCGTCGAGCACCTGTGAACACTATCAGGTGCTCTCATTTTGATATCAGTGTACGACATCCATTCCGGCTTTACGTGATCACGTAATTAGATTGACCTTGTCAAAAAATGGCGATGTACTTTAACATTGACTTGTCCGCATTAATTTCATAGAGCGTGTTTATAATTACCTTCCTAAGGAATTTAGATGTATACAATTCTAGATAAAGTGAACATTTCTCCATTTAAAGGCACGCGGAATTAAGCAAAATAATAAACACAACTGTACGAGTTCGTACTGAACACCTACATGACCTGCATGTATGATCAGCATAGGCTGTCGGCCCTTTCACCCAGCGACGGTGAGAAGAAAAACAAAATAGCTACTACCTGATTTAAACGCATCGCAGAGGCCATCTAGAAAGAATTTTATGAGATCGCCATCCTCCTCGAGCCCTGCAACGCTGCTATAATACGTGGATATAAATATTTCTGGGTCGAAGTCGACATCTTTGTGGGTGGTTAATACTGGCTTAGCTGACATGTTTCTAGTTTATCTTACATTGAAATTTGTAGGCTGCACACTGTCCACGCTATGTTTCATACAGTACGAGTGATGACGCATTCGACCTTGCTGTGTTTTCTTTCAACGACATATATGAATTCATCTGAATACCTTGTAGAGTCTCCAGCAGTGTACTAAGAGGACGTCCATTGATTATGTCAACAATTTGATGGCAAGTATTTAACCCCTCCACCCTTATCAACAACTGTCAAACTTTCAGTGACCCCCTAATAAAATTATGTCCAATTTTTATAACCCCCACCCCCACCCCCTACAAACATACAATATTTTATACAGCTGGTTTTTATGCTAAAACTACAATTATGGAAATTAAAAGGTCTAGAAATAAATTGTAATACATTTTTGTTACTTGTTTAACATATTTCAAGTTGACTATAACACTTTGAATTCATCAAAAAATTGACACTCTCTATTCTAGCTTCTATCATCTTCCCATTTTTCTATTTCCTATTTTTGATTTATTAATTTTTTTTGTAAAAGATGACATTGTTGACGTAAAATTATCTTGAACTCCCCCCTCACCCATGTCAACAATTGTAAGACTTCTACAAACCCCCTCCCCCTTATTTTGTTGACATAATTATTGGACGAGAGAGAGAGAGAGAGAGAGAGAGAGAGAGAGAGAGAGAGAGAGAGAGAGAGAGAGAGAGAGAGAGAGAGAGAGAGAGAGATTAATGTGACTGATTTTTTAAATTTGCTTTTAAAATGTTACATATTCATTCTTCAAAATTATCGACCTCATTATAACGTTAATTCACATACAGAGAAGGATGCACATATAGACAGATACATATTTGGATATACACTATTTATCCATGGTGCGATCAGCTCGCTTCTTCAAGTGCTTTACGTGTGTTAACTGTATCTTAATTTTCAGGGCCAGCGTTTTCGCTAGGCGAACTAGGTAATCGCCTAGGGCGCTGGGCTAAGGGGCAAGTCATGATGGGCGGGTGGGGGAGTGTGTGAATGGGAAGGGGTGCGCCAGATATCTGATCTCGCATAGGGTACCAAAATGCCTTGCACCGTTACTGTTAATTTTATATACATTTTACAATCGCTCTTGTGGCCTGAGTGGTTTGAGCGACCTCCTTTGATTCGGGAAGTCAAACCCGGCCAAGTGATACCAAAAACTTAGTAAAATGAAACTAGCAGCTGCCTCGATTGGCTCTCCGCTTTAAGAGGTTAATGTTAGGACTGGTCGGTCTCGTATCGGTGTAATGCCCCCTCTTTCCATGTGGAGGTGGCTTGATTGGTGGAGAGTGCTCTCTTACAAGATGTCCGCTTTATTCGGTTCATGTTTTCTAGAGGTTGATCACCCTCGGTGTTATTGCCCAAGTAGAGTAAATAGAAATAGAAGTGTGAAACGTATAAAGAGAATAAAGGGAGATCTGAACAGATATATAGAACATAGTGAAACGAGGCCCCCCCCCCCCCCATAAAAAACAACAAGTTAATCCATTACACGAGCAACTGTGCTGCTACTTTAAATTAAGAAGATATACTTCTCTTTGAAATACACATTTCACCAAATTTCAAACCCAAATATATTTATATAAATTGCCGATCGGTTTTAAATGATAGAACTGACTCATTCATAGAAGCGAGTGAACAATCAAAGTCATTGTGTTGTACAAGTTCATAACCTGTTTAATTCCAGTCCTCTCCAAATTTACTATGGCTGTTCCTCTCGGTCCTTTCGCCCTTTTGTTTACTTCTACAACCTCCCTACTGTCGCAGCTCTTTTATTGGCCCTTAACCTCTGTGTGGTTATTTGTATACGTAAGCACCTAGATACGTGGATAAGTAGGTACGTCAGTGAAGCTATCTCCTCTTTCAAGTAAAACAGAGAAACAATCTAAATATTCTGTCAGATATCCTACTGGGAATAGATGATTACTTCCCTCTCGTTATGTCAGATATCGTCCTATCGGAATTCAAACATATACCAATAGCTATCGGGCCAATCACACGTGGCAGACCATAAACAAACCTAGTTTCATTAGATTAATGTACTTTCTAATCACTAATTCATCAGTGACTCGCATTTACACTACACGAGACATAACAACTATGTTCTCGTCTCAATAATACAAACGAATGAAAACAGTAATGTCATGGCTTAACTACGCTATTTTCAGCGAATACACGTATTCAAGTCTTTAGCGTGCATTGAGTCAAATAAGATCGGTGAATTCAAACGGATTCTCGTAACTCATATACACTAAAGTAATGCATGAAATCTTAAATCACTTCATTCCTATACAAACAACGACAAATTATAAAAAAATGTCTTCAGAAGAAAAACAGAGTCTAAAGAAGAGCATTGAATGAGTTCAGATAGATACACTCAACACAATTATACTCATATGAAGACAATTGATTGACCTATTTTTATACAAATAAATTACTGCAGATATAAGCAACTAAATTCAAGCAAATCATTTATTGGTATCAACGAATTACATGAAATTGACGCAGATACCTTGTGCGTTCAAGCATTGCATCCATCTACCCTCGAAATGTCCATCGACTTTTCAGACATCTGGTCCATTTGACAAATATGTTTCGAGAGAATTGCTTTTAAAAGCACTCTCGGAGTCTTCTAAACTTTCACTCTTGCAGAAAAATTGTGTACTGATTAGATTGTTCGATGGGTCTTTTTTAAAGACTGAGGAAATTTCGTATGGGGAAACACCAACCTTTTCAGCGTAACCAATCAGTATTATGTATATGATGGTTTTGGATGGCTAGAGCAGCGATTAATAAACTCACTGATGCTTGCAAATGTTAGCCATTTTATTGCTGCAAATTGGGTCAAAATGGCATATTGATCTACCAACACCTAAACCTATATATATATATATATATATATATATATATATATATATATATATATATATATATATATATATATATATATATATATATATTTGATAGTAGTCTTGGTCACACAAGTGAAAATTGTGACACTGACTTGTCTTGAATGTAATTGACGTCTAGGTGCTATTTAACATAAGTAAAGATGGTTTTAAGTTTGTACCTTCAGGAATTATTTGTAATTGTTCATGTACACATCCTCTTTGAGGATCAGTTGAATCAAATCATATACAGCAGGTCTTCAGTATATATATATATATATATATATATATATATATATATATATATATATATGCGGTAAATTGTTTTGGATTATTATTTGAATATTACCACATATTACCATCTTACAGCTCGCACAATGATTATTATATCGTCGTTTTAACGTCATGATACATTCAGCGTCAAGATCAATGTGGCGAGTATTGTTTTGTCATATTGTGTATAACTAACTAATTTATTTCTTAATATGGCTTGGACAGCAGTTTAATTTATGTTTTCGCTAAAGTCTACGATAATTTTCCGCAGCTGAGATATTCGTATTACTCAAGACACTAAAACTAAAAACTAATTTAACGATTCGATTTGATCATCAACAATTTAAACATTGTATTAGAGAGAGAGTTAATCATTGTGATGAATGAATTGTCATTGCGTATCCTAGCGTCCATGGAGTTTTGTCCTTTAACACACTCTTAACAACATTGACATGAACTGAAATAATATCATTTAATGTAATAATTTATTTCCTCCTGGACTCTGTCATGGGCTCTGGTCTAATGTTATAAGTTATTAGAGTGTATCTGCTGGTCGATAACATAATCGTACTAAATGATTTGGAAATGTTTCTTACTGAACAAAACATATTGTTGTTGAAATGTATGACGAACTATCGTTCTACCTCTAATTCTCAAATCATCTAGTCTCCATAAATTTCAAAAATCGTTGATATGTGTTAGTGAAATTATATCATTATTTCACACTGAACTTTTTTAGTTGCAGTCTGATTAATTTCTTAAACTCTCTTAAGTCTGAATCAAGCGATGTATGATCATTTTCTCATAAAGATCAACAAACATTTTCAGCCATTATTGTAGAGGCAATCCAACAAATGATGATGGTTGACCATAATCACCGCACATTATCACAGCTGTATTTTCTTTCAATAAACAATCAATACGTAGTTTTAATCTTTATTTAGATACTGTGCATATTCCATCCCAAACAATAATTCTTAGAATATTATTCTCACCGATTCGTTCATCTCCTTTCATCGAAATAATTGGTGATAAGTGCATGATTTAACATTTTTTTCTTTCATTGATCTTGTGATTCTGTGTGTAGGAGTTAAAACGATCATATCAAATGATTTTGAATACTGACCACATATGAGGTGCACCATCGCTATGAAATCCTTTTTTTTGTGTTACGAATACGTTCAATCAGTTTATTTGTCGCATCAACCAGAGCGCCCCTCCGCTAGTCAAAGGTTCTTCTGTCAAGGTCATGTTCTAGATTTAGAAGGTTAAACGTTGGATAATACTTCAAACTCCTCCATAATAAAATTAAGACACACACACACACACACACACACACACACATATATATATATATATATATATATATATATATATATATATATATATATATATATATATATATAATGATTCAAAGTAAAAATAAGTGTAAATGGCTAATGATAGGCTCTGCTTCTCGTAGTATCAACGCTCGTGTAAATAAAGCTGTGGAAATAATTGACATAGCGTGCGTGGCTGAAGTCTTAAACCATAACCGTGTTTGTAGAGCGGTGTTGGAGTTAAAAGAGAAACACGGTTGTGTGTGCAATGTTGTGATAAAAATACAGACAGATGAAAAGATTTTTATCGTATAATATTAACACAGATAGTTACATGGTCATAAGAAACGCCGAAAACTATCTCATTAACGTGTCAAAGTAATAATTTATACAAATAATCATTTGGGCAAATAATATTTATATAAAGTAAAAAATGAGTTTTTAAGCAAGGTATTCCATCATCAAGGATTATGAGGCATGAAGTCATGGTACCACCAGACACTGTCGATTAAACAAACCAGTCAGCACTGTCACTAATACTCCAAAGTAAAATTAATAGGACAAAAGATTATTTAAACCATACATTCCCGTAAGAATCATATCACGGGGCATTCGAAAAATATTTTATGATCGATCATAGCGACGGTGGAAAAATCGATAACTAGATTAATTTACAAACTATTACACAGTCAATCTTCTGCCCATGGTTGTACTGGTAAACACCGTAAATTTCCTAAGGATTTTAGATCTGTAAATACAAAGACTGGAGATGAAATTGTATTTCCATCAATTAATTCAGCTTATAAATATTTCGATATGTTCTGTACAATATGTCGCAAATATTATAACCAAATTGGTGTTTGTAACGAAATACAAACAAAAAGTAATTTTCCGTTATTGTTGAAAGGAATAACTCTGTCAGGCAAATATTTCTCAAGTAGAGAATTATTAAAGAGCCTCGTAAATTATGTTGTATTATCGTAACTACTATTTAGCAAATTCAACTGTCCGTACGGCAATTTTCATTGTGGAGTAACATAATTTGATAACAGTTCAAAATTGGTAGAAGGATATGTATTCGCCATTTGTCTTTATCGACAATGTCAAGCAGAAAAAAGTGCCAAACCACACCACACGCATCGTTTATAGCGATAGGTTATGTCGAGCTCTATCTGTTAACTTATGATGAAATGCACACACACACACACACACACACACACACACACACACACACACACACACACACACACACAGAGATTGCTATACTTGTGAACCATCCGACTTGGGACCAGTTTATGGACACATCCTTAAATAATCATTGAAACAACACATACAAACTAAATAAGGTGAAAATATCATCTATTGGTGCTTTTTTTTTACCAACATATTTTCTATACAGAGCACACTAAATGAATTTTTGATTGTCAACGTCGCGACATTGTGGACACGAAATTGTAGTAATGGACACGGTGTTCATAATGCTGTGTGTGTGTTTCTTATTATTGTGGAACCAGTTGTGAACCATGTGTCCACAAATCTGATGAAAAATAGGTGTATTATAATATTATTATAATAAATGACCATTCATGTCACTGACTTAGCGCTATCTTTCGAGGAGAAAAAAGCTTTAGGAAAAAGTTAGCTTTTGCGACGAAGCTATACTTCTGTTATGAACTGATTACTTTTATCACAATTACAGGTAGTGTCTTTACGAAGAAAAGCACACAATTTGACATCAATGGTAATGGTCGGAACAGGGGGAGCAAGCAAGTGGAAAAGAAAAAAATAAATCAATTTTGTATGTGATGAAATTAAGCGTTATTCGTGTTGAAATAAGCCATTTCGTAGTGATTTTTGAACGTATTGTTACACGCACAGGGGTCTCAGTTGACCGAGCGGTTTCAAACCCTAGCGCGAATCCGGCTGGAAGACATATGTTTTCCCCAAATTTTCAAAGACTTCCTTTTTTTGGGGGAGCACCAGACAGATATTCCCCCACCCCTAATAAAAAAAAGTAAAAAGTTTTTATGTGTGTTTGTGTACCCCCAGATATGTTGTTTGTTTGTTTTTTATTTTCATTTAACTCCCCATTTAATTTTTCCCCATCGGGGTTATATATTTGATTCGGGGTATTTTAGTATCCCTAGTGTTATTTCCGTAGATCCTTACTAGGTGGGAATTGATCTACCCACGACTAGTAGTCTACGTTTATGTTTGTTTTGACCATGGCTAGTGGTCTCCTATTATCCTTGTGTTTGCTATTTGTGTTGGTGCTATTTGTCTGTTGCTATATAAGGTATATACCTTGTATTTGTGTAAAGGATTGCCATTTCATTCAAATTTGTATCACCAGTTGTCTTACTTTGTCTTCTCTAAATGGAAGACATTCTCTTTATTTAGTTTATTATAATTTAATTTAATTTTGAATTTTGTATAAACTGAAGTGTGTTATTTAATTTTTTTTTAATATGCTTAAATTTATCTAATAATATTTATATTTTTAGGTCCGTCTGCCTTGAGACAGAATCTGTACGAATTTATTTGGTTGTACAGCTCCTGTCTCAATTTGGGTCGGCCTATAATTATTTATTTTAATTAAGAATAAAAAAAGTTCAAAATTGTTTAAGTTCCCTTTAATGGGAGCCATGTCTATTACGGGAGATAGACATGGCAGATAAACTATGGATATTGTATCCAGAGAAATAGAAAAATAGTGATGCATTAGTATAATAATAATAAAATTTTATTTATGGGTGATTTTTTCCAAATTCTGCCACAGGCCTGCTCACTTCGCGTAGCGCCATGTGATCTAGCCCCATGGCGTCCTCATGTGTACTTTCCCCTTACATAGTATATATAGATAACAGTAAATATAAATAAAAACATTTATTTTTATTTTTTGTATTTCTTTTTGTATTTTTTTTTTGGTATTTTTTTAAAATTTTTATTTTTTCAAAATTTAGAATTTTAGAACATTTAAAATTTTCAATATATTTTAGTTTTCAAAGAAAACTATTCCCTAACCTTCATCAGTGGTCCACACTTTATAAGTGTCCTCGTTATAAAGTCCGTTATTTGTCTTATCAATTGTCTGTTAAAGTTTCCGTCAAGGAAGAGTAATTGTCGTCTGTCATATTTGTCTACCTTCATTATTTCGGTTATCAGTTTGATCCTTTCCTCCTTTGTTTCGTCACATTGCGTTATTGCGTGGTACTTTGTATAAGGGGCATTTCTGCATAGAGGGCAGCTAACGGGGGTCCGTATCATTCGTCGTCTAAGGGCCAGGCGTTGTGGAGGTACGTGTATAAGATACTTTGTACCTTTAGAGAATTGATGTCGGACCAATGCCTCCAAACTCTGTCCCAGTTGATATAAGGAAATTCTGTCTCTATTTTACTTTTAGTTTTGTTTGATTCTATTTCTAAAATACAGTCATAAATGTCTTCTTTATCTAGTTCCCATATTTTTGATTATCCCTAAACCTGTATAAAATTTCTTTAATCCCCTTATATAAATGTGGTGCGTCTACTTTCTTAACTAATTTGTTGTTCGTGTAGATGTCTTGTCTGTGTCTCATTCCGAATCCTATCCAAAAAATGTATAGTGCTTCCCATGGTGTTTGTGGTGTGCTACTTATCCATTTAAACATATTTATTATACTTTTAGTTTTAATTCGGAGGGGATTAGGTAAGACTAATCCGCCCCTTCTTTTAGCTCTATATAATGTCGGCTTGTTTATGTAATGTGTTTTGTGATTCCATATGTAATCTACTATTTCATTATCTATTGTTTCTAGTGTTTTATTTTTAATGTCCACAGTGTTTATTAAATATGTCAAATTTGAATACATATATGTTTTGCAACCTGTGAACGTTCTATTAGACTAAGTGGCAATTGTGCCCAGAAATTTGTTACGTCTTTTATTTTTTTTTATTTTTTATTTTTAAACAGTTTTCCTTCTCTGCATTTGCCCCGAATAATATCCCCAGGGTTTTTACTCTATTTTTTATCAGGTGTGGAGGTAATCCAGGGTGATTTCCCCTCCAGTTGCCAATATGTAGAATTTCTGTTTTGTCATGATTTATTTGCGATCCTGAAGCTCTACCAAAAGCTTCATATTCCTTTTGAAGGTGTTTAAAGGAATTAGGATCATTTATAAAGTTCGCGCAATCATCAGCATGTTGTAGCATCTTAAATTCTTCTTTTAAGTTTGGTATTCGTATTCCCTTTACATTTGTATTGTTCCTGATCTTCATACTCAGGATTTCGATTGCTATAACGTATAATAGCATTGATAGTGGGCAGCCTTGCCTCACTGATCTTTGGATTTCAAATTTTTCCGTTCTCGCTCCATTTACTTGTATATTTGCATTTATTTTGTTGTACAAGATTTTAGTCCATTTTTGGAAGTTACTTCCAAATCCAAATTTTTCCAGTACTTTTTGTGTATAATTATGTTCCAATCTCTCGAAAGCTTTCTCCTGGTCGAAAAGTACCGTAGCACATTTCGAGTTTGACCCGTTTATAAAATCTATAATAGTCCTAATGTTAAGTATATTGTTATGTATGCTTCTATTTTTACCCCCGCATGTTTGATTAGTGTTCACTATGGTGTTTATCCCGTTCTTAATCCTATTAGCTAGAATTCTACTCAGTATTTTGTAATCAGTGTTTAGGAGGGAAATGGGCCTCCAGTTTTTTAAATCTGTTTTGTCGTCTTTCCCTTATATATTAGAGTAATCAATCCCTCCCGCATTGTTCTTGTCATTTTGTCATTTTAAAGTAAAATATTGTTATATAGTCCCTCTAAAATTGTGCTACCTCACTGTGCAATTTCTTATAGAATTCCGCTGTGAGGCCATTTCTCCCTGGTGATTTTCCTTTTGCAAGTTCTTTAATTGTGGATTGCACTTCTTCCACAGAAATGAGATCATCACACCGTTTCTTGTGCTCTGATGATATCACTTCGCATTGCATTGAGTTTAGATATTGTGTAATTATGTTGTTGTCTATGTTTTGAGAAGTGTACAGTGTTGTATAATATTTTTGAACTTCACTCATTATTTCGGCTTTTGTTGTAATTTCCACCCCTTCAATGTTTAATGTATCTAATACCTTCTCCCACCCACCCCCCATTTCTTTTTTCTTCCCTTTTATATAATTCCTTACCCTGTTTGTATATATGGTGAAATTTTCCCGCCCTTATTTCCATTCCCTTTGTTTTACATTTTTTTTTAGCTTTTCTAATTGTTCGGAGTAGCTCTCCTTATCACTTAAAGGTGTTGTGTCATTATTTATTAGTCTTTTTAATGCTAATTTCTGTATTTTTTTATCCGTTTACGTTTAGATGAGTGATATATGGCTATTTGTTTAACTTTTGTTTTAAATTTATCCCAATCTGTAGCAATATCTTTTATTTTTTCCCTCTTCATTTGTTAGCATTTTAGGGATTTCCTGTTATATTTCATTAATTAGTTGCTCGTCATCCAAAATTGAGTTGTTTAACTTCCATTTTCCAGTTCCCCAACGGCTATTTTTTATCACTATTTCTAGTGTTATTTGTTTATGGTCAGAAATTTGATAATCTAGTATTTTTGCTTGTTTATATGTTTTATGTCCGAAATCAGATACATAAAATTTATCTATCTTACTTGATCCCTTTATTCCTGATCTTACATATTCATGTGTATATTCGGTTCTTAGTAAGTTCAGTTTTCTATACACATCAGTTAATTTATTTAGTTTTATCAATTTACCCATGATTTTAGATGATGAAAGGTCTTTGGTTGTAAGTTTTCCTGTGCGATCAATATTATCTCCCACCCAATTAAAATCCACCCCCACCCCCCTATAATCAGGTTTTCTGCTGTGAAGCTATTGAGATATTTAATTAGATTTATTATAAAGTCATAGTGACTATCCCTATGCGCAGGGGCGTATATATTCAAAATATGTAATTTATTTTTATATGTAATACCCTTCCCTTTAAACTAATATCCTTTGTTATTCTTTCCCAATTTTGTCTATTCCTATTTCTAATTATCATTGCGACTCCCGCTTTAATATCATTGTGTTTGGCTTCATTTATTACAACTATTGCCTTCATTCGTGATTCAATTTCTGCTATCATTATGTTTGTAAGTTTGTTGTGTGTTTCTTAAATTAGTATTATGTCATGTTTTAATTTTATCAGTTGTGCAATTTTATTACTATCTATTCCATTAGTGTGTATTGATGTAATATGGAAGTTTAATTCTTCCATTTTTGGTTTCCAGTTGGCTTTCCTTAATTTTAAATAATTATGATAATAGTAGATAGTGAAAATTTATCTCTAGAAATGTTAAATTGTAGCGTTGTGGGGCATTGGCCCCTCGTCAGTCTGGTCTCTAATGCCATATGTCAATTGATTTGTGTTTTCCGTTTGTTATAAATCGTTACTCATGTGCGTAGTGTCAGTCGTTTCCGTTTCAGTCTCAGGTAGTGGTGTGGAGTCCAGATTTTCAGTCTCTTCGAATGTTTCTGATAGGTTTACTTCCACTTTTTTCTCCATTAATAATACGTCTGAGTTTAGTGGCTGCTTTCTTTTGTGTTGGCTTGTTTTGCATTGGTCTTTCTGTGATGGTTGTTGGCTCCTCACTAGTTGACAAGTCTGGTAAGATATGATTCTTCCTTTTTCTATGAGGGGGCATCGGGGTGGAGGCTAAAAGACTTCCATACAATTTGAGTTGTACATTGGAAAGCCAGACGTGTCTGCTTTTTATATATTAAATTTTACTCTAATCAAGTCAAGACCACAGATAAAACAACTTGCCAAAAGTCCATCAACCGCACATTTGCCTGGCTTTTCTTCATAATCATCAGATTTCCATTCCGCTACCCGGTTATGCCATGTATCCCCTTTTTCACTGGGAACTATTTTACTACGCCACCTTAGGCCAGTCAATACATGCTTTTACCGGCGCATTACTCCAATATAAATGCATCTATTTTCCACTATGGAGATATAAACGGTATCTACCAAGTCCCTACTTATTGATTCCATTGAGTAATTTCCAGGTTTCCTACCGTAAATACTGCCACCTCAACCACAACACTATTATACGCCACTAGATTTTAATATGGACTATGTTACTAAAAGGGACAGTCATTCGGATTGGACCTGAATTCACTACTAGCAAACCATGGCATCGTTGAAACTCATTCACACTCGATTCCGTGACGTTTGCTCCTAGTAATTGGCTAATTATCTCGGACTAGGAATATTTCCAAGGCGCCAAATCCTAATAATCACACAAATCTAAGATTTGCTTAAAACGGGTTGCTATCAAATGTGCATACTCCAAATTTATTACATATATATATATATATATATATATATATATATATATATATATATATATATATATATATATATATATATATATATGTTGTCAAACTATGCAGTAAGTACAAATATATTGTCTAGTGGTTAATTTACAAGTAAGGGGATTGTTGCAATTTTATAGTCTGAGAGAGAGAGAGAGAGAGAGAGAGAGAGAGAGAGAGAGAGAGAGAGAGAGAGAGAGAGAGAGAGAGAGAGAGAGAAAGTTTATGGTCAGTGGTACTGTTAGTAAAGTACTACAGTATGTACGCAACACGTTCTATAAATTTTTCAGTAAAAGGAAACTGATACACACTTGGGCTAGTCTAATATTGCTTAAATAGAATACAGTAGTCCCCCTCTTATACGGCCACCCCTGCTGCACCGGGAAAGTGGCCTTATAAGGCGGGTGGCCGTTCCAGAGGGGGGGGGGACTAAAATTATTATGTGAAGTACATGTATATGTAATGTACGTAGTAAGAAAGCTACATACTTCAAAACATTAAATATCTTTGTCTAAATAAAACATTAATCAATAAAAGTTTTTTTTTTGCTATAATAACAAATTTATTTCAACTGAATATACGTTACTATTTTTGCTTTCTTGGCGTAAGTTTGATATGCGAGCGGGTATTGTTGTCATGCACATTGCAAATGGATTCAAAAACGTCATTTACATCTTGGTACATACATAATTATCTTTCCATTTGCTCTATTTTCCCACTGCTGCTGAATAACCTTCTTATCGGTTATTACTTTGTTTATTTAAATTATTTCAACATAAACTTGTTTTTACGAGTCTTTTTTTTTGTGCATACAATTTTTCGGCATCCCCCTTCCCCCATGTCGTCGAGTAGAATAACCGACTTTCTTCGAAAATATTAAGTACGTTTTCCAGAAACCGGTTATTGCTGACTGTATGCGATTTAATTATGCAGACAAAACTTGTATCGATTCTACAAAATACAGCCTTCGTAAAAGAAGCCTTAAAAAAGACAATAAGGTACCAGACAAAGACCGGAAAAATCACGTGAAATCACAATATGTGTGGTCACGTGATTTTTCCGGTCTTTGTCTGGTACCCTATTGTCTTTTTTAAGGTTGTCTGTGTGTGCCAATGTACAAAATCTATTTTTAGCCTATGCTGACCTTGTTTTGATTATAACAATTACGTCTGGTTATAATCATCAACGAGAAGAACTCAGCATGGGTTGGGTCGGCATGACGTCACGAGCTTAGCGACCTACTTTCCGCCATATTGCGGAGGTGAAAACAATCGCTTAGTAACACTAACAGTACGGTAGCGTTAGTTATGTTCGATATTACAAGCCGTTTTTGTTTACCTATATTTTGTTTCTTATTTCTGTTTTCTGTTCAGAAATTTAACATGGTCTTCTGTACATGTAGGATTTAAAACCATATATGTGTGTTTGTCGAATATTTTTTAGACGTTATATATTTTAGGTTGATAAGGTAGGAAGGAAATCTAACTCCGGAAATGATATCACCATATAGTGCAGACTACATTCATCATCTGTCCGCTTATCAATACTCCACCCCAACAAGTGCGACAAAACTACACAATCTTATTTATATTTTATATGGTAGAGTACAATACATGGTCAACATCGTTTACCAGATTCTATTACTGTGATAAGATGTTAACCGTCAAGGTCCTGATTATATAAATTCGTAGAATACTACGAGTTAGCAGGTCATATCTTTAAAGAAATGCTGTCAGTTATTTCGGTAGATGTTATATTCCAAAGACTATACATAGTTACGAAAATTATATTTTACGTCGGCTTTGTCTTACCAAGAGAAAAACACTGTTCTTTTGTGGGATTTGTTTTGGTATTTTTCCTTTTGCTTGTTTGTAAATTTTATTGACAATTGACTTAGAAGAAAAGAAAGAAAAGCTTATTATACGTATCCAGAATTCACTAAACTTTAACATCAACCTCTCATTTTGCTAGGCCTACCCCTACTCCTCCGCTAGACAAGGGGGGTAAACTCACTCAAGTACCCAAACGTTAACGCTTGCGTTCATGTTGAAATGCTTTACGAATGACCATGTAAATACTCCCATATTTCCTATTTTACACATCAAAACAAAAATACTTCTATATTTTTGTTACCTTTACATAAACATGTAAAACGTACATAGGAAAATGCAAAGAAGGACGGCAATTTTTTTCTTCTCATTTCAATGCAAAATGAATGTAGATTATTTTTTAAACAAAACTCCATCACCTTAGATTCGCCAAACTCTCAAGAATCCGCTTTTCGACCCTGACAAACTTGTCAAATCAATTCATTTTTCTGCTTGCATGTAGACTGGAATTTAACATGCGCCAAAATATTTCTGTACAAATTTTGAATTAGCATATTATGTTGTTAAACTTTCATGCCGATAATTAGAGAATCCCCTTTTATGCTTCAGTGAACATTGTGGGTCCAATGCTATCTTTTACAAAATGTCTTAAAATAAATAAAAAAATTCAAGTTTTGCATGCTGTTTATTTTAGTAGTTTGGTTTGTTGGTTCGTCGGATAGATGGATGGACAGACGGACATACAGATAGATAAGAGCTCACTTGATCATGTGTGCGGCAAGAAATCTGTAATTCTAATCATTAATAAATGCTGATACTTCTATATCTTGCCAGTGTTTCGACCGTCAGTGAGAATAAATTAATGTAGATTATTTTTGAATATACAGTAGGTTTGTGAAATGAATTGTCATTTAATACGCTATCATTGCTTAATTTATCATTCCAATACCCCATCCACGTCTAAAAGTAGTCAACATATGACTTTAAAAAAAGACAGTTTTCGGTTTTTAAAATTCCGTTTTTATGTATATGTAAATTTAATTAAAACTTGCTAATTACTGCAGTATCCTGGTCGTTCTCATGATTAAAGAGATTAAAGAAATGGCACATAGAGTAGTCAATCATTTAAAAGAACAATTCAGGGTGGGCACATATAGTTGGCTCATATAACATATATTTAGTTTGGAGTTTGCATTATAATGGCAAATATGAACGATGGAGTGTCAAGGAAATAAGCATGGTTCAGTATGATTTATAATCTGCGGAATATATAAACGACGGGAAAGCTTGAGCAGTTAAAGGTAGAATTTGTAGCTTATTTGTTTATTTTAAACCTATAATAGACACTTGTATATTTATGTAGTTATTGGCGAGAGAGAAAAGATGTATTTGGTAATTTAGGAAAAGATTTTAATTATTTAAATTTTTCTTTTGCATATGATGGTTTGTGCAAACACCAACACTGCAAATCTTAGGCATATCTTAAAATGTGTACATGTTACTCAAGTAACTAGAACAATGGCGGTTGTTTTCACCTCGGCGGTCGTAACCATGCACTGAAAATGCCCGGATGTGAGAAAGTGCCCGGATTCCCGACCCAACCCATAGATGTTAAACCCCAAACTCTATCATAACATTATTGAGCCCATTTCCTGTAAACATCGACTTTCATAGATAACGATATACTATGAATCTTTAGTCGACACTTTTAACGGCGACTTGACACTCGGAGACGTGTATCTACGATAGAGATAATCAAAATTGCTTACCTTACGTCAAGATCTGAATTAATTATTGGTTCTGGATACATTTAAAAATAAAATGAGACCGCTCGTGAGGGGTAAATTTTATATTATTGCACAAATATGCTGACCGCTGGTCGCGTTAGCCGGGTGGCCTTTCGTGAGGGGTACTTTTGAACAGAAACTCGTCGGTGCCAACGAATTCTGGCCGTTGGGAGCGGGTGGCCGCTGGTCAGGGGGCTCGTACAAGAGGGGTACTACTGTATTTTATTATTATAATTTGCATTGTATTTACTGACTCATTTCGTGTGTACTTCTTGTATACACTTCAATCATGTTGAGTTCATTTTTCCATTCTATGAAATGATTCACCGGACAGGGGGCAATCGTAGTAAGTAAAAATAAGAGTTTGCAAGTATTTTCAAATTATACTGAGATTAAACATTTATTAAAATGACGACAGTAGATATTGCGAGAATACCCAATAAGAAGTGAGAGATCGCGGTATCGAATGGCGATGACATGTGCAAACCGCAATGTGTGTATGTGAGGTGGGTTCACACAAACTGGATGCTGCGCGGGAGCGGGCCAAGATACACACGCATGGCGGGATATGGTTCACAACGTTGGTCTGCTCTTTTTGGTTTTAAAATTATGTACGTGAATCAAAATGATGATTTACAGGTGTGTACCTTGTGGACACCAACATTTAGTGTCTACAATGTAGACTGTAGACTGTGTCCACAACGATGGTCTATACTTTGGATCAGTATCCACAACGTAGTAAATCCGAGTGCACACACACACACACACACACACATATATATATATATATATATATATATATATATATATATATATATATATATATATATATATATATTTTTTTTCAACCCTGGCAAAGTCATTTAAATAACATTTCGATCTGTAAATACAAAAACTAGCGAAAATGTGGTATTCCCATCGATTAATTCAGCTGGTACATGTTTCGATTCGTTCTGTACACGATGTCGTTTGAAAGTTATGTAATACGATGTATTTAGAACCACAAGTATATCCACACCGTCTTGTTTGTAATGGAAATCCAATATAGGTAACTTTATAATAATTTCTAAAATATGTATCAGTAAGAATGTGTCCGTGGTGCATTGCTAAATCGCAGAACTCTCATACTCAAGGTTTGGAGTTCAAATCCGTGATGTGCATGCTGTTGACGGTGGCTTCGTTTCGTGCTTTTCATTAAATACAACGTGAGTAGTAATATGGGGCACTCTAGCGTCAAGGGAAAATCCAGTCAAAAACAGCTTGGGCTAATCTAGCGTCAAGGGGAATTTAACATGGTGGGCCTATCTAGCGTCAAGGGGAATTTAACATGGGTACTATTTGGGCCTATCTAGCGTCAAGGGAAATTGAACATGGTGGGCCTATCTAGCGTCAAGGGGAATTGAACATGGTGGGCCTATCTAGCGTCAAGGGGAATTGAACATGGGAACTATTTGGGCCTATTTAGCCTCAAGGGACATGGAACATGGGGAATATGATTGGTATAGGGAAACTGTCTAGGGACAAGGGAAAAAAAGGGTGGCAATGAAAGCTACTATCTTTTCGAGACTTATGAGTGGCCCTGAAAAGGGCCGTTATGTGTAATGTTAACGTTGTCTTGTTAACACAGAGGACATCTCACAGATCTTCTTCTCTTCCTTAAACTTCTCCTTACTGTGGGTCCATAGAAGAGAACTCTCTTCAAGCAACCTTGTCTTTCCACATAGACTCTTCTCTTCCAATAGGCTGTCTCCGTCCTATGAATGACACTCCATGATGATCTGACATACATGGGTATGTCAGTCCTAAACAGCATACTTGACACAAGGGTTGACGATTCAACATTAGTCCACATCTTCTGATGAGAACAGGTGAATCGAATGCCGTGTACTGCGGTTATTTATAGGGGAAGAGCGGATTGAAACGGATTGAGTGTATCCACCAATCCAAACGTGCGCTACAAAAGTCAGACACAGCCATCCAATCGGAAGAGAGCAGTCTGTGACGTCAACTTTTCTATATAGAGGTACTAGCGCCTGTGCGCAGTCAATCGATTCAAGAGAGTTGTCAATCATGGCGGACCCTAAGAAGACAATGAATTGGAGTGAGACAGGAGTAGAGACAGCAAGTCATGGACCAACAGTGACTACTAAAGTCATGACAAATCTACATCCAGAAGAAGTTGATTTTAACTGGGATATTGTGGATTTTTTAACATCGCAAGAATTTATTCCGGAACCTTCGTTGCCTTCTGTATCTTCTTATGGACACGTCGATGATTTTAAGCAGAGACAAAAAGAAGCATTGGAGCGATTTTTACAACAACAGAAAGTAGAAGAACAAGCTTTTCTTATGCAACAGCAGGAAGAAGAAGAAGCAAGAAGAAAACACCAGGAAGAAACAGTAGCAGCAACGGAGAAGAATGAAGACCAAGGACAGAAAGAAAATAGTGAAAATCAAACGGTTACGACGGTACTTTTAGATATTTTAGCTGAGTTAAAGAGTCTGAAACAAATGTATCAGACTTCTTTATCACGACCGAAGAGAAAAAGACCTTCTCGAGCGAAACAACCCGATCTCTCTGTGACTACGTCTACCTTACCACCGTTAGTGATTTCTACCAAATCATTGACAGAAACCACCAGTCCCGAAGTAGGCCTTGGCCGTGGCAAAGGCTTAAGACAGCTCAAGAGGATTTCATCCCGTTTCTGAGTTTGTTTTGTTTTAAATACACAAAACACCAACGGTCCTTTTCAGGACCACTCCAATTATTTCGAAAAGAAATACTATGTCAATTGCCTATTTCAATGAAAACTCAAAAGTCCTTTATGTTTTTAAAAACCCATGATGTACGTGTGAGTGAATGAATGTGTGAGTGTAGGTAATTATACTATCAAATCAAAACCAAGAGACACTTACGTTTTTTCTCTTTAGTTTATTCTAGTACAAACGTCACAATTCAATATCACAACATAACATAACACAAGACCACTTTAAAAAAGTTCATAGGTTTTCTTCTGTTTCACTCTTTCTGTTTTTTCATTTTCTTTACTGTCACAGCTTTTTTTTCTTCCTCTTCACTTTCGTTTCGTCTTCTTTTCTTGTTTTTGTGAACGTGACGGGGTTCTTCCTTGGAGGAGGGTACCTCTTTCTCCTCCTGTTCAGAATTTCTTTCCTCCTCCTCCTCCTCTTCCTCCGCCTCCTCCTCCTCCTCCTGCTCCTGTTGTTTCTTAGGGCAGTTTGGAGACCAATGTCCTTTCTCTTTACAATAATAACAGGTATCTTGACTTTTGTCTCTATTGTAGCCTTTTTTATTTTTGTTACGATCTGAACATTCTGTAGCCTAATGTCCTTTCTTCTTACAGATATAGCAAGTATCTTGACTTTTATCTCGATAGGAGGGAGAGTAGGCTGTCGGCTGGTCTGACGAAAACTTTCGTATGACCCCACGTAAAGCTCTAATGAGAAGTTCCACTTGTGTAGGTTCTTCCATCGTTCTGGTCAATGTGAGAGTGAAAGGAATACTGAACCGTTAGACACTAACCCTTTATATATGCACGGATCGAACATGAATATATAGGGGTTATGGTCTTTAAAAGGTAGTCATTTGACTTTTTGCAGACAAGATGAAAAGGCCACATCATGCTGTGGAGAAAGGAAAAGATAGTAAGAGACAGAAACGTAATGTATCGCCTAGCACAGTAGCTGAAGTCTTGGCTCAAATTCATGCCAGTGATTTTGAAGATGACATGAGTGAGCCCGAATCCACACCCAGACAATCCACGTCCAAGCAAAGTGCACCACCCTTAGTAAACCCTGAAAATTACTATCACATTCGAGAGACAGAAAAGCGTTCCTCTCGAAAATTTAGAACAACGGCTTACACGTATGCCGTAAAGTTTAAAGATTTCAAGGCCAATGTACCTTTGGAGAATACAGAAGGGTTCATTACTGAGGTGTGGGATTCTGTGTTAACTGCACTGAAACAGCAATGTCAAGCCAAAGAAGACGATCGCTTGAGACTTTCTATTCATCACGATAATTTGAAGTCTCCCGTTTGGATCGAGTTTACTAGCCCATCAGAATTAACACCTTCCAAAGTCATCGACAAAATTCAACATGTGCAACAATCCAACGACAAGTTTCACATTGACGATGGAAAAGCCACACTGTTTATGACCCACGTGTCTCTTCCCCAGGGGACAGGACGCAAAAAAGTATTATTGGTCGACAACCTTCGCAACACCAAACTAAGCCTCGTCCGAATTAACAATCCTCAAGACCAGATGTGTTTAGCCCGTGCTGTCGTCGTGGGACGAACGTATGCCAACAAGAACGACACGGCAGAATGGAAAAGAGCCTGGAAAACTATTCAACAATCGGACCGAGCCAAACAAAGAAGTGAAGCAGAACTCCTGTTACAGCAAGCGGGGATATCCAAAGACACTCCTTGTGGCATTCCAGAAATGCAAAAGTTGCAAGACGTCTTGGCTCCACGTTACACCTTGAAAGTACACCCTCAAGAAGTGCGTGGACCTCTTTTGTTTCGAGGCCACGATTTCAAAGACCGAAAATACATTCACGTCTATCATCACGATGGTCATTTTGATACCATTACCAGTATCACTGGATTCCTGGGATACAGTTACTACTGTGAAAAATGTGACTATGGTTATAACAATCGAGAATAACACAAGCATTGTGGATCAAAATGTGAGGGATGTTTGGCCTCACAACCTTGTCTGGACCAAGGACAAGAAAGAGTTCATTGTCCTGTGTGTCAGCGCACTTTTGTCAGTCCTACCTGTTACCAACAACATTTGAAGATGCAAGGTTCACAGCAGAAAAGTGCTTGTCAACTGCTGAGATTGTGCCCTACTTGTGGACAAGGCATACGTACTAGTAATGCCAAGTTTCACGTTTGTCGAGGGAAGAAACGATGTCACATTTGTCGCCAAATCGTGGACTTGGAGCACGAATGCTTCATTCAAAAATATCAACCCCAACCAAAAGATACCCAGAAGAAAGGGAATTTTATCTTTTTTGATTTCGAATGCATGCAAGAAACTGGTATTCACATTCCTAATTTCTGCGTAGCTCACCGTGCGTGCGAGCAGTGCATCCAAGAACCTATCTTTAGTCATTGCCCTTACTGCAGCAAGATTCCTGGAGGACGTGAAAAAATCTTTCGAGGGTCAAACACGCTAGCCGATTTTGCCCAATGGATCCTAAACCCCATCGACGAAACGTGGAGTCCAGAAGACATCGAACGTTACGGCAATTGTCATTGCCATGCCACGGTCATGGCTCACAATTTCTCGGGATACGATGGGCAATTTCTGCTTAGATACTATGCGGAACAAAGTACCGAACGGCCTCAAGTGACTTTGAACGGAGTCAAAATCATTTCTATGCAAGTAGGACAAGTACAGTTTAAAGATTCGATGTGTTACTTGGCCATGCCATTAAGTCGCATGCCTAAAACGTTTGGAATGACAGAAATGGCTAAAGGTTATTTTCCACACTTTTTTAATACCAAAGCCAATCAACATACCGTTCTACCCCATTTGCCTGAGGCTGACGACTACGACCCCGACAACATGCGCACCGAACAACGAGAAGCTTTCTATGCTTGGTACCAGACTCACGCCTCGGACCCCTTTGACTTTCAAGAAGAAATGTTAAAGTACTGTCGATCTGACGTGGACATTTTACGACGTTGCTGTGGAAAATTTCGAGAATTGTTCATGGAATACGGAGGGATCGATCCTTTGAAAGAAGCTTGTGCCATCGCCAAAGCGTGTTCTTTAGTGTACCGAAAACGCTTTATGCCTGAAAATACTCTAGCGGTCATCAGTCCTCAAACGACAAATTTTGTCAAACGTCAATACTCGGTCAAAGCCCTACGCTGGCTCCATTACTTGTGCGACAAGGAAGACAAATGGATCCAACACGCTCGCAACGGAGGAGGCGAAAAGACCATCGGAACGTATTCGGTAGATGGTTGGGACTTAGAAAACCCTCAGATTGTGTACGAGTTTAACGGATGTTTATTTCACGGATGTCCCCTATGCTACCCTCAACGAGACACCAAAAATCAGTTTTTACAACGAACTATGGAAGATTTGTACCAGACTACGTGTCAACGACGTTTGAAGTTAGAACAGCAAGGATACCAGGTGGTGGAAATGTGGGAACACGAGTACGATCAGCGTTTGAAAACCGATCCCGAGTTTAAACGCATCGTAGAAAGTTACAAGTGGGTGGACCCCCTGAACCCTCGGGATAGTTTGTACGGAGGACGGACGAATGCCACTTGTTTGCTGTACCAAGCGGACGAGGAGAAGGGAGAAGAAATCAAATACTTGGACGTGTGTTCATTGTATCCGTACGTCTGCAAATATTGTCACTTTCCCGTAGGGCATCCAGAATTGATGACAGAACACATTGATTTGGACCACATTCGACAGTACGAAGGATTAATCAAGTGTAAAGTCTTACCTCCCACAGACTTGTACCATCCCGTTTTACCTCACCATTGCCAAGGAAAACTGATGTTTCCTTTGTGTCGCACTTGTGCTGAAATGTGCAACCAAGACCAACCTTGTCATCACACTCAGGAAGAACGTGCCTTGACAGGAACGTGGGTGAGCGTGGAATTGTTTAAAGCTCTGGACCTGGGATATCAACTGTTAGAAGTGTACGAAATTGATCACTTTCCCAAAACACAACAATACTGCAAGGGCGACGAGAGACAGAAAGGTATTTTTGCAGACTACGTGGATGCCTTTTTAAAACTAAAACAAGAAGCTAGTGGCTATCCTTCCTGGTGTCACACTCCCGAAGACCAAAAGATATTCAAAGAAAAATATAGGGAGCAGGAAGGTATCACTTTAGACCACATCGAGAAAAACGAAGGAAGGCGGTCGTTTGCCAAAGTGATGCTCAATTGCTTGTGGGGTAAAATGGCACAACGACCGTCTTTACCCAAGACGGAGTATTTGTCCGAACCGTCTCGCTACTTCCAGATGATTCACGACCCAACCAAAGTCATCAAACACGTGGACGTCATTCGTGAGGACTTGATCTTAGTCAATTACGAAGAAGAACTAGACTTTGTAGAAGCCGACAAATTTGGAAATGTCATCATTGCGGCTTACGTGACAGCCCATGCTCGCTTAAAATTATACGAAGTGTTAGAACTCCTAGGAGATCGTGTGCTGTATTTTGACACGGACAGTTGCATCTACATTCACCGACTGAACCAGTGTAACCCTGTCATCGAAGGAGACCGTTTAGGAGCCTGGACCGATGAACATCCCGACGACAAGATTCTATGTTTTGCAAGTGGCGGTCCTAAAAATTACGGCTACGAATACCGAGACCCCCAAGGAAAAATGCACACCGAATGTAAAGTGAAAGGATTGACTCTCAATTATCGCACCAGTCAAGTGGTGAACTTTGACGTACTACAAGAAGCCTTGCAGTCGGGACAGGATGAAACGTTTCAAGTGACTACCCACGAACCGCAAAAGATTGTCCGTTTACCCACACACCAAATTGTTAGCCGACCTTTGGAAAAAGTCTATCAAATCGTGTACCAAAAGAGAGTACGACTTCCCAATCACTTCACTCTACCGTACGGTCACGTCAAAATTGGGCAGCATATAAAAAGGGACATCGTCCACGATCAATAGTTCATTTATCACTACAACAACCAAGCGAAAAGAAGATGAATCCATTTAAACAGACATCATTCAAATTTGGGAATTCTCAAGTGGAGTGCGATGCTAAACCTTGCGATTGTAGTGATGCCAGGCTCTGTGACGTTAGCGATTCAGCAGGATATCGTAGGAACTTTGCTATGACTACTACCCCTATATCTACCCTGGAAAGTGATGCTGTGCGTGTCAAACCTGAGGGATGCGAAAGCGGTGCGACACGTTATCGTGGACTCCTAGGAATTTCACCGTACCTGCATCGAACAGAAGTGAGGAGAGTCGAATATTCGTTCCCGACGAGTTTGCCTGAATATTGTCATTTCAAAAGTCGATTTCAAACCTTCAAAGATAAATGGCCAAAATATCTGCCTGGACCAACTCCTGAAGAATTAGCCAGAGCCGGATTTTTCTACTTGGGCGAAGGGGATAAAGTCAAGTGTTTCAGTTGTGGTGTATCCATTTACGAGTGGGAACATAAAGATTCCGCTTACCTGGAACATGCTCGATGGTCTCCGAATTGTCAATACCTACCTTTAGTGGGACCTAGTGATTGGAAGTGACACTACTACTCCATGTCGTGTAACACACCTAGACCAGTATATAAACCCTCTCTAAAACATTATATTCAATGATTACCACACGAATTCCAAGAGAAGATCTACAAGGACGTTTGGCAAGGCCTTGCTAAGAAAAATCTCAATGGGTGACTGTAGAACTTTTGTGTCGTGAAATTCACAAGAGGAAAGTGACAAAAATTAACCGACGTGTTAGATTTCTCTGGATCAAGGGTATTTTTTTGCTCCGTTACCAATTTACTACGTTTACATCTGAAGATACTTTGATCCTTCTTAACCGTTACCCTGAATGGCAGTGGGACGAAATTACACGTTATATTAATCACTTTCGCTTTTTGAGCAAATTTAATTCTGTGTTTAATTCTGGGTTGAATCTACACTGATAGTCTTTGACCTAAAGAAGTATAAAAGAGAACAACCATGCCACAACCTTTATCATTGGTGATCCAACAGATTCCGTGGAAGGATATCAATGAGAAGATTCACACAGTGAAAGATTACGAACACTTATTACATGAACTATACCCTATGAATTGGGGTCGACGTGTCGTGTGTGTTTTAGTGACTTGCTTTCTGGGATTTCGTTTACCTGCCGATTCCTTGTGGACACTTTACGAACACTACCTATCAAAAAATAAGACAGTATGGTAACTCCTTTAAATGTCCACGAGAGACTTATTCTGTTCAAAGCCTTACGCTTTCATCTGGATACGTCTCGACCTTTCCAAGAAAAAAAAATTCGTCAACTTTTACGTACGGAAGCAGTGTACGAAGATGTGTGTGTAGCTTGTGATTTACACCCTCATTGGACAGATGTACGTGACTGGAAAAGTTGGGATTTTGAGGCTTGGACAAACGAAGCATCCCATTATGCCCAAGCGTTGTGTTCCTAAAAGTCATCGTCGTGTGAAAAAAGTCACTTTTAATCCTGTGTTAGTAACAGTACCAGAAGAAGAAAAAGAAAAAGAATCTATCACCCAAGACAATCCCTCTGTTCAAGACAAAACTGTCATGGACATTCCCCCACAAAGACCCTTTCGAGAAGACACCTATGTGACTGTACCCCCTGTAGAGGAGACTATAAGAACATTACATACTACCTCTAGGACACCTTCGTTACCCAAACCACGTTGTACAGGGACTTGTTTATTTGCCACTATGATCGTTTGCCTAGGTATTTTATTCCTGTATTTATCCATTTGGCTTTTATGTTTTCGTGTTGTTCAAATTTAAACATGCATTCAAATAAACGTGTCTTGAAAAAAGTATAAAAACCTCTTGTCTTGTCTGTTGTTGTGTCAATACTGACATACCACTACACGACTATGGCTCACTCTACTCTTTCTACTACTCCTTCCTCCTCCACATTCAAAGTCATTGACGAACACTTAGATCAGGCTAGTTGGAAAGCCTTGTATCTTCGTCATCCTTTTAACATGTTAATTGCTGGACCGAGCGGTTCAGGCAAAACCGAATTTGTCAAACGTTTGATCGAACATAAACATCATTTGATCGATCGTCCACCTCAACGCATCGTGTGGTGTTACAAAGAGTGGCAATCGGCATACAGCCTCTTGCAAGAAAGTCAAGGTGATTCCATTGTGTTTGTAGCAGGCATTCCTAAAGAAGACGAGGGGATCGTGTCTGACCCTAGTCAAACTCATTGGGTTATTTTTGACGACATGTTAGGAGAAGACGAAGAAGAAATTAAACTGTGGTTTACACGTAAAGGGCATCATCGTAATGCCAGTGTCATTTACATTACACAAAATTTATTTCAACAAAGTAAAGCCCATCGTACCATTAGTCTCAATGCTCATTACGTGGTCTTGTTTAAAAGTCCTCGAGATAAATCACAAGTGCAAGTTTTAGCAAAACAGTTAGGAACACCTTGGCTAACTCATGCGTACGATGATGCCACTCAAGCGCCACACGCCTATTTACTCGTGGATTTAAAACCCACTACCCCTGATTATTTGCGATTTCGTACCGATTTGTTTCACGACTGGTGTCAAGACGGAGGACCTGTCGTGTACACGTCCTCCTCGTCGACATAACACTATGAAGCACTAAAAAAATCTATAAAAACCTTGGGTTACTTTGACCTGGTCTCATACATCGTCAACATGACGTCCCTTCAGTCTCATCTTCCGATCAAATTGATTCGTGCCTTGTACGGCATCAGTCGCGAAAAAAATCCACAAAGACGTGCTCACGTCTTAGAAGCCAGTCTCAAAGAAGTCTTACGATGGTTTACGGTGACAGCACGTCAAATACTGCAAGGCATCATTCACCTTCCACATCAAACCAAACGCTTTTTTGACAGAAACAAAGTAGCCTTGACGCAACTGGCCAATCCTCGCATTGACACTCACACCAAAAAGCAAATCATATTGAAACCTGGAGGTAGTGGTTCTCTAGGAGGTGTCATCATTCGTTCCCTTTTAAAATGGGATCCCAATACTCCCAAAGTTCACGCCAAGAAGAAAACAAAAAAAGCCAAACAAACCCCTAAGAAAAAGAACAAGGGTACCAAGACCAAAGCACAGAAAAAGAAAAGTCCACAGAAAAAAGCGATCACCCGCAAAAGAGGCACTTCGGCCAGGACACAACCTTACCTTCGTCAACCACGACCTGTAAGAAAAGATCTACAAGGACGTTTGGCAGGGACTACGTTGCCAGTAGCCTCAGGGGCTGCCACTTCTCCGTTGCGGGTGATGCCAGCCAAACCCAATTTGACACCCGTTTTTCCTAATTTGATGAAACATTGGAAATCTGTGTCTCCCAAAACGTCTCCTCCACCGGAGACACCCTCGTCCACCTTAGCGTCAGTAGCAGCTGCTCATAAAGTACCTGCCCCCAAAGTCAAAGTCCAAGAAAGATCTGGCATGTTAAAGAGTTTACTAGATTTGTCCAAACAAGAACTGTCCCGATTGAGTCCATTGCGAACTCCTTCACGACGTGTGTTACCTGCCATGAAGTTGATACGACGCAAAGATAATCAGTGGCGACGCATTCCAGTATAAAAATATGACTTGAAAACCACGACGTCAATCAGTATTTTTTCTGTACCACTGATGAACACTCAAGGATGCCTCCTCAAAAACGTGCACACCATCACCCTCGACGTTCTACCGTCCAAAAAGGAAAAGGAAAAAGACAATCTCGTCATCCTACCAAACGCTCAAAAACCAAACAACGACGTCCTCCCGTAAAAAGACACAGTCATCCAAAGAAAAAGAGAAGTCATCAAAGGGGAGGCATATTTATTGGTCTTATTAAAGGTATGCAGAAACTAGACAAAGCAGCTAATAACCGAACTGGTATCTTTAGCCCTGCTTTTGAGGATTTAGCGAAGCATGCCGTTACCTTTTGGAGAAGCCAATAGAAAAAAGAAGATAAAAGAGGGTGTGTACCAAGTCTTTGACATCAGTGTATTTCTGGAACGAACAAGCAAAGATGTCACCTCGCAAAAAACATTCTTATTCACCCCACAAAGGAAAGAAAAGGAAAGGACTACCTCCTCGTTTAGCCAAACACGGAGACGTGTTGTCCGTCCTGTCCAAAGCCTCTCCGCCCATGCGAAAACAAATCATTAAAACAGCCTCCAAAGATGTCATCGATACCGTGTGTGAATGTTGTTTGAATGTTTTGAAAGGCACGATACCTTTGTCTCCACACAAGAAAAAATGCTTCGCCAAACATCGACACGTTCTTCGTCAAATGGTTCAAAAGAAAATATCCGTCCGTCAAAAGAAAAAGATGTTGGTGCAACGCGGAGGATTTTTACCCTTTCTTGCTCCTTTGTTGACAGGCATAATACCAGGTTTGCTACAAGGGGTGACCCAAGGGATATCCCAAGGGTTTAACCAAGGGATGGGTAGAAGATAAAAGGACACTATGGAGCACCACAATCTCAGACATAACCTTTGAAAGCCCATGGAAGGACGAAAACTAACTTTGGTTCCTTACAAACGATGGATGGAATACCATCATTGGCAAGAACAACGATCCCCCCATTTACCACCCAATCCCGATTTGGCTGAGATGTCGCAATTACAACACAAATTGCAGTCCTTGATCCATCGCCACGATTTATCCGAAACCGAAAAATCACAAAAGTACGGTCAACTCTTGAAACGGCTACAACTCTTTCATCAGAAAGCTGTGGAACAAACAGCTCAACCCACTTTGTCCGATTTTAAGGCTCTAATGAATAACCCGTCACCCTCACCCTCACCCTCTACAGCAGTTAAAACAGACGTTACCCCACCATTACCCAAGGAAGAAGAACCCCATGATCTCTTTCAAACACCTACTGCTACTCCCATTCCGAGTAAGATTGCCACTTCCTTGTTAACCCCTTCCCCCACTCCCCCACGAGAAGAACTCAAAACTTGGGTTAAAAAGATGATGGCTACTCCTTCTTCGACAGATGTGAAAAAGAAAGAAAGGAAACCAGAAGTGAGAAAAGAAAAGAAGGCCAAAGAAGCTATCCCATTACCTCCGCCACCACCATTACCCTCGACGTCAACTCCTGTGGCACATCGGACACGTAAAACCGTTTCCAAACAACCCGCATTTCGTCCCACCCAAAGCAATATCCTCGAAGAGTGGGTCCCTTATTAACAAAAACCATGGAGAAGGTATTAGCCAGCATTTACTACGATCCAGCTCACCCTGCAGGTTACGGTGGCATTCAGAAATTGTATCGTGCTGCCAAAACTCGCCTGAAAAAGCTCCGTTTACCAGCAGTACAACGATGGCTACAAGAACAAGCGACGTACACTTTACACAAACCCATTCGACGAAAATTTCACAGAAGTCGCACTCAAGTGGAAGGCATCGATCATCAATGGCAAGCCGATTTAGCTGATGTCTCTCATTTAGCCACCTACAATCGTGGCTACAAATATTTGTTTTGTGTCATCGACGTCTTTTCTAAATTTGCCTGGGTCGTACCATTGACATCCAAATCGAGCGGAGAGTTAGTACGAGCTTTGCAACTGGTGTTGAAACAAAGTGGTCGTCACCCTCTTCGATGGCAAACCGACAAAGGCACCGAATTTCTGAACCAAGCTTTCCAACGAGAATTAAAAAAACGTGACATTCATTTTTTCACCACCGAAAATCCTGAAACCAAAGCCAGTATCGTGGAACGTTTTCAACGTACCTTGAAAGAACGCATGTGGAAATATTTTACGCATCAACACACTCTCAAGTACATCGACGTCTTACCACACTTAGTCCAAGCCTACAATCAATCTTACCATAGAAGCATTGGACGTGCCCCACAAGAGGTGACACCTGACAACGAAGTGACTGTTTTTGAGCGTCTGTTTGGTACGTCCCGGACGAGGGCTGTCCCCAAGAAAGGTAGAGAAGTGTTAACCCCGGGAGATTGGGTACGCATTGGCAAAACCAAACGCACTTTCGACAAAGGTTACTTACCCAACTGGACCACCGAATTGTTTCGTGTTACTGGACGAGTGCGCGATCGTCATCCTACCGTCTATAAATTGGAAGACATGAACGGAGAAGTATTAAAAGGAACATTTTACTTGCCTGAGTTACAACGTGTTACCAAAAAAGAAGACGACGTGTACGACATTGAAAGCATTCTCGAACGAAGAACCCGTAAAGTAGGAAAACGTCGTGTCAAAGAAGTCAAAGTACGTTGGAAAGGATATCCTCCTAGTTTTGATTCTTGGATTGACGCTTCGCAAGTCATCGACTATAAAAAGAAGTGACCATCATGCCCTTCAATACAGCTTCAGCAACCACAGTGACTACTCCTTCACCCACGTCATCTCTGCAAGATTTACAAAAGCAACCCTTGTGGGTCTGGTGTGGAGAACGTGTCCCTAAAACGCAAATCGTTTTTTTCTGTCAAATCTTTGTGGTATATTGTGTCATTGGTGCAGCCATTGCTAATTTGAGTTTGCAACAAGGAGACAAACAATTGTGGACCATTTTACTCAGCAGTTGCATCGGGTATCTTCTTCCCAATCCTTCCCTGAAATACTCTTACAACGGGAACAACAGTAACAATATTGGGAGTCTGGCGGCCAACGTTAGTCCTTCTCCTGACAGTCACCCTTCCAATCACATTCCTCTTTTAGACACTCCTTTAACCTCGAGTGACTCCTCGGACAGAAGAACATTGGAAATATGAACAACACTATTAACCAATTTTACTTAACGTTACCCAGTGACAGTTCCATGGAGGTGTTTCCTAACAACACATTGTGTTGTTACACGTCTAAATTACCTCAAGCCATGCATTTGGATCAAGATGATCACTGGGAAGCAGCTTTAGTGGAAATAATACACCCGACACAAATCAAAAACATCGTCGAAAATCAAAACTTTTTCACAGTTGAAGTGTACGACAAGCAATTGCAACAAGCCTTAGATGAACGAGGCATCACTGGCATTGACAACAAGAAATCAGATGGACCCACAACTAAACAACTGTCCACTCATGTGTTGACCATTCCTGCAGGCTACTATTTTAGCGGTCAACATTTAGTGACTACGATTGCAAGCAGGTTCAATGTTGTGTTTGGTAAACCCCTGGACAAAATCAGAGAAAGTGTTACCTTTGAGTACATTAAAGTGGCTCGCCGCTTCATGATCAAATTTTCAGAGAAGAAAATAATAGCCATTACCTTTTGTCCTGAATTGTTTGATATCTTAGGTGGAGACCTCAAGATGCTCCCGAACAAAAAAGAAATACCAGGCATATCCAGTAACTTGGATTTTACCAAATATTTTCGATCCCCTGTAGAAATGAACCAAGGACTCAATTTGATGTTTGTGTACTCCGATGTGGTGGAGTACAACGTGGTAGGACACACCTCTGTACCGTTACTGCGTGTCATTCCTTTCAAAGTAGATACTACTACCGCTGACGAGGAAGGTGGAAATACCTATCACGTTCACCGCGAATTTGTGCATCCTCATTATTTGCCTGTCAGTAAGTCGTATTTCGACAGTGTCAACATTACTATAAAAGGAGAACTAGGTCAAAATATTCCATTTACCAAAGGGAAAGTCACAGTGAAACTCCATTTTCAAAAACGATTCTCCAACAACTGAAAAAGTGATGTATCCTGTGTACCAAGGAGTCACTCGACAACGAGGACATGGTTTAGGAGATATGTTTAAATCAGCCTTTCGTTCCGTGGTCCCTGTTTTAAAACCAATGGTGACACGAGGATTGCACACCTTAAAAGATGCCGCATTGACTCACGGCAAAGATTTTCTTTACAATGTTCTCATTGACAAACAAAACCCTAAAGAAGCTTTTTTGAGAGCAGGCAAAAATGCCTTGCTTCAAACGGGTAAAGAAATTTTGGGTCGACGAGAAAGTCCTATAAATGCTCTGAACGGTACCGAGTCTAACATTCCTACTTCCCTGACGACACAGCAAGGACAAGGTAGAAAGCGTCGACGAAGACACCCTTTCAAAAGTCTCCGTACCTCTAAAGTTCGAAAGACAAAGAAAAAAAGAACCGCTCGAGACTTAGACATTTTTGATTATTAAAAGTGAAGAAAAAAAACCTAAAGAAAAAATGATGCACCAAGAATCTTGTGCCTGTTCCAAGTCGGAACTGGATCTCTTTGTCATGCCACCCACGATGATGACCATGCAAGAAGCTCAATGGGTCGAATTTCATCCCGTCTCCTCTTTGACGGATTCAGCTCCCATCGAGTTTGAAATCAAAGGACAACCCGAAGATTACATCGATCTCAACAACAGTTACTTGTATTTGAAACTGAAAGTAAGCAAAACAGACAACACCAATCCAGGAGCCAATGATAGAGTAGCTCCTGTCAACAATTTCATGCATTCCTTGTTCAGCGATGTGGATTTGTACATGAATAACAAACTGATCAGCAGTAGCATGGATACTTACCCTTACCGAGCGTACCTCGAAAATCTCTTGACGTACGGAAAAGAAGCCAAGAACACTCATCTAGATGCTTGCGTGGTATGGAAACCTGACACTGCAGATAAGTTTAACGACACAGCCTTGCCCGTAGCAGCAGCTGCTGATGGCAGCGCTCCTGCCGATCCTCACAATGAAGGTTTTAACGAGCGTCGAAAGAAAATTTTGCAAGGACGTAGTTTAGAACTGTTCGATCGTTTGCATTTGGACATGTGGTTTCAAGAGAAGTATTTACTGAACGGAGTAGATATTCGCTTGAGACTGAATCGAAGTAGTACTGCTTTCCATTTGATGGCTCATGCCAACGAATACAAAACCATTATCCAAGAAGCCAGGTTATACGTACGTCGCGTGGAAGTGTTACCTAAAGTGGAAAATGATATCAGTCACACTTTGAGCAGAACGACAGCCAAGTATCCGATACGACGCGTGGAAGTCAAAACTTTCACCATTGCCGCTGGACTCCGATCTAAGATCGAAGATCATCTGTTCCAAGGACAGTTACCCAAACGTTTATTCATTGGTATCGTCAGCAATGCAGCCCTCAATGGTGCCCACGATGAAAATCCTTTCCAGTTTAAGCACTGCAGAGTATCCAAAATTGAAGTCAGTCGCGATGGCAAAACTTTGTGTACCAGACCCTTCGAACCCGACTTTGGCGAACAGAAAAATTACTTGAGGTCGTACTTGTCACTGTACGAAGCCACAGGACAGTTAGGAACCAACACCAGTCACGGTATTTCCTACGACGACTATGCAAGAGGTTACACGTTGTGGGCTTTTGATTTCACTCCAGACCAAGGCAGCGACGAGGGACATTTCCACCCTATAAAATCTGGGCAACTGCGTGTGGAACTTCAGTTTGCAGCACCTCTTCCCGAAACGGTGAATATCATTCTGTATGCTGAATTCGATAATACCATAGAAATTAACAGTTTGAGAGAAGTCATTCTAGACTATTAGACATTATGGAAGACCCTTGTCCTTCTTTGAATAGTGGAGAATCCATGGAATGGGAGGTTACAGAAAAAGCAGAACCCCAAGACCAAAAAGAAGAAGTAGTGATCATGCAATCCAGATGGCCAGAACAGGAACAACAGTTAGTGGCTTGTTTTGCACAACACTTGGAAGATAAAATGAGGGATCTGATTAAAAAAGATTGTTATGGATGTCAAATCGATCATCCCAGTCAAATTCAACACGATAAATGTATGATGATGAGTCAAGAAGAAAAATTGGATGATTATCTGAACGAAGCTTGGAGTCTCATCTCCGAAGAAGACGTGTTACTTCAGTGGTATAAAGGCTTACGTGATCATTCCTCTCCTCCATTGTTTGCTCGAGAAATCGATCGCATCGAAGCTCTCTTGGCCAAAAGTAAAGAGACGAAGCAAACCATCAGTTACTTGTCAGACCGTTTCAAACAAAAAGTCTGGATTGAATTGATGACTTATCATCACCTGTGAAGAAAGGAGAGAAAAACACAAGGCTACACAACAAAAAATGGATACCTGGGAACTTTATTATCTTTTGAACCGTAGTTCGTATACTGCTTCTTGGAATCCTGTCGTGTGTGCTAAAGATGAACTACCTCATCGCAAACCTCAAGAGAATCAAGCTTATGTCATCAACACAGATGACAGTCATCTTCCAGGAACTCACTGGGTAGCTGTCTACTTTCCTCAAGAGGGTTGTGCGGAGTATTTTGATTCGTATGGATTGCCTCCTTTCGAAGATGATATCATTGACTTTATGAGAAGAAATGCTCAGACGACACGATTCAATAATGTAAAATTACAAAGCACAGATTCTATGGTGTGTGGACAATATTGTATCTATTATCTGCATCATCGCAGTCTTGGATATTCTTTAGAACATTTAGTGACTTATTTTGATCGTCATTCGTCTCGAAACGATGACAAAGTAGATCGATGGTTTTGTGACCATTATGGTTATCTGTTGTCTTTAGCTAGGAAACGTAGTGTACATCAATCGCCCAATGATTTCCAACAGTGGAAATCTCAATTTAATTCACAACGTTGTCAACCATGTCAAAGATAATGTATTGGTGTTATGGAAGAAAAAAAATGTTTGTTCTTTGAAATAATGTTTGTTCTTTGAAATAATGTTTGTTCTTTGAAATAATGTTTGTTATTTGAATAAAAATGTTGTGTTTTGAAAACCAATGCGTCTGTCGTTTGTTTTACATTTGTATTCATATAAATGCTCTTTGACTTTTCTTTCTATCCCTCACATCAAACTATCTAAACGTTTCAAAACCCTAAACCGCAGAGGGGTGTTTTCCATCACGTCCGCGCTTGAACCATATAAAGCAGGGGTAGTCTCCAGTCTGGCCATCCATTGTTTGACTCATCCTCCTACGAAGATGTGCTCAAGACTAGCTAAGCTGAACGAAGCTTATGTCACTCTGCATCGTATCAGACACAATCTGATGCCAAAGCCTGAAGAGATTGAGAATGTAAGAATGCTACAAGTAACGGAAGACCTCATAGAAGAACTCTTCAGAGAGGAAATTCAAAAAGAGAAAGAAGAATGGACTGAGAAGTATCGACTTCAAAAGCAGCAGAGAGAGCAGAGAGAACAGCATCAGCAGCATCAGCAACAGCAACAACAGCAGCAGGAACCAGACAGAAGTTTTGTCGACTGTCGTGTGGACACAAAAGAGTTCTCTTTCTCTTTCCGAAGAAGCAGACCCTATCGTGTAGCCAAACGAGGACGCAATCTTAGACGATAAAAGATTGTCATCCTTCCTCGTACACACAAACACAAAAAACAGCCCTTTTCAGGGCTACCCAATATTCTCGAAAAGAATTAATCATTCAATTTGCTTATGGTATGTGAGGAAGTTGGAAAAAAATTAGAAGTGAGTCTATAATCACTGTCTCTTTTAACTTTTGTTTTGAAGTGCGTCTATAAGCACAACGTATTTTTTCAAAATAACTTGTTCAATGTATAATTAATAGGAGCCAAGTATAAAAGTGTGGGGTGTTTTCTTTTAAGTCCGCGTGTTTTGTTTTTTTGGTAATGATAGGGATAATGTAAGTTTTTTGGATCTAGGGGGTGTTTTCCATCACGTCCGCGCTTGAACTATATATAAAGTCTGGCTGGCTACCCATCGTTGACGCATCAATACCAAAGATGAATAGACTGGAAAAATTGATTGAACTTCAACTGCACCTGGAGAATGCTAGGCGTCTCCTAGACGAACTGGTTATGGAAGCCAAAGAAGAAGAGACCAGAATTAAAGAAGAGGAGGAGAGGAAAAAGAAAGAAGAGGAGAAGGAAATGAAAAGGTCAATTTTGCCTCACCGCATGATGAGGCAAACTAGCCAAGTTAAGCCCATGGTGAGGACACCTTCACCACCAGAACCAGTTCGTTCACTTCAGGCACAGCCCCCACCGCAACAACCACAGCCTCGACCGCAACAATTTCAGCCGCATCCACGGTTGCGGAATAGAGGAAGAAATGAAGAGACTTTCACTATCCCTCAAACAGAAGATTGGGATAGTGAAGCCACTCATTCTCCCTCTGCACTCCCAATCACAAGAGTGAATTGGGAGAATGATTGGAGTAGGAGATGTGTGTGTGGGGCTAGACCTGGGAGATGCCAGCATTAACCAGGTGCAATTTGAAGTTTTAAAAACAGCCCTTCTCAGGGCTACCCAAATAACAAGAAAAGAAATACTATGTCAATTGCCAATGGGTGTGAGAGAGGAGTAGTGTGATTATAAACACTGACTCTATTTAGATGGTATATGGTGTGATTTTGGATAGTATATAGTAGGGTTTGTTTTGGCTGCTTCCCCGTGTGAGTGGTTAGTATAGGGTGTGATTTTGGATAGTATATAGTAGGGTTTGTTTTTGGCTGCTTCCCCGTGTGTGTGGTTAGTATAGGGTGTGATTTTGGATAGTATATGATAGGGTGTGTTTTGGCTGCTTCCCCGTGTGTGTGGTTAGTATAGGGTGTGATTTTGGATAGTATATAGTAGGGTTTGTTTTGGCTGCTTCCCCGTGTGTGTGGTTAGTATAGGGTGTGATTTTGGATAGTATATAATAGGGTTTGTTTTGGCTGCTTCCCCGTGTGTGTGGTTAGTATAGGGTGTGATTTTGGATAGTATATAATAGGGTGTGTTTTGGCTGCTTCCCCGTGTGTGGTTAGTATAGGGTGTGATTTTGGATAGTATATAGTAGGGTTTGTTTTGGCTGCTTCCCCGTGTGTGTGGTTAGTATAGGGTGTGATTTTGGATAGTATATAATAGGATTTGTGAATAGTATCTAATATGACAAGTGAATGTAGGGGGTGTTTACTTTCACGTCCGTGCTTAAGATATATATACGCAATCTTCGGTCCTTGGAGCCATTCAATTTTGAACACATCAAGATGAATTTTGAATTGTTTATCCAACTCCGAGACAGCTGGTTTGGGATCCTTGATGCAGAATATCAAGTGGAAAGACTTGAGGAAGAATTTCAGAGTAACCATGGCTTTGTAAGCCAACTGAAATTAGCAAGAGATTTATTAGAAGGTATGATAGAGGAGGAAGACCAGAAATTAAGAAGACGTATTAAAAGAAAATATATAAGAATATGGGACTTGAAGCAAGCACTTGATCATGTCATCAAAGTCAGGTGTTTTCTAGAAGAAACATTACATCTGATAGAGTGGGAATATGTGAAGTGGGGTCTAGACAGGCTAAAGAAAGCAGAAGCAATGATGAGAATGGTGATGGAAGAACAGGTGATCCAGATTAAAGAAAACTGGTCTAAGGAGAGAAAGGAAAAAAAGAACAAAAAGACAAAAGAGGACTTTGATCTACTCAATCTAAGATGGATGAGAGTTCAGGAAACGTTTAGAGCTATGGGACATCCTGACTGGATTCCCGAAGAAGACAAGAAGAAGAAAACGGGAATCATTGGTGAAATCAAAAGGTGGTGGAACAATGGCAGAAAATAAAAGAAGAAGAAATATCCAAAGGCTCTTTTCAGGGCCACTCATAAGTCTCGAAAAGATAGTAGCTTTCATTGCCACCCTTTTTTTCCCTTGTCCCTAGACAGTTTCCCTATACCAATCATATTCCCCATGTTCCATGTCCCTTGAGGCTAAATAGGCCCAAATAGTTCCCATGTTCAATTCCCCTTGACGCTAGATAGGCCCACCATGTTCAATTCCCCTTGACGCTAGATAGGCCCACCATGTTCAATTTCCCTTGACGCTAGATAGGCCCAAATAGTTCCCATGTTAAATTCCCCTTGACGCTAGATAGGCCCACCATGTTAAATTCCCCTTGACGCTAGATTAGCCCAAGCTGTTTTTGACTGGATTTTCCCTTGACGCTAGAGTGCCCCATATTACTACTAACGTGGGCTCCAGCCAGTCCAATGAATGTCATGTACACCTTCTCACTACGACGAACAACGTGGTGAGTGCGTTTTGCACTGATCCCAGGGTTTGATTGGGGGAGGGGTGTGCATGACAAAAGCATGTACAACCCTCTGAATCTCTAACGTTTCGTTTCGTTTAGGAATTCAAAATCCTCCAAACATAAACAGTAGTGTATTGTAAGCTCTCAATCTTACTTAAGGGTAACCCACACAAGAACGTTCAGAACAAAGAAGGATGAAAAAAGTCGGCTAAATGGGACTCGTATCTTTAAATGTTGCCAAAGTTTGTAACATAACTTGTTTGATAACTCGTATGAATCATTACAGCAACAAACATTTGTAGGTGGATATACACTATTGGCCGAATATTGATTGATTAAGATTATCCAACACGTTATGTTGCAATCTTTGGCAGGAGTTAAAGATACAGACGTTGAGAAATTCGTATCAGTTTCACTCGAATAAAAAAGATCAAAAGTATCTCACGAAATCGAAACCAAACGATTATCAATACCCGTGTGAGACAACTTAAAATAACTATATCAGATCGTGAAACTAAAAACGCTGTCACAAATAACATTATTGATAGTGTGAGTATGTTCTGTCTTTATATATATATATATATATATATATATATATATATATATATATATATATATATATATATATATATATATATATATATGAATCCAATGAATGTCATGTACACCTTCTCACTACGACGAACAACGTGCTTCTGATCATATATTTTGTTTTTAATCAGCCTTGACTTTGAATCTGATCTCTAACCCACGTAATCATACATTTATTCGCGCTGAAGTTTTGATCCTACGTGAAAAACATTTAATGCCGTATTCATCAATAATTATATCAACACTAAAATGTTCTTCTTTGTATGTGGGCAGTGTGAATATTGTTCTGATTTCATTTTCAAGTACCACGCTGCTGTGTATAAGAATCCCCACGTTGGATTAATATATAATATACCTTTGATTAATTTGGTAAACATTAACGTCGACTCTACAAAAATATCTTTCTGATACAAAATCGTTTAGACTCTATGCAGAGATTCAAATTCTAAATTTCATGTCGCAAATCAATTAAGTGTTCGGTCTGGTCAGTAAGTTTGAAATGTATTTTTGATAATAACGGATTATAAAAACGGATATAAACCGGACTAACGTGTTCTTGTACAATCCAATATTCAGGAGGTACTTGAGGTGTAAATTTATAAAGAATATAACCCTGTTGTGCCTTATTGAATTTGTCAAGATCTCCTGGATAGCTGCCATCCATTACATCCCATACAAGATCACCTGGATAGCTGCCATCCATTACATCGCATACAAGATCGACTGGATAGCTGCTATCCATTACATCACATACAAGATTGACTGGATAGCTGCCATCCATTACATCACATACAAGATTGCCTGGATAGCTGCCTCCCCCCCCCCCTACATCACATACAAGACTGACTGAATAGCTGCCCTCCCCCCATTACATCACATACAAGACTGACTGGATAGCTGCCATCCATTACATCACATACAAGACTGACTGGATAGCTGCCCCCCCCCCCCCCCCCCCCGTTAAATCACATACAAGACTGACTGCATAGCTGCCATCCAGTACATCACATACAAGATTGCCTGGATGGCTGCCATCCATTACATCACATACAAGACTGACTGGATAGCTGCCATCCATTACATCACATACAAGACTGACTGGATAGCTGCCATCCATTACATCACATACAAGATTGACTGGATAGCTGCCATCCATTACATCACATACAAGACTGACTGGATAGCTGCCATCCATTACATCACATACAAGACTGACTGGATAGCTGCCATCCATTACATCACATCCAAGATGGACTGGAAAAGGAGATGCTGCAACAATTACTGGTGCAATATGACGACCTCAACCGTATGGAGCATTGCTATACCTCTGAATACGTGCTGAAGGGTTTACCGGTATTTGTCTCCATATCGCAACCATGTTAGGACGGTTATTATTGATAAGATAGTTAAGTGATTTCTTTAGTTCATTTGGTCCAGGTGGTGGAATTACAAATGTTAGTAATTATTCTTTAATTATGTTATGGTTATTTGGGAATGTAATCTTTCTTTAATGATATCTTTTGAATACCATTGTTCTTCTGATTAATACAATATTAAACTTGTTCACGAATTTTCCAATTAATATTTTCAATATCTGATAAGACCTGATTTAAATGTTGTGTTGTTTCAATAATTTGTTTGTTGTTTTAATTTGTCAGAGTAAATTTGTACAATACTTAAAAATATATTTTGTAAATTGCCAACTACAATTGTAAGTTCAGGTTTAATTACATTTGGAAAATGTACTAATTAATGTTTCCTTTACAACAAAATTATCAATATCATCTAAACTTTATATGGTAAGAATTTGTGATATTCTCTACCATCCGATTCAGTCAAGTAGGATATAGTCAAGCAATTCGTTGAGTAGAAAAACGGTAACCATGTAATAATATTTGCCATATATCTATATGTGATATTCTGGTTTTCTCAAAAATAAAGTATTGTTAGAAACATGAAGAGTTTTGGTTCTGGTGGTCCATGACATTTTGATGGAACTTCTGGCCATTCTAAAACTGATCGAATCGAAGATTGACAAATATCTACAACATAATCTAGAGAGTTTATTTATATCGCAGCTGTTTGTTAATGAACAGTAATATCTATATTTCATTATTTTCCTGTAATATATTAAATTTTGCGTTGCAATTCATTGTTGATTTGTTCGATTTTATAACTCCCAGTTGGAATAGCAACAAGCTGACAATCATGAGTTCCATCAGGGTTGTTTTCGCAAAGAATTATTTACCTATAACCCACATTTTGATTTTGAATTAATATTTGGCCAACTATGATACACTCGTAATTGTGCAAGCGCAATATCTTTTAATTTAATTTCAGTTGAAACATTAACGCTAAATTCAGGATTTGTCGAGCTTTCTGATATCATCCTTGATTTTGTTGGAGCTGTATTAACGACTATCTGCTGCAATAGTTCTTGCGATGGCAAAAGTATTATGGCAAAAGTATTATTATTATTATTATTATTATTATTATTATTATTATTTTCTAAATCAAAAATAGAATTTGATATTGTCGTTGCCTCGTCGTAATTCTTAATCATTGCTGTGAACTCAGCATCTGATATTATTCCACCACTAAGGCCTGTTGATATCAACAAAGATAATTCGAACGTCGCTGTGTGCCACGGTATTGTATAATCATGTAATGTTGCATTTATGCACGTGTATAATGTTGCGATGATTTTAAGAACAACAGCAATTGGTGTTACAGCTACAACACAAACTTTTACAATTGCTGGTGATGTCATTGCTATTGTTGATAGCAATACATCACCAGTTTCAGACATAACAGCTGACGCCAAGTATACAATTATGGCAAATACAACTACACGTCCGCGAGATTCTTTTTTAATCTTTGCTGTATAGTCATCAACTATATGTTTAAATTTAGTTTGCGACTCGTACTTGATTGCAGATGTTCTGTTGCACCTTGATTTGGCAGCTCAGTACATCAAGTAGGTGGTTGTTTAGCGACTAATTCAAGACATGAATCATAAAACATGCCGAAGTTTGTTTCTTCAGTTCCCACTTCAAATGTTACTTCCTCGTTTTATTCCAACATAGGTAACATAGATCCAGAAGATCATGTGACTGGATCACACTGTGAAATTATAGTAAATATTGTAAGTGTTGTAACGCAGATAACTGAGAACCTGTATATACTGGTAACATCAGCCCGATATGTAATGGATTTATTAAGTGTTACCTATAATACTTGTCCAGATTACTGTATATAGTATATTATTGGAGATATTTATTTATGTCAAAGACCTTAATATCAACTACTGCTTCACTTCCAAAACGTTCCTAGGGCCCCGAGTGGCCGAGTGGTCTGCGTGTGTTCGAGTCTAAGATTCGGCTAATGTAGTTATGCGAGAAAGCTTGCCAGTAGCTTCTCGTGGGTCGGTGGTTCATTTCTGTGGATTTCCAGGTTCTTCCTCAGTCAATAATACTGGCCGCCATGTATCGCCAATCGTATGCTGAAAAAATGGCGTTAAACCCCTACTACAACTCCAAAACGTTCCTTAATGTTTATATTTGTTTGCACGAAAACTAAATAATTTTTTTGCGTGAGCAGTATAATCAGATGCAAGATTGATTAATTCACTACTGATTCTCGTTAACGAGTTCTTCATTGGGATGGTTGTATCTTCCACGTATTTCATTGCTGTCATCGTTTGATTCTGGTTCTTCAAGACTTGTTATTTTATATTAATGATACCTGTTATTATATCACCGGATCTTTTATACTGGATTGAGAATATTATCTGACCTCATTAACATAACAACATCAGGCTTACTTGTTCAATTACTATGAAACACAGCTATGCTGATTTCGGTTACTTCATTAATTCTTGACTCTATCATGTTATTAGATATTGCTCGTTTATAAGTTTCCTTGCTTATGTTGAAATACAACAACTTTAATTAGATCTATATTTGCGAGATTTAATAATTCGGATATTTCATCACTAATAAATATATTTATATTTTCGTATGTTATTCCGTCATTTGTTTATTTTTGTTTAGAGGAAGATCTTCCGTAAATATCTAACCTTATATATTTAAAAACTTGTTTAATGTGTATTCGTGCACAATATTTCATGAGGTGGTTTGGTTGATAAAGATACAGCGTTCATTACAGAAATTATTTCACAACCACATATTGGCGGATCAGTTATTGTCTGTAGTAATGTTAAATACTAAATTAAAGTCCGGAGACGCATTTTAAAAATTCGTTTGGTGGTGACAATCTATACACATCAAAATAAACAATGCCACGCATTTCAATCGCGTATGCAGCTTAATGAGTACATAAACCAGAATTTGTTTCGAGATTACTGATACCGGTTTCAACATTGGTTGCTTTTGTAATTGAACGAAGTCTATCAAATTATTTATTTATAATTTTGTAGGAGCGTTAACCAAATCGGAACCAAATCTTCCTCCATGAGAAGAAGACATTTTATTTTCGAACGAGGTATTGTCCAGGGAAGTCTTAGACGTTGTCCGTATCATGAGGTCGTATCTTAGACTTTACGTTTTTGGACGTCTTCGGTGATCATATTTTTAAGCTTTCTGCTTGTAAAATATGTGAACTGTTGCTTTATTTATTGCCGTTCCGGCAGCAGTTCAGATTTAACCAAGTTGTGCTGCTCATACAACAGCTGGAGCGACATCAGCTATTAATGCTGGTGTGGCTGCAAGAAGTAGAAATATCCCACCTATATTTATTAAATACTTAACTGAGCTCAGATAATTTTTATCTTGAACCTCTGTATGTGATTCGAAATAAATTTTTAAGCTAAGTTTCAGTCAATGATAATTTGTTGGCATCGCCCCTAGAAATTTTATATATCTTTAATGTTATTTTTGTTCCGGATTTTCCTGCATGCTTTTGATAGCAATTTGTGCATCTGTCGAGAAGTCAGAGTGACATTACCGTGACTATATGACCTTTTATAATATCAGGAACGATTGTATAACTTATTTTCCACTAGAGATTCAATGAGTCTCATCCTTGCATCAGCGCGTTCAAGTTACTTCAGTTTGTCGCTGATGATAACGGCAAATGCTCTGTATCTATCCGCTGGTACGTCATTTACGCGAGATCGGAAGGGTATATTAACAACAGTTTCTCGTGTTAAATCAAGATGTATTAATGAAAAGTAATACATTGGATATAATTGTGTCAACTCTAATTGTGCTATTTGTTGTTGTTGTTGTTGTAGGGTTTAAAGCCATTTTTCAGCATACAATAGGCTATACATGGCGGCAAGTATTATTGGTGAAGGAAAAAAATCGGGAAAACCCCCAGAAAGAACCACCGACCCACGAGAAGCTACTGGTAAGCTTTCTCACATAACTACATTAGCCGAATCTTAGACTCTAACCCACGCAGCCAGAGGCGAGATGGCAGTGATCCGTAACGGAGAGCGCTTTAGACCACTGGGCCACTCGGGGTCCCTTGTGATATTTGTAAACCAGAATCTGTATTTTGATCAATTCCGATAAAAGTAATCAAACTATTATAAGCTCGTGATTAATGGTATAATCTAACAATATATCCTCAGCTGGCTCTTGTTGGCCATTTATTCTTAAAGAAACCTTGGTAACTGAGTTGGTCAAATATCATAGGACCATGCGTTTGAGTTTAATCGATTATCATTTTGCAAAGCAATACAAATGTAACGTGGGGCAGAAACTCCATGTTGTGATGCTACCTGCCATGTAATACAACTCTGACGGTAATTTGAGTACTATTGTCACGGAATTGTCTAAACGCCTCTTTATTTATTATTAAATTCGTGTACTAGAGTTTCGTTTCGTACAACGATACCTGAGGGTGAATAATATATATTTTGTCGTATTTTATACTAGTGAGTTACGTCCATATGTGCCGAAAGTGCGAAGTGCTTTTTAAAAGATGAACCGAATGCCTTCAATGCACAAACAATATCTGTGTATAAATATCTCACCGCATGTAAAGCTCAGTATATTACGGATTGTGTTGTTAGTCAGCGGTATACTATACGGACTAACCCATCTACAGCTGGTGAGGTATGATCGCTTATCATATCTCGTATATACAGTAACACTATTGTACTAAGAAAATTTTTTTGCATGTTTTGCAGCTTTGGTTTACACAGAATTATACATACATTTATATTCGTATTCACGACTTAGCGAATAAGTTTTATTCGTTAAAAAAGGCTTAGGTTCATTTCTGAACTTGTTGTTTTGCAATTATTGTGCCGGTAATATTATCAGTATAACTTGCCGTGTAAAACGTTATTACGTGTTTATGCCAGTGTCATATATATAGTACACGGTAATGGATATATTTTCAGCTGTCCAGTATCTGGAGTCTCCAGGATCTGTGTTGTCAGGTGTTGTCCAGATTCTAATGTCCGAAGGATCCGAAAAGTGTAGAGCTGTCTGGGGATGTCCAGTGGAACACGAGCGTTCCGACTATCAGAGTGATCTAGGTCTACGTGGAGCACGCTGTGAAGCCAACCACAGGAATTGTTCGTAGCAGCTGTAAAGCTGAACGCTGGCAACCGTGGAGTTTAAATAAAATGTTCTGACAACGGAGTGTATCTTCTTGCATGTAATCTTGTAGCTGTAGGTTACATTTTTTGGTTCTTAAAACTCATTGTAAGATAATTTATATACCAGTCCTGTTTCATTATCATAATTTCATTATGAGTGAATTCATTTTACTACATGGGTAAAATTATACATTGTTTGCTAGCTGAGTAAACTATGAACTATAATTTTCCATTGTTTAGTCACTGTGAACTGTGAATCATTCATGCCTTGAGTCTGTTTTTTGTAGAGTCATTCTTTTGTTTTTTTTTTATTACATTTGTGCGTTATTATGTTAATAATCCAATATTTGGATTAAATATACACGAACGTATTCATAACTTAATTGATCATTCAAGTCATTCAGTATTAACCTTTGTATTTATATCATCGTCTAAATTGTTATGTTGTGAATCTGAAAATACCACCCGGTTATCTTGTTACAACTATCTGTGGTCACTGCTGACGAAGACAGTGTTGATTTACCACCTTGATCTATAAAAGCAAACAATTTCTTTATTCAGCAAATTTTGGAGTCATTACAGGCTGATGATTCCATAATATCAGCTGCACATCAATCAATCGAGAACTTTGTGATATTTTATTTACCATCAGTATCAACGTCTCACCAGATTGCATCATTTTCATTGCCTTTTCATACAAGTACAACTGTATTCTTATCCCCCAAAACAACGCCAACATGTAGATTAGTATCATATGGCGTACCAGCTACGATGTTTGATACAAGTTCAACTTGTGCTTCAATAAATTCTTCAGCTGGTTAGAAATATCTGCTAGTTTCCTGAACTTGGAAGTTCGATACGTTCACGCTGATTTGGATATCGTGCGTCATAAGAATAAAAGTGATAATCACGCACATATTCATCTTTAAGAACTGGCACATCCATGTCGAATGCTGGATCAGATATACGTGTAAACGTGTTAATATAATTAAATGAAGATCACTTTCTGCTATTAAATCTGCAGTTATATTTTTGTGATTCAAAAGACAGCTTTGTATTTGCCGCTTGATTTACTTTAATAACCTTTGCAGGCATCACTTCCGCGTTGGGTAAATTTATGGAGTTTTTCGACGTTTTAATCTTGCTAATATATCCTTGATTGCTGAAAACATTTATTTCATCTTCAACATTACAAACATCACGAATATTTTTATGACGATAAACATTAAAAGCTTTCATTGCTAATTGTCTTTCCATCGTTTTTGCTTCTGGAGCCACTTTTACGAAAGACCCTGAGCAACATAAATGTCATAATCGAGTCCATCACCGTAGATTGTTCTAAGGTTGGTAATCGCGAATTTATCACCGACCATTTTCAGGTCCACGTTGAACATTATGTATAATTGTCTTATGTGATATTTACTTCTTTAAACACTTTTGGAAATCATCAAAGAAAAATCATTTACAAGAGACCAATCAAAATTAACATCATTGATTCCATTTGTATATAATCGTTGACAAATAGCAGTAGCTTCATAACTAATTTCTGAGGAATTATTACCGGCACGTTTTTCGGCAACTAAAATTTCTGATTGTTAAACATCAGAAAGAACGTTGTTAGAACGAGAAATAAAACACCTTCCTTGAGTAGGAATATCACATCCAACAGATTATTATAATTCAAATTATTCACATTCTCATTCTAGTTCTACATTATATTCGTCGTGCATTTACTCGTTCATATTATGCAGGTCTTATATTATACACTCTAGATCATTAGTCTTGGTTTATTGTTTTATAAATATTTAAAACGTCAGAAATCAATGTATCTTTATCCAATTGTTGAACATATTGCGTTTTAAGAACAACCTATTTCGTTATATAATTTCGCAAAATCTACTGATTTCTTGGACAATCAAATATGTTAAATATCCATACGTCTAAATTTAAATTTTGATCTCAAAACCTTTTTGAGGAAGTTGTTGGGGAGGTTGTGGCTTTTGTTGTTGAGGAGATTGTTATTTTTATAGAGAACGGTTTCGTTGAGATTTTGCATTTTGTTGAGAAAGTTAAGGTTGTTGTTGTTGTTGAGAAGTATGTAATTCTTGTTCTAAATCTTGCACAGATTTATTATTTAAAAAGGAAGTTGTAGAAATATTAATTCATCATCTTTTGACGTGCCATATTATGTACAATACATCTATGTTTATATTTATCTAAATCTATGTTAACATAATTAGGTTTAAATTTGTTGTTTTTGTTGTTATCGTTGGATTTAACACCATTTTCAGCACACGATAGGATATACATGGCGACCAGTATTAATCGTGTAGGAAGAACCCGGGAAAACCCTTGGATAGAACCACCGACCCACTAGAAAATATACTAGTAAGCTTAATCACATATCCACACTGACCAAATTTGAGGCTCGATCCCAAGCAGACCGGAATGAGAAGGCAGTGATCCGTAACGGAGAGCGCTTTAGGCCTCTCGGCCACTCGGAGGCCCCGTTTAAAATTTGTATTTCTATTATAAAAATTCCTGGCTGGAGTATCAGATTATTTACCCATTTCAATCTTCTTTTTATTGATCAAGAATTCCTTCATTAAATTTAGTAATCAATTCAAATCTTTTTCTTTCCTTGTACTAGTATTCTTCTTTTGTGCTTTAAATGCACTTACTTCAGTATGAGCTTGTTAAATTCATTCAAGTATTTATTTATCTCTACCGAGCGATTGAGTAGTAGCTGTCTAACCCAGAAGATCTCGTAAAAGCCTTTTTGTTTTCGTATTTCTTCTTGCTCTTTTGCCAGCTGCAATGACAGTTTGTTCTAACGTAGGATTAAGGCTTTACAGTTATTCGTGCCACTTTGTCAGTAGCCTTGGTATCAGGTTAAAAACATTATTATGATCCTGCTCTAATTGCCACATGAGATTCTTGACGTTCTTGTAAAGTGTGTCTGACAAAGTCTCGGACCGGCAGATATTTCGTAATTGCTTCTAATCTAGTTCTGTCAGATTCCATAGCTGGTGCCATTATTGATATATAAAATGATTTAATTACTCAAATCTAAAGAGCAGCAAAAATGCCACAACCTCATTGAAGTGTTTCATCAAGAGCAGTCTAGTGGAGAACTTTTCAGACCAGGGAAGGTTTTATTGTCGAAATGTACCATATTTCATAATGGCAAATGGACACGTCCATCTCGAGGTGTGTTCGCTCTTTCTGCTGCGAAGCGTATGTGAATATGTTTTCTCATTCAGTCCAATTTACCGGAGATGTAATACCTACAATAACACGGAACGTGTGCCTCCCTGAAACAGAAAGTGGGTCACATACTTACCTTTATTACACACATTATTTTGTTCTTATAAGCAGGTGATCCACACCATGCAAAACAACATTAGTATACAATCTACGTTTACAGTTTGGTAAGAATTATAACTGTGAATTAGATGTACACAATCAAATATCAGTAGATTGTGGCAGACAGTGCTTGACCCATATTTAAAGTCAACTTTTAAATTCCAATATGCCTAAAAGAGCATAAGTATGAGCTACAATTATATGTATAAATCAAAATACCCTAAGGTACCTAGTGATGTTTCAGAGTTGGAACTTAGTGACATTTCAGTACTGGAACACATGTTCAAATTAAATATGAAATCTTGTATTCCGACATGAGAAAATTTAAGACCACTTAACTAGTTTCGAGGAATACAAATAACCTAGTGCCCATTCGTCCAGATATTAACTTTTTTCTGGAAATAGTTTTGAGTGCAAGGAATTTTTATAAAAATGATGACACAATGCTGTATTGTAGCTTCAGCAGTTTACAGAAAGGTGATATAAATATTGAATGTGTTTAACATATAATATCAATAGCAAGCGATAATGTGTGTCTCTTTACAACGCTGAAAGGGATAAAAAATAAGTTGTGGTACAACATAGCATAAAAAAATATATTTGATATAAATTTTTCAAAGAAAAATATATCGTGCAATATTCCAAAACAAAAAGCAAAGTTGGAGATTAAAGTAATTGCTGATAACATCAAGATAAGCATCATCAATGCTGATAGCAAAATGGTTCAATCAATAAGGTGTGAAAAAGGAAAACACCACGTCTGTGCATATATACATGTTTACCAATTTGTTACATATCCGAATTTACCATACATGTCAACGATCTTATCATGCTGCACAATAATCAATAATCAATAATAATTAAACAAATTTAAAACATATATGAAAAACAATGGTAAAGTCAAAAGGAATCACGGCGAATTAGTACATAAAGCTATTTTACAATCATTCATAGAATTTACAACATTTTACGAAAATCATATCTAATTACGTATCAAATCACGTATACGTGAGAAAGATATGAGAAAACATTGCAAATTGCTTAAAGTAACTGCTTAAGATGATGAACTTGCCGTTGGCTTGCTGATGATGCCCATGAACCGTTTTGTCAAACATGAAATATTCTCTAGATGTTTATATATAATTGAAAATGGCCGACAATGTAACTTGGCATAGAAATTACAAGCCAGAAAAGATGATATACAACATGCTTTAATACAATTCTTTGTAAAATGAAAGCCTGTAAAAGATTTAATCTGACGAAAATTAATTTTTGTTACAAAACAAATGTTAAGGATTTGTTAGCAATGAAAACACTGCACACTTTGGAATGGAAAACAAGCATCCATACTAGAATGGTTTAATGGCTCGGAATACAAGAATATAACAATATTTAGCTTCAAATAAGATCAAATGGGTTGACATTTTACCAATGACAAGTTAGTGATACAGTATGATTCATCCGACATCGATATATTAATCTGAGATTCCAAAAAAAATCTTAAATTAATATTATCAAACAATGCTGTCAATGGAGCTTCCTTTCTAACCATACATTATACATACGAGCATTTGATAAGGATGTTTAGTTGTTTACAAAATGGAATACTTAAAATGAGATGATAAAGCAGGCATTAGTTTTAGGAAGATGAATCTTTAGAGACAGACAACGATTTATACAAAGTAAAAAAAAATTGAAACACAAACGAAGGCATGGTGAAAATTGTATCTACTGGTTGGCATGGTGTCAACATAATGTGACACGATTGAACAAGATGCTACGTGTCTGCTGATTGATACCGCAGTGCTAGACAACACTATTAACTGCCACTCAGCAGAGATTGTAGCATTGTGTTCGGTGTTTAGGCTTTAATAATAAAATGTAACTAATAAAGTGGAAACAACCAGCTTTGTAAAATTTACAGATAATTTATTTCCCTGAAAAAAAAGATTGTAAAAATGGAAAAAGATATCAACATTTTAAAAATAAAATCCCAAAATAATCCGAGAATAATCACGTTTTAAATAATGAAAGTCCTAGAAATTAAATGTTCTAATAAACTCACGTTTAGCCTCTCGATGACAATTTATGATGGAAATCGTATTCTGTAGTCATTACTGTGCTATATATATATATATATATATATATATATATATATATATATATATATATATATATATAAAGGAAAGACCTTCGAACTAGAATGCATTTAAATTAGGTTTAATTCTGTGAGAAGTTTTAGAAGTTATTTGTGTTTCTAATTTTAGCAACAGCAACCGTATTGGATACCACAATGGAATCATTGTACAACTGTAATAGCTGTTCGTGTCTAATTTCTAATTTGCTCAATTGCCATAAAATGGTTTCTAAGAATTCATTCAAAGGATTTTCTATTTATGAAACATGGACCATATTTAACATTAAATGGGCGTCATTTGTAAGAAAATAAGAACTGAATGTCCATATTGTAAAAAAAAACTTCTGTCAAATTCAGTCAATTCCTAAGAATAGAGTTTTAGGTTTTCGTTGTTTTATTAATGTTGGCCGTATCTAATAGTGTATCGGTATCATTTGTTTCAACTTGAAAGCCATCTATGCCAGAATGCTTATTGTCAATTTGGTGAGTATCTGCTTCGTGGTTTTGAGAAGCTTTTTTAAACTTCAGCAATTGCAGCTATTTTTGATGATGGATTGGCAGAATTTCTAACATTTGAAATTATCTATGCCAGGATGCCTTATGTTGCATTTGGTCAACAGTTGTTGGGCAGGATTTGGGAAATCATGTAGCATTTCTTATATTGTTAATACAATCAATGATATTTGAGGTTAGTTGGCATCATTTGAACAAATCTGAAACACCTCCATAACACATGCTCATAAAGTTTAGTCATATTTCATTACACTGTTGTGAACATGTTTACAGCTTTTGTGTGTGTTATCGTTGGCAACGATGGCCACAGGATGTCGGAACTGCTATTTTTGAACAAATCTGAAAGGTTGTTGATGCACCAATGTTCCCGGTACAATTATGCACGATTTTATCAAGTGGATTCTGAGCAGCGGTAAGTAGGAATCATGAATGGACAACAGATATGATATGAGATAATACAAAATTTATCATGGACTACACCATGTATTCTCTTAGCATGACCGCCAGGGAAACCAAAGTTATTTAAAATTATATAAATGAAACATTCAAGTCTACTAAAATAAAACTTCAAGTGCTTGTATTTCCGAATTGCCATCAGGACAAAGATACATATAATTTACTATTATTGCAAGATTTAAAATCAGCTTGTCCAATGTTTTCAGTCTGGACAGAGACAAATTTTCCAGTTAATTTTGTTATATAACCATTGATATAAAAATTGAAAAAGAAATAATAAACAAATATAGCCATAATATGTCACAATGCACACGAGAAAGTGTATTGGATTGTACAAATGTACTTATACACAAAAAAAGCAACAGTGCATATGCGAAATACAAAACTAAGTCATCTTTATTATTCTACTTTCTTGGCTACCATGGCAAATGCATTTTTAAAATCTGAGTAATTACTTTCATTCTCGTGTGGAGTGTAATTTTCATTTAAGTCTTGCAGGCTGAGAATTTCAAATCCTTCTTTCTGAAAGATGTCTCGTAGTTGATCCTCGTTGATTGGTGTGCATTTAAAACTGTACTCTCCAACTCTGTAAAACGTCTGCTCTAAAGCTCCTTCCAAAACAAGATGGCCCCCAGGTTTCAGGAGACTACTTAGGTTTCGGACAGATTTTGCGTAGTCGTCTAGGGTAATGGATGCAACTTCTAGGCAATTGGAGCATGTAATAGCATCGAACAAAACTCCATCTACCTCAGTGGATGCAACAGGATTAGGCTTCGTGACATCACAGAAAACCATATTCCTGATTTTCCTTCTCAGATCATCTTGGCGGACTTCTAAAGAACTGGAGTTAGAAGTACAAGTTCATTAACTGTATTGTCTACTAGGACAAAGTGTCATAAGTTTTCCGTAAAGGTACTTTATGGGAGGTAGACAGTACAAAAATTGTTCTTATTGAACTTGTACAAAATGAGTTTATACAGGTACAAATGCTCTACTATATAATTGTTCCTTTAAGGCAGGGGTCTCAAACTGAGACCACCCTGAGGGCCGCATGCGGGTATTTTCAATGGCACAAAGGTCACGCGACCTTTGTCATCTCTCACGACACATTGTGACGCCAGTCATTTGCGGGCCACATGATAGAGCTTGGTGGGCCATGTATTTGAGACCCCTTCGTTAATTTAACCACACACAATACATTTGTACACAGCAAACTGTGGATTGTCCTCATTGTTGTCTGTAAGACGTGTGAACAAAGGGGTAACTGACCCCATTGTTTTGAGAAAGTGTGATAAATGTGTGATCATAGTAGGGCAACCTTGTTCTAAACTGCAGTCAATGTTTTGTCCAGAAAAATCAATATAATAACCTATGTGTATCTTCTCTTAAGTAAGGACATCAAATTGAAATAGTTACCCTGAAAGAACTAATGCGCTGTCTAAACGATTTCCCAGAATCCTAAGGCAAGCACATTGCATGCTTTAAACTGAGGAGTGTTGATACCATATCTGATATTGAGCAGAAAGATTTTACAAATAGCTGATGTGGTGGCCATTTGGAATGTAAGGTCTGAGCCTATTTTATTTAAGACAATGCAGACATTAGAAGATTTTTTTGTAATGAAAGCTCTATCCTAACCTAGCCTGCTATGACCACACCTTTAGCCTAAATTTTCAAATGACCAGGGACAATTCACCGTTCATCTATCTATTATTTAATATAACTGGAGTAAGCAGTAAAACATCAATGACTGTATTATAAACTTAAGCAGTGAAAAGTCATAATTATATTATGGTATGCAGACAGTAAACTCATTCTTGCTATTGGCCTCATAAAAAATGAATTCCATGCAGACAGTTATGTTTCACAAATTGACTCGAAACTGGGAAGTAAAAAACTATGAAAGTTATCTCAATGTATTACAAGAATTGTTGTCATTGAGAGTGTTACAATTAGATTAATACTCATGTTATTCTGAACGTGTCACCCAATAAGCGTCATGTGATATAACGATAATAACTTTGATATATTTACGATTAAAATGTTGAAAAAGTCACAACATATTGATCACTGCATCCCGAAAATATCAAATGATGGTTTTTATTATAAAAATACTCTGTGCAATTCTGATATTTAATGATTTTGTGGCACGTCTGTACAAGATCAAAGGTTTTAAAAAGCATCCTTTCATTTGTGGATCAGACCTCTCTTTTAGTGATCTGTTTTATACAAACGTCACAATGTTGCATCCTGACTGAAACACCAGGTCCCTATAATACACTGCGTACGTACAACAATGGATGCATGTCTAAATTAATTTCTTTTCCTGCCTCTGACAAAGTTGGGTTTTATCGGCGGTGAAACTATATAATATTTTATTTTTCATAAGAAAGGATTTCATCCTAGTTGGATTGAAACAATTGTCTTAGATGGGAACAGAATTATAGTATTTTAAATGAATTTCTGGGAATTTAATGTAAGACAATATTGTTTTCGTTTTACCTGCTTTGTACAGACAACATCTCTGATAACGTTTTGCAACAGGATTTTCTTATTAGACACTGACACTCATAATGGATTGCTGCCATTTGTATTTAGGAGCAACTCGACATAGTCAGGAGACCTTTCGGTGAAAATATTATATTGACGTTACCTTCCATCCAGAAAATTATCGGTAAGATTTTCATCATGTAATTTTAGCAGCTATATTAGATGTACAATTGGCACTGCTTTCATTCCGGATCAACTAGGTATTTTAATTTAGCCTTAGGTGAAACGCCAATGTCAATATGATTTTCCATTAACATGGGGTAGCCATAACAAGGTTTTAACTACGGCTGCTTTGATGGCTAAAATAATGCAAGAACAGCATCATTTTCATATATTATCAATTAGACACCATCATAAAAAGCCTTCTTGTGTAAAACCAACCTTTTTACGACTTTCTAACTAGGAGAAGTAGTGATAACATTTTCAACATAACCGCCATATTAGAGCAGATTGGTCTGTATGCAAAAGGTGATTATTGCAAATGTTGGAATAGTGGTCAAGTGTGATTCACTTTTGAAGGTCATTCTTGAAGCAATTAGCTATCAACGAAATAACTAAATAGTGAAAGTCTAGTAAAAATACATTTCAGAACTTCTGTTGACAGATATTTACTTTTTGGAACACACCAGCAAAGGCCGGTGGTGGTCGTACTTTCTGTGAGTACGATGTCAATCAAAATGGGAGAACCACCAGGTAACATATTAAAAACACGCTGAATTGAACATTCAAATTAGTTCCGTTTATTACTATTTGTTATTGCAATCTTTTCGTACAACCTTCAGCGTCGCTTAGACTATTTATTTAAGCTTTATTTAAGCCAATATTTTGCCATCCATTGGATTTGAAAGACAAACTGGAGGTATGTTTCTCTTTTAATGCCAGTGTGGTTCGAATATTGGCGTTTTTGTATGGTGATGATATATGACAAACAACAATTTGTTTCTTTTAAGTGTATTAAATTCTTTAAACAAGACAGACAATATTTCAGATTTGAATCTCAAATATTTTTTATATATGCTTATATGAAGCATTAGCTTATTCTCAATCGGACGACATTGCTTTTTATTGTCACGAGTAATGAGTACCTTTCCGACCTCAAAACACGCCCCTTGAGTTTTAAACTCCCAAATACCCTAGGAACATGGCATGTATGAAAATAGTGACTGATCAAAATGGATAATACAACACAGCATTTATAGAATGTATGCAAATATTATGAGGAAACGATGAATCCAACTATTGGCCTACAGTAGTTCTGTCACCCGAAACCATATAATCTAGTGACTGCATTGTGTGTGTGTGTGTGTGTGTGTGTGTGTGTGTGTGTGTGTGTGTGTGTGTGTGCAATTTCGATTTTTAAAGTAGCTTTAATACTTTTTCAGTCCTATCGCTACGGTGTCGACAGTATGGCAGTTTATTACGTCTAGCTCTGAGGCATCATGCCGTAGACATGTATCATTATGTTCCACGCAGTCACAATATCCTGACCAGGCGGGCCAGTTCTAACACTAACCTCGTAATGCTGCGATATATATATATATATATATATATATATATATATATATATATATATATATAGCGATGGGAATCGGTCAGAAATTCAAAATCGATAATCGGTTCCCCTTAACCAACTGATCATCGATTATAATCGGTTACTAAGAGCAAATTTTAATTTTTGTTAAACAGTTGATCAAGAGTTCAATATGTTTATAAATGTACAGGAGTATTCTCTTTTAAATTAACGACATGTATACTTTAACCCGACAATAATATTACATTGTGTGTTATATTTGTTCTACAACTTTGTTAAATGAATGCAATTTTTTATGGCTGATCAGGCAAATGTAACTGAAATACTGCTACAATCATCCAAAATTATTTCGTTCATATGTGCTGTGTCTATAATTTAAAGTATAGAAGCACAAGTTTTTCTTGTTTGTCATTGTTTATAAATACTACAAAAGCTGTTTCAATTTAACTGAAGCAAATCAACAAAATGTGTTTAAATTTATTAACTCAACAATTTAACAACTTGACCATGTAATAATGACTATATGTTCCTAATAATGAATCATAAGGCTTCATATTTGTATTTGTGAAGGGATTTAATAAATTTCAGGTCACCTTTAGTAGCTGGAAGGTTTACTAACCTTTGTACTTTGCATACACCTAAAAAGTAGTCTCCCTTTACACACAATCGATTATGGAGTTCACAATCGATTATCTGCTCAACCAACTGATGATCGATTATAATCGATAATCGGAACAACACTATATATATATATATATATATATATATATATATATATATATATATATATATATATCATCATCAGCAAAGAACATCTCCATGATGAACACAGACCTCACTTATGTCTTCGAGCGCAGTCATGCCAGGTTGAATAGCCTCTCGTCGGACCTGGTGTGCTGATATATGCCGTCAGTGGACGAGCCGAAACCATAAGCCAGGAGCTGGGAGAAGAAGATTCTGAAATGTTTGGCGCTAGCATGCAGCCCTGCTACACGTAGCTGTTGTTGGGGAAGGAGTTTGAGGAGGCTCCATCATCCAGAATTGTTCCTTTCATATCAATATGGAAAGAGATTATCAAGATGTGGAGTTGTTTGGGGGGGGGGGGGGTCGGGGGAGGAGAGCAACAGATCATGCTCTTCCTCCTGACCAGCTTGAAGGCTTTGGTAAGGTCGATGAACATCAAGTAGAGTGGCTGACATTGCCCTCTGTTCTTCCCTTGGAGTTGGAGGGATATGATCATGTCTGTTGTCGAATCGTCTGCTTTGAAGCCGCACTGGAATTCTGGCTACGCACCGTCCGCCAGCAGCTGCAGCCTGTTCAGGAGGATGCGGGAGAACACTTTGCCAACGATGCTTAGGAGCGAGGTACCTCTGTAATTGTTACAGTCAATGAGGACGCCATTATTTCTGCAAAGGGTCACAACGTAGGCGTCGCGCATGTGTTGGAAGACTGCTTTGTCTTTACAGCAGAGGCAGAGTAAGTAACTCATTCAGCGGCAAAAGCAATGTTGGTTTTCCATGTATGATATCTTCAGACCGAATGATGTCGCTACTTGGTGCTTTGTCGTTTGGGAGGGAGTCAATTATTTTGCTGAGCTCCTCTAAGGTGGGTACTTTGTCGAACAACTCCATGATAGGCAGTTTCTGTATGTTGCTAGAGTTATTATTATTATTATTATTATTATTATTATATATATATATATATATATATATATATATATATATATATATATATATATATATATATATATATATATATATACACACGTTTAAATTGAACAATGTTTTCCCCTATGTTTATTTTACTTTGAGAGATGTTTCCTTTTACTGTATTTTGTAACGATGTGTATCTACATGTACTTACCCGTAATGTAAAGTAGACCAGGGCTGGGACATTATACGCTAATGGGGAAGAAGGATACAGAAACACTTTTCAAAAATCACCGTCAGTTAGGCAAACGTTTACTGTTCCTCCTCTAATGACATAAACTGCCAGTAATACAGCTTCTCATACCTATGTGTCACAATAGTCTGACTATTCCCATCATAACTATCATGGTGTTGTGTGGATTAACTATTGCAGTCGCTCCAATTGCCAAAGTGGTTAGAGCATCCGCCTTAAATGCAGGAGGTTGCGGGTTTGATCCCTTATGAAGCGATATCAACACTTATAAAAATGGTACTAGCAGCTACATTACCTGACGCTCAGCATTAAGAGGTTAGCGTTAGTATTGGTCGACTTTGTGTCAAAATAATGTGACTGGGTTGGATATGATGATACATGTCTGCGGCATGATGCTCCAGTGCTAGGTATCACTATAAACTGCAACATTGCAGATATCGTAGAGATAAGACTGGAAATGTGTTAAAGCTAGGTTAAAATCCCAAATCACACACACACACACACACACACACACACACACACATTAACGATTGTAGAGCAGAGTATGATGTACACTAGATTTAAAATTGGAACATAAAGCAACATATGTAATACGAATATGGAATATCAACAAAACAATGCGAATGAAATATCAGGCTCTGATTACCGTGAACCACTTCAACACTGTTCAAATGATTAATTACAAATCACTGCATTACATGCTGACCTCACTGAGATATCAAACCTACCATATAAACACAGAGCTATTACACGGAACATAAAGAGCATGTAATGTGTATATGTGTGTTTAAACATATATAACAGACACTGATGTGTTGTCTGCGGATGCCTTATCGGCTAGTAGATGATTCTCTCTCTCTCTCTCTCTCTCTCTCTCTCTCTCTCTCTCTCTCTCTCTCTCTCTCTCTCTCTCTCTCTCTCTACCTATACCTATCTATCTCTTTATCTCTATCTACCTAACCATCCATAAATCTTATATATATATATATATATATATATATATATATATATATATATATATATATATATATATATAAAATCTGTCTAAACCAATATTATGCATATTCGGAGAAGAAATTAAACCTAAATATTAGAGTATATGAATAAGGTACAATTAGATCATGAAATTCCATTGTTTTTCTTGAAAACCTTTGAAGGTAATTTTTCTTAGAGTTTAAAATTTGTTAAATGCGTTTACGTACCTTGATTTATCTAAATGGAGCAGATATTCAAATACAGGGCCCATATGATTGATTTCTCCATCTTTCCATTTCTGTAGAAACTCGAGATTCTTCTGGGAGAAATCGCTAAGCGTTATCTCCTCAAACCAAGGGGCAGCACAAAATGCCATATTGGGAATCGGGCCGGTGCCAACATCCAACAGTTTTTTTCCTCTTATATCTCCTGAAAGAGATAATAAATATGCGGTGAGGGACTAACAAGCTTTATTCAAGATAATTAAAAAGACAAGAAGGCTAGGTGCTGCATGTCGTGCCCACATGCATCAAAGAAACTTCAATATAAACCTTAAGAAAATATTGGACACCGACAATCAGCGGAAAAGTGGTTATTACAGTACCTTTTCAAAAACGTGGATACAACATTGCTCGTTTATACGTGCGAGATGATATACTCTCTTGAGAAAAATCAGCATAAATTAGGAACAACTCAGACCAAACACCACAATACAGTTGAAAACAGCTCAGGTTTAAAGCAACTTAAACCCATCCCCGATTCAACAAATCTCCATCCTCTCTGAAACTGACAATCGGGGGGCTAATTGTCTAAGGCTGATCTTACTTATTTCTTTAATATAACTTGGACTGATGGTTGATATGACCCATCTTTGAGACAGCCTGACCCCAAATATGGTTTTTATCTGCTCCGCCATTATTTGGGTTGCCTCCGATGACACTCAACAAACCAATGCATTAGAATAGCTAAGGTGTGCTGCCTTTCAGTCAAGGAAGAAAACTCGTGTTCATATACGGTGTGCCGTCTTAGCTTGCGGAATATGATTCATGTTCCCTTTTGATGTTGCACACCGCAACCTTCTCCTCCTCTGCAAAGTTATTTTTAAATAGTGTATATTTTGTTACTTTTTTGAAAATATTGTTTATTATAAAGGTCAATAAATGTAGTAAGTAATATTTACTATGAAGGACTAAATATTCCTAATATAAATCTTAACTAAAACCAATTCAAATTCACTGATCTCCCAACAAAATTTAATAAACCAGCCTTTTGAAGATTTTGATAAATTTATTTTTAGCTTATGAACTCTTTGGGACCAAGCCCCACCTGATAGAAGATGAACCTGAAATGATCCAAAAGTGTCAGCTGCCATTTTGGTCACATTATGACTGTACACCAGGATCATTTGGATAATACAGCCTCGGTAATGAATAAGTTTTTCTTGGAAGCCTAAAATGTTAAACTGCAAAAAAGAATTACGTTTCACAAACGGTTACAGCACTGCAAAAATCCTGTGTTATAAGACACTCAATAATAAAAATAGAGAGTAAAACATGTTTTATTTTTCCAACAAAACTTAAAACATTTTAGATAATCTTTAAGTCATCATATTAGTGCCATAAGAAGATTAAGAACAGTCGGTGTTATGTATTTAGGCTCCAAAAAAAATGGCGCAAAACAGTTAAAACAACAATCATTGCAAAATGTAACAAGTAAAGTATTTCCCAGCAAGAAAAATGTAAAAAGGGAGAAAACAAATAACGGTTTTATGAATCAAATCAAAAGTAATCCAAGAATAATCCACGAATTAAATTTTAAAAGTTATAGTAATGAAATGTTCTAATAGATATATGCTCGAGTCCTGTTGGAAATTCCAAGATGGAAGACGACGACGTATGATGAAGTCTGATTTGTGCTAATTTACAGTTCATTGTAAAAAAACAATATTTAACACTCCTGTGTTGGAAATCCTAAAAAAAGGTATGACGAGCTGTCTTTGCCCAAGATTTCTGTATGAGCACATACAATATTTCCAGAGATACGAATTAATCCCTTACAATCCAACTGATCGGAGGAAAAGTAACATAAATTCAAAAACTGGCTACAACAATACAAAATGACTTAACGTTAGATGTAAAAGCCCCAAAACTGTTTCACTAAAACAAAGATTATATAGTATTTCGCAGTTTCGAAAAAATCTCCAAACCTGTTTATGTGGTGTCACTGACCTTAAATCAAGACCAGGATCTAGGTCAACATTACTTTGTTTATCAAAAATATTTTAGACCAACCGATGATCTGAAAAAAACATCTTATCTAGTAAAGAAGTTACATTTTAATTGCATGTAGTGAAAAAAAGAATTAAGACTCTCAAACAAACAATTAAATATATATTCAATCAGATGTACGTGACATCAACCTCAAGAAATGGCTATCCTGCACACAAAACAACTGGCAGAGCGAGTCTCAATACAAATTTAGCCATAAAATGCTACTTACGAAAATAGGATATCTTTGATATATGTCCGGATTGGTGAGTAAATTGGTTAGGTACACAAAATATCCTGCTTTCCTATGAAATGGTAATGATTAAACTCTATTCCATTGTGCATTATAAGCAAATACATGTATTGCCACAACACTAGGCTAGATGTTAGATCTTATGGTTAAGTAATCAAAGCCAAAGCATGCCACATTCTTCGTTTCTGAAATATGCACATTTATGTTTTCTGACTCTAATGCACTTAAGGACTTATAATAATGATTTGCTGGACAATGCACTGCCCAGTGGTTTAAATCTCTCACCATTACGGATCACTGCCATCTCACCTCTGCGTGGGTTTGAATTATCAGGCTCGGCCAACGTGGGTACGTGAGAAACCTTGCTAGTAGCTTCTCATGAATCTGTCTTATTTCCTTAGTTTTTACCTGGTTCTTCCTTCACCAGTTATACTCGCAGCCTTTTATAGCCTATACTGTACTGAAAAATGGTTAAAAAAAACTATAGCAAAAACAACAATAATGACAAAAGAATAAATCTTAACTCACACGTTCCCCAATTAACTTTAATGTTTTAAATACCAGTCAGATTCAAGTCCTTCTAATTTAAACGCATTGTATAATGACCGAAGTCGGAATATATATGGATACAAAAACAAATGCAGTACCTGATTTGAACGCATGATAAAGGCTATCTAGAAAGAATTTCAGGACATCCCCTTCCTCCTTGTGTCCTGCAATAGAGCTGTAATATGTGGCGACATATTTCTCTGGGTCGAAGGCATGGTAGGCAACACTAATGTCGTCTGCTGACATGTTTAACAGTTCCGATGCAACCAGATTTTAGATAAGGCACACTTGGAACACCAATATTTGAACAGTATGTGGTACGATTGAATGCTTGATCGTGTCTACGAATAACGTTCGCTGTTTAATTCACCTGAAAATTTTAAAGAGTTTTTAAAATACCAGTTTCATTTAAATGAGAGAGAGAGAGAGAGAGAGAGAGAGAGAGAGAGAGAGAGAGAGAGAGAGAGAGAGAGAGAGAGTTGTATTGAACATAAAATCATTTATATAATATTTAAAATGTTTCAGAAAAATAACAGTCAGTACAGTAAATCCGTTTGTCATAAAGCTCATAAACTATAATTTTACATATTAACAGAAACTGTTTAGGTTAAGAAAATGATGATGCGTGTATTGCTTTCATGCAAACAAATTGGGTCGACCGATTGAAATACCAAAGGTTGCATGACCTAACGTTCATTACCTTAATCAAGATGTTGTCATTATTACCCAACAACACAACATTATGTACTAGTTCAAAGTACTCTCTGGGCTGAAAATAACCATTTTTCAAAACAGCAGTATTCTGATAGCTGTAATATTTTCAGTCAGGAAATTTCGATGTCCAAAAACATAGTTTGTATTTTGAAAGAAAATCTAAACACGCTTTCGACCGCTCCGGTGGCCAAGTGTTTAGAGCGTCCGACAGACATACAAAATGGCGCTAACACCTAGCTGCCTCTCGTTCTGTATTAAGAGGTTAGTGTTAGGACTGGTTAGCCTGGTGTCAGGATAATGTGACTGGGTGGGACATCATGCTACATGTATGTGGCCTGATGCCTTAGTGCTAGACATCACAATACACTGCCACACCGCAGACGTCGTAGCGATGTGACTGAAACAATGTTAAAGCTACGTTAAAAAGCCAAATCGCACACACACACACACACACACACACACACACACACACATGCTTTCAAAATACCACGCACATGAAATTTGTTTTCGGCAATCAAAGCTGTAAGAAACATGATACTAGCATAAAGTTCGCACCCTGACTCTCTTTGTAATATTAATTAATTAATTAATTAATTAATTAATTAATTAATTAATTAATTAATTAATTAATTAATTAATTAATTCTAAAGTAATTAAATAATTAATCATTTACTTATTAATTAATATTTTGACAAATTTATTAGTTAATTAAAATAGTAAATAATTAATCAATATATTATTAATATAAAATTATTTCATTTTTTAATTAATATTATAATAAATGTATTAGTTAATCAAATATCTTTTTAATTTTATAATTAATATTGTCATTAATTAATTAATTAATAATTAATTCTTTACTTTTTAATTAATATTTTAATAAATTTATTAGTTAATTAAAATAGTAAATAATTAATTATTATATTAATAATATAAAAATTATTTCATTTTTTAATTAATATTATAATAGATTTATTAGTTTATTAATTAATTAATTAATTATTTTTAAATTTGTATTAATATTTTCATTAATTAATTAATTAATTAATTAATTTGAGTTTTTATAAATTAACATGCAAATTTCAAGCTAATCATATCCCCGTTGAAGTCATTCATAAACTATGCTTTGTGATTTGTATTCCAGGAAACACATTAAAAACTACAACAAACAAAATTTGACATAACATGTATGACAATGTTACTGAATACTGTCAAATCATGTCCAGACTGGTCACAAATTTTTAAAAGGCAGAATTCAGGGTGTGTCATTGTAAGTCTGGCAGGCCAAACCCAGGGTAATGTCGTCAAGTAAATAGAACCTTATTACCTTTCTTAATTTTAGTCAGCTATATATATCATCTTATTCGTATATTCTCTAAGTAATGTAATTTAACTTAAGATTCTATACTGTATAAAAATAGTTCCAAACAATAATCTGAAGAAGACTCAAGGTTGGTTGTTGTATTAAAATACGAGAACTGTTTTATTTATATTAATGACGAAAACAATGAAGAACAATGTATGAACAACAAAGGAATTAAAAGGTGCAGTGGAAACAAAATTAAGATAACATATTTTGATATTTATTTTCAAAAATATCAAAACCAAATTCACCACAAAATGCTAATGTCGCTTTTAAATATGTTAATAAAGCATAATTTCACACATGTACTTCAATTATAACAAAACTAAAAGAAAGAACAGAAAATCTATGTAGAAAGGCAGCAAGATTTTCTATGTCATCATTTGGACATCACCCCAAAATCGCCCCTTATGAAGAAAAAAAAAACGAATAAGGCACTACGCTACCCCCATATTTTCATGCCATAAAAAAAGCTATTCGGATCCAGATTATTTCACAATTTAAAAAAGTAACAATTTCCGGAAAGAATATTGACAACTCTATAGATCAGGTAGACCAGATGAGTGTTAATTTCTGTAGCGGTAATTCTCTGCAAAAATGGCATTGTGTTTCAGAAACAAAACGTTCAAAGGATATGAGAAAGACACATGGTTCAACTCCCTGAACATGCAAGGTCATCCACCTTTAAATAACTAGAACTCCATGTTTGTAATAAAAATCTGAATACGTATTTTGTGATCTTCAGTTGATACATCTCAAATGTATGAACATTACTTGATAATGTTACAGTTTCATTCTAGTTATTCTCACACCAGTACACTTTCTGGACAAAATATCAATAAATTACTCGAATCATATGCATGGCAGACACGTTTGTTTGAATGTTTAATTTACCATGGTGTCGGCAACGTGTGACTAAATTCTCAGATAGTACAATACGATAGGCACATGGTCATCGAGGGGTCTGATTTGACCACTCTTTGGCTCTTCGTACTACATTGTACTCAAGACTAAACGAACTGGGACTACATTCATCATTACTTAAATATAAACGGAAGCGAGAAAAAACCAACGTGGTTTCCATGTTGGCCTGCGTAGAACAGGAAGAAGAATTCCAGTTATCTCCATTTCGCCCTTTCCAGCTAAATCAATTTTAAAATATTGGCCGATAAATTTGATAACCTGGTGCGTGTCCATCTTAAATCGTCAACCGTTGTGTCAACTGTCTCAGAGATACCACTGCGTATTGCATTATTCAACGCCCAATCAGTAGGACCACCGGAAAAGCGCACAGAAATAGTTAATTTTATAAACGACCAGAATATCGATGTCTTCTTCCTGACAGAAACATAGCTAAAAACATCAAGCGATGAGCCCAAGTGGGTGGATTTAACACCCACCGCTTACTACATCAACTTGTTCTCCTGCCACTCTAACGGAGGTGGAATTGCTGTCATCACAAAGAATTGCACGATAAAATGTCATAAACACAACACAACGTTCAATTTCTGATACACATCGTTTCAACTAGTCCAAACAACACTCACACTGGAACAAAGGTCAGTCCATATTTTTCTGCCTCTACCGCCCTCCGGCTAGTAGAAAAAAACAAGATGACTGAATCTCTCTGTTTGAAGCAGTTTCCGAATATTCTGGATAATGGAAATTAGATAGGTGGCAACCTAAGTATTATTGGAGATTTCAACTTTCACTTTCACTGTCATGGAAACTCGTACACATAAAAATTCCTAGATTTCATTCATGTTTTCAACCTTAAACAGTCAGTTAACCAACCCACCCATAAACTTGGTTCCATTTTAGACCTGATTCTTCATAGACCTGATGATAATATTCTGCGATTCGACCTTGTATCTCATGAGATCACCTCAGGAACGTGGAATAAATTGCCTATTGAAATTAGACACAAAGGCTGATTTCTTTCAAGAGTGCTCTTGAAACTCACCTTTTTCGACTGCAAGAACAAACACAAAGACCTAAAAGTTTTTTCTACCTTAAATATTTTCACCATTTTTTTGTTTTCTAATTGCATGGTGTTTTTTATATTCATATCATTTACAGATGTTGTAAAGCTTTTAGAGCTTTCAAAAGATTAAGCGCAATACAAAGTGTTCATTATTATTATTATTTGAACAATGAGAGTGAGTTATCTTGTATTTATTGAGAGTAGGACCAGGCGTGATATTAATAATAATATAATAATACCCACTTTACTAATTTAAAGAGGGTAATACAATTACATATGAATTAATCTACCTTGAAGCCGTTATACAAAATATTTTTTTCTCCAAATTTTAACTGCATATCTAACACCACTGGATATAGTGGGTTTGAAGGAAGGAAATATTGGGCATTTCTAATCGCAACTGGAATACTATTCCAGAGCAAAGTTATAAAATTGTAGTACTGGAAACTTTGTGTTTTTGATTTGGGAATTCTATATTGTTTGGTAGACATGCGTCGCAGATAGGGAGTATTACCAGGTAGCCTATACAGAAATAGGAATGGTAATTATTCATGAGCACTTTATGTGGATATCTCTGTACATTAATTTGGCTTTTCGCACCCAGATTCGATCTATAGAAGTTAATAGTTTTAACATACCAGCTCAATTTATTTTCTTTGCTCTCATTTTGGGTTCATATTAGTCAAAATGTTCTTTTAGAATATATGCTAACTTTGCAATGTGTTTTATCATTTGAATTACACCATATTGTATTAAACCATTTTTTGGGGGGCCCCGAGTGGCCGAGTGGTCTAAAGCACTGTCCGTTACGGACCACTGCCATCTCACCTCTGTCTGCGTGTGTTCGAGTCTAAGATTCGGCAAATGTAGTTATGTGAGAAAGCTTGCCAGTAGCTTCTCGTAGGTCGGTGGTTCTTTCCAGGGTTTGTCCGGTTTCTTCCTCCACCATTAATACTGGCCGCCATGTATAGCCTATATTGTGCTGAAAAATGGCGTTAAACCATAAAAAAAACAATAAAAAACATTAAACCATTTTTACAGAAAGGGTTAATTAAATAAATTGAAGTAAAACTAGTATTAATCCATTTCTGAAAATACTTACGAGTATATAAATGCAAATTTCTATTCACATACAGATACCTGGGTCGTTCCTAATTACATATCATGTCGTTTTACAAATCCCTATTACACCACTGTGCTCGGAATATGTTTAATCTTTATATGCATTGTTTAAAGATATGAGATGCCTTCTCCATCTGAATGCATTGACAAATGTCAGGTTTTGATCCATCAATCAATATTATGATAACAGTATACCTCACCTCTTTTTCCAAATCTCATCTTTGTATACTTACAGGTTATGATCCATCAATCAGTATTAAGATTATTGTCTACTACAGCTTGACAAGTTTTTAATAACAAGAGTTGTTGTTGTTGTATGGTTTAACGCCATTTTTCAGCACACGATAAGCTATATATGGCGGCCAGTATTAATGGCGGAGGAAGAGCCCGGAGAAAAATCCCCGCAAAGAACCAACGATCCACGAGAAGCTACTGACAAGCTTTCTCACATACCCATATTGTCCGAATCTGAGACTCGAACCCACGCAGACATAGGTGAGATGTCAGTGATCCCGTAACGGAAAGCGCTTTAGACCGCACGTCCATTCAGGGGTCCAACACCATGAGTTGAAAACAATAAAATCTAAATACGTTTTTGTAAATAATATTATGAAAAAAATATTGTATTAAATATTCGTCTGTTTACCTATTGAGCGTGACATCACTATGTGATATGAATAATCCTGACAAAAATGTATACTCTGCAAATTTGTTCACTAAAATTAACATAATATTTATTAACTTACCTGAAAATTCAAACACATATGTATAGTGTCCAAGTTTGGAATAGTCGCAGCTTTTAAAACACTGCTATATACATTTACCGTCGCTAGCGATAATGTGTAACATAAAGAAGAACGTTGTATACAGGACTAAAAGGAAGTTGGCGATTCGCCTAATTAGTGTCATAGTTAGTACACTTTCACTTGTTGCCAGTCAGTGAACAAGGACTAATGACGCCTCACTAATAATATAATGGGGAATACCGCCATAATTCTGTACATGTATTTTCTCATCTTCCTTGACAACACATCCATAGAATTATGGCGGTATTCCTCCCTCCATATAGGACTACGTTAACTCATATTCCAAACTACAAAGTTCTTCTGATAAAACAAATGTATGTCCAATTCTGGGTCTGGTATTGAACATGAATCATATATAAAAATCAACAGAGGCATGGAGCATCGATCAGACTGGACATACTTTGGTATCTGTTCTCAAAGTCATTTTGTCCAGTGTGGAACAGTTGTTGTTGATCTTGCATAACAATATCAACCCAAAATGATTTAACCGACCAAATTAGTTTATTATAGTTGGCCATTTGGTATTTTGTTCAAAATTTAAATTCAATAATACACAAATACAGGATTAGAAACATATTTCATTCTTTCCTTCGTTTGTAAACTTCATGTCACGAAGATGTACATGGGAACGTTGACATTACATTGAAACAGAATCAGGTCACCATCTTTTTTCGCTAATATAAGACAGATCCACAAATTACAAATTCCACAACACGCATGTCATCGTTTAATATATTGTTAAATACGGCTCAGTAGCATTTGTAAGGTGTAATCAGTAGAACAAATAGCATTGACCCTGATGTACTAGCACATTATTCAATGGCAGATCAGGGTCAATATTATTTGCCGATGGACTTGACCTAATCACATACACAAAAATGTGTTTGCTATTGTACTGGCTTTAAAATTAGGGTAGGAAAGTTGGTTCTTTAAAAAAGCATTTTATCTATATATTTTTTTTAGCATGGTGGGAGAAGAGAAACAGTGATAGTCAGTCAAGCTGAAACCAAACATTTTGGTCTTGGCTGGTATATACAATGCGTTGTACAGGTCCAGTGTGTTACAGTAAAACATACTACAGTACCATGTTAGTACAATGTAATAGCTTTAAGCATATTTAATAATTCGCCCTTGGATTATTTGAAGTTTTCTATCCTATGCCTTTTTGGTAGGAGACTACCTCTTTACTCTTCGTATATGTTCAAATTTGGCTGAGGCAGGAAACAATTTCTTAGCACCTGACCTAGTAGCTTAAAGTTGCATCAAGGATGGGCAATACATACAGTTGACCAGACTGGTCCATGACCTTGTTTTTCAGTTAATTTACATGTCAGGACAGGGCCGGGGCTGCTATAGGGGCCCTAAGGGCCCGCCCCCCTCCCCCTTTAAAAAAAACCAAAACATATTCACTGCTTTTGATAAAAGATGCAAAGGGGGTTCCGAATTTTTAAATTTTTTTTTAATTTATTTTTTTTAAATATTTGTTTTAGTGTTTTTAAAACATTGCAGTTTTTAGTCACTTTTGTTAGATAAATTTTTCAAGGTTCAGATAGCACCAGATTGCACCATTTTGCATCCTTGCCCCCGGACCCCCCTAGAAGGCTCGGCGCCAATAACAAGTTTGCCCCCCCCCCCCCTCCTGAAAAACTTAGGTCCGGCCCTGCACGATGTGGCTTTAAAATCCCTGATCCAGTCAGTGCCCTGAAGGAAGTTGCCAGTTCGTGAACTACATCCTAGTTTGAGGTCATTTCTTACCTATTGCAATCTTCATTTGTATGTACAAGTTGAGGTCAGTACCATTATATGGAATTCAATTAATAACGTGTCGAGTTTTTCTTACGCTCAACAAACATTCAGTGTCTTTTGGGATATTTTATAGCAGGTGAAAAGGTCAGTGATATTGTGATGACATGTGTATTGGCAAAATGCAATTACCAGTTTGTATTTTGTTATGGTTTAACGTCATTTTTCAGCACAATATAGGCTATACATGGCTGCCAGAAGGTACTGGCACGCTTTCTCACATATCCACATTGGGTGAATCCGAGACTCGAACCCACGCAGACAGAGGTGAGATGGCAGTGATCCGTAACGGATAGCGCTTTAGACCACTCGGCCACTCGGGGTCCCAATTATGACTAGTTTGACAGAAGAAATTGCTTCTGCTTTTAGGGCAATCTCTGCGGTTAAATGAACTGGCTATTGAGGTTATTTGAATAGGGTCATTGGGTGTTCGTTTCAGGCGTAGGTAATCGATAGCATAATCGGTACCGTAGTACTAATGGAAGAGGTGATTACTCCAAAATCACGTCTAAAAAAAATAAGGTCATTTCCACAATATTAAATTACCCATATCAGATAACCCTTTCTAATCTTACCATATACCATGTATTAGGAGAAAGCACGCATTGAGTTATGCGGGTATATCAAAAAAGAAAACCAGTTGCTTAATAGATTTTAAATTGAAAGCACATATACTAGATTAACATATTAGTATGTGTATGATTTGAAGTTTTAGCGAAGCTTTAGCATTGTTTAGTCATATAGCTACGATGTGTGCAGTGTGCCAGTTTATATTGATGGCTAAGGTATAAGTCATTGGTATTATTGGTATATATATATATATATATATATATATATATATATATATATATATATATATATATATATATATATATATATATATATATATATATATATATATTTATATGTTAAGCGTAAATTATTTGAGCTTTCACAAGGAATAATTTCCTGATCAGCGCCTGCCTTTATAAAGAACGTAAATGTACACTTCAGCGTAAATTATTTGAGCTTTCACAAGGAATAATTTCCTGATCAGCGCGTGCCGTTATGTTACTGACCAACAGATACACGCCAACAAATATGCTTGCTGCTATTCAAAAAGTAGACACCAGGGGTGTTCTCCCAAAAATCCAACTCTTTCTTAATGATACTGTCGAGGTTCCAGTGGAGGTTATACAACAGGCGTTGTCGTTAAACACACTGAGATGTAAGATATTATATTGTCTCATGGATTAACACTGTCAGATAGCAATACCTGTATTATAATCCAACTACAACGAATTATCTGATCTCATTTATAATCCCAGTTCTGACATGACCCTGGTCACGCTACTGCACCAAAAATAAGAATGCCCTATTATTAAAACGTAACGATTCCCATTAGAGGTCACGTGATTCAATAGGCAAACTCGTTGAAATTTACAGGTAAAATTGATTATTGTACAGACTGCAGCGACATTTTCATCGCAGACTATTTACGAATATTCTCTACCGTCTGTTTAGAGGAATTCTCAAGTATTGTGATAGCAGACCTGTTTCGCTTGACAAATTCTTTTGTAATATTCGGATTATTTTCCCCACTCGGCAGTATATGTAGTGCAAATTTAAATATAGTATCTATTGTTTTTAAAATAACACAGTTTATTATTATAATTCAAATGGATATTATACAGCAAGGAATAATTATAAATTATCTGACACATTTGTGTTCATTGTCAGCATCAGGTTAGGTTTTAACATATCTTTCGAAGCTATGGTAGTCCAGTGATAATGGTGTTGGATTTCTAAACCATTGCTGGTATAGTTCGTGGATTCAAGCACGGACTCGACATACAGCTTGCAGGTTTAACTTTGGGGTATTGCAGTGAGGGCTCCAGCAGAGCCCAATGCTTAACCAGGCATTCAATAATAATTAATAGTTCGCCTCAGCCCCGAAAGAGGTTAGGGTTATCACCCAGGGAATTTAGTTTAGGTGACTGGGTGGGCATAAAACAATTACCAGTTAATGTCCTGACCGTAGAGAGCGTGGCTGAAAAAAACTCAATTTAAAAATAAAATGCTAATGAAAGCATTCCATTGCATTACTGCTTAGACTCTAAAGATTACAATGAAATACACTGGGACATTTACAATGAAATAACATGACGACGTACAATGAAATAAACTGGGACATTTACAATGAAATAATCTGGGACATTTACAATGAAATAACCTGGGACATTTACAATGAAATAATCTTGGTCATTTACAATGAAACAGACTGGGACTGAAAAAAACTGGGACATTTACAAAAAATAACCTGGGACATTTACAATGAAATAATCAGGGACATTTACAGTGAAATAAACTGGGACATTTACAATGAAATAATCTGGGACATTTACAATGAAATAATCTGGGACATTTACATCTCAAATTACATTCATTATTTGTACCTCTAGTCATGTTTTATCACTTTGAATGAAAGTGCATCGCGAATACATTATTACGAATGATAAAAATATTTAACTAACATAATTTAAAAGATATATATATATATATATATATATATATATATATATATATATATATATATATATATATATATATATATATATATATCTTGTTAACGAATGTTCAGTGATAAATTTCGGCATAGCAGTATATATATATATATATGTATATATATATATATATATATATATATATATATATATATATATATATATATATATATATATATATATATATATATATATAGTTGTCCTAATGTGATATAACGGAACACACTTAAAGGTGCGTATGTTCCAATTGTATGTTCAAAACTTAAAACACATTTTAATTACAATATTGTCAAAGTAAAGATTAATATTTTACAATGCATACAAATATATACAAATTAAGTAAAATTAAACAGACTTTTTCTCTGACACAGTTTGAGCAGGGCCGGCGCTTCCGCTAGGCGAACTAGGCAATCGCGCTGGGCGCTGGGCTAAGGGTTTATTTCATGATGGGCGGGTGAGATAGGACGTGAATGAAGGGGGAGGGGGTGGAGGTGGCGCCAGATATGTGATCTCGACTAGGGCACCAAAATAACTTGCACCGGCGCTACGTCTGAGTTTGCATGTCTTTGACTGACTTTGTGATGTTAAAAGTAGAACCGTTCTGAACTGCTGCTTTGGAGATATTCAGCGTATACCTAAATTTTTATGATATGACCTGGTCCTTCGCTGTTCTCATTAAGTGTATTTAAGTATGGCCTACACATCTCAAAATATAGACATACAAACAATAACAGACAATTTAGAAACAACACAATGTGAAATGATATCAATAGAACACAAAAATATGTGTGATAATTTTAGTTATGTGGCAGAAATACAAGCTACAATAAAAGAACTTGTAAAAGACAAATCCGCAGGACGAGATGGCCTTACTGAAGAACTTTTATAAAAAAAAAAACCAAAGTGAGGTGGCACCGATACTAGAAAACATATTTAATAATATATTACTAAAAATGACGCAGTGACAAACTCAAAGAGGGAAGGGTTGATTACAATCATTTACAATGGGAAAGGCGACAGAACTGACCTTAAAAACTGGAGGCCCATCTCCCTCCTGGACGCTGATCATAAAATACTGAGTAGAATTCTTGCGAAAAGGGTAAAACATGGGATGAACAAAATAGTAAACACTAATCAAACATGAATGGGGGAAAGGTAGAAGCATACATAGCAATATACTAAACCTTAGGAGGATAATAGATTTCATAAACGGGTCAGGGGCGAAATGTGCTATGGTACTTTTCGATCAAGAGAAATCTTTTGACAGATGAGAAAAAGATTATATACAAAAAGTACTGGAAAAGTTTGGAGTTGGAACCAATTTCCAAACGTGGACTAAGATAATGTACAATACAATAACTGCAAAAGTACAAATCAATGGAGCGAGAACGGAAAAATACAACGATTTGTGCGGCAGGGCTGCCCACCATCAATGCTACTATACGTAATAGCGATAGAAATTCTGAGTATCAAAATTAGGAATAACAAAAATATACAAGGCATTAAAATCCCAAATCTTAGGGCTGAATTTAAGATGCTACAGTATGCTGATGATTTTACAAACTTTATAAGAGACTCAAATTCCTTTAAACACCTGGAAAAGGAATATGAAGCTTTCGGAAAAGCTTCAAGGGTCACAAATAGACCATGATAAAACAGAGATTCTAAAAAAAGGCAAATGGAGAGGTAACCACCCATGATCACCCCCACAATTAATGAAATTTAGAGGAAAAGCCCTTGAAATTTTCGATGGAACAAATGAAGAAGAAGAACACAGTAATAAAGTAAAACAGGAGATAAGAGAAATCATTCAAATCTGGGCATTCATGCCACTTAAGTCTGATAGACCGTGCAGAAGTTGCAAAAATATACATGTACTCAAATCGGACATACTTAATCAATTCTGTGGATATAACAAACAAAACACTAGAAACATTAGATAATGAAATAATAGATTACATTTGGAATTTCAAAAGACATTACATAAAATAATCGTCGCGATTGAGGTCTAAACTAAAAGGAGGACTGGTCCTACCTAGTCGAATCCGTATTAAAAGTAATAATATATAAAATAGGATTAAAAGAATAAACACTGCACCACAAACACCATGAGAAGCATTATACCTGTTTTGGTTCGGATTTGGAATGAGGAATAGACAAGACACATACAAACAACAAATTAAGTAAGAAACACACAGGAACTTAAGAAACATTAAAGAAATACTATATAAATATAGGATTCAAAAATAATTATGGGAACTAAACACAAGTAAGACTTGTGACTGGATTAGAGGTGACGTTACAAGATTAATTAAAAATAACTGGGATAGAGCATCCATGGCACTGGTCCAATATAATAACATCACCTAAGGTGCAAAATATAATATTTAAATACCTTCACAACGCCTGACTCACAGGTGAAGTGACTTTAAGAAGACGTATGATAGGGACCCAAGTTAGCTGCCCACTTTGCAGAAAAGCTCCTTTCACAAAGTACCATACAATGACACAATGTGACAATACAAAAGAAGATCGACTAAACCTAATAATGGAAATTGTTCGGTCGACAAGTATAAGAAACAACAGATACTCTTCTTAGACGGAAATTTTAACAAAAACCTATTTAGACAGATAACATATTACATTGCGAAGATGATGTTTAAATGTGGACACATATATACGATTAAGAAAACGGGAAACACTTTTCTGTCTTCAAATTTAATTTAAAAGTTAATTTTAAAACATTTCAAAGTTTGTTTCATTTTTAAAATAATTTTTTTATTGTATGTTGAATACTATATGACAACCAACTAATATGATATATATGCATAAAAGGGTTGACAATTATAAAAAAGGAACCTTAATGAGGAAAGTACATTATGAGGACATCATGTAGCTATATCACATGGCGCTTCGCGGAGTGGACAGGCCTGTGGAAGAGTTTGGAAAAAGCCCCATTAAGAAATATACATAATTAGATTAGGAATTAATTAACTTTGGATTTCTAATATCCAAAACTCTTTCTCTAGACAGCTCCCGTACTGTACAGAGAACCCAAACTTATGGGAATAATGAAACAAATTTGGAAATTTCTTGATCTTAAAAAAATAAATAATTAGAGACGACCCAGTTAGACACGGGAGAAAAACAACCAAAAATAAAAAAATGTACGGACCCCAATTCAAACATAGTCGGACTCGATGAGAACAAATATGAAAAAGGCAAAGTACGACACTAGTAAAATATATAAAAATAAATAAAACACCGGACTTTGCACAAAATTCAAATTCAATTAAAATGAAACTTATTTAATGTATAAAATTATAAAATAATCTGATAACCCATTCAGAGGTGGAAATCACAAAATAGTACAACTGGGAAAATTTTTTGGGGAAAATGGCTATCCTTACAAAGAAACAATGTATATATACATATATATCATACCAACGTAAATAGCAAAAAACAAGATGCCGGAGACCTCTAGCCAAGGTCAAACTATCAAAGATTAAGAAAGCAACTCCAAAGGAGGGTGTACACAACCCATCTTGGGAAACCATTCTTATAGACACATTAGGGAAAAATTAATTATCAATACCCCTTTTTTTATATAATCCCGATGGAAATAAAAAAAATTAAATGGAAAATTAATTGAAAATAAAAAATAAACACAGAACTACATCAGGGGGTGCACACACACACACACACACACACACACAAGCTTTTTTTTAAATAAGTGGGAGCTGTCTTGAGCCTCCAACCCACCCCCCTCAAATTAGTTTTTAAAATTTCAAAGTATAGTCGCAATTTTTATTTTAATACCTTGTGCTTAAGAACAATTACCCCTGAAATTAAAATAATGGACAATAACGCGCATTTTTCATTTCTAATTTCCCCAGATTGTGCTTTTGTTTTGGAATAAATCAAAGCTATGTGAATCCAATTTATTCTAAATTAGCGTATATAGGAAAACATGCAACAGAATTGTTTTAAAATGTATTTTTTTTATTTACTTGTATAAATTCATTAATATCTTATATTTATTTAATTTACGGTATGAAACAACATGTTTAGATATTTTATATTTTTGCAAATCCCCATTTGTTGAGGAGAAAACTGGATCTCGATAGGTCGGATATTTTGATTTATTCTTATTAGATTTAATTTTTTGCGACAGCTGGCGTAATATCCTAGAGTTTTAGGGTGGGAGTAAGGTATACTATATACTAATAAGACCAAGATAAACACAAACTAAGTTAATAGTACACACTGAAAATGCATTTGTCAATATACCGTGGGCGACTTGTGTATGACTCGAGAAAATTACATTTTTTAAAACAAAAAGGATCGGAAGTGCTTAGGTAACGAAGTAGACGTGAAACAGAAAAAAAACCAACTTTTATATTATTAAAACCGAATGTTCTCAAATCATTTCAACATATAATAATATTTTCAAATAATATGAAAATTTCAGCATGAAATAACACAGGGTCAAAAATCTTCAAAATGGGACGAAAGACCAGAATGGAAAATGGTGTTTGAATGGAATGTCACAATAATTATAGTTAAATAAATGCCATAATGAAATGTGTCGCGTATCCGTTCAGTGAAGACTATTTCGGGAACGGGTGTCGGTTTTTATTAGAATTAGATTATACATACCTACCACTTTAAATCGATTCTCATACATCCATATTCCATTGGTAGGTCACTATTGACAAGCACAATAAAATTCAATTTTGCTAAAGAACAAAAAAAATCCTACAATAGCGACCCGGTACAAACCGGTTTAAGTGTCACGCTGTGGTCAGAGTGAAATCTGCGCATGTGTATACAAAAGAAAAAACAGAAGGAAACCAATACTGCCCTAAACTGTGACAATTAGACTAGAACATATCATGTCTCAATCCAGTTAAGTACATGGCCATTAAACTAGTCTAATGTTCCATCGTAATTAGCAAGTTTCGATCTTGATACTATGCAAAACATTCAATAATCAGGGTTAAATATGTATTAGATTAAACTATATCTGTAATAAAATTTAGAACAACAAGTAATATTTAAGATGATTAAATGTATGCGTGGCCGTTGTTTTGTTTTTTAAATTCAAAATAGCGCTCCCTTGTAACCGTGCTAGCCAAGGTTCAGAAATGTTAACACTCGAACATATCAGAGCCTCGTTTAAGGATGTTGGTTTAGAGAACTCTCCAAATAAATTAGTTTCTACAACTAGGGTCTTCCGTAGACAGTGGCGTAATAAGGGTAAATGCCGCTAAGGGCGAAGATGATAGTCCTGCCCAAGAGCTCTGTAAGTTAATTGTTATCATCTGTTTTGGTACATCAAGACCTCTGGTGCTTTGGGCAAAAGCCCTGTCCCACATTCCCCTTATTATTACGCTAGTGCATGTGGACTTATTTTCCCGAAGAGGACGTAGTGGTGATCTATAACATTTTAGAGCCAAATAATGTTTAGATATAAAATCGGTGGAGGGGGGGGGGGGGTGGCAATTTCGGAGGACATGTCTAGAACTGAATTTTAAATCTATACAATTCGCTAAGAATGACCTGTACTTTCATTATAGCTCTCGTTCATAAATGTTTCCTATACTTGAATTTTAGACCTCTTATTCAATTGGAGACCTCCAGTTCAATGTTGTCGACTTCTATTTCGATCGTATACCGCTAATTCAATTGTAGACCTCTAACAAAAAGGTAGACCTCTAATTCAGTTGTAGACTTCTAATTCAGTTGTAGACCTCTAATTCTACTCTAGACCTCTAATTCAATTGGAGACCTCTAATTCAATTGTTGACTTCTTTTTCAGTTGTATACCTCTCTTAATTGTCGACATCTCGTTTCAATTGGTGACGTCTCTTTCAATCATATGCCTCTAATTCAATTGGAGACCTTTAATTCAATTGTAGACTTCTAATTCAATTGTAGACTTCTAATTCAATTGGAGACCCCTAATTAAGACCTCTACAAATGCACAAGAGGTGATTAATTATGTTGTAGAGCTTCTCTTACATAACTGTGATTCTACAAATCTATAAATAAATTCAAGATGGCTCCAATATAATTAAAGACTTCATCATTTTGATTGTAAATGTATTTTACTCAGTAGTCGAGGTCTCTATGAAGTGGTTTTTAGGCATGTAAGCCAAACTGAAATAATAACTGCATCCATTTAAGGTTTACGTTAATCCGGTCAATAAAACACAAATATGGCTGCATGACAAGAATCAAATCGGAGTTTAAAACTGTAAATACATGTATACTTTCGTCTGAACTGAAGGACATCAACCATATGTATGTATTTAGAAGTATATAAAGCAAAACATCAAACAAGATTTAAAAACAACACTATATCAGCTGTGTACTGTACTTATATAGATATTTCGTAATTCTGAGTTTCTTTTATACATACAATACAAGAATTTCATTGGATCAATGAATATGTGCTTGAATGAAACATTTCTAAAGTGTACTTTAATTAAATCTTATAGCCTAACCTTAGTAAAACTGCTGAGCAAGGCGACAAAAAGTATCTTCGTTTCTAAATTTCTTGACAACAGGTTAGTTTATTAAATTGTTTTGAACAATGTTAAAGTGTTGGCAAAACATAGTATCTACACGCTAACTTTAATTTCACACTTTTCGGAGTGGATATACAATTATTTCTCGTGTTTAACATGAAGGCAGCACTGCCGGTATCCAAACATTTCAACGTGATTTTAAATATTTAAATGTTCAAAATAGTTTCAGATGTACGTGACGATACATTTAGATAAGCAGTTTTGACCCTGACATCATGATGGTTATAAAGTTACGGTAAGAGGTATGAATACATTACATAATGTGTGCGGGTAGATATATTAATATGATAGTGACATTAAGAGAAAAGTTTACTCTAGTTCTATATAACAAATGCATACTCTATAAAAAAAAATTAAATTTGAAGCAACATTCTCTTACAATGGTTAACAAAGTAATGGTTTTTGTCTCACGGCATTAATAAACATGCAAGATGCTGTGGTCATACGTAAGGCGGCGACGGCATCAACATGTTGAAGCTTGTGTTCAAAATTACATTTTCCACAGCAGTGTCTTTCTTTGAGTGTAACGTTTAAATATCACTGTAGATCTAAAACAAAATTACAATATGATGGGATTTCTTGTAGTCGTACTTCGCCTGCTTAAGCATGGTCTGATCTTTCAGTTCTACCCCCACCCCTTCAGTGCTGAGACTGATGGACGGTATAGGGATTGATGTCACCAATTCCTTAAATCGTGCAATAAGGTGCATACAAATGTTTCTGCAAACATGGTTATACATTTGCGACACTAGTGTTTCTTTCCTCTCCTGAGGTATGGACAAGAAACAAAGATTATCGCATCAGCCTTAAACACTCAAGATAGACGTTAAAGGTTTTGAAAGATACATTTTGTTTTAACATCAGTGGCTAAATTCAACTTTAATTTTGCTATAGATCTATAAGTTTATATGTTAATATTGCTACGAAGTCCTACAATGCTTGTCTCGCCTGCTTCAACAGGAAGCATGTTACATCAGTGTTCAACTTTTTCATTAATTTCTTTAAAAATCCCAAACATTCCAGAACAGTGAATGATTGAATTAAACTTCAAGAACATATAAAAATCCAAAGACTTTTTGAGGGTTGCTTAAATTAACTTCCCCACATCTGAAATCGAATTTTTAAACCTGTTTTACTGTATTGGTGTAGAGTCCGTGTTTAAAGTATATATAATAACTGAGTCTGTGCGTGATTAGATATATTATTATGAAACATGACAACGAAACCAACGCGGACGAGTCGAACTACAAGGGCACGATTCAAAATACATCAAGGTATGTCTTGCCAGCCCAGACATTAATTGCAGTACATCGTAAACTTTTGAAAATGATGATACAGCAGTTGATTCAAACACGAACGATGTGAATTCGTTACAAAGATTTTATTGCGTTGTTTAACAGTACCAAATATATATGTGAAGGTAGATAAATCGATAACATTGATGTTGCTACGACAATTATTGGTCTTGCAAGATTCTCCGACAACTATTCACGGTCCGCTGTTCCTTCCGTGAATTTCGCGTAGGATATTATTGACTTATCTGATGATAGACATAGTAACAATGAACACAGGTTATCAATGTTGATCTCAACCAGCTGGAATGGTATCCCGACAAGGGCAGGGTTATAATGCGACAATGCAGAGTGCCAATCCAGAATTCAACTTGGGATTTTCAGCGGGATTATCTCAGGTTAAGGATGATAGTGGATTTGCATATGTGATGTCTGTCATATATCTTTGGAATTCTGCAGGTGTGTTAGAAATGCTATCTTGGTAACAAAACATACGGTTTCCCTGGTAAGAAGCGCTACAGACAACGATGCTCTTTGGCGCGTTGAAATTGTTGGGGTGGAGCTGGTAACGAAGCATACCAAAACTAGTATTGTGGAAACCAACGATGTCTCCATCAGTGACAGAACAAGCGCGGACGTTATCGTTCATAGGTAATTAGAAAAACAACGCTGTCGTTGATGACAATGACAACAGATAGCTCCTAGCACAGCAAGAACTTCTCCATGGCAGATCGATCACATCAAGGATTTTCAGTACCACAGCATATATTAGTTTCATTTCAGCGAGTCAGTAGGTATAAAGATCAGTCAGTGAATCCAATGGTGTTTGATGAGCAGTGTCATCGATTTCGCTGAGGATAAATGGACATCAAGAACCATCCGAAGACATAATACTGAATGTGACCAAAACAACGTTGCACGGACGTGTAATAGTTTAGCGAGATTTTGGGAGCGTGATCAGAATGTCGACTACGTTTAGGAGCTATTCCATTGGGATTTCTAGACGTTATATCCGATATGTTACTATTCATTAAAGTTCCTCGATTTGTTCAGTCGTTGACGTACACGTGTTTGCTACTATTGTTCCTGCTGAAGCTGGTGGTTACATAGCAATTGCAATTTTACTATCGGACAAAACACTACTGCTTGAAGTTGTTGGCGGACGAATAAGAGTTGTTGATGCTCCCATGGAAACCATGTAGATGTTTAAAACAACATGTTCGTCTTTATCAAACACTTTGTCGTAAAAGTCATGATAATATAATGTAATATCATCACGTCAATGGTACTCTGACACTTGGTCAGATTAAAAAGCTGAAATTGGCATCAAAGAAGGATTTAGGGGCAAAACTATCTCTGATATTGGCGGCGTTGCAAGACCCAAATATATTATCGTCAGCTCAAACACGAGAATAAATCCAAGAAATAAAAAAATTGGCTTGCCACTTGTTCCTTCTGCGAATTCTATCAGTCATGCAGCAATGACTGGTGGTATATTTCAACTTCTTGCGACGTTATTAGCGCTGATTGCAACTGTAGTTCAAGAGGTTGCAAAAGCATCTGAACCTGGTGCCACTGGAGCAACTGCCGACACACACTAACAAAAAGCAACCGGACAGGGTCTAAAGACCTCAAAAATGTAACGTGATACACTTCAAGTCTGAGACTCCTTATGTTCAGTTTTGATTTACATTACATTGCTTGGCGATTAAACATACAAACGGCAGATGTGTTATTATGCGTGAACATCCGTTACCGGAAACTCAAAACAGTGTTTAAACTGGTATCATTAATTTCGACGGCCGTTCTGGTCCAGGTACTCATTTTGGTTGTATACGCGTTTGTTTATTTCGATTCTTACGGATGTGTTCCACTGAGAAGAGTTTTAATGTATGTCAGCATAATCGCTAACGATTCCGACTGGTACTCAACATTATCAACGCTACCAACACAGCCATTAACCGATCTATCAATATGTGGTCTAGAAGTGCTTGCGGTACTTAATGCTGTGTCAATGTCATCAGCACCTCCTCCTATAGTCTTGCACGAATATACCGCCCGTTAGTTTAAACATGTTAATGGTTTATAAAGGGTGTAAATAAAGAACGATCTGCTAATATCAAAGCCCATAGTGACGATGCTCTGTCAGCGAATGCAACACGATATACCTAGCTGTGTTTTGGGTCTCTCCGTAGTTGATGTGGATGAGGTTGTTGTTTTCCAGGATCATCAAGGACGGTTAAAGACAAGCATTATTAAATGGGTCAATTTTATCCTGCGAGTCGCATGTGAGATCAACAATACATATCGTTGTATTTACTGGCGACCAAAAAGAAAACCTCTAGCGTATCAGTGGGAGAAATCTTTAAATGTGATGCTAAAGCCAGCGATACAATGACAGGTTCTGAGGATTTGTGAAAATAGCAACGCTAATTGTATACAACCTGGTTCTGATGATATGACTGAAAAATGTTTGAGCTACGTTAAAAATTCTAATCACACACATACACGCACGGAATTGCGCAACCCCTTATGAGTGAATTCACCTGTAAACAGCAGAGGTTGTCCACAATCTCCAGTCGCGATAATTGCAGTTGACTTTGTTGCTAGGTAATCAAAAACCATTTTTTAAGTACCGTTGGACACGGTAAGAAAGAGAACTCTCTAATTAAATTATACCCCGCAATATGTTCGTCTGTTTTGTTACCACTGTAATATAAGCAGAGAACACTGCAAAGGAATTCGAGATCTCAATAATATAATCGTAGATCTCTGTCTCTGTCTCTCTCCGAGGTATTCATTCGACATACTTGATGTATTCGACGTATACCAATTTCGCCCACCATAATAATCGGCTAAATAAAACTTCGTGCACATGAGAGGTAACTCTAATATGACGCCAGTTTCCTAGTCGTTTTAAACTGAATAATCAAACTGCATGCAGTCGAAATCTCAAAATCTAACTAATCTAGTGAAGTATGTTGGTACAGTGAGATGATCGTCATCCAGGAAACCTGTCACGTGATATATTAAGTCGAGCAGTTAAAGACGAATTGATCTAGCAAAGCTTACCAAACATACAAACCAATGATTTTCGTTCCAGCTAGTGTCATGTCGGACATGTTACTATATCTTTTGAGGCCCTGTTAACATATTACACTGGAGTGTTTGCAGCTTGTAAGTCTGTGCGTGTGTGTATGTTTGATTTGGAGTTTGAACGTAGCTTTAACACTTTTTCAGTAATATCGCTATGATGTCTGCAGTGTGGCAGTTTACATTAAAGTTTAGCATTGGGTCATCATGCCGCAGACATGTAGCATGATGCACTCAATCAAATTATCTTCACACCAGAACGACCATTTCTAACACTGGGCTCATAATGCTAAGCGCCAAGCAAGGCAGCTGTTGGTACCGGAATGTGTTAAGTTTTTGGTATGTCTCGGCCGGGGTTTGATTCCGCGACCCCCTGCATCCGAGTCTGTTCAGAGTGGTATAATTATTTGAAAAATCTACTTTATTTTTTTTAAAAATGTTTTTTGATTACAATAACAAGGAGGAGTCTCTTTTGAATATACATCTTGCAGATTGTGGTGTACTCAATGAACTTGTATCTGAAGAGGATCGTCTAGCACATATTATACTCAGATCTGGAAAGGCGTGTAGTCCAGACGGAATAGGAAATAATTTTTTAAGTGTTATATGCTAATTTGCACACCATTGTTAGTAGCAATTTTAACATGTTTTAATATATAAATTTGAAAAAATACCACGTGTGAGATCTTAACACTTTTCTATATGAATGGACCGAAAGAATTGCAGTTCTTGATGAAGCACAAGCTGGGACAAAATATATAATAATAAAATATATAAAGGGGAAATGGTAGCTTTTGTATGAAATTTTTTAAATCGTTATTTATTATCGAACACGTTAAAATGTAGAAGTGCCTTTTCTCTCGAAATATCAGTGCGATAATTTTATTTACCATTTTCACTTCAATGTACTCTAACCTGCGGGCATATGTAAAGTCAAGTGAAGGCTTATCCGAATAATTTGACAGTACGCTGGGGACTAAGCAAGGATGTGTTTTGAGTCAACTATAATTTTTAACCATCTGATTCGGTTATTGAGAGATATAATGAGGTAGAGACATTTTTATTTCAGATAAAATGTCCATGATGTTTTAGCACTCATATCTCCTGAGGATGTAGCTAACTGCCTAAAGAGAGACTGTAATGTTTTTTTTTATACTACCTCTGGAATGGAAGTTAAACTGGATAACACAATAAAAATTGTTTGTTGCAAAGGAAAAGCTTTAACGAATTAGGAAAGATAATATTAAAATAGGACACAACTTGATAGTTTCATTTAAAAAAATATACGAGACTTATGTTTTCAACCAAATTAGAGACTACATAATAGTTAAAGCTCAGAATAACAAATCAATATTTTATTACCAACGAAATTTTGAATAAATTAGTTGTGTTTATGCCTCTGAAAAAGTTGATACTATGGAAGACAAAAAACAACCTATTTTATAATGGTTCTGAAATTTGTGGACAAACGTATGTAGAATTGAATGTTTTCAAAGCCGTTTCAATAGATAACATTTAGTAAATAATATTTATATATCTCATGTAATGTGAGTAAGCATATTGAACTTGAATAATGTGGCCCACTATCGTTGTGTTACATCCTAATCTTAATGTGTTATATATTGGTGTAATTGTTAGATATGGATAGGTGGAGTGGCCGACTATCGTTGTGCGTTACATCTGAATCTTAATGTGTTATATATTGGTGTAATTGTTAGATATGGATAGGTGGAGTGGCCGACTATCGTTGTGCGTTACATCTTAATCTTAATGTGTTATATATTGGTGTAATTGTTAGATATGGATAGGTGGAGTGGCCGACTATCGTTGTGCGTTACAACTTAATCTTAATGTGGTATATATTGGTGTAAATTGTTAGATATGGATAGGTGCAGATCCTCAGCAGAACGCTACAAATTTTTACAATCATTAGATGATGAAAGATGTATTACATGGGCATCATATATCATACATTTATTATTTAACTATGGTTGCAGCTTTGTTGTTGTTGTTGTTGTTGTTGTTGTTGTTGTAGGGCTTAACGCCATTTTCAGCAGAAGATGGGCTATACATGGCGGCCAGTATTGTTGGTGGAGGAAGAACCCGAGAGAACCCCCGGAAAGAACCACCGACCCACGAGAAGCTACTGGCAAGCTTGCTCACATAACTACATTAGCCGAATCTTAGACTCGAACCTACGCAGATAGAGGTGAGATGGCAGTGATCCGTAACGGACAGCGCTTTAGACCACTCGGCCACTCGGGGCCCCGGTTGCAGCTTTGTAAGGATGCCATAAGACGTTGAAAATGTTATTGTATTGTAACAACATTCATATAGAAAAGAATTGTGCTAGTCAAAACTTGAATTTTGCAATCAAGAAATCGTCAAAATTTAGGTATTATAAAACTTATAAAATATTATTTAATATTAAGTACTATCTTTCCATAGGTTTACCGTTTAAGCTATGGAGATCTTTCGAGATTTAGATATTCCAGTCATAAGTTTATTTTTTAAAGATTCTCTGGCTTTCGTTAAAAAAATGAATATCATGCATTTGTAAACATTATCAGATGTTAAAAGAATATGCATGTGAGAAAGCATGCTAGTAGCTTTCCATTTGTCATTGGTTCTCGTCGGGGTTATCCCGGCTACATCCTCCAGCAGTTATATTGGCCGCCCTATATCCTTTCGTTACGAAGAAATTTAGTTTGTCTCAAATACCTCCCGACTCCCGCAACAAATGGTCGGTCCCATAGTTGAAATTTTGTTAAAGGGTCGATAAAAGCATATTCACAGTTCGTATTTTTGCAACCCATACTGCACCGACATTTCATCAGGAAGTAAAAAGATAAATAATAAAGATTATATTTTTTATCGGCAATATAAATGAGAGGCAAGTTATATCAACTAAATTTGCATATATAATTTGTACTTTATTAAATCTGTGACAGCTCCGGTGACAGTGGTTACAGCATCCACCTCGAATGCGGGAGGTTCCGGGTTAGAAACCGTGCCGAGTTATACCCAAGATTTATAAGAATGGTACTAACATCTGCCTCTGTATCAGCTTCGGTAGCCTAGTGGTTAGAGCATCCTCATAGGATGCGAAAGGTCGTCGTTTCGAAACCAGACCGAATCATACCAAAGACTTAAAAAAAATGGTACTAACATCTGTCTCGCTAGGCGCTCAACATTAAGGGGTTAGTGTTATTGACTGATCAGACAGAGTCAAGGTAATGTGATGATGCTACATATCTGCTGCGTGATGCCCCAGTGCTAGACATGACTATAAACTGTTACAATGCAAAAATCGTTGGGATTTGACTGAAAAATGTTAAAATTACGTTAACAATCCAAAATCACCCACCCACCCACCCACACGCATACAATCTGTACAATAGAAAAACAGATTTATGATTCCGAACGTCTAACTTTTAGTGTACAGAAGTGATTATTTGGAGACCCGTATGGTTATGCGAATAAATGTTACTCAGCTCACAAGATAATATAAAATCGATTTTCTTTAAGGGAGTGGGAAGTCTAGACAGACCTAAAGTATATTTACCTGTCGGCGCTGACAAATACAGCTGGACTCCCTTCGGTCGTCACTAGATTTTTATAAATAAATGTTAAAAACTAATACTACAACATTTAGTGTTAAATAAATATGCTCAACACTTTGGTCATTGCATTCATATACGTGCTTTGATGTTCAGAAAGACTGGTAGATTATTTTGACAGCAAGACTGAAATTAACGACATTATCGATGTATAGAAAGCTTCCAAGAAGTAACGAACGCTGTATTTAAGGAACATTTGTTGACAGTTTGCATCTGTTGAATGACAAAATATAGCTGTCTGTGCAAAACATTTTCTAATCGTGCTGCCTTAACATTACCTGGAACAGAGGCGTAGCGATGATATTTTGCTCCCGGGGACGAACTATAAAATTGGCGCCCCAGCGATCTTGTGACCGATTTATTACCCTTGTTTACTTATTATAATGTAACGTTGTAGGCCTCAATTTGGCGCCCCTGTACCTTGGCGCCGGGGGACATATGTACCCCCCTGCCCCCACCTAGCTTACGCCTCTGACCTGGAAACATTACACAGCTTTAGTTTTTAAAATATATATTTACTGCGTTTCAATGAAATTTCGCAGTATTTAAGGATCCAACAGCAAACTACTGCCAAAATAGGTAATTGCGTACTACCTTCAAATAGTCACACACGTGTGATGAAACAATGTGCATGACAGCAGACTTTGCCATCACAACACTGTCTTAAATATACCAATCACAGAGGGGCCCAGAGTGGCCGAATGCTCCAAAGCGCTCTTCGTTACGGATCACTGCCATCTCACCTCTGTCTGCGTGGATTCGAGTCTAAGGTTCGGCTAATGTGGGTATGTGAGAAAGCTTGCAAGTAGCTTCTCGTAGGGCGGTGGTTCTTTCCGTGGGTTTTCCTGGGTTCTTCCTTCACCAATAATACTGGCCGCCATGTTTAACCTATCGTGTGCTGAAAAATGGCGTTAAACACTACAACAACAAAAAACCAATCATGGATATTAGTTACTTGAATGAGACAACGAGTATGATCAGCTGAACGTGTAGCGCGGGTTACTGTTGTTGTCGTTGGTTTAACGTCATTGTTGAGAACATTATATGCATAGATGACGGTCAGTTCAACTGGTGGAGGAAAAACAACGAAAACCCGGGTAAGAACGATCGACCCACATACCCGCACTGACCGAGCACGATAGTATAACCCGAGGACAGAGGTGAGATGGCAGTTGTTGGTAAATGAATCACTATAGACCACTCTGCAACCCTGTGTCCAAAGTCGTGGGTAATCAGAACTCTGAATACATAAAAAAAATCTGACGTGAAAACCAGGTATTGTTTTCATTGGTTTACGACATACATACCCCACCCATACTACAACCAAGAAAGATTGTTCATTAAAAAAAAACATTTAGTGAAATACCGGTAATTCAAAAAAAAAATATAACTATTAATTAAAAGTAGTTTAACCAAATTAATTTAACCTGAAAAGAGCAGGGAACATTCGCTATTTTGTCATTCGTTAGTTTAATGAAATCTCTACACAGTAATATCATCGGCTTTTATCTTGGTCCGTCCATATTTCTATCCGTCCTATGTACAATACATATTTCTATCCATCCTATATACTATCAGTGACGTCATTATACAGTTTTTTCAGGGTGTGTGTGTGTGCCAAAACTTGATGGGCTTCTTAATTTTCGGTAGATAGGCTAAAGCAATTTTACAGCACAAGCAATATCCTGAGACGGGGTGGGTGGGTGGGAAATCTCCCCCCCCCCCGCCCTCTTTAGATGACATCCAGGTGTACTCTCCGTCTGCATTTCTGTCCATCATATATACACTCCATCCATATTGATATCCATCCTATGTACATTCCGTCCTTAATCATATCAATCTTATGTACAATCCGTCCTTAATCATATCAATCTTATGTACATTCCGTCCTTAATCATATCAATCTTATGTAAATTCCGTCCTTAATCATATCAATCGTATGTACACTCCGTCCTTAATCATATCAATCTTATGTACACTCCGTCCTTAATCATATCAATCTTATGTACACTCCGTCCTTAATCATATCAATCTTATGTACAATCCGTCCTTAATCATATCAATCTTATGTACATTCCGTCCTTAATCATATCAATCTTATGTACATTCCGTCCTTAGTCATATCAATCTTATGTACATTCCGTCCTTAATCATATCAATCCTATGTACAGTCAGTCCATATTTCGATCCATCCTATTTACAAGTCGTCCATAATCATATCAATCATATGTACAATCCGTCCTTAATCATATCAATCTTATATACATTCCGTCCATATTTCTATCTATCCTATGTACATTCCGTCAATAATCATATCCATCCTATGTACATTCCGTCCTTAATCATATCAATCATATGTACAATCCGTCCTTAATCATATCAATTCTATGTACAATCCGTCCATAATTCTATCCATTCTATGTACAATCCGTCGATATATATATATATGTATATATATATATACATCCTATATTCAGTCCAACCATATATATATGTGTGTGTGTGTATATATATATATATATATGTATGTATGTGTATATATATATATATATATATATATATATATATATATATATATATATATATATATATATATATGTATGTGTATATATATGTATGTATGTATGTATGTGTATATATATGTATGTATGTATGTATGTATGTATGTATGTATGTATGTATGTATGTATGTATGTATGTATGTATGTATGTATGTATGTATGTATGTATGTATGTATGTATGTATTTATGTATGTGTGTGTGTGTGTGTGTGTGTGTGTGTGTGTGTGTGTGTGTGTGTATATATATATCATCGTATGTACAATCCATCATTAAATATATCCATCCTATGTAGTCTTTCCATGTACATACATACATACATACATACATACATACATACATACATACATACATACATACATACATACATACATAAATACATACATACATACATACATACATATACACATACATACATACATACATACATACATACATACATACATACATACATACATACATACATACATACATACATACATACTACATACATACATACATACATGCATATCATTGCATGTACAATCCATCATTAAATATATCCATCATATGTACAATCCGTATATAATTCTATAACCCTGCCGAAAATCAGGTTAGAAGTTATAAATTGACAAATGAAAGGACTCATTTTCATGGATCTATTTTACGTCCTTAATGCATGTTGTTTTAAAAAGAAGGGGTGGGGGACCTGAATACTAAATGTGATCGTGTGTGAAAGCCATAGTTGCATAACAAAGAAGTCAAAAGCACAATTCACACAGGTCGCATCGGTGTACCGGATCGACTGTTTCAGCTCTAGTTTTCATTATATGAGAATTTGCTGAGACATTTTCTATCAGATAGATAAATATTCATGACATAATAACACGGTTGTGTGAAATGGAATGATTCGATTGATGGTCATGTGTACAATACAGGTATTTGACCCCGAAATAACAAAACAAGTTCATCAAATGGGGTTACCTATTGGTGTGCCACTACAAAACATAATTAAGTACATGCTAACGGACAATAATATCATATTAAACGTACAGAGTTATCATGTAACTGTTGAAGGTAAGATATCCACAGTTTTTTATCACTTACCTGTACTTTTTGCTCAGTCCAAAGGAAAGTGATGTATCAAATTGTTATCGCAACTACGTGGTCTAGCATGATACAGTCAACAATAATTTGACATCTGGTTATGAGAATCACTTCAACGCATAACTTTCACAGGATATTCGAGCACGACGAACTGCGTGGTTGTTCTTATATCCGTTTCAAATGGCAATGTACGTTGAGTGTATGGAGTTCAACGCGTCTATTCGATTCCGTATACCTAAATCTAGGGCAATAAACAACTGATACATGTACCGGTACTCTGAGAATAAACACCAAGTGTTGACCTCATTTCTGACCTGGTTTCAGAGTTGTAAACAAGCTTTTAAAATGATTGGTTGATTCCAAGGACATTATGGTGCTTTGTTATAAACATCTTTCTTTTTTTAGTTGGTTGTACGAGATTTTTTTGAGCGTAAATTTGTTCTAAAAGATTCTAGAAGTTCATGTGACCCCTTCCTTGTTTACGTAAAAACAGGTATATAAATTATGTTTTGGAGCGAACTATTTAGTAGACGTTGGGCTGTTAGAATACTAAGTTGTGTGTCGTTTGGAGTTATTTTAAATTACCTTGTATTGGAAATTATTTCAATTCGTTTGGATCAAGAGGATTTATTTTGTTATTTATCTGGAAAATAAGTGTGCTCATTGAATTTCATTACCAAGAACTGACTTCGTTACGTGACATCGTCTTCCATCTTGGATGCTTCACTAAGATTCGAACTGGGAATTAGTTGCACATTTTATTACCAGAACTTTTGCAAGGAATTTCACTAGTGGATTATATTTTGAATTATTTTTGGATTAATCTTGGAATGATTCTTAAAACCGTAAGTTTATTTTTTCTTTTTCTTTTCTGGAAAATATTTGTGCTCAATTTTTGTTTGATTGAGATTTTTAACGTAGCTTTAACAATTTTTCAGTCATATCGCTACGATGTCTGCAGTGAGGCAGTTTATAGTGATGTCTACCATTGGGGCATCATGCCGCAGACATGTAGCATGATGTCTCGCCCAGTCACATTATCCTGACACCAGGCCGACCAGTCCTAACACTAACCTCTTAATGCTGAACGTCAAGCGAGGCAGCCGTTGGTACCATTTTTGTAAGTCTTTGGTATGACTCAGCCAGGGATCGAACCCACGACCTCCCGCTTCCTCGGCCGACGCTCTAACCACTAGGCCACCGGGGCGGTTTTTGTGCTCAATAAATTGTTCATTAAGTTTTTACAAGCTTGTTATTTTCACTCTTTCTTTGTTACTGTTTATTCGAGCCTAAGCACGTAACACTATACTTGTTGTATTAGTGTGTTGTCTGCATCATGTTTCTCTGAGTGGCATTCTTCTCCCGACTCTTTCACGGGCCAGTCCACTTCGCGTAGCGCCATGTGATTTATCCCTTTGACTTCTTCATCTCGTACTTTCCACTTAAGGTTCCCTGTCCCCCCCCCCTTGTGCTCCTACCCTAGTTATGTATTCCAATAATTGTTATTTGCCCTCATAGTTTCCAATATAAACTATGTGATGTTGTATACTAATTTCTTGCTAAAGTTTCCGTCTAAATATAGTATTTTTTGTTTGTATAATTGAGTTGTTCTTATTGTTAGTGTTGTCAACTCTTTTCTTTCTATTCTTATTACATTCAACCATGACATATATTTTGGGGGGAATGTGTGAATTTTTACACAGTGGACATTTGGGCGATACTCAGATCACATGCCGTCTTACTGCAACCTCTCCGTCAACCACGCGTCATGCATTTATTTGAAGCAGAGGCTTTGTATTTTTAATGACCCTAATTTGACCCAGTTTCCCCAGGCACTAATTGATGTTTATGTGTTCATGTTCGACTTTGTTTTTTAATCCTATTTATTGTGCTATCTGTAAGCCATTTGTGTGCTGTTTTTGTATCTATTTCCCATAGTTCTCTATTGTCCCTATATTCATTTAGTAATTCTTTTGTTGATCTTAATTTTCGGGGGTCTTCTAGTAGTTTCGATAACCATTGTTTTTATATGTCATTTCTCTGCTTCATAGAGAATCCAAAATAATATATGTACAGAACATGATAAGGTATGTTTGGCTCTGCTTTCATTTCCTTAAATCTGTTTAGAATGTTGGTGTATTTTATAAGGACGGGGATTGGGAGGGCCAGGCCTCCACCCTCTTTTTGTCATTATATAATGTGTCCATGTTTATGTAGTGCGTTTTAAACACCTATAAATATTTAATAATTTCATTATCTAAAATTTTTAGATCTTCGATTGTTATGTCTCTTGATTTAAAAAATTTAGTTTCAGTGCACATTCATTTAATTTTTTTGTTACTTGGGCTCGTTCCATTAGGCACAATGGAGTAAGTGCCCAGGTTTTGATATTTTAATTTCTTTTTTCCCTGATTTTCTTGAGGTTTTGTTTTTCCACGCCCTTTCGAAAATAGATCCCTAAGGCATTTACTTGGTCTTTAACTATTGGGATTGGTAATCCGTGTTGTTTACTTCTCCAGTTTCCTATTAGTAAGATTTCCGTTTTCTCAGGATTTATTTCGACAATGATACTTTTCCAAATAATTAAAATTCCCGTAATAGTTTTACATAGGTATTATGGTCTTGTACAAAGTTAGTGCAATCATCTGCATCTTGTAGCATTTTAACCTCTTCTCTGATATTTGGAACTTTGATCCCTTTTATTTCTTTGTTGAGTCTTTTTTTAATAATTGGAATTTATATCGCTTTTATATATAATAGCATAGATAGTAGACACCCCTGTCTCACTGATCTCTTTAAATAAATTTTTCATGTTCTCGCCCCATTTACCTGTACATACGAGTTCATGTCTCTGTACAGGATTTTAGTCCACTTTTGGAAACTTTTTAGAGACTCGTCGAAGAGGGCTACCGAAACACACGCGCAATTTCATAGTCGAGTACGCGTAATTTTTTTTATAAATGGATAAAAGTGTCTGGCACCGCGTAAACGTATGAGGGAATACGTAAGGAATTTTTGAAGGGGCACGTCCTATGTATTTACAGAAAAGATTTAATTTTTTGCGGAGCGTGAATTCTCAACCTTGGATGAAATAAGTGTGATGGCGAAGCGCTATGAGAGCGCGCACGTGCGTCCAGCCACTTGGAGTGGTAACGACCGACCTGGAAATGGTGAGCATAGAAGGACCACTGAGGTGGCACCCCAGAGACGAAGTGGTCAGAATTGTAGGAGGCCAGGGCCGGAAAACCCAGCCAAGGACATTTCCGTGGGTCGGGAAAGACTCAGGCTCTAGAGAAGGATACCTCGGGGAGGAAAAGTGAGCCAGTGTGTTACGGCTGCAACAGACCAGGCCATGTCGTTAAGGCCTGTAGAAAGTATCGTCCGACCACGATAAATTTGGTAACTCTGAATACTGTTAAGAATTGAGAAACAGTGCAGTTGACTAGTAGTTAGGTCTAAACATCAGTTAAGCGAACCGTCAGCGTCATCGCTTGCTAAGAAAAAGTGTAGATCAAATTTTAAAACGGAATGGCTCAATGAATTTGTGCATGCAGCACTACAAGATTCGTCGTCAGAGCGGACTGTCAAGCTGGGTGATATTTTTAAATATCGTGAAATTGATGATGATGTTGTCTGTGAAATGTGCTTCAGAGCTAATGCAGGTGGTGATTTCTCCACAGGGAAAAGGTGGGAGGCTTGGAAGCTGGATTATCTTAAACGACATATCAAGTAAAAAATACACACAGATGCTGTACAGAGACTTCGTTCTATACAGTCAGGAGGTGTACTGCGAATGCTTACAGAAAGTGTCGCTGATCGAGGCAGGTTAAAATTTTGATTGACAACGTCCTCTTGGCTATCAACATGAACACATCTATGAATGAAGTGCAATACATACCCAACCATATGGCTAAGTATTCCCCAGTCCCTGATAGCTGGCGCAGTAAGAATTACGCTTTTGAGTTTGTTGATTCTATCGATTCTGTAGTGAAGGATGCTATAATTAGCGAACTTCGCAATGCAAAGTTCCACACATTAACAGCAGATGAGAGCACTGATATATCACTGACAAAAATGTTGATCTTATACGCAAAGTTTCGGTCATATCCCGGTAATGTTTACAAGACAGTGTTTGTTGGAATTTGGTCTCTGTCGGCATGTGACAGTAAATCTGTGGAATCAGCAATAACAGAGTTTTATCAAGAGAATTCATTGGACATGCAAAAAATGGTTATGTTTACCTCTGATGGTGCATCGGTTATGCTAGGCAAGAACAATGGAGTTGCAGCAATTCTTCGCCGGCGTATTCCACGTCTACTGGAACAACATTGCGTTGCTCATCGTGAAGATTTAGGCATCGATGATGCTTGCAAACATGTAAGTTTAATGGCAGACATTGAAACATTCCTTAGGACAGTGTACACATTGTTTAGTAGGTCGACAGTACGGAAAGCCCAGTTTACTGAACTAGCTAAGGTGTTGGAATGTGATTCCGTAGCCTTTAGACCATTGAATGAAATCAGATGGCTTTCACGGCACTTTGCTTTAAGAGCATTGCTGAGAAACATACAAGTGTTGACTGAATACTTTGAGGAGCAGGTGGGCCTGTATATGATCCAGTTCATAAGTACTGTTTGAAGAAACTAAGGGATCCGCAGTTTCGAACTGCACTGATTGTCTTTGATGAAGTTGTTGGTGAACTTGCTGACTTATGCAAGCTGGTACAAAGACAAAATCTTACGACCATTGAGGCATACCGGTTTGTAAAAGCAAGGATCGCTACGCTCCGTGCCCAGTACCTTGGTGAAAATGTGCACTGGTCCGAAGAGGTTGCTGAATTGCTTGCAAATGACGAGGATATAAACATGAGTTCCATCCTAAAATTCGGTGAATGTTTATGTTTGCACCCGGACTCTCGTTTCCCTGAAAGTGAGTTGATGCAATGGCGAATCTTTGAGATATCAGCGTTAATCGACACTTCAAATTTTAATTTTGGCCAAGAAGAACTTGCAGCACTGGTTTCTAGATATGAGGCATTCCTGGAAAACTATGACGACATTCTGCCGAAAGTTAAGGATCAGTATCGTAACTTAAGGTTTGTGCTGGCAGACAAAATGAAATGTGGGTTGATGCAGACTTTCGACGAGAGGGTTCGATTTGTAATAAATGAGGAGAAATTCGGCGACATTGCCATTCTGTTGGATATTTGTGCTACATTTCTTGCATCAAGCGCCGATTGTGAACGTGGATTCAGCCAAATGAATAATATAAAAATAAAATCTAGAAATAGGCTGGAAGAGTTACATTTAGACATGCTTATGAGGATTAAATCGTATCACAATGATGGACATCAGATCAACCTAGACGATGTGTATAAAAGATGGATCTCGTTGAAAGACAGACGCCAGAGTACCTCCAGAAACGAGTCAAATGACTAGCGGCCATTGGTAGTGGGTGTGTTGGAATTTAGTTGCTTGACCCAACGACGGGATAAATAATAGAAATAAATATAGTTTTGATTGAACTATTGTGACATTTCTGATTATAATTATTTAATTATAGTTCCTTTATTTATTTATGTAAAAGTTTTTGCACTTAAGTTCATTTATGTAATTTCCGTGTGTGTGTGTGTTTGTGAGCTGTAAAATTTTGCACACAAAAAATTGATGCTGTAAAACTTTGCACACATCTGTATGATTTTGCACACGAACCAGCAAACCTTAGAGGGAACATTGTTGACTACTACAGCGATAGCTACGGTTAACGGTGAGAAGGCGACAGTACTGTATGATACCGGCTGCAGTTATCCGGCCTTGGTAGATAGTAGGTATCTCAAGCTTTGAGATTACACAGGTGAGGCGGTTGAAGTCCAGTTGCTAAACGGACGAAAGATTCGCTTCCGATCGTTAGCATTGACCTTGATTCGCCTTAGGTAAAGGGACGAATTCAAGCAGCGTGTATGTCGGGACTGTCTCATGACGTAATATTAGGGTGTAGGTATGTATTGCCTCAACCTAACATTATGACGTGTATCCCTGTACATGTCGGATCTGTTTAGACGAGGGCTATGAAGCGAAGGTCAGGGTCAAAGGCGCTAAGGCCCATGACTTCGCCTATATACAATTTGCTACCTGGTGAGTTGGGGAAATTTCAATAGGAAGATTTGTCTCTCAACAAGGTACACAGGTACGCAAAAGATGCGTCCATATGGAAATTACCAGACGGCTAGGTGATGTTCGCGACGAAACGCGGTATTTTGTATCGGTACGCCAAGAAAGGGACCGATACGTTCAAACAAGTTTTGGTGCTCCTAGCGAAGCAAATAGAGAAGTGCTTAGGCTGACATATGAGGGTCTTCTTGGAAACCAGATGGTCGTGGTGAAGACCAGAGATAAGTTGGTGAAAGAGTTCTACTAGTCTGGTTCCCTGCTTAGTATGCTCCCATGCGTTGCACTCCGCTATACTAAGTCAGGCAAACGCCGACGCCATAGTTTCACGTGATCAAAACAAATGGCCTCACCTAGAGAGATATCGGTAATCTAACCGTTGCACATTTATTGCTTTAATATTCTGTTTGTTAGTGACACAATGCGAATTTTACTAATACTTTCGATTTGAAATATAACAAGCGTTATCCTGTGTTAAAGCTTAACCAGCAAATCAGCTACGTAAGTATTTTTACAAATATTTATACAATTAGGCGACGACGAAGTATAGGGATACACACAGCAATTTTTGTAAAATATTACATCTTTCCCACTGGATCATCTGAAAAATTATATTTCTAATCGATTCCTTGATAAATTTTACGTCGAAATTGATATAAGGTTATGTACGGCGGCTTTAGTTTTTCCCAAGATTAAGACGAAAATATCTACCCCATTTTACCAGGAGTGAGGGTAACAATTGTTTCGCAAATAATGCACATTTTACACTGCGTCATCTAAAATATTTAAGTTGCAATTAATTCCTTGACCAAATGTATATAAATATGTATATATCGTTTTCCATGACAGCCCAAATTTTGTCAAATATTATGATCAATAAAATAACCCTCTTCTACGAAGGGTCAAAAGTGACATTTTGCCAAATATTGCATATTTTGACTGCATCAAGTACGACATTTCATTTGCTATCGATTACTTGATAATTATTATGTCGGACTTTGTATAAGGTGGTAGATGACATCCTTAATTGGCCATAGGTTGATATCAATTCCCTTAAATGAAGCAAAGAAAAGGGATGGGGCAAAACACTACCCTTATTAAGGCTTAGTAACATGCGAGCTAAACCCTTATGTCATCTGTTGTTAGTTGTCTTGTTTTGTCTATGTTATCACCTACACAGTTTAAATCCCTCCTAGTTTCAAATAGTGTATTTTTCTAAATATTTGGCCAGTTCGTCAATAAATTAATTTATTGTGCCTATTGTTTGGAATGCACACATTGATAAAGTTTATCCCACCCATTACAATGTGTATTAATCTCCCCTTCAAGTGGTTTCCCTCCTCTATTCTTTCCCATTTAACCACTCTTTTATTTTTAATAAAACCGGCCACCCCACCCCCTCTTATATTTTTCCCTATAAAGTCGTTAGTAATTATAAAACTGTCCATACCTCTTTCCCTCTCAGTTTTCAGTCCTTCATGTGTCTCCTGTATAAATAACATGTCATAGGTTTCTAATGTTTTTAATTTTTCTAATTTGTCCCTATTTATCCATTTGCGTTTATAGTCAGTAAACGGAAGTTTTTGTCCTCCATTTTTTGTCTATCCCAGGTTGACGTATTATTTTTTCAGATTATGGTTGTATTTTATTTTTACATTGTCTAACTTTTTGTGTGTGTGTGATCCATTTGTGTTCATATATTTTTTTTCTGGGTAAATGCGGATCATCCCATATCGTATCATTGCTAGTTCGCGACTGGTAAAAATCCCTTGTGATATTCGACGAGTATAGTGTGTCTCTGTTCGTATTGTGTTTCCCGTTACTCTTGTCCCTTCGGATGCGCTATCCTTGTCTGTTCTCTCCGCTTTCCTTAGACTGTTCATTCTTTTCTCTTCTTTACTTTTGTTCTCCCTTTTTTTCCTTGGTTTGTTCTCTATTTCTTCTTCTTCTACCATATTTATCGCAACGTTTTCTTTAGTGTCCTTAACATTTTCTGTTGATGAGGTTGATATATTACTAACCTTCATTTTTTAAATTTCTTTTCGTTGGTGCGATTGGTGTGGGTTTTGTGAGGGGTATAATTCCTAGTAGATCACCCATGTCTTTCTCTTCTTCTATCTCTTTTCCCTTTTCACTCAGTACATCAAATATGTTGGTTTTTTTTTTGTTTTTGTAGTAATGGGCTCGTTTCCTGGGGTCTTAACCAGTGTTGTTAGGGCTTAGAATATCCCTCCACTTATCAGCACTTGATTGGTTCTGTGTTATTTCCTCCTGTCTTATTTCATAAGCTGTTGTTGGTGGGCTTTGTGGATTTTTTGTGGAGAATTTATTACTTGTGCCGCAACGACACCTGCATAAGTCTTGGGGCTGTCGTTCGGTTTGGGTGTTCCCGCTTTGCAATTCCATAGGCCGTAACCGGTTTGCCCGCATCTGGGGCACTGAAGCATTCTCATTGAAGTCATACAGTGTAATTTATGTACAAAATTTATGGCGTATGTTTCTTAAGAAGAGTACACACATGTACCTAGAAAAATCCGATGTCAGGTAAACTCTGCATTCATTAATTATGGAGTAAACATCAAAGAAAGGTAAAGATTAAATCAATGTTGTACAAATATACAAACTTTACTTCATATTCAAATGAGTGCAAATGAAGATATGTATGTGTGTTCTCAGTATGTATGTACATTGTGTCTACATATATGTAAGCATGTCTGTATAAATGTAAATGTATATAAATTGTGTCTACATATATGTAAACATGTGTGTATAAATGTAAATGTATGTAAATTGTGTCTACATATATGTAAACGTGTGTATAAATGTAAATGTATGTAAATTGTGTCTATATATGTAAGCATTGTGTGTATAAATGTAAATGTATGTAAATTGTGTCTACATATATGTAAGCATGTGTGTATAAATGTCAACATGCACGTGTAATATGTATGTCACAAAAGTCATATTTTTCTCTGTGCCATAGAAACTGATTATGTGTAATCATATTAGATATTTTAGCTGATCAAAGTGTACGGAGTCGTATCAAATATGACATTATCAACTGATCTTAATACATGTATATTGAACGACTCATCTATTAACAGTAAGAGTTTTGTCGAATATTGGACTGATAATTAACTTGCTTAAGCAATCAAGGAAGCAGCACACACGAACCACCTCATCTTCAGAAAAAGTTTTGAATAACTCGATATTGTGTCATAACACAAACCACCTCATCTTTAGAATTTTTTTTTAATAACTCGATATTGTGTCATAACACAGTTGCACTAAAGCTTTAAGAACCTTAAAATAGTGTTGAAATAAGTATTCAAAACCGGTGAAAAGTGAATTTTATAATACATGTTTTTTTTTAGTGTGATTGGATAAAGAAAAAAATCAGATGATGAATGCATTTACATAGCGATGTATGATACCATCTGTATTTCGCTATATGTATATATTGTATATTTAAACATTTGGCATTGTCATATAGGGTTTATGTAATGCATATTTATTTGTGATTCTTTTTTTCTATTTACAAATACAGCATTTACCGGTCCTCTTGAACTTAATTAACTGCTGGCTTGTATCATGCTGGACTATAACTACCTTTTATCCACTTACTTTTCTTTCAAAACTTACAACATAATGGAATTTTCACATTTCCCAGAAAATAGCCCAATAGCTGTGATGACCACATAGCCCAAACTATATCGAATTCTCAACAAAAATCATATAAATGCATAATTCGTTTCACGTTCAACACAAAAAACTTTACGAAACGTTAAATTTGAAAATCCCTTGGTACATCAAGTGTTAGAGAAACATGCTTATACAAGTAAAAAAAGTATTATGTAGGGTTGAATGCCCTCTCACATCAGTATTACCCTTAACAGACAAAATGGCACCCATTTTTAAATCGAAGATTATATATAAATAGATAGAGTAATAGTATCTTAATTAATATGCTCTGTATACATAGCAAATAATGTGTAATAAAAACTCCTCGAGCACATTTCATTGGCAAATGCTATAATTTGAATAGAACAAATATTACGCTAATAGGATACAAATTTAACACATCTGTACTTTGTGAAAAATGAACCTTGACCTTGAATGAACCTTGACCTTGAAAGACAAGACTAATTTTCATCTTATTCTTCTTTAAATGGTAGCCAAGATTAATACTTTTATTTGGAATGATTTATCATTTGAAGACCTTTACTTGTTAACCTTAATATTTTCTTCAATGACCAAATATTTACATTTATTAGGTAGATTTATTAGGTAGGGTTTTTTCATGTTTTTTTTTGTATAATGTTTCTTTTTTTAGAATGTAATTTCCTGCCATTTTACAAAGGGTTACCGGTGCCTACTTTTGTTACAATTTATTCTTTATGTTGGAATTTTGTATTGACCCAGGTATCTCTGATTTGATTGAATTTACATAAAAATAAGCTTTGTACATTATTTATGGTGCTACTAATTTCTACCAAATGTAGGTTACAGTGACACATCAAGTCAAATTGACTTCATCTGGGTCTTTGATTTTGCATAGAGCAGGCAGTCGAAACATCGAATGATATAAAATTTTGTATTTAATTTTGTTTTATCTTCTGCAGCAGTATTTTATTTTATTTATTATACTTAATGAATTTATTGAATTACAGAACTTTCTGTATATTTTATATAGTCTTGCCTTTAATGTAGCGTGTTTTTTTTTTCTTTAAATTATTATGTATTATCTTGAAGTTGTTACTTGATTGTATCATGTATGATTTATTGTTTTATATTACCTTGCCTTTATTGTATATTTGTGTAAGTATTCTAAATGCTTTACCCTTTCTTGCCAAATTACCGTCAGACCGTAAGTACTTTTTGAGCTACATAGTATTGTAATTACCATCCCTTTCCTTGTTGATATCACGTCCACCATAGTTACTTTGATCTAAAATTACTGTGATTAATTTTGTAATTTTCTTGATTTTATTGGAGTAGAGTTTGCCTTTGGTTTAAGACGCCAGACAACAATAATTTGTTTTCTCAATTTACAGTGGTCATATTATTTTTGTATGTACAATTAAGATGGAGCAGGGGTCATTTTTAACGATTTTGTTATTGTTCATAATGTTTCTGGGTCATGTGTCTCCAAATTGAGATACAGAACGAATTATGACTGTCGATGTGGTTGAGTAGTGACTGTTCAAGACTTGCTAGCCATGGGTCACGCAATCAGCCTGAATCAACTCGGCAAAAGACATTACTCCCATTGCATCAGTAGTAAATAGCCTTCCTGTTTTGATACGCCTTCAAACTCCACTAGACAAAACTAATTCATGCAGTGCAAATATCAGTGAAGTATACGGTTTCAGTCTTGTTAGATATCGAAATCATCAGACTGAAGAAAAATAGAACCTGGTCTCATCTTATCACTAGCACCATCACTACCCAGTCTCATCACTTAATACCATCACCCAATGTAGATCCCAGATTAATGTTAATCTCAATAACACCATTATCATCCAGTCTAGATCCCAACTCACTGTTGAGATAATTTCATTTAATCACTAACACCATTATCACCCAATCTAGATTCTAGATTACTAGCATCATCACCCAGTCTAGATTCTAGATTACTAACATCATCACCCAGTCTAGATTCTAGATTACTAGCATCATCACCCAGTCTAGATTCTAGATTACTAACATCATCTCCCAGTCTAGATTCTAGATTACTAACATCATCACACAGTCTAGATTACTAACATCATCACCCAGTCTAGATTCTAGATTACTAACATCATCACACAGTCTAGATTCTAGATTTCTAACATCATCACCCAGTCTAGATTCTAGATTACTAACATCATCACCCAGTCTAGATTCTAGATTACTAACATCATCACCCAGTCTAGATTCTAGATTACTAACATCATCACCCAGTCTAGATTCTAGATTACTAGCATCATCACCCATTCTAGATTCTAGATTACTGTTAACCTTACCCAGTCACTAACACCATTGTCACCCAGTCTAAAACTCAGATCAATGTTAATCTCATCCCATCATTGACACCGTCATCATGCAATCTAGATCTGATATAACTGTTAATCGCATCCAGTAACTAACACAGTCATCATCCAATCTAGATCTCAGATCATTGTTAATCTCATCCAGTCACTAACACCTTCATTCCCCAATCTAGATCCCAGATCACTGTGTTTGCAAGCCATGGGTCTGCTTTTGCAACACCATTGTCATCCAGTCGAGATCTCAGATAACTGTAAATCTCATCCAGCCACTAACAACATTATCACCCAGTCTATATCCTAGATCACTGTTAATCTCATCCAGTCACTAACACAGTCATCACCCAGTCTAAAACTCAGATCACTATTAATCGCATCCCATCAATCTAGATCCCAGATCACTGTTAATCTCATCCAGTCACTAACACCATCATCACGTAGTCTAGATCCTAGATCACTGTTAATCTCATCCAGTCGTTAACACCGTCATCACCCAGTTTAAAACTCAGATCACTGTTAATCTCATCCCATCATTAACACCGTCATCATTCAATCTGGATCCCAGATAACTGCTAATCTCATCCAGTCACTAACACCATCATCACCCAATCTAGATCCTAGATCATTGCTAAGCATGACAGGTCAGCTGTTTGACACAGATCACTCGGTATTTCACAAGTTTTGAAATGGAACCTACCCCCACCCCCACCATTCCAAATGACGTTCCTGGCGTAGAGCATCGCCTTGTTTTATACTAATGCATGGGGCAGGTGGGGCACTTGATAGTGTTACATGTGCATAGTTCTCAGCATCACGACAGGAACTAGGCCAACATTTTAAACAAAATAGGACCTTTAGTTGACAAACTGTTTGTGTTAAATATGAAAGTTTTGTAATAATAATAATCTGCAGACCGAACGAGCATCTGTCCAAACAAACGTCAAATAATACACCACACAGGTTGTGGGGACTAATGCCCAACTCGTATATAAAAAGTCAAATAATACACCACACAGGCTGTGGGGACTAATGCCCAACTCGTATATAAAAAGTCAAATAATACATCACACAGGTTGTGGGGATCAATGAACAACTCATATACATTGAAAGTATGTTCTATAATCCTGTACATTAGATATATACTTTAAGAAACCGTTCTGGCAATTAAGTAAAAGGGGAGAAGTTGAATCGAATGAATGTGGACACCGAATCGTTTCTTTTCCAGCTTGGCACACAATCGAGTTCACATGCCTAACGCCATAAAATCAACATACCAATCATACGTAAGTTCTGAGAAGCAGACATTACATCCGCTGCTGGTGGTTCAAAGTATGTGCAAAGTTAAATATAGAATATCAAATAAATTGATACTTCACATTTTCTAGTCGCTATATATGTTACATTAGTCCGAAATTGGCACATGCTTCTTGTTTCCAGCTTATAATGTCGATATGCCATGATTCAAATGAACTAAGAACATTTATAGATCCATGCCACCTGATTATTATAAAAGTGGGGCAATGCGACGAATTAGTCTCAAGGAAATATCTATTATATGAAAAATATTTTGTTTTGGAGATCAGATGTTGTGGAAAAGGGTGATTGTTCTTATCCATCTGACAATGAATAGATTCGTATGTCCGTCCGTTTCCAGAAAGTCTTCATTACAATTGTGCAAACAATGGTAAACGTAAGCATGAAATTTGTTAGGCATATTTATACACATATATAGGTGACCATATTCGATTGTCGTATTATATAGCTTTTTTCTCACTCCCTTTATGTATTCACAAGCGTGCTTCGTTGAGCCGAACTTATCAGAGATTGGCATCTTTCATACCGGAAAATTAGTTTAGTTAAGGCAGTGTTGTACAGCTAGCAATTATAACACGTGTATTTGACGCGTGCATACCTCTTCTAGGATGGAATTCACATATACGACACACGAAAATGACTCGTACATACCCTTTGAAGGGTGGAATTCGCATACACGACACACGTACGTGACTCGTGCATACCATTTTAAGGGATGAATTCGTATTGACAGCATACGTATTTGACTAGTGCACACTCTTTCAATGGTGAAACTCTCATATATGACACAAGTATCAGAATGGTGCATACGTCTTCTACGGTGAAACTCTCATATAGCACACAAGTATCTGAGTGGTGCATACGTCTTCTAGGGTGAAATTCTCATATAGGACACAAGTATCTGAGTGGTGCATACGTCTTCTAGGGTGAAACTCTCATATAGGACACAATTATCTGAGTAGTGCATACGTCTTCTAGGGTGAAACTCTCATATAGGACACAAGTATCTAAGTGGTGCATACGTCTTCTAGAGTGAAACTCTCATATAGGACACAAGTATCTGAGTGGTGCATACGTCTTCTAGGGTGAACCTCTCACATAGAACACAAGTATCTGAGTGATGCATACGTCTTCTAGGGTGAACCCCTCACATAGAACACAAGTATGTGAGTGATGCATACGTCTTCTAGGGTGAACCTCTCATATAGGACACAAGTATCTAAGTGGTGCATACGTCTTCTAGGATGAAACTCGACCAAAGTCCATGACCACTGATAGTGGAACTCCTTTCTGTCAAGAGTTACTGCTTTCATCCACAAAACTTGGTTCCTTTTTGTCAAGCCGAAACATTTTGCATGTATCACGAAAGGAAAGCATGGACGTTTATTATAAAAATTAGGTTTACATGATTTTTTTTAAATGCCTATTTTTAAGTGTTTATTTTACTTAGTTTCATATATTTATATACTTTTCAAAGAAGTGATTGTCTTGGAGGAGTATGTATTTACCTTTTATCTGAAGAACTCGTCTTACAAACGGTTTGAGCCATTTGTACATATATCTTTTTGACAATTTTGGACTTGAGACATTTTTTCAACCTTTTAAACACCGTTTGAAATATAATTGTCGCAGATAAATAAAATGTATTAAAATACAATTCAATTTACCTATTATTAGATTATATAATCAAATTTCATGTCAAGAGAGTACCATTTATCATTGTAAAGTAGTTATTGAAAATTTTGACTTAAAATTTTATTAAATCAAGAATTTTGTTATAAATATTTTTTAAACACAAGTCTAACTCTGAACATTATTAATGAGTTAGTTTATTTTCGTCCCACATATAACATCGAATTGACATACGTAGTTTACAGGAAAAGGGAATTTAACAGGAACAAAATCTAAAATATGTGTGCTTGGAAAAGAGTTGATTTAGCCATCTTGGCAACTTACGGTTTTATTTTCCCATATGGGTATTTCCTCCATATATTTTTAAACATTCAACTTAAAAAGAGTTTACCAAAAACTGTTCATTGTAATTAATTACTACTTTTAGGAATATCTTGGTTACATTAATGCAATGCAAAATAGGTGTAAACGTTTAATAGATCGATATTAGCGCAAGTATTTCAATTTTTACTAGTTTCCAAAATTTGACCTAATAATTAAAAGTACTTTTAGCAGTTATAACTAAATACAATTAAATTTATTCTCTACTTAATAAAAATAGTGTATAAATGTCCAAGAAAGGAACATAAGACCTAATTAGTTATTTTCATGGGTTATTGTGTGTAGTAAATTGATTGTATCCTTTGGCTTATCGAACACAAATATTTATTGTCTTAAGGTGATATCTGTAGCCACTTGAATATATATGTTTGCCCTGACTTATATGTTTGTAATTATCTTTATTTGTAATTAAAAAATTCTCTTGAAAATACGGAATCATTTTATTCCTTCACATTTTCACAAAAGGACACTTGTTATACTTATTCTTCATAGTCACAGCAAGATACACTTGTTCAACTAATTCTTCACACATTCTTAGAAAGACGCTTGTTCGACTTATTTTTCACACAGTCAGGGAAAGACACTTGTTTGTCTTATTTTTCATACAGACAAGGAAAGACGCTCGTCTTATTCTTCGCACAGTCTCAGAAAGACACTTGTTCGTCTTATTCCTCACAGTCACAGAGAGACACTTCATCTTATTCTTCATACAGTCAAGGAAAGACACTTGTTCTTCTTATTCTTCACACAGTCGCAGACATATGCTTCGTAGTATTCTTCACACAGTCAAGCAAAGTTGATTTGACTTATTCTTCACACAGTCAAGGAAAGACGCTTCGTCTTACTCTTCACACGATCTCAGAAAGTCGTTTCGTCGTATTATTCAGTCAAAGAACGAAACGTGTTCGTCTTCTTCACACAGTCAAGTAAAGACTTGTTCGTCTTATACTTCAATCATTCACAGATGGACAACTGTTAGTCATATTCTTCGCATGGTCGCAGAAAGATATTTGATTGTTTTACTCTTCACACAGTCACGGAAACACACGTGCTCTTCCAAAAATATTGGTTTGCATAAATAATACATGCTAGATCCTCGTTTACGTTTATCTCGGAGTGGGGGGGGGGAGTCAATGCCTCTCTCTGCAGATTAAAGTTATATATGAAGCACACACACAAAACCACGATAAACCAGGATCATGTAGTTTTGCGATAACAAAAGACCAAGCTGTATGAGGTGTATACTGTCGCTGGACATGATAAAGATATTTGAAACCGAAGAGCATAACCACGTTACAGGTTAAGCAACATAAAACATGACGTTCTAATAATTAATACATACAGGGAAACATATCATATACGAGAAAAGACATGGCAGCCATTCTGTTCTAATAAAGTGTTTGGTTAGGAAAAACAAACGATTTACCGTGATAATACATATCTCAGTATAGTTTCCACAGTGTGCGACTTCAAAATGTTTTCTCTACTGAAGACTGGCTACAATTAAAAAGTCTTGCTCGTTGGGATAATAGGTCTGATAATACTCTCTCTCTCTCTCTCTCTCTCTCTCTCTCTCTCTCTCTCTCTCTCTCTCAGCATAATTGCAAAACACATTAAAAAATAACAAGATATCTTCAATTAAAATAAAAAACGTATTCATGTAATTCAGATTGATCACAAAAATGGCATTCATAGTTTTGCCTTCTTTACTTTTTTTCAATGAAAATAAATGAACCTATTACCACCCTCCTTCAGGACTTTGTTTTGTTCGGACAGGACATTGTCTTATCACAGGAATTATCAGTACATCGCATGCAAGTTTAAAGTCCATGAACATAGTTTATCTTAAATCGTTCAATACACAGGCTCGTGTTCACGACTTCACTTGTATACAAATTATCAAGTTGTAGGAATGATAAGCTATCGTCACAAATGTTCTCGGCTATCATCATCCTGCGCATCGTGGTTAAAATAAAAGAGGTTTTTAAATGGAGCTTAAGTCGATGTCGGTATGGCTGTAAAATGTAACCATAATTTGTTTTGTTTAATGTGGACACTAATTGCTCCATCTTCGCTAACCAAGGGTTATAATAATACAGGTTGGTCCGCATAGAGCAAGAACTAAATGGATGGATGATTCGTGGCAAATTAATATTTTAGTTGGTCAAAACAGACAAAACCATTTTGAACAGAAATAAATAAAAGAACATATCACTACGTTGCAATAGCAAATAAACGACTTTGTATGTCTTTGCAAAACAAAGACAGACCAATATTTTCGAGATAAAGTCATCGTGTATCTGTATGACTTGGTTATTCTTTTCTTTTAAATAAAAAAAGGTTAATGTGACCAAGAATTATTGCAATTACAAAAATGGAGCAGACGACCTTCACAATGGGTTTATTAAGGAATAGGAACAGTGACCAGTTGAACACAATGCTTAGTAAAGGACAAGTTAAACACTACCCTTAGCAAGGCTTAGTAAAGGACAAGCTAAACATTACCCTTAGCAAGACTTAGTAAAGGACAAGTTAAACACTACCCTTAGCAAGGCTTAGTAAAGGACAAGCTAAACATTACCCTTAGCAAGACTTAGTAAAGGACAAGTTAAACACTACCCTTAGCAAGGCTTAGTAAAGGACAAGCTAAACACTACCCTTAGCAAGGCTTTGTAAAGGACGATATAAACATTATCCTTAGCAAGGCTTAGTAAAGGACACGTTAAACACTACTCGTAGCAAGGCTTCGTACAGGACAAGCTAAACACTGCCCTTAGCAAGACTTAGTAAAGACAAGCTAAACACTACCCTTAGAAAGGCTTAATAAAAGACCATATAAACACTTTCCTTAGCAAGGCTTTGTAAAGGACGATATAAACACTATCCTTAGCAAGGCTTCGTACAGGACAACCTAAACACTACCCTTAGCAAGACTTAGTAAAGAGAAGCTTAACAAGGTTCAGTAACAGACAAGTTAACACTACCCTTTGCAAAACTTAGTAAAGACAAGCTAAACACTACACCTAGCAAGGCTTAGTAACAGACAAGTTAACATTACCCTTAGCAAGGCTTAGGAAAGACAAGCTAAACACCACACTTAGCAAGGCTTAGTAACAGTCACGTTAACACTACCCGTAGCAAGACTCAGTAACATACAAGTTAACACTACCCATAGCCAGGCTTAGTAACAGACAAGCTAACACTACCTTAGAAATGCTTAGGAAAGACAAGCTACACACCAAACTTAGCAAGGCTTAGTAACAGACAAGCTAACACTACCTTTAGCACGGCTTAGTAAGGACAAGCTAAACACTACCCTTAGCAAGGCTTAGTAAAGGACACGTTAAACATTACCCGTAGCAAGGCTTCGTACAGGACAAGCTAAACACTACCCTTAGCAAGGTTTAATAAAAGACAATATAAACACTATCCTTAGCAAGGCTTTGTAAAGGACGATATAAACACTATCCTTAGCAAGGCTTAGTAAAGGACAAGCTAAACATTACCCTTAGCAAGGCTTAGTACAGGACAAGCTAAACATTACCCTTAGCAAGGCTTAGTACAGGACAAGCTAAAAATTACCCTTAGCAAGGCTTCGTACAGGACAAGCTAAACATTACCTTAGCAAGGCTTCGTACAGGACAAACTAAACTGTACTACCCTTAGCAAAGCTTAGTACAGAACAAGCTAAACACTACACTTAGCAAAGCTTCGTACAGGACAAACTAAACTGTACTACCCTTAGCAAAGCTTAGTACAGAACAAGCTAAACACTACACTTAGCAAAGCTTAGTAAAGGACACGTTAAACACTACCCTTAGCAAGGCTTTGTACAGGACAAGCTAAACTCTACCCTTAGCAAGGCTTAATAAAAGACAATAAAACACTATCCTTAGCAAGGTTTAGTAAAGGACAAGCTAAACACTGCCCTTAGCATTAATTAGTACAGGACAAGCTAAACACTACCCTTATCAAGGCTTAGTAAAGGACAATTTAAAAACACTACCCATAGCATGGCTTAGTTAGGACAAGTTAAACACTACCCTTAGCAAGGCTTAGTACAGTACAAGCTAAACACTACCCTTATCAAGGCTTAGTAAAGGACAATCGAACACTATCCTTAGCAAGACTTAGTAAAGGACAAGCTAAACACTGCCCTTAGCAAGGTTTAGTAAAGGAGAAGTTAACACTTCCCTTAGCAAGGCTCAGTAACAGACAAGTAAACACTACCCTTATCAAGGCTTAGTAAAGACAAGCTAAACACTACCCTTAGCAAGGCTCAGTAACAGACAAGTTAACACTACTCTTAACAAGGATTTGGACAGGACAAGCTGAACACTACCCTTAGCAAGGCTTATTAAAGACAAGTTAGAACACTACCCTTTGCAAGACTTAGTAAAGGACAAGCTAAACACTGCCCTTAGCAAGGTTTAGTAAAGGAGAAGTTAACACTTCCCTTAGCAAGGCTCAGTAACAGACAAGTAAACACTACCCTTATCAAGGCTTCGTAAAGACAAGCTAAACACTACCCTTAGCAAGGCTCAGTAACAGATAAGTTAACACTACTCTTAACAAGGGTTTGGACAGGACAAGCTGAACACTACCCTTAGCTAGGCGTATTAAAGACAAGTTAGACACTTACTTTAGAAAGACTTAGTAACAGATAAGTTATCACTACCCTTAACAAGGTTCAGTAACAGACAAGTTAACACTACCCTTAGCAAGGCTTAGTACAGGACAAGCTAAACACTACCCTTAGCAAGGCTTAGTACAGAACAATCTAAACACTACCCTTAGCAAGGCGTCGTACAGGACAAGCTAAACACTACCCTTAGCAAGACTTAATATCATACAAGTAAACACTACCCTTAGCAAGGCTTAGTACAAGTCAAGCTAAACACTACCCTTAGTAAAGGACAAGCTAAACACTACCCTTAGCAAGGATTAGTAACAGACAAGTAAATACTACCCTTAGCAAGGCTTAGTACAAGACAAGCTAAACACTACCCTTAGAAAGGGTTAGTAAAGGACAAGCTAAACATTACCCTTATCAGGGCTTAGTACAGGACAAGCTAAACACTACCCTTAGCAAGGTTTAGTAAAGGAGAAGTTAACACTTCCCTTAGCAAGGCTCAGTAACAGACAAGTAAACACTACCCTTATCAAGGCTTCGTAAAGACAAGCTAAACACTACCCTTAGCAAGGCTCAGTAACAGATAAGTTAACACTACTCTTAACAAGGGTTTGGACAGGACAAGCTGAACACTACCCTTAGCTAGGCGTATTAAAGACAAGTTAGACACTTACTTTAGAAAGACTTAGTAACAGATAAGTTATCACTACCCTTAACAAGGTTCAGTAACAGACAAGTTAACACTACCCTTAGCAAGGCTTAGTACAGGACAAGCTAAACACTACCCTTAGCAAGGCTTAGTACAGAACAATCTAAACACTACCCTTAGCAAGGCGTCGTACAGGACAAGCTAAACACTACCCTTAGCAAGACTTAATATCATACAAGTAAACACTACCCTTAGCAAGGCTTAGTACAAGTCAAGCTAAACACTACCCTTAGTAAAGGACAAGCTAAACACTACCCTTAGCAAGGATTAGTAACAGACAAGTAAATACTACCCTTAGCAAGGCTTAGTACAAGACAAGCTAAACACTACCCTTAGAAAGGGTTAGTAAAGGACACGTTAAACATTACCCGTAGCAAGGCTTCGTACAGGACAAGCTAAACACTACCCTTAGCAAGGTTTAATAAAAGACAATATAAACACTATCCTTAGCAAGGCTTTGTAAAGGACGATATAAACACTATCCTTAGCAAGGCTTAGTAAAGGACAAGCTAAACATTACCCTTAGCAAGGCTTAGTACAGGACAAGCTAAACATTACCCTTAGCAAGGCTTAGTACAGGACAAGCTAAAAATTACCCTTAGCAAGGCTTCGTACAGGACAAGCTAAACATTACCTTAGCAAGGCTTCGTACAGGACAAACTAAACTGTACTACCCTTAGCAAAGCTTAGTACAGAACAAGCTAAACACTACACTTAGCAAAGCTTCGTACAGGACAAACTAAACTGTACTACCCTTAGCAAAGCTTAGTACAGAACAAGCTAAACACTACACTTAGCAAAGCTTAGTAAAGGACACGTTAAACACTACCCTTAGCAAGGCTTTGTACAGGACAAGCTAAACTCTACCCTTAGCAAGGCTTAATAAAAGACAATAAAACACTATCCTTAGCAAGGTTTAGTAAAGGACAAGCTAAACACTGCCCTTAGCATTAATTAGTACAGGACAAGCTAAACACTACCCTTATCAAGGCTTAGTAAAGGACAATTTAAAAACACTACCCATAGCATGGCTTAGTTAGGACAAGTTAAACACTACCCTTAGCAAGGCTTAGTACAGTACAAGCTAAACACTACCCTTATCAAGGCTTAGTAAAGGACAATCGAACACTATCCTTAGCAAGACTTAGTAAAGGACAAGCTAAACACTGCCCTTAGCAAGGTTTAGTAAAGGAGAAGTTAACACTTCCCTTAGCAAGGCTCAGTAACAGACAAGTAAACACTACCCTTATCAAGGCTTAGTAAAGACAAGCTAAACACTACCCTTAGCAAGGCTCAGTAACAGACAAGTTAACACTACTCTTAACAAGGATTTGGACAGGACAAGCTGAACACTACCCTTAGCAAGGCTTATTAAAGACAAGTTAGAACACTACCCTTTGCAAGACTTAGTAAAGGACAAGCTAAACACTGCCCTTAGCAAGGTTTAGTAAAGGAGAAGTTAACACTTCCCTTAGCAAGGCTCAGTAACAGACAAGTAAACACTACCCTTATCAAGGCTTCGTAAAGACAAGCTAAACACTACCCTTAGCAAGGCTCAGTAACAGATAAGTTAACACTACTCTTAACAAGGGTTTGGACAGGACAAGCTGAACACTACCCTTAGCTAGGCGTATTAAAGACAAGTTAGACACTTACTTTAGAAAGACTTAGTAACAGATAAGTTATCACTACCCTTAACAAGGTTCAGTAACAGACAAGTTAACACTACCCTTAGCAAGGCTTAGTACAGGACAAGCTAAACACTACCCTTAGCAAGGCTTAGTACAGAACAATCTAAACACTACCCTTAGCAAGGCGTCGTACAGGACAAGCTAAACACTACCCTTAGCAAGACTTAATATCATACAAGTAAACACTACCCTTAGCAAGGCTTAGTACAAGTCAAGCTAAACACTACCCTTAGTAAAGGACAAGCTAAACACTACCCTTAGCAAGGATTAGTAACAGACAAGTAAATACTACCCTTAGCAAGGCTTAGTACAAGACAAGCTAAACACTACCCTTAGAAAGGGTTAGTAAAGGACAAGCTAAACATTACCCTTATCAGGGCTTAGTACAGGACAAGCTAAACACTACCCTTAGCAAGGCTTCGTACAGGACAACCTAAACACTACCCTTAGCAAGACTTAGTAAAGAGAAGCTTAACAAGGTTCAGTAACAGACAAGTTAACACTACCCTTTGCAAAACTTAGTAAAGACAAGCTAAACACTACACCTAGCAAGGCTTAGTAACAGACAAGTTAACATTACCCTTAGCAAGGCTTAGGAAAGACAAGCTAAACACCACACTTAGCAAGGCTTAGTAACAGTCACGTTAACACTACCCGTAGCAAGACTCAGTAACATACAAGTTAACACTACCCATAGCCAGGCTTAGTAACAGACAAGCTAACACTACCTTAGAAATGCTTAGGAAAGACAAGCTACACACCAAACTTAGCAAGGCTTAGTAACAGACAAGCTAAACACTACCCTTAGCAAGGTTCAGTAACATACAAGTTAACACTAGTCTTAACAAGGATTTGAACAGGACAAGCTAAACACTACCCTTATCAAGGCTTAGTAACATGCGAGCTAAACACTACACTTAGCAAGGCTTCGTAAAGGACAAGATAAGCTAAACACTACCCTTAGCAAGGCTTAGGAAAGACTAACCACTACCCTTAGGAAAGGCTAAACACTACACTTAGCAAGGAGTAGTAACAGACAACCTAAACACTACTCTTAGCAAGGTTTAGCTTAGTAAAGGACAAGCTAAATAATATCTTTAAAAGCCTTGGTAAGCGAGAAGCTAAACCCTTAGCAAGACATATAACTAAATATATATTCTACACTAAGCTCAGCAATAAACATACATCAAGACATAATGAACACCCGCTGAGTATGAAACATTTCTAGAGACATGTTGAACATAAAGAACATACTTTGAACACAATACTTAGTAAGGAAGAGAACTAAATATATGGATGGCCAGACTTAGTTAAGATCAGATTCTTCAGAACACTATGCTTACTAATGAACGTAAGTAAAGGTAAATTGGAACTGAAGATGGGCATATATTATACTATATTGTAGAGTTAGACAAGTCCATAAATGGAATAGGCCTCCTAGTAACAATTGCCATCAAAGGATCTGTGCTCGAATGTCGCCCCATATCTAACAGAATCATCTCCATTCGTCTGAAAGCATATCCCTTTAACATCACAATTATCCAAGTCTATGCTCCAACTACTAATCACGATGATGAAGAAACAGAGGAGTTTTACAACAAACTCCAGGGTATAATAAACATGCTAAGTAAAAAAGTCATCCTCATTATCCAAGGAGACTGGAATGCCAAAGTTGGCAAAGGCGCTCTAAAAGACTGAGATGATCATTGTGGAGCTTCTTGCAATGAGATTACCAATTAAAGAGGGAGACGACTGCTCGAGTTCGCAAGCTACAACAACTTGGTACTAGCCATCACCCTGGGCCAACATAAACTTTCACGATGCTGGACATGGCACGCACCAAATGGAACCAATCATAACCAAATAGACTGCATACTGGTTCAAAACCGGTATCGATCTGGCATCAATAGAGCAAAAACAGGAACATTCCCAGGTACTGATGTTGGAAGTGATCACAACCTCGTCATAATGAACGTCCGAGTGAGGTTGAAGAAAATTAACAAGCCAAAGAAAATCAGGCTCAAATTCAACCTTGAACAACTGAAGGGCCCGAACATCTGCAAGTCATTCCAAGCCACAATTGGATGAAAATTTGCTCCACTTCTTGTGATGGATGTTGATGTTAAAGTGCTGACAGACACTTTCAACACAGTGGTTACAGCTGCCAAGGACATCATTGGCCTCCATCGCCGAAAGAAAAAACCCTGGGTTACAGAAGAGATTCTGAATCTGTGTGATGCCCGAAGAGACCTCCAAAGCACCAGACACACAACAGTGGCAGTGAAGTTTCGAGAAATACACACAATTATCAGAAGAAAAAACATGAAGAAAGCAAAAGAACATTGGATTGGACAAAGGTGCACAGAAATAGAGAGCAGTCTGATAACAAATAACAGCAAAAAGGCATTCCAAATTGTGAAATACCTCATCAGACAGAACCAACCAGTGGTCAGTACCATTCAAGACGAAAATGGAAAATGCCTTACAGAAGCAAGTGACATTGCGGAAAGATGGACTGAGTATTGTAAAAAAAAACCTCTACAACCATCCGTCAACAGGAGACCCGGAGGTGCTTGAAGTTTCTAACTTCCACAAATGATGATGATTTTCATATTCTCAAGGAAAAGGTGGAGTCAGCAATAAGAGCACTTTAGTTGACTCCACCTCTTCTTTGAGAATGGAAAGGCAGCTGAAGTAGACAAGATCTAAGCTTAACTTATCAAGAATGGTGGGGAATCAGTGATAAAGCTACTATCAAAAATCTGCAACAAGATCTGGCAGAGCGACGAATGACCAACAAAGTGGACCCAGTCATTGATAATAACACTCCCCCACAAAATGCAATTTCTAGCTGTGCCAAAATTACAAAACTATCAGTTTTATCAGCCATGCTAGTAAAGTGATGCAGACTGAACCCACAAGCAGAATAAATAATCGCTGAAGAACAGGCATGGTTCCGGAGTGGAAGAAGCACAACAGAACAAATATTAAATCTTAAGGTTCTATGTGAAAAATACTCAGAACATCAACAAGATATCTATCATGTCTTCACATAATGTGGCATGAGACATTGTGGGCCAGAATGAAGAAGTATAACATGGGTCAAAAGTTGACCAACACCATCGAGCAGCTGTACGCCTTTGCTAATAGTGCAGTAACTGCTTAAGGTTCGGTGGGGGACTGGTTTAAGACAACAGTTGGAGTACGGCAAAGCTGTCTCCTGTCACCCACGCTTTTCAACATCTACTTAGAGTGCATCATGAGCGAAGCCCTGAAAAATCACTGTGGGACGGTCAGTTTTTAAGGACGTAACATCATCAACCTCTGCTTTGCAGACGACATTGATGGGGTGGCAGGCAGTGAAGATGAACTTGCCACCTTAGTGAAGAACCTGGATGAAACATCTTCCAGATTTGACAAGCAGATAAGTACCGAGAAGACAAAGCTGATGACAAATAGTGGCAAACAAATCTCAACCAAGATTAAAATCAGAGGACAGGAACTGGAAACAGTGTGCCAGTTCAACTATCGCATAATCGCAGAAGAGGGATTAAAAGTAGACATTTTGTCACGAGCAGCACAAACAATGCAGCTATGCCAAAGCTAAGACCATCTGTAGAGTACAGGTCATCCCAATTTTCTAGAAAAATATCTCCAATGAATGAATTTCAAACCAAAAATGACAAATTGAATCTGACAATTAAAACAAAATAAATGATTTAAATCAAATATATGTAAACCGACTAAGATTATACAGATATATAATCAAGGTAATATTTAGTATTTTAATATCATTTGTTATAAATAAATGACATAAATTTAATACAATGCGTCACCAGCTTTATCTTCAATGTAAAGTCCGGTGAATATTGACTGTAATAATACAGATCAATTGACATGTTCCATAAGTTTTTTATTGTAATGTTTTCTAATTGTATAATTGTAATGTTTTCTAATTGTAAAGTTTTCTTATTGTAAAGTTTTCTAATTGTAATGTTTTATAATTGTAAAGTTTTCTTATTGTAAGGTTTTCTAATTGTAATGTTTTATAATTGTATAATTGTAATGTTTTCTAATTGTAAAGTTTTCCTATTGTAAGGTTTTCTAATTGTAATATTTTCTAATTGTAATGTTTTATAATTGTATAATTGTAATGTTTTCTAATTGTAAAGTTTTCTAATTGTAAAGTTTTCTTATTGTAAGGTTTTCTAATTGTAAAGTTTTCTAATTGTAATGTTTTATAATTGTATAATTGTAATGTTTTCTAATTGTAAAGTTTTCTAATTGTAAAGTTTTCTTATTGTAAGGTTTTCTAATTGTAAAGTTTTCAGATTGTAAGGTTTTCTAATTGTAATGTTTTCTAATTGCAAAGTTTTCTAATTGTAATGTTTTATAATTGTAAAGTTTTCTAATTGTAATGTTTTATAATTGTAAAGTTTTCTAATTGTATAATTGTAGTGTTTTATAATTGTAAAGTTTTTTTTATTGTAATGTTTTCTAATTGTAAAGTTTTCTAATTGTAAAGTTTTCTTATTGTAATGTTTTCTAATTGTGGTGTTTTCTTACATAGCTGTGCATCATATCAAGGTTGCCAGGTAAAATATTGAAAGCTGTCAGGGGGAGCATATGATAGTCTTCACCTATCACTTGAATGATTTAAAAGTATCGTAAAGACATAAATGCTTCATGGTATGACACTTGAGAGTGGTTTGACATTTATTCTCCACTATGCATCAAACCATTTAAACTGCCAGTTATATGAACGTCCAAATGCTACAATTTAAATTGTGCAACAAGAGACAGACAGACAGACAGATCCAAATATGCTGACTTTATTAGTTTGTTTATAGAAATAAAATTTTATAATAAAATGCTACAAATTCTTACAGGGTACAAAAATGCCGGTGTAAGGAAGAATTCAAGTCAGTTCCATTGAATGATAGAAAACATGTTACTATGTAAGATTCCCCACGCGGTAATGGAGCAGGATCAATTCAAGCCAACTCAAATGTATAGTCCAAAATATGTGTAACATTTCCCACGGGGCGGTGGAGTAGGATGAACTAAAGTTAAGTCAATTCCAATTTGTGGTACAATACATGATTCCGTGGAAGATTTCACACACTGTGGCGGAGTACGATTAATACATATTGCGTCAATTTAAATAGATAGTACAAAACATATTCCTATGGAAGATTTCACACACGGAACTAATGGAAGAGTTCCCACGCGGAAGTGGAGCAAGACGAATTCATGTAATGTTAATTCAAATCAGTGTTTAAATTCAAATTTAGATGTATAATTGTAATGTTTTCTAATTGTAAAGTTTTCTAATTGTAAAGTTTTATTATTGTACTGTTTTCTAATTGTAGTGTTTTCTTACATAGCTGTTGCTGAAAGTTATGAAAGGATGGCATACCATATATAAGTCTTTAGAGTATCGGATTCTGATCCACGTACCGTATGCTGGACAACCATGTTATAAAGTAAATCATAATCTCTTATTCTTTGTAGAATATCTCAATTAACTGCGTTTTAATATATTTGATTTTTATGTCATCTCATACCACTTGAAAGTGATCTTGTAAAGTTTATGACATATATCCAATTTTTAAAAGCGGTTTTTATATATAGTTTATGAGATATCAGGGTTTTCAAATAAATATCGAAAATAAAGATTAAGTCAAACGATAAATCTATTACCATGTTATACATTACAGTTTACCCCAACACCCAGCACCATGAAATAGAAATATGCCTGTTCTTTGTTTCTTTTAATGAGTTGGAATTTGACAGATGTGCATCATATCAAGGTTGCCAGGTAAAATATTGAAAGCTGTCAGGGGGAGCATATGATAGTCATTCACCTATCACTTGAATGATTTAAAAGTATCGTAAAGACATAAATGTTTCATGTTACGACACTTGAGAATGGTTTGATATTTATTCTCCACTATGCATCAAACCATTTAAACTGCCAGTTATCTGAACATCTAAATGCTATAATTTAAATTGTGCAACAAGAGACAGACAGACAGACAGATCCAAATATGCTGATTTTATTAGTTTGTTTATAGAAATAAAATTTTATAATAAAATGCTACAAATTCTTACAGGGCACAAAAATGCCTGTGTAAGGAAGAATTCAAGTCAGTTCCATTGAATGATAGAAAACATGTTACTATGTAAGATTCCCCACGCCGTAATGGAGCAGGATCAATTCAAGCCAACTCAAACGTATAGTCCAAAATATGTGTAACATCTCCCACGGGGCGGTGGAGTAAGATGAACTAAAGTTAAGTCAATTCCAATTTGTGGTACAATAAATGATTCTTTGGAAGATTTCACACACTGTGGTGGAGTACGATTAATACATATTGCGTCAATTTAAATAGATAGTACAAAACATATTCCTATGGAAGATTTCACACACGGAACTAATGGAACAATTCCCACGCGGAAGTGGAGCAAGACGAATTCAAGTAATGTTAAATCAAATCAGTGTTTAAATTCAAGTTTATTGTAGAATACAAGTTCCTGTATCAGGTTTTCCACGCGGTGGTGTATCAGAATCATTTCAAAGTTATGGGACAGGTATTGATGTGTAGTTTCCCACGTGGTGATGAAGCAATATGAATTCAAGTCAATTCAAATTTATGGTACAAAACATATAGATGATTAAACAGAACACAATTTTAAAAAATCAAAGACAAGTGGAAATACGATGGTACACTTTAAGAATGTTATGTTCCAGTAAGTTCAATGATATCAATGCCCTAATATGGTGACCATTCATAATGAACCCTAACAATTATATTTGTATTTGATATGAGCGGTAATTTCTTATTTGTTGGACAGCATTGCATACCAGTATACGCTACGTTAAAGGAGTAAACGCGTCCATTTTTAATGCAACCATATATTTTTGAAATAAAATGACACGATAGTAAACACGCAATAGTCGTATATTTAAAGGCATTTAAAAACTTTGAGTACACTTTTAACCAGGTTATAGAGTCTCTCTCTCTCTCTCTCTCTCTCTCTCTCTCTCTCTCTCTCTCTCAAATTAAAGTTTGAATAATGTAAGGTGTCTGCGAAGAACATGGCAGCTACCATAAAGCTTGCCTTCCCGTTATAATTTGTAATTTAAAATGAAAATATTACCTAAAGATGGTTTTAATGAAGGAACAAATCGTGCATTTGCCTGTTTTTTTCTTCAGGTAAATAAATGCATAACTTTGTTACACACACACACACACACACACACACACACACACACACACACGGTATTCTCCCCCTTCTTTCAGCTAATATAATGGATATACTAGGGAAATATTTATCATAAATAAGATGAAGTATATTTTTTTAAACTATCGGAAAGCTGAAATTATTTATTTTTAAATTCCAGGCATCAATCATCCTTGAAAATTAAATTGTTGGTCCCATCTAAATATGGCACGCATTAATACATACATACACAAAATAACTGGGCAATAACGTAACCTCTTTATTAGTAGTGTTCGTCTTCATTGTGGGGCAGAGTGTGGCTAAAGCACTCGCCTTTACCGATCCCTGCCATCACACTTCTGTCCCCTGGGTTGCTGCTTCTTCCTCAGCCAATTATACTGACCACCATGTATGGCCGGTCTTGTGCGCAGACTTCACGTTAAACCCAAAGCTACAGCTGTCGTAGACGCAACAGTAATAAGAAAAATAACGGCATCAGACGTAGTTGCCGCTTAAAATCAATAATTGTTTAAAATTGTGATCTCGAATTAGCAATTATTGATTCGCATGGCATTGATATGGACGCTAGCACATAGTGGCAAGGGGAGGAGAACTTACCCCTACCCTGGAATTCACTTCTAAACAATTTTTGGCCTACGTCCGTAATATTTAATAGTTGACTACTACGTATTTGCTAAACGACTTACCTCCACCCCCACCAGCAAAAATAATTTTGCGGGCGCCATATGTATTGATGTTAAATATATTTCTAATGTATTGTAAACAAACATCAAACATTGAAACTGAGTAGATTTAACTGGGTTTTTTGTAGACTAGCAATGCACTTATTTTGGACTTATTTATCGACTTCCTTAGTCTGCATCATCAAACTTGGCCAATGTGCAGATGTGATGTCTGCAGTTATAAATAACCTTGAAACCGGATTTATCCGCCTTATTGTATATGCTTGTAACTACCATGAAAGGGATGCACTAGTGACTAATGTCAGTGTCACAGTCAGACATAGAAAGGTTTAGAATTTTCTTAAGTTTTCCACGAAGAAGTGTTGTCAGAGTGCATTATGAATCATTGAAAACTTTCCCACTGTGATATTTATGTCATATATCATACCCCTAGCAACCGGGAGGGGGGGGGGGGAGGGGGAGAGTACACTAACGAAAGCATGCATGCATATGTAGAAATGCTTTCACTATAACGCTAATACTGAGTTACCTAGATCGTTAAGTCAAAGGATTCTAATTGTACACATAATAGTAGAGAGCGATCACGAGCCCTCGAGTAATAAACACTTGGGTCTCACCTAGTTTTTGCGTTACGACTACCCCGCCCCCTTCCCACGTCGGCCATGATTGTACCTTAAACGCTGTTTATGTACAGATTGTGAAATAATCCAATCTAAGAAAAGATAACGTAACAAACACTTAACGATCAGAGTTGTTCAATTAGATACACAGTGGAGATGGACGAATAAAGGCAGTGACGACGCATTACAAATTCATTTTTGTAACCATGAGAACGAAAACGCTCAGATAAATTTTGTTGTGACACCGTCCGAAAAATATATGGTACCAAAACACTGTGCTACGATACATAATAGTCGTACCGGTAGCTATTTCTTAGCACTGAGGTGCTACCATAGAGGTTAGGACTTAGGCTGGGGTGTCCTGGGAGGGGGTAACACCTCTGGCTGGTTAAGCAGCGATACGCCATCGTAGGCAACTCGCTGACCTTTGGTCCCCACTTGACACTCAGCTCTCACATGTGGCTCCAAGAAGATGCGACATACAAATAGGTCACATCCCGGAAAACTGCATCGACTGGCCGGCTAAACAAGGCTGAGGGTAGCCAGCGGGTCTTAAACCCTCGGTGCGTTAGGCGTTGTCTACCTAGCATGTGAAGACTGGATTCGGCAACCTGCGCGGAGGAGCCACCAACTGATCAACGGGCAGACAGGCGATTCCCAACAATGTGCCATGGAGAGCTAAGAGCACGACGAGACAAGTACCCTACACTGGCTATCAATTCGATACAGAATCAAACACAAAATTTGTTCTCTGTGCTATATTTCACTGACAGACTCCAGTCCAACATATCTATCCAGCCTCACCCATGTGTATACACCAGCTAGATACTTACGCTCTTCTTCTGACAATCGTATACTCATTGTTTCCACGGTGAAAACAAAGTCATATGGACAACGTTCTTTTGCATACCAGGGCCCGGTGACATTGAACGAATTGCCCATTGAAATTAGACACAAAGACACAGTGGTCCCTTTTAAGAGTGCTCTTAAAACTCACTAGTTTTGACTGCAGGGACAAACTTAGAGACCTAATCATGTTTTGTATCTTATATGTTTTCAGCATGTTTTTATGTTTTCCAATTTCGTTTTTCTTTGTCATTTGTTTTTCTGTAGTGTAGTCATATCATTATAGATGGTGTAAATCGCTTAGAGTTTCAAATGATTAGGCGCTATACAATGTCCTCATTATTATTATTATTATTATTATTATTATTATTATTATTATTATTATTATAATCTGGTTTGGTCACACACACACGAAATGTTAATGCAGACATGTCTTTAGCGTAATCCACGTAGGGGCGATAGTGCCAACAGACGCTAGCATATCCATCTGATGTATCGGACTCTCTCTAGTAATAAATTAATTAATTTCGACTGACCTTGGTATACGGATGGAAACAAAGCGCTTTGATTTGATCCATGACGTCAAATCCTTAAGAATACCCACTTTTTATTATTAATCCCTGTCAAAACGCAACACATATGTATACATCTATTAATGACCTTAATTTTGTTTATTGCTGACGCATGCGTTGAAAGCAGCATCACCCAAAGGCAATGGCAACTGCTGTAAACGTTATCGCGAGGAGTATATCACACAAAACTGACTTGTTGCTGTTGTTCTTGTATGGTATAACGCCAGTATTAATGGTGGAGGATGAACGCGAGAAATACCCGTAAAGTACAGACCGACAAGAAGCTGCTGGCATGATTTCTCACATACCCACATTGGTCGAATCAGAGACTGGAACCTACGCAAACAGACGTGAGATGGCAGTGATCCTTATTGGAGAGTGCTTCAGACCACTCGGCCACTCATGGCCCCTACTACACCGCACCCCCCACGGTACTTACTAACATTTGGGACAGAATTGTGAGAAACAGAGAGTGACATAAAATCTAGAACTAACCGCTGTAATACGTGTTTTAATCTTAAATGTCCTTAAATTTTAAAAATATTACAAAAATGCAAATGTCCTCAAACAAATTTGGGATTGACATTCAAATGGACATCATTTTTATACTTATTGCTCCCTATCTGAGGCCAAAAAAAATGAAGATGTTTTGAGATAATGAAGTGAATCGACTTTTCTGTCCACTGTTAATATTAATGATGCTCACATTTATTTTGAGCTTGACAGGCAGACATACTATGATGAATAGAAAAATCATTTTCATTAACAACAAGTAACTCAATTTCTCTTGCAAAGTAAAAGAAAGAAATAGTGTGTTAGAAACGTGTACTTTATTCAACTGCCTGTCATGTGAAGGGAGACACAGCAGTATCAAGATTTACAAAAATGGGATGCATGAATTTGAAAAAAAAAATATTTCAACATAGAAATAAAAACAATAAGACACACTTGATAAAACATATATATATATATATATATATATATATATATATATATATATATATATATTCTGCAGCTAATATTATCAATCATTCTCTCATAGAAATCAAGGGATAGCACTTTCATGTCTGTTTCGTTCATATTAGTAGAATATATATATATATATATATATATATATATATATATATATATATATATATATATATATATATATATATATATATATATATGCATGACTTTAGTTTGGCAACTGACAGTTTCTACCACAATCAGATTTTAAAAAGACATGAAATTCAATCACATAACATCATTCAAGAAGAAAAAAAATCATCTGATGTTGCTAGTCAGTTGTGACTGTAACATATTTATGATCTGGTTGGAATGCTGCAACTTATACTGTATTAGGGGCCAACCATAAATGACGTCACACGATTTTGGCCGATTTTGATCACCCTCCCACCCCCTCGTCACACGTCATCACAAAAAATCAGACCCCCCCTCAAATATGACGTCACAAAGCTCTGCCCCCTCCCCTTCCCCCGAAAAAGCCTTATTTCCTTTTTGAAAATTAACATGTTTCAAATCACTTCATTGTAGTATGTATTTTGTGTGGCGCTTCACTCTGATATTGTAGGAGAAAACATGTATGTAGCTAAAACTGCAGATGTTCAGAATATTGTATTCAAATTCTCCTATAATTAACAAATAAAGTAATTATAACTAAATAAATATACTTTGAAACTTTGTAGTTGAACACATAATTATCGGTGTTTGCCACAGACACTTTTTGGAGTTTTTTTTGTAGCGGCATATGATGTTTGTTAGCCCAAAACGTAAGAAGTCATCCTTTTTTGTGGCGGCAATAGGTGTTAATTCTTGCAACCAGTGATCAACTTTGACTTGCAAATCTGCATCATTTTTTAAAAATTCCATTCCACTTTTGAATCACTTCTTCTTCGCAAATCTTTCTGCTCTTTGCAGGATGTGCCAGCACGTACGCCTCAAAAAGACATTGGAACATTTTACTTTTATCCTTTGTAGTTGTCAATTCTTAACCCCCCCCCCCAAAAAAAAAAAATTGAGATTATTATTGGTGTAATATAAACTTTAATTTATTCTGTTTGTAATATAAACTTTATATATATATATATATATATATATATATATATATATATATATATATATAAACTTTAATTATTCTATTTCTTAAATGTAAGATCTTTTATAATAGGAATCTGAAAAATATCAACCTTTATAAACAATATTATTTTTCTATCAAACCAATAAATTATTTACTTTTCTATCAAACATTTTAAGTTAAATTTTATAGCACAAAAAAGTTTAAAATTAAAAAAGTTTGGCGAGAAAAAGATAATTTCAACCTTGCTTTGTCGACACCAGCGGACTGGAAACGGAAAAATGCTATTTGGAAAAAGCTACTATTGGGGCTAGTAGGGGTGTTGGTAGTTCGAAGAAGAGTCCATCGTAATTTGAGCTCATGCCCGACACGCGTGAAGCCACTTAAAACGTCATTAAATAAATTGCAAGTATTAAAAATATTAAGTGTAACTTTTAGTAAAGTTGCGCATTTTGATGTGACGTCATATTTCTTAAACACCTCCGTCCCCCTCGTCACAAATGTGTCACACCCCCGTAGGTGCGTGACTTCATTTATGGACGGCCCCTTACTCACTTGCTAGTATTGCTGGCTATTTGTTGCAATTGTTATATAATTATGTGCAGGTTAGCTCTGCAACTAACACTGATCACTGGTACATGTTGCATAACTACACTGCAGTCAGCAAATAACAAAAATAACAATGTATCACTGTTAACTGGTACTACTGCTCAGTTATCAGTATTATGTAATTCATGTCAGCCTATTTATATTGCTGCTTGTTGTTGTTGTTGTTGTTGTTGTTGCTGTAGGGTTTAAAGCCATTTCTCAGTACATGATACATGGTTGAGGAAGAACCTGGGAAAACCCCTAGAAAGAAACACCAACCCATGAGAAGCTACTGGCAAGCTTTCTCACCTACCCACATTTGCCAAATACGAGACTCGAACACACACAGAGGTGAGATCGCAGTGATCTGTAACACAGAGCGCTTTAGACCACTCGTCCACTCATGGCCCTCTTGCTGGCTGTTCGTGAGTGCCATATAATTAGCATCATGTTAGCACACTGAATTTAAATTTATCATAGAAGTAACACACAATTAGATTTCATGACATCACAAATGATATTATTATTATTATTATTATTATTATTATTATTATTATTATTATTATTATTATTATAAATTGACAAATGAAAGGACTCATTTTTATGGATCTATTTTACGTCCTTAATGCATGTTGTTTTAAAAAGAAGGGATAGGGGACATGAATACTGTGATCGTGTGTGAAAGCCATAGTCGAATAACAAAGAAGTCATAAGCACATTTCACACTGGTCGCATCGGTGTACCGGATCGACTGTTTCAGCTCTAGTTTTCATTATATGAGAATTTGCTGAGACATTTTCTATCAGATAGATAAATATTCACGACATAATAACACTGTTGTGTGAAATGGAATGATTCGATTGATGGTCATGTGTACAATACAGGTATTTGACCCCAAAATAACAAAACAAGTTCATCAAATGGGGTTACCTATTGGTGTGCCACTACAAAACATAATTAAGTACATGCTGACGGACAATAATATCATATTAAACGTACAGAGTTATCATGTAACTGTTGAAGGTAAAATATCCACAGTTTTTGATCACTTACCTGTACTTTTTGCTCAGTCCAGAGGAAAGTGATGTATCAAATTGTTATCGCAACTACGTGGTCTAGCATGATGCAGTCTACAATAATTTGACATCTGGTTATGAGAATCACCGATGCACTTCAACGCATAACTTTCACATGATATCCGAACATGACGAACCGCGTGGTTGTTCCTATTTCCGTTTCAAATGGCATTGTTCCTCGAGTGTAGGGAGTTCAACGCGTCAATTAGATTCCGTATATATAGATCTAGGGCAATAAGCAACTGATACCGGTACATGTACCGTATATTCCCGCATATATCCCTCGAGTTATACCAGATTTTACAAACCCCGCAGGGGGATGGGGGGTTTGCGGGATTTATAAGGGTGCAGGCTATCACAAATTTTTTACACATAATAATATTTCAATATATTGTTTGAAAAACCTAACTACATAACTTATATATTATACTTCGTCCATATTAATAATGGCAGAATGGGGAAGGTCAATCTCCTGAATTTCCTTGGCGACGAATTTACGAAAATCATCCATCTTCTTCTCCCAATGCTCGGGTAGATGTTGGCCGACGGTCGTTCGTGTTCTGAATGACAATTGGTTCCTCTTCATAAATTTATATACCCAATGCAATCCTCCTTTGAAATCATCAATGTGCTTCTCTGACGCCATGAGTTTGACCTTCAGTTTGATGGCAACTGTCGAGACTGGTCGGTTGTTGTCCCGCTGGGCCACGATCCACTGCTTCAGGTCAGCTTCACGGTGAGGCCATTTTGCTTTAGGTCCGCGACGAGCACGTTTTCGTGGATTCATCTTCTCTAACGTTCCTTTTTCTTTTTTCCAACCTCGGATTACACTCGTATCAATATCAAACTTTCTGCCTGTGGCTCTATTGTAATGAACTTCAACATACACGTGGCAGTTAGCTTGAAGTCGACTGTGTAAGACTTTCGTTTCGGCATTTTTTAAATTAACAGAAAGAAATTATTTAAACTTCACAAGAATACAAGATTATTTAGAAATGTCCGTGTTTATGTAGCCTGTAGTTGAGGCACAGCTCCTATAGACAGTCTACGCGCACAAGCACTGTGTAACGAGCCTGAATAGTTAATTGACGTCATGCGAGCTACATTTGAAATTGATAATTGTGGCATTCAGCCTCAGGACCTCACACCATTGCATATCCGGCTCACAACTACCTGGCTTCAAAATTCAAATCTGCCGGCTGCCAGCCGGAATATAGTGGAGGCAGGGTGACTAACTTGAACTGATACAGAGGGATGAATATGGACCGGGCCCGACTGACTTGATAGCGTAAATACAAATTTGCATGTTGGGCGGGTGAGTGAAAATGTAATAGTTGTAGTATCGTTCGTCATCCACGTGTGAGCATTGACGAATTCGGTCCTTCTAAAAACAGTAATGGTAGACAATGTGAACATACTCTAAAATGTTCATCAATCTATGGTTGCGGATTATACAAAGGTGCGGGTTAAGCCAACGATTTTTTACACAAAACCCCAAAACCCGCGGGGTATATGAGGGTGCGGATTATCTGCGTCTGCGGGATATATGCGTGAAAATACGGTATTACCTCCTAAATATATTTAGACGCGACGCCAACCAAATTTAAAATATTAGTAGATGTTATGAATCGTTATAGCAGTCAACGTTGACCATATGTAGCAGTTTGGTCACTTGCCCCTACACAAAGTGTAAACGATTATGTCATTTTTCGATCAGAAAATGGAATATTTGCTTTCCAACTTTGAAAGCGAAGGCAGTCTGGCATTTTTGTTTTGTCGCAAGTTCTGTATAGACAGCCATCATGAACGGTCTTTTGGGATGGCCTGTGGGGCGAACAGCCCCAGGTAAGGCTCTTGAGGGGTCCCGCGCTTTAGTGTTTTCAGTAGCATACCAATTGGGGACCCCGAGTGGCCGAGTGGTCTAAAGCGCTTTCCGTTATGGATCACTGCCATATCACCTCTGTCTGCGTGGATTCGAGTCTAAGATTCAGAAAATGTAGTTATGTGAGAAAGCTTGCCAGTAGTTTTTCGTGGGTTGTAGGTTCTTTCCGGGTTCTTTCCCGGAGTCTTCTTCCACCAATAATACTGGCCGCTATGTATAGCATATAGTGTGCTAAAAAATGGTGTTAAATCCCACAAGAAGCTATTTGCAAGATTTCTCACATACCCCCTTTGGCCGAATCTGAGACTCGAACCCACGCAGACAGGGATGAGATGGCAGTGATCCGTAACGGAGAGAGCTTTAGACCACTCTCTCACTCTGGGCCCCGTTTTCGTGAATAGAAATTCTAATATGTTCGCACACAGAGAATAATGAAATTATTAGTTGTTTACATTAATGAAATATATTTGTTTTAGAAAGTCAGTCAGGTCAAGCAGAAATGAACTAAACTATGGACAAGGTCAAGTCCAGCATACAATTTTACATTAGACTTGCAAATAATGATATATAAAAACCCAGCAGAATCCATAGGCAAGATAAACACCTCTTAACTGTATCATAACGCATGTATCAACGTAGACTGACTAAAATGAGGAGAAAAAACAAATGAAACGAGAAATGAATAATAATTACAGAAGTTTTAGAAAATATTCTGAAATGGAAAACTTACTCCATTTATTTGCAAATTGACTCTACGTTTTTAAAAAAATGACTATTTGATTTATTGCGAAACCCAATCTAATTTAATACGAGGTCTTCGATATAACTGAGATCCGACTGATACATATACGAATCATGTTCTGTTAACATTTCGATTAACCAATTAAATTACAACGTTCACAATATTGAAAGTGAGAACTATCACTGGGAACATATTTGTTTCGAACGGGATCACTCGAATATGAATGCAGTTTATTTGGTTGTTTTTAACAGGTTACTAAAACTAAGTGGACCCAGATTTTCAAAGGTCGTCAGAACACGAATCTTACTTATTATGCGTAGATATAGATTTTTATTGAGTTATATCTCAATTGTTTTCATATGGATTGAAACCATGAATAGTAATGTGGTTGGTAGATGGAACTTGCTAGAATGAACATTAAGTTGTGATGGCAGTTTAATCTATAGTTTCTATTAGACCGAATGATAAACCAATTATCGTCTGATTCAGTGGGCGTCAGGGACATTACGACATTTTAATGTATCTGACAAACCATTGTTCTCCCCTAATTAACGGACTTATACAACGAGTCTTTGTTTTCGTATCTACATTATCTGATATGTATTCAGTGCCGTATTAACCCATGGCAGGGCCCCTAGGCTTCGAGCTTCTTTGGACCCCTCGACATCCACCCGAGAATGGCAGGGCCTCTAGGCTTCGAGCGTCTTTGGACCCCTCTACATCCACCCGCGAATTTCACGCTCTTTTAATTAATACAAACTTACCAAAAATGATGTTAAAAGGTGGAATGTAGTAGCAGTCTGATTTAAGATCACTGGTTAATGAAACCTTTAGGCAAATAAAGACGTTTGTTTGTATCTGTAATACAGTGATGATTGGTTTTCGTTATGGCACATCTTTCCATCACGTAAGTAGAGGACATTTACGTTATTTAAGTCCATATAAGGAAATATTTCATGCGTGAAATTAAACATTTTCATGTCATGAATGAGAAAGACAAATGCATGAGTGAAATATTTACTTGAATCTACTAGTATATTGTAAAGGTCTAAGTTGCTTCCCTTTTTAGTGTGGGGTGCTTACAATTTATTTAAATTAATATAGAATACACACGCTGGCTCGTTTTTTGTCAGAAATTGAAGTAGTGATAGAGAGCAGCAGAGAGGGTGAACCCTACAACGTTTTTAGACAAAATTTTGATTGAATCCTTAAAACGAGCCTTCCTACGATCTCATTTTAACCAAAAAAAATGTCTCAGGGGCAAACCCTACAACGTTTTCAGACAAAAAATTGATTGAAATTTTAACGAGCCTTCCCTACGAAATCTCATTTTAACTAAAAAAATGAAAACGGAGACTTTTACGATTTTTTAATTAATTTTGGTCGCAACTTGTTGTCATCCACCCTCTCTGCTGCTACAGGTTAACAAAAAATAATAAATGATTTTAACCGAATATTTGATCAAGTCCTTAGGACTTTACAAACAAACTAATCGCTAACACCTCTTCTTGTAAATCAATCAGATTATTAGATTGGTCTGTGAGTTTGAAATTAATTCTCGTTAACGAATTATTATGGCATCGCATGTAGACAGGATTAATTGGGTTTTCAATAATTAGGAATCCTGGAGGAGCTGTTGGTGCATATGAATAAAGAATATATCCCTGCTGAGCTTGATTTGATTGCTCTAGATTAATCTGATAGCTTCCTTCAATTACATCACATACTAAATTAAGCGCAATCACCGTTGAAATATTCACGTTGAACGGAGCGATATGCCTACCACCACCATCTGGATCATTATTATGTTTGAGGAGGACAGTTGAATCTGATTTTTGTAGCGCTTTGATATCGGTTTTAACAATTCTTGCTAATTCATCAGCGTTGTATTTCGGAAACTTGAAATTACGCAGATTGTCTTCTGTGATATTGTAATCGGTTAGGAATCGTTGTTTATTGTCGCTGTTGTCATTAATTATTGTTTGAATAATTAGTTCATAGATATATTCCATGTCCGATATAAGCTGATTTATTATTTCAACGTGTTTTTGCGATCTTGTTTTCCGTAGTTGTTCTAGTTGTGTGTCATATAATTGTTTAATCTCATTAAAATAACCACGGACGTCAGTAAGCGTAAATGAAATAGTAACAGTTGACTCGGCTGTTCTTTTAATGATAAAATCCCATTGCAATGTGTCTTTGTTGGTAAATATAAATCTATCGCCGATTCTTCCTTTTCTTATATCAGATAAATTATCTCGATAACTGGGATTGATTTCATGATATGATTGTACATCCGTGGTTAAGTCGGTGGTGGATTTTTCCTGTGGTTTTTCAGGCCATCCTAGTACGGTTCTAATAGAACTTTGATAGATATCTACGACGTATCCTTCTGTGTTTATCTCAATTGCGGATGATAGCGTCGGTTCATGAACTGTTATAGCGATTTTTGACTCTGTTCCAGTAATCGATTTTATTCTACGCGCGAATTCATTATTGATTTGTTCGATTTGGTATGATCCGGTTGGTATCGAAACGACGTTCCAGTCTGGGGTTCCGTCGGGTTTATTCTTATTTGCAAATACCAGTGAATTATTCGGTTGTTGACCACCAAATGATTTTGATCTGATATTAGGCCAACTGTGATACACTCGTAGTTTTGCTAGCGCTATCTCCTTCACGGGGACTGGGCTAGGGAAATTCACACTAAACTCGGGTTCCGTTGATGTTATTGATATCATGCTTGTTTGTACTGGGTTCGTGTTCTCCACTATTTGTTGAAGTAATTCCATCGGTGTCGTCATTATACTCATGTTGTATTTCTAATTTTGACACCGCGGAATCATAAATACTGACCATCACTGAGAACTCACAATCTGGTATGGTTGAGATTATTGAGATCATTTTGGTTTTTGGGTTTGTTTTTGGGTTCGTGTTTTCTGATTCCATCCGTGTTGTCATTGTTATTATATTCATGTTGTTGCTCTAATTTTGATATCGCTGAATCAAAAATACTGACCATCGCTGAGAATTCACTATCTGATATAATTGTATTATCGAGTGACGACGATATCATCAGGGATAACTGTGAATATGCGGTTGATGCAATATGAAATTGAATTAAGTAATTCTGCAGTTTACTCTGGCTGCATGATGATATCTTTTTTGCTATCCCGGTTGATATACCCCCGATTGTAGCCACCGCAGAAATGCAAATTGGAACTACAACCGGGGCAATCATTGTAACCGATGCAAGTATTATTCCGGCGCCAGCGAGAACGCTTGACACCGAGTACATAGTAATATCAATTGCGGTGATTCTTCGTCGGTATTTTTTTATTTTTATTTGATACTCCTCGGCGAGGGTTTTGAGTCTAGTCTGAAATTCTCTGACCTGATCATAGCGACATTGCGATGATGAAATCATTTTTATTTTAAAAATACTAGTGTTTTCAATTGTGTTTTCAAGTTCGCGGAAAGTAATTTCAAATTCGCGGAAAACTCTTTCACGGTGTCGAATCGATATTACGACGATGATGGAATCATTGTTGTTATTTTAAACCAACTAGTGTTTTCAATTATCCCACCAACGAAGTGGTTTTAGGATCGGATGAGGGGACACCGGATACAAATTCTATTATCCAGGGTAGTGACTCCCTAATCACGAATTCGTCGGGACTGCTTATAACAATCGTAAGCGGGATTGGTATATAGGGTGGAGGTTTTGGTATTTTCTCTAGTATATACATCAATGTATTAACACCTCTGATACCTGTGTTGCTGAATTCCAAATCAAATTTACGGTGATGTATTATTGTAAGTCGGTAGCAACCTGGTACACCAGCATGTCTGTTGCCAACACGAAGATAATTATCATTTCCCCGGATCCAATCAAAAGTCCCACTATCAACCGTGTACACGATGTTATTGACGCTTACACTATGTGGAATTTTTATTTTATTGATGGCCGCGCTAATTTCAGCGAGAGTCATGCCTGCCACAAGTGGGAATCCAAAGAACTTATTAACAATGTCATTGACTGGTTTTTGATTTTCTTTTAGTCTAAAAACATCATTGTAAATCTCGATATAATTTCCCCTGATTCTGCTAGAATCTATCATCCCCCTCCTGTCAGAAAAGAATGAAATCAGAAGGTCTCTGATTCCAAGCTCTGCTTGGTCTTTAATATACCAGTCGATTTTAGAAAATTTTGTCGTGATATCTTGGGGTTTACTGCCCTCAAAGAACTTATTAACAATTTCGCTGGTGAGCTTTTGTTCGTCAATAGCGCTTTTAACTTCAGCGAGGGTCGGGCCTGTCAACGATGTGGTTTCAGACACAGGTGATCTCCCTAGAAATCTATCAACGATGGTATTAAGTGTTGTTTGTCTCACCATAAACATATTAATATCTTTGAGAGTCATCGTAGATGTAGCCGGGACACCAAAGAAACTATTAGCGATGTAGGCATTGTGAGTGTGCTTGCCGATAAACTCACTGATTTCAGCGAGAGTCATTCCTGCCACAAGCGGGTTTCCAAAGAACCTACCAACAATGTCATTAGTGGGTTTTTGATCTTCTATTAGTTTAAAAATCTCGAGATAATTTGCCTTGATTTCTGAAGCAGTCATCATCCTTCCAGCTTCCTTGTTAGCGAAGAATGAATTCAACAAGTCTTTAATTTCAGCGAGAGTCATGCCAACCACAAGCGGGGTTCCAAAGAATTTATGTACGACATTTTTGCGAAAAGAATTATAACCTCGTATATAATCCTCCAGATCACGGCCGTGGGCGGTAATCTTGTTGTCGTGGGTGGTAATCATGTTGTCGTGGGCGGCAATCTTGTTGTCTTGGGTGGTAATCATGTTGTCGTGGGCGGCAATCTTGTTGTCGTGGGTGGCAATCGCGTCAATGATCGTAGACACAAGTGCGCCTGGTTTAAGTCGTCCGTCGTTGGAATATAGCGCAATAGAGTTTTCAGCGGCGTCGCGCTGCCGTATCAAAATGTCATTCAATGACACATCACTGGATTTCAATTTACCCTGTTTGTCCTGAAATACAACTATTTCGTTCGGGTCAACATTTACTAAATTTAACGTCTCAGCGATTTCATCTTTAATCAGTTTTTTTATATCCTTGACAGAATCAGGGGGTGCAGTGCCATCGGGTTTGGGTTTCAAAGATCTCCCCCAAATATCAATCATGTTATTGTAAAACTCTTTCTCTCTCTAAAATCGTTTTTGACGACTTCGTTGAAAAATCTTCGATTTTCTCCAGCGATTACTAGTGTATTCATTCACGATAACATGTGGTGGTTTTCCGCTTGGGTTACTCAAGGAGTTAGAAATAGCGTTAAGGACATTTAATACTTCGCTGCCACATATTGGTGGGTCAATCATCGTTTGTGTTGGTAGCGTAGAATACCAAGTCTTCATTGGAAGGGTTTTTATATAACGCATAAACTCTTTTGGTGGGGCTAATCCATATGAATCGAAATAAACAATCCCACGTGGATCAATAGCGTATGCAACCCAGTGAGTTCCAGGTCCGGTGCTGTTATCTAAATTAATGATTCCGGTTTCAACGCTGTTTGGTTGATGTGGTAATTGATCTTTCATAAATACACCTCTGAAGTTTTTAATCGCGAGTTTTTTAGCAGCATCGAGTAAATCAAAATTGGACATGGGAACCATCATAGACTCTCAAATTAATAAACCGGTCCTAGTCTTAGACCCTTTCCGCTGTACCACGAATACGGGGTTCCTGGTAGTCTTAGACCCTTTCCCTTTTTTTTATATCCTTTCCCAGTTGCCTTCTTTAGTGCCATTCCTGCTGCAGTACCAGCGGCTCCTAACGCTGCCGCTTTAGCCACCGCTGGGGCTGCTGCTGCAATCAATGCTGGTATTGCAGCTAACAACGGGAATATACCGCCTGTTTTAATCATATTGTTGATAGCAGCCGCAGAAAGAGTAATCTGAACACCCTTTTTGCTACTAGTGCATCATTGAAATGTTTCACCTGACGAGTTGTCAGCGATAGTTTATTTGCACCACCAGTCATTTGGTTGGGTTTCAACGTGATTGTGGTTCCACATTTTTTAGCTGATTCCGATTGCAATTTTTTTAATTGACCGGGAGTTAACGAAACACTAATATTACTAGATGACATTATACATAATTGATTGATTCTAAATCGTTTACAATTTCAATTACATGGTTTCCACTGGTGCATCTACCACTCTCATTCTTCCACCAACACCTTCAAGTAGCATTGATTTGTCGCTGAGAATGACAGCAACCGCTCTATAATCAGCAATAGCACCATGAGTCACATTAGCTCTAAAATGTATATCAACAACAGATTGTCTCATCAAATCGAGATGTTCCAGTGAGAAGTAATAGATCGGATATAGATTTTTAAAATCATATTGTGATATTTGCAAACCAGTATCCACATTTTGATCGCGTGCCATAAATGACAACAGACGATGATAAACTCGTGCAATATGATTTTCTGTGTAATTAAGTTGTATATCCTCGGATGGTTCCTGTTGGCCGTTTATTCTCAGTGAGACGTCTTTCACACCTAATTGATCAAATATCATATGACTGAAACGTTGATCGCCAACTCGTGCGTTATCTTGTAACGCAATAAATATATGACGTGGCGCAGAAACGCCTTGTTTTGATGCTAGGTTCCAAGTGAATAACCCGTTGATATTTGATTGTTTAACATCTGTACTCACGGTTAGCCAACTCAACAACGACTTTCCTCCTTGGTCCATAAATGATAGTAATCGTTCTTCTGCGGTGATTGCTGGAGTCAACACTGGCATCCACAATGATATTTTTGTTAAATTGACTTTACCGGCATCAGCATTTGGATTTGCATTGTCTGCTGGAATCCTCCAGATTGCGTCACTATCATCACTCTTTCGTACAAGCGATACTGTATGCTTCGCTCCATAAATAACTTTTCGGACGTTTCTACAGAATCCAAATATATGATGCAGTGGAATCGCGCATGAAAATGATTTACGCGCTCCTTGCAACATTGAAATACGTGTTGCAGCTCCTAGATTGAAATTAACATCGTTGTTTATAATCATATCTTCGGCATCAATATTAGCGGTGCCAGCATTATTCTTTGGTCGTCTTACAACAAATTGTTTTGCTCCAGCGGTATTTGTAGCATCTTTTGCAAACATCATAGAAGGTCCTGCTGATCTTGTATAATCATCGGAATATCTCGCTAACCCGATTATTGTTGTAGCCACATCAACATCGCAATCTATCGCCTCAATTTCTTTTCCATCAATGAGATATTTTGCACTCTCAAATAACGCCATGATACCATTATTGACAAAACCGACTTGCGTACCAGCTGGATACGGTGCTGGTACAGCAGGAGTATCAGCAGCTGTTACAATTTCTCCTTCTACTTCAATAAACGCTTCACAGGGCAAAAAGTATTTACTGGTATCATGGACTTGAAGATCAATTCTTGCTCGACTATTTGAGTCTATTGCATGATAGGCGTAATATTGATAATCGCGTACAGAATCATCCTTGCCAACTGGGGCGTCTATATCAAACGCTGGATCATGTGACTTTTTGAACATTTTATTCTATTTATCAGAGTCTAAATCGCGATTTTCCATTTTCATCGTCGTAGTTTTTTAAAGCCACTTCCTGCTATCATATTTGCAATATTGCTTTGGTCGGGGGTTAAAACCATCGACGCTAATTTTTCATCTACTGCGTTATTTATAATTCTACTAACACTTGCAGGCATTTCCGCTGTAGACGGTAACGGTTTTGAAAATCCTTTGGATTTCATCTGTGATTTCACTAATGATGTTAATTTATTCTTCGCAGTTGAAAACGCTTTTCCAGCAAGATCTCCAACAGCACCAATACCCTTATCACGAAAAACTTCAATTGCTTTCATTCCTAATTGTTTAGCCAACGGCATCACTTTTGGAGCCATTCTCGCAAATAACCCTAAAATGGTATTACCTAAACCATCTCCGTAGTATGCTCTATAAACCGGAAACCGTGAATTAACTACGTAGACGGGGGCTGGTTTATCATGATTGTAGTGTATGATAATTATTTGAAATCAGAAACAATTTTTCAATTGTTATTTATCTAATCAATTGACTTTTCAATTCAGTCACTATGATACCCACTTTCCACTAACTCTCCAATGAAATCTCGATATGTGCTGATATCCATGATACCACCCTGAAATAATCGTCTACAGATATCAGCTGCTTCATTAATTATTTCCGGTGAGTTATTTCCGGCTCGGAACCCTCCTACAAGAACCTCTAATCGTGATATATCACTGAGAACACTACCAGGACATGAAACGCTAGCGTTTCCAACTAGACCACTCCCCAGAAATTTCTTCTCATCGTATGGCTGTCTTATTTGGAATTGAAATTTTCTCTTGAAGTCTCTGTATTCCTTCATCCTTCTATCTAAACTCCCAGTATTTATTTCATACACTATATCAGCCCATTCATTATGTGACATTCTATAATCCGAATAATTGTCCGTGAAAAACTTCTCTTGTGAATCATAGCTGTTAGCAGCGAATTCACCTAAATTGTCTATATCCTCGTTGAGAATTTGTTGTTTAGCGCTCTCGGTAAATATAATTGATTTAGGTAGTCCACTAACTAGTTCTTCCTGAAATCCTTTAAATTTTCGTTTCGAAGCGGTTGATATATCCTGAAGAAGTGATTGCAAGGATTTTTTTGTTTGTTTAGTTCTTTTTGCTATTTTTTCTAACACAGGAATAAGACCCTCTTCTTTTCTTTTACCGTCAGGATCATCTCCCAGTATAGCACGCTCTATCTCCTTCGCTGCTGTGGTTACTGGTTTAAACAATTCTTCAGATCCCGCAGCAAAATCAGTCTGAAGACTCTGTCGTTGTTGTAATTATTCCGTACAGAGTCACGAATTGGTACAAATCTCCTGATTGCATCCAGTCGTTCACGAGCCAATCGGGTTGTTAATGCTTCATTGACCATTATTTGAAATCAGAAACAATTTTTCAATTGCAAAACACTTTTTCAATTGTGAAACAATTTTCCCGAACCCGACCTAACACCATCGTGGAAGTGTTAAGGGCGTTATCATTGATGTTGAAAGTGTCATAATTGCTATAAAAATAATTAATATCACACTTTCAACATTTTATGACATGTCGAATGAGTTTTAATACCACCGTGGAAGTGTTATGTCATCGTGAGACACCTTCTATCAGGTATGTGGAAAGTGTGGAAATCCTTATAAAAATAATTAATACCACACTTTCCACATTGTTGTTTTTATTGATCAATCTGAACCGTCCATCAATTTTTATTCAGTGTGAAATATTTTCACTGTTTTTGACATTATCAATCAAAAAATGCTAAAAAAGATTAAAATCTCTATGAGGGACGGTCACAATCAAATAATGATAAATGGTCAATCAAAATTGTTCATTTTCTTGAATTAACGCCCGTAGGTTTCTAACTTTAGAATTAACCTCCTTTTTCAATTCGTATTCGTACCCCAATTCTTTTCGTATTCGTTCTACGATGGTATACAACGGAGCGAACACACTTACGTCACTGGAAAATGCGAGAGAGTCCCGAGTAGAATTCTGAATTCTCTTGATGAGCGCATACTTCTTTGGTAGCATATATTTATTGTTGTTAACTCCGTATTCAATATCCTGAAAATCAGACATGATTTGATCAGGATTTAACCCATCTGATAGTTCAATATCCCAACTTTTCAATTTTGAAATCTCGGATAAAATGCTATTCATGTTTTCAGAATTCATTATTCTATAATAATGATATATTTCTAAATGAAAAATATGACGCATTAGACATAACTAAATTGAACTTTTTGTCCCGTCCTTTTTGAAATAGCCGATCGATAAATCCCCTCTGCAACGAATCGTACTGAGGCTCTACAAATATCGAAATACTTGCCGGCTTCATATATTGATTGAAATATTTTTTCTTCGTTAGTTATTGTATTCAAAGTTTTACTGGTCTCGCTTTTTTTGAGCATTTTCTAGTCTCTCCTCGTTTGGTATTCTCACTTTGTGTGATAGCCTGCAGATTTGATAAAGAATTGTTCTTTGGATTAGAATCGATATGATCAATAACAAAATCATGCTCGATCAATCCATAAAAGCATTCATACACGAAACGATGATTGCGATAAGTTTTCTTTCCCTTAACAGTGAACACCAAATACCCCATACCATTGTCAGCACCAACTGGTTTCTTCAGTCTACAGTGCCTTACAACACCATCACTGGATGCTTCATAATTTGTAATCAAGGGATGGTGTCTGAATTCTTGGTTCATTCGTATACATAATTCTATTGTTTGTCTAATTCATTGTTTGGTTTAATGATGAATCTTTCGATGTAGTCTTGAGGAGTTCTTATGATTTTGTCAGGGACGTTGTCAGTGTCAGGGACTTTTTCAGGGTCATAATTTCTGATTGATTGTCCATTTTTTATTCTTTTATCATAATAACGCTTCAACTCCCTGTATCGCTTACCACCGCAATTAAGACACAACTGAGATTTTCCCCTGACCCCAACCCCACATCGTATGCAGGGTAACGGGCCAAGGCTTCCACGTCGAAAGCTTTGCATATGATACCCACAAAACTCATTTCTGCATGATTTGTTACACGGGGTAACTGATCTAATCATAAGCCACTTGCAGTGATTCATTATATATAAATTCTTCATTTAAATGCTTGTTTTAATTATAGCATGAGGGAATTAAGGAGAACGCCTTCGAAAAATGCTGAATTCAATGCTAATAAGGAGTTTAAAAGATTATTGAAAATTAATCCTAAATTTAATCTCGATAAACCAAAAAAACGTCCAATAGACGGAAACATGAAAGAGTTTAAGAGATTATTGAAGATTAATCCTAAATTTAATCTCGATAAACCCAAAAAACGTAACAAGAGATTATTAAAAATTAATCTCAAACGTCCAAGAGACGGAAACATGAAAGAGTTTAAGAGATTATTAAAAATTAATCCTAACTTTAATCTCGATAAACCCAATAAACGTCCAAGAGACGGAAACATGAAAGAGTTTAAGAGATTATTGAAGATTAATCCTAAATTTAATCTCGATAAACCCAAAAAACGTTTAATAGACGGAAACATGAAAGAGTTTAAGAGATTATTGAAGATTAATCCTAAATTTAATCTCGATAAACCCAAAAACGTAACAAAATTAATCCTAAATTTAATCTCGATAAACCCAAAAAACGTAACAAAATTAATCCTAAATTAAATCTCGATAAACCAAAAAAACGTTTAATAGACGGAAACATGAAAGAGTTTAAGAGATTATTAAAAATTAATCCTAAATTTAATCTCGATAAACCAAAAAAAACGTCCAAGAGATTACCCTGGAAAGATGCTCAATTCAATCTCGATATAGTTTCTAATACACCAAAGAATACAATTCTTGATAAAGCCATGATTAGTAAAATCAGAGACTGTTTTAATGAATTCAAGCGTGATGGAGCATCTTATTGTTGGTCAACATTTCGAATTGATGGTGTTGTTGACGCTACCATGAATGATGAAAAAGCAGCAGTGATAATTTCACGTGTTGGGGAAAAAAAGTATTTTTTCCGAATCAAATTCATTATCGAAGTCGATGGCAAATGGATTATTAGGGATAAATTTGAACCAATTCTCAAGAATAAAAAAGCTGTCATTGTAAGTAGAGATTCCAAACCAGGAATTCTAACCGGAATCGATAAGCCATACTACGAAAGATCTTATCCCGTAACAGCAATGGTTTAAGGGATATATCCGTTAAATGATAAACCCGATATCGCAAAACTAGCTCCTATGAAATATTCGTCAGGGCTTAATTGTGTAGCAGAACGAATAATAGAACATTTCACAAATGCGTCCCGGGGAAATAAACTAACTGATCTGCGACGTAGGAAAATAACCAAATGGGAACTGACAGTGAAACAACACGGTGCAAAGATTTCTGATATAGCTAAATTAGAAACATCATTAAGATTTCCAATAACCGTTATGACGATAACAGATTATTGATCATAACAAACACGCGTGGTCACCTGCGGTAACAGTATTTCCACGAGAACGAACCGTGAAATATATCCCTAAGGAGTTCGTCGGGGATGTTTTCTATGAAGAGAAATTATTCGATGCTATTCATGCGTTGTGTAAAGATGATCCTGTGTCAGTGTGGTTACTTAGAAGTGATGAAGATCCCGAAATAGGATTTGATCAATTTGTAAGACCAAATGGCGAATTATATCGCGTTGAAGAATTAGATAACAGAATGAGAAAAATCGCTAGTGATTTTTCACCGGAGAATTCCCATGAAAAACTACTCACGGATAGTTTTACTATTCCATCAGTGGTAGCTCACTTCGCAAGAGAAAAAAACTCATGGCGTCCAACACGAAGTGATTTTCTTGAGGATGTTAAATTGAGTTGCGTCGAATTTGGTCATGGAGGACTGTGGAATACGAAATACTCACGTGATGGTATGATTTCAATTGATATAGCCGCGTGTTATCCCGGAAGTTTTCTCGGGTATGGGGAATGTGCTGAGTACTTCAAACGATTTGGACACCCCACACATGAAATGACTCGTGTTGCGATTAATGGACCATTACCTGATTTTGATTTAACCGGATTCGCTCGTGTGATATCATTCGAATTAGCTACAGGGTTACATCCGTGTAGTTATGTTTGGCTCGGTAGACACCTATCTGAAAAACACTGGATGCCAATAGTGCTATTGAGATATATGATTGATTGTGGTATGCTAATATCGTTGATTGTTTCCGAGGCTATTATATGCTATCGAGCTCAGAAAGAAGTTTGGCTACCACAACCCGATCTAGATAGAATAATCAGCGAACAGCGAAAACAATTCCCTGATTTCAATGAAGAACAAATCATGAATCGGTCTAAGAAGTTATTTGAAATTAAAAAGAACAAGCAAAAGATTTTGGACGAAGAATAATCGGTAAATTTACCCAGGGTGGACGATACGACAATGCAAAATATTCTTCGCGGTTGATCATAGACGTCGCTGAATACGATTTTATTGTAACGGATTTAATGAAACAGGGAAAACTTGTATCCCGTAAGGATGCTTTTCTATCCAATGGTGAGAAATTAGGTACGGTTGTTACCTACTGTGATGGATATAATTCCCAGTATACATATTTAAGATCATCTATGCTAGCCTATGCTTCTATTAATCTATTTTCGATGATAAATAAATTTCCTAATACCGCGGTTAGAGTGGCCACTGATTCGATGTATATACACAATAAGTACAAATCAGCTGTAGCTAAATTCACAGATCCCGAGGAAAATTGGGGGCGTTGGCGATTTAAAAAGGAGATGCTACATGAGTATTGTGAATCCGCAGACGTTGCCATGGATGATAAATATCTTTGTTGTAACCGTATTGAAATTCAATCAGAATTTTCTAATGCACCACCGGTATCTGATCCAGTATGTAGATACAAGACAGTTTATTTAAACGGTTGTGGTGGGTCAGGAAAGACAACTCGTGCAATTGAATTATTTCGTCGGTCAACCATGATTGTGTTAACACCGACTCACAGACTCGCCAGAGAGATGATACAGCGAGGGGTAAATGCCTGTACTTACCATAGTTTCTTTCGATGGAAGGGTGACAAATGGACTACTGAGCGTATGGGTGATAAATTCATTCCTGAAATCATAATTTGGGATGAAATATGCACAGTGTCATTAGATGTATTACAAACATTTCTCGAGTGGTTGTTAAACAAAAACACAAAAGTCGTCATGTGCGGTGATCACGGCCAACCACCACCATTTGTCGGTGCATCTCCACATGAATGGCTAAGGGGTTTTGTAGACTATTATGAAGAAATTACCACTGATTATAGATCAATTGATGAACGATTACGATAATTCAAAGCGCTAATTAGATTACATCCGGATAGAATCCAATGCGAAATAGCGCGTGAAGTGATTTCAGAAACTCCAATGAATGATTTCTGGGAAACATGGAGACCAAATGATTTAATCATTGCAAGTAGAAAAATAGTCAGGGACACACTTCAGATGAAGTTATTTGAATTGCATAAAGAAAAATTTGCAACGCTTCCAGTACCCCTTTGTTATAGGCCATCGGATACACGAAAACAGAATATTGAAGTTGATATTCCAGGACAGAGTGAAAAACAAATTCTCGTATTAAATGATATTGTGCTGGTTGATATCAATGTCGTTGAAGATGCATTGCGTGCTAATAAATCCCCGTGGACGCTAGGATACACAGCAACAATACATTCTTCACAGGGATTGACTATATCGGATACAATTGTTTGGATGGTGGATAATCACATCGAATGGTCGAATTTAGTCTATCTCGCAGTATCCGGAGTACGAAAAATAAATCAACTTCGAAGAATTGTTTTCGATGATAATGACAGCACAATAAATGATATTGATGTTAAAATTATTGATAAAAAACTCTCCGGTTACAAACAACAGGACAAAAAAAAAACAACGAGAATTTGATATTGATGCTGAATTAATTATCACTTTGAAGAAACAACAGAATAATCACTGCGCGAGTTGCAATTGTATAATGCGTTGGCAGTATTCGGATAAGGATCCTCGCCAATTCACCGTAGACAGAAAAAATAACAATCTCGGTCATGTCAGAAACAATGTGATGTTGACTTGTCTTGAGTGCAATAGACGCAACGGTGCTAGTTAAGACCGTGCGGTGGCAATTGAGTATCCTCGGGAATTACCTGTAGTTGTTGTCGAGTAAAATCCCGCTGAGGGGCAGTTGAATCCAGTTTATAGACTGGAGGTCTACCAGTTGATCGTGTTATACTAGATATCTTGTGTGCAGTAACACTCCAAATAGGATCAGTAGCCCTTTTTCTACCCCCTTCAAGCTCTCCTGGTTCATATAAATACCTAACAGTAACATTACTACCAAGAATTGGTTCTTTGAAATCTTTTTGTGGTTGTACGGGTATAGACTTCTTTTTAATCGCGTTGATAGGTTTTATGTTGATTGTTCTAGTAATCTCGTTATTCAGTGCAGTAATCACAGATGGTAATCTTTTAACCCATTCACGGGATCTTTTTTCTTGGATGAATTCTTTTGCGTATTGATATCCAAATAACCGCTCAGCAATCGTCCGATTAAATCGTTCTACAATGGCCTGATCGCGATGTAGCGCAGTATGCCCTCGTCGTATGGTGACATTATGATGTTTCATTGTAGATAACACTGCACCTTGAAATTCCTTGCCAGGATCAACCTGCAATAGATTTGGCCAGTGCAGAGGACCTCGTCGATAAATCCTTTCAAATGCAGAAGTGACTTCAGTGGCTGATTTTGTTTTTAACGGTTCTGCTTCTTTGTATCGACTTGCAATATCAACTACGGTTAAAGCGTATTTGTAACCACGATCATGTGGCAGAAATAATATATCAGCCTGATGAACTTCATTAGGAACTGTCACATCAAAATGCGAGAATTGAATTTGTTTAGGAGGTGGTAGATAAATTTGCCATAGTGCCTGTTTGGATAACCAATTAGCCGCAGTGGTTTTTTTCACTTTTGCAGCGCTAGCGAGTTTATGGACTGCTGATTTACCCCTCCAGTATCCTCTTGGGGAATAATAAATTGATTCCATATTATTAATTACCGGCACCTAACATCAATTTACTTTTCATAGCCGATTTTATTAAAAAGGAAGCCAATTTTTCTTTGAAGGATTTATCAGGAATAGCATTTAACGCATGAATTAATTTCACATCTGCTAGATGCCTGTGTTGCAAATTGCTGCTTTTATAAGCAACATCATGAAGGTGACAGGCCTTATCAATGGCGTTTATTGGTTCTTCACCGGGTCGGGATTGATTTTGATCATTGAGTCTGATATCAAGTCTGGTTCCCGGTCCACAGTAGCTATATCCTGGAAGGTGCTTTTCTCCGGGGTACTTTGCCCATGGGGTTCCAGGGAGCTTTGCCAATTTGGCTGCGATATCACCTCCTCGTTTTTTTTTTAAAACATCTCCGAATTGTAAAATCTTTGATTTTGTAGAAACAAATCTGAACTTTTTAATACCACATGTTGCACATCTACCAGTAAGTGCTGATCTGTTATTTTTAGTTGTAACCGTCGTCACATCATTTGTGCTAGTACGCGTTTTACACTTCACACAATATAGATCCATAATTTATGTATAGAGATATGGATATAATTGATTTTTCAGCGACTAAAACAAGGGAACCAGTTAAGCATCATGCAGCGCTACCAAACTCTATCCGGATGATTATAATCGGGCCATCTGGATCCGGTAAAACGCAATTGTTGCTCAATTTAATAATGAGATGGATGAAGTGGGATAAGTTGTATTTAATTGCCCCTAGCGTAGATGATCAACGATGTTATGAAGTGTTAAAGGGTTTTAACGAGAATGCATCAGAAATTAAGGGTGAGAACGCCATTGATTTTATAACCGATATCGATGAAGCACCGAGTATTGATGATATTGATGGAGATATTAACAATTTAGTCGTATACGACGATATAATGTTGGATAAACAAAAAAATCCTGCTAGGATCTTTTCCAGGGGCAGGCATAAAAACACTGACGTGATATATGTCACTCAACGCTACACTCAGGTTCCAAAAGTCATCAGAGATAACTGCAATATTCTTGCTGTATTCAACGGAGTTGATACTCATACTCTTAGAAATATTTGGCAGACATGGTGCTCTGATATGGACTTCAATCAATTTCGAGATTTCTTTAGTCATGCTCAGTCGACTCCGCACGGATTTCGACTCCGCACGGATTCGCAACAATAAATCCACATGATCCTCGGACACGATATCGTATCGGACTGGATCAAATATTCGGTTGAAATCGTAAAAGAATTATTAACCCAGAACTGAAAACTTTAGCAGCAGAGAGGGTGGATGACAACAAGTTGCGACCAAAATTAATTAAAAAATCGTAAAGTCTCCGTTTTCATTTTTTTAGTTAAAATGAGATTTCGTAGGGAAGGCTCGTTAAAATTTCAATCAATTTTTTGTCTGAAAACGTTGTAGGGTTTGCCCCTGAGACATTTTTTTTGGTTAAAATGAGATCGTAGGAAGGCTCGTTTTAAGGATTCAATCAAAATTTTGTCTAAAAACGTTGTAGGGTTCACCCTCTCTGCTGCTTAGAGAGATGCAAGGATCTGAGCCCCCAGTCAGCGGTGTCGACCGTTAAATTAATGAATATACAAATTAAAATTTAAGTAACAACAATTTAATATAATTCAAACAGTTATCTTTCAAATACAAATCAGCTAATATCATATCACTCCACCAAGTGACGGCCTAGTTCATCCTTTGCATTAGTGTGTGAAATTTTCCCTTCTGTCCTGAGTCCTACTCATCTGTATGTTCTTATCTTTCTTTGTCTTCCTCCGTTATCCCTTCTACTTCTCCCTCTGTCTTTCCTTCTCTTGTTTGTCTTCCAGAGACTCGGCCCACAGCTGTGGTAATTCTCTCTGGTCCCTAAAACGTCTTCCCTTTGTCACCCTGAGAGTCGGACCACATCACGGAGTAAGTCCCTCAGGTCCCTAAAAGCTTTTAAAAGAAAACATACACGGACATTAACCAAGCATATACCTTTTGCTACGTAACACGCATTAACATTAGTATCATCAGATAGACCATTATCATTTTCTGATGACGCATTCGTGCCCATCGAAATACATATTCTCCCTGCTCAGTGTACACGGTATATATATATATATATATATATATATATATATATATATATATATATATATATATATATATATATATATATATATATATATATATATATATATATATATATATATATGTATATATATATATATTCTCAATCTTATGATATATAAAACAATATTATACAATCAGACGCATTTCTGTACATTGCACCTCTTCAAGTGTATACATATATGCACATTCATGTTCTGAAATATCCATACACATGATACTCCTACAAGTATACACAAATAGGCAAATTCCTATACTAATGTTGAACGCCGTAACCTTATACAAAGTTTATAATTCAATTCAACAGTTTGCAAATCAATAATATCCAATGATTACGTGCATGAAGTCACTGTGAATTAACCCAATAACGACGTACCATATTAATTCTATACATCATGTTGCTCATATCTCAAAATATATCAAACACTACAAATGAATCAAACTACAATGGTGATTTTATATATACTCAAATATATAGATATACTGCAATAATTAAAGTACACTTACTTTGCAATACTATTTCACAACAATCGAGCAAATAATAACTGACCTGTTTCGAAGCTTTCTGATTATTATCTGAATAATTCCGCCATTGCGAATGGTCGCGGAGTAGTTAGATGCATTCCGTCTGGCAAAATAATTGTAGATACTAAAGTTTTGATTCTCAAGATGATATATTTAAACTTAAGATTCTAATATTTGGCCCGCCTAACTCAATCCCGATTGGAGGCTGGTTCCTAATGATCGGACATCGCTTCTGCCAACCGTCTGTCAAATATGTTTACAATAAAAATTGGACAATGCCTTGTTCCAACAAGAAATCGCTACTTACTCATGAACAAGGTTACGTAACTGACTTTGGCAAAAAAAAAATCGCGCGCCTTGAGTTTATAACTATGTCAATAAACGCGGCTGGACTCTTCAGACAGTTTGCCATCGAGAAATTCTAGCCTCAGGGTTTAACATACCCATGCTAACATCTGGCCTAATATATTAGGCAAACACCTTCTATTTACGCGTATTTTTCCATTTAGTATCAATACGATTAGCGTACTGCACAGAAGAACATAATTTCATTACTGCGACTTCTAAAAATATTATGTTGTGTATACAATGCTTCAGATGCATTTTGTCAAATGACTGCGTTTTTTTTTTTTGTGTGCGGAAATTAGATCTTGTTTTCGTTAACACATTTTCTGAGCTCTTGGGATATGGTAAACATTGCGACTGGCACTGGGTGAGGTAATTAGAATAACGCGACAGAACGCTCCCAAGATTCAGAGTGTTTCAATGATTGTGAGTTTACTTGAATGGAGTGATTATGAGTGTACTGAAATGGACAGGTTGTGCGTTTACTTGAATGGAGTGATTGTGAGTTTACTTGAATGGAGTAATTGTGAGCTTACTTGAATGGAGCGATTGTGAGCGTACTGAAATGGACAGATTGTGCGTTTGCTGGAATGGAGTAATTGTGAGCTTATTTGAATGATATGGTTGTTAGTTTACTTGAATGGAGTGATTGTCAGTTTATTCGAAAGGAGTGATTATGAGTTTACTTGAATGGTGTGATTGTCAATTTATTTGAATGGTGTAAATGTATTTGAATGGAGTGATTGCGAGTTTACTTGAACGGAGTGATTGTGAGTTTACTTGAATGGAGTGATTGTGAGTTTACTTGAATGGTGTGATTGCGAGTTTACTTGAATGGATTGATTGCGAGTTTACTTGAATGGAGTGACTGTGACTGTACTTGAATGGAGTGATTGCGAGTTTACTTGAACGGAGTGATTGTGACTTTACTTGAATGGAGTGATTATGAGTGTACTGAAATGGACAGATTGTGCGATTTCTTGATTGGAGTGATTGTGAGTTTTCTTCAATTGGGGTGATTGCGACTTTACTTGAATGGAGGAATTGTAAGTTTACTTGAATGGAGTGATTGTGAGTGTACTTCAATGGAGTGATTATGAGTGTACTTCAATGGAGTGATTTTGAGTTTCCTTGAATGGCGTAAACCGCTCCGGTGACCTAGTGGTTAAAGCGTCCGCCGCGGAAACAGGAGGTCGTGTGCTGGGTCCACGGCCGAGTCATGCCAAAGACTTACAAAAATGGTACTAACAGCTGCCTCGCTTGACGCTCAGCATTAAAAGGTTAGTGTTAGGACTGGTCGGCCTGGTGTCAGGATAATGTGACTGTGTGGGACATAATGCTACATCTCTACGGCATGATGCCCCAGTGCTAGACATCACTATAACTTGCCTCACTGCAGACATCGTAGCGATATGACTAAATTTTTGTTGAAGCTACGTTAAAAATCCCAAACAAACAAACAAACTTGAATGGAGTGATTGTGCGTTTACTTGAATGGAGTGATTGTGAGTTTACTTGAATGGAGTGATTGAGATTTTACTTGAATGGTGTGATTGTGAGTTTACTTGAATGGAGTGATTGTGCGTTTACTTGAATGGAGTGATTGTATGTTTACTTGAATGGAGTGATTGTGAGTTTACTTGAATGGAGTGATTGTGAGTGTACTGAAATGGTGTTTGGCTCCTATATTGTTATAGCTGCATTGAGACGTGATTTTTCTGTGTCCTGGTATACTTGCAGGATTGATCATTAACAGACGCTGTACCCTAATCTAGTATATTGCTTTAGTTCAATGCCTGTTGTCTCCCTCGTTTTCAGACGTACTTAATATTATGGCGCCAGTTAAAACAACTTCTTGAAACAAGATGTTTTCTAAATTAGAAATAGTGTATCATTCATCGTTGTGTATAACAGGTATATTAATGAATGGCTGACACCGACGATCGAATAGCAACAGGTCATATCGGTTCAGTCACTGACAGACTACATGAATAATGCTGAAAACCAGTTATAATTAAAACAAAAGGTTAATAGTTGAGGTTCATATCTTGTTTGACGTTCATATTTATACACTGACTGTCGGCGACGCCTCTTTATTGATGACATAAGGGCATAAAATTGGTTGACATTGTTGATACATTTTAAGATATAAATGTGTGCGCAGAGAGAGAGAGAGAGAGAGAGAGAGAGAGAGAGAGAGAGAGAGAGAGAGAGAGAGAGAGTGAGAGAGAGAGGGGGGGGGGCGGCGTGGGGTGGTGGTGGGGGGTGGAGTGGCATATAAATGGCAGTGGAGGTCTGAAAAATATGCATAAGTACAGGTATACTTTCGTTATGGGAAAATTAAAGAAGTCACAACAGTGATATTTGCACTGTGGTTACAGTATCGTCGCTGTGGCGACAAAAGGGGTACGGCCGTAGTGGCGATATCATGTTTTTCCCACATACATCTTCAGTACAGAATACAACTTAATTATTGTTTAAAACAATTTAAAGACGTCGCGAAGTGACCGTGTTTACTAATCATTTCTAGATCGTCACGGATGAGTTGCAAGCTTTGTCACCTGATATGAAACGGTGCAAGTTTCGAGTCAATTGAAGGACCCGTCCCTGTGGAGTTTTCGAGTCAATTGAAGGACCCCGTCCCTGTCGAAAGAAGGCAACACAATCTTCTAATCACCTCATTACGATTTTATTCTCAATACATGTCCATAGGTCACTTTTTAAACAATATATCGTTATTTCCCGCAGTATTGTGCCATATCAATTCATACTTTCGTGCTTCCGTTCGTCTTTCCATCCATAATATATATATATATATATATATATATATATATATATATATATATATATATATATATATATATATATATATATATATATATATATATATATATATATATATGTATATGTATATATGTATATATATATATATATATATATATATATATATATATATATATATATATATATATGTATATATATATATATATATATATATATATATATATATATATATATATATATATATATATATATATATATATATATATATATATATAATTAGTTCATAAATGAATCCCATGAAATAAATGAATGAAATAATTGGGGTAGAATGGCTGGCATAGGGACACACCATGGTAGCCAATTGTAAGCTATGAAACGAATCTGTAACCTGTTGAATATGTTCAATACACAACTTAAGGGAAGCGAACCTAATCGCCATGCACTTTTGAAGGTAAATCTCTCACATGGGTTTCATTTATATCTGATCCATTCAATGCCAGACCTCCATTTCATTCATATAATTGATTATGAATGATAACAAATATTTCATATAATCGTATGTGACGATTATCTTCTCTTTTTATCAAAGAAGATAAGCATTCTAAGAATCGTATCTACTCTCATATAAGACGAGTGCAGCTGCAAACTGCACAGAGCCATCTTTTGTCTGCGCATTATGCGACAGAAGATCTGGTTCTCTGCAGTTTATTACGAATAATCAAAAGATGAAACGACATACACCCTAATGTTGGGGGCGCAATATGTTATTAGCAGTTGGACTTATTAGTGAGCACATACGATATCTTCTTTCCAACCCTCATCAAACTAATAAAAAAGCTTTGGTTGATATCCATAATTCATAGTAATCAATTATAATTAAATTTGTTCTCTTTCGGATGTGCTTGTGAGTGAGTGATTGTGTGTGTGTAAGAGAGAGAGAGAGAGAGAGAGAGAGAGAGAGAGAGAGAGAGAGAGAGAGAGAGAGAGAGAGAGAGAGGGGGAGATAGATGTCACCATATATTGTTATAAACAGAATGCATGTATTAGCAAAACAGGCTTTACTTCGAACTATTTATCACATATTTGAATGTTACGCATCTAGCTGGCATTTGAATGTAAGGTAACATAAAGGACAATTAAAAAACAGAATGAAAAGGAGGCTAAATAACTGAAACTCCAAAACGGAAAAACACTGCTCCATTCTTCGTAATTCGAAATTTGAAGAAGAAATGGGAACAACGGAAAGATCTGTATATCAAAGCTCCCAGGAAAACCAAATTGAAGAATCACTAAACCAGGCATTTTCAGTACAAACACAAAAGGACACCTGTACTCCCATAATAATAATGAGGACTTTGTATAGCGCCTAATCTTTCGAAGCTCTGAGCGCTTTACACCATCAATGACGATATGACTACACTACAGAACAACAAATGACAAAAACAATAAAATTGGAAAACATAAAAACATGCTGAAAACATATAAGATACAAAACATGATTAGGTCGCTAAGTGTGTCCCTGCAGTCGAAATAGTTGAGTCTTAAGAGCATTCTTAAAAGGGACCACTGTGTCTTTGTGTCTAATTTCAATGGGCAATTCGTTCCACGTCGCCGGGCCCTGGTGTGCAAAGGAACGTTGTCCATATGACTTTGTTTTCACCTTGGGAACATTGAGTATACGATTATCAGAAGAAGAGCGTAAGGATCTAGCTTTTGTATACACATGGGTGAGGCTGGATAGGTATGCTGGACTGGAGTCTGTCATTGAAACATAGCACAGAGAACAAATTTTGTGTTTGATTCTGTATCGAATTGATAGCCAATGTAGGGTACAGAGCAGTGGTGAGGTGTGCTTTGATCGAGGTACTCTAAGGATGATCGGTGCAGCTGTGTTTTGAACTTTTTGAAGTTTCTGGAGTAAATATTGTGACGAACCAGACAGAATTGAGTTACAATAGTCCAGTCTTGAAAGTACTAATGAACACACAAGTGTTTTAGTGGCATCAACTGAAAGATATTTACGAATGGAACTGATACGTCTCAATTCAAGATATGCAGTCTTGCATATGTTCATGACATATTGGTACAATGTGGGATAATACCCATAATACCCATCAAATAACATAATTATTAATGTAGCGCTTACAGATGAGATAAAAATAGAAAGGTCAGTAAGACAAGGCTGTCCCCTATCTATGTTGCTATAAGTAATAGCAACAGAATTCGTAAATATGAATATCAGCCAAAACACTATATATTCAAGGAATCAAATTACCAAATTTGAAACATGATTTTAAAACTATATTACATACAGATGACTGTAAAAAATTCACCAGAGACGAATATTCCTTCAATAATTACATTATGAATTTCAACAATTTGGAAAAGCTTCTGGTTTCGCAATCAATCATGATAAAACAGAATTTTTAATAATAGGAAAATGGAGGGGCAACCACATCAGGTTCCCCCTCCCCTCCTCTCCTGCCAAACTTGATTACAGATCATGTAAAAACACAAGGGATAATTTACGGAATGAACTCGACTCACATGAACTACCGGGAGCTACTAATTAAGATAAAAGAGCAGACTGAAACGTGGTCGCACAAGAGGATTAACTTAATAGACCGTGTACATGTTGCTAAAACCTGCATGTATCGCCATTTGGAATATATAGGTAATTCGGTTCAAGTCACGGAAGCCATGATTGGCAACATTCAAAGAAACATACTGAGCTACATTTGGAACGATACAATTCATTTGTATAAGAGAAACATATGCAGACCTAACGAAAATGAAGTTGTCTCAAATTACAAATGGAAGTAAAATACATTTTTATTTATAACTATGCCGTTCTAATTATGCATTTTATACTAATAACAAACTAAATTGTTAAAAACCTTTAGTTCATGTAAAAGGGTTAGTGATTTATGATATATTTATAAATATAATCCAAGGGTATGAAATATTACGAATAGTCTTTACCCATCCCTAAATATATGGTCTCCTAGGACAAACAGGAAATCGAGCTTCGTTACCTTGATTTTGAACTGGACGTCTATCTGGAAAAACTGGGCAGGTATAGAGTTGGCCTCCGTACAGGGGAGGTTGTTCCTATACCTGCACGATAATTGGTCTACGGGCGAGGCTGCTTTAATTAGACACTTAGTAAATAATTTATCAAAATGCAGACTGTGTGGAAAATGTATAGATTCTAAAACTCATTTAATTATTGCATGTTCTACAAAAGCAACACTAAGACATGCATTCAAAGATAAATTTAAAACCATGTATGGAGCATCAGATAACAAAACAACTACTTTGCAGAAACCATATGAATGATCAAAAAATATATAAGAATTTAATCCTACACATTAAGTGAATTATGAAAACAATTAGAGACGACATTGAATTTTTAACTCGTGCTAATCTCTAGAATATCTCAATTATTTTAGGATAAATTCTAAATTTTAAGCATTATTATACCTGAGAGATAGTTGCTTCTCATCACTATATCAAACTCAACATATATACGGTACATACAATGTCTTGCTGAGTGAGGAGAACATAATGGTAGGACACCAATGACACGTGACTCACGAGTGGTAGCACGGGTCGTACCACATCTTCCCCAAGGCAAGGCCAGACACAAGAATATTACGAACACAAAAACACTGGATATCAAGCGCACCACGCGCACACACAACAATATAAACGCATTAACAATCAGCACGTTAATCATATTACTTTTTATATCTGTTCTTCTCTCACACAGCGCATGCACTAAAATTATTCAACGGTACTACAGACCAGGAAGCACTGTACAGAATTTGACCCACCTATAGCCAGCCCTGGCAACCAAACAATATGACATACAAAACAAATATCACATACATATATTGTTGAGAAGTACAGTCTTCATTTATAATTGCAATGGCACGTACAAAGCAAACATGATTGAACATTTGCTGTTGAGTGCCTCACACATTCTCAGATGGTCTTACCTCTTTTGCTTTGTGTAATTTTTCTTTTAGTGGTTCTAATTCAAATATTCTTGAACTTGTGTAAATAAAATGTTGTTGGGGGAATTTTTCAATTTCGCTAACACCTATTTTGTTGAATGTTTGTTTCATACATTGAGCTATGGGCTCTTAGAAAAGTGCAAAACCTTAAACATTTGTCACTGCCTTGTTTTTGTACAAAATTTCATTTTTGTGCAGTGTAATTTTCCCAATAGTCGAATGGGACCACCGCAGGTACAAACTTGCTTTAGTGTATAGTACTCAACGTCTCTAAATGGATTTAGCAATAATGAAACTAGGGTCTGCACAGCCAGGTGGAACAAAACTAATACCTACCTACACATACATTTAGATGAAACTTGGTTAAACCAGAATTTATTGTCTTTTTAACCCTTGGGTGTCAGGCCATTGATTTCGGAGATATTCCAAACAGCCCCAGACGATCCTAAATACTAATGCCACTGAAAATAAAAGGCATTGCAATTGAATCCGTTGATGGACTTGATAATACTTGATAGAAACAAAATTGTGCTGTACCCCCAAAAAACTCGATACTTATCTAATTCAATCTGTTAAAATAGATAATAGGACTAACAGCAAAAATCAACAAAATTGAACCAATAGTCAGAAATGTAGAGGCCAAGATTACTGATGGTTTTATCTGAGGCCTCCGTCTCGATGTGGACAACAAAGAAATAGTAGAGAAAATAGAATTTAAGCTTTAAAAAAGAAATGAGGCGAAGCGGAATGGAGCTTTCGCGAAGTCCCATCAGGGGTAAGAGTCATGACTATCTTTAAATAGGATGCTAAGAAAATACCCGCTATCTTCTATGTCATGAGACGTTTACTGGGCTCCTTCTATTGGGGATGTGAATAGGATAGAAAATGTCCAAGATGCAACCAAGTGGGGCATGCAATTGCCACCCCCTCCCACCTATTTAACTATGAGAGAACAAGAAGCCCAACTAGAACAACTAGGCAGGGCAATAAAGCAAATTATAGAGACATGTAGAAAAGAAAAGGAGGAAACAACTAGTTCAAAGGAGACCAACCATTGACGTCTCTGATATCAAAGGTAGATGAGAGTACCCAAAATATCCAAGATTGGGGGGGGGGGGATACCTAAGCCCCAACAAAACAGGGATGCAACTTACCCCATATAAAAGAAAGCAAATGGCCCTTAAGAATAGATATGCTATACTGATGGAGGAGAGGTAACCTTTAGAGATTACTCAAACCAACAATCCGTACGGTCTTCGGGAATACACGCACTAACATCGACTCCGGTGCCTAAATTGGGAATCAACAAAAGGAAATATATGCAGTCGGCGTTGCGCTCCTCGCAGGGAAGTGAAGGCACAGAATAAAAATTGACACTCCACAAACAGCTCATGATAAAAATGTGCTAAAATACTGCCCCCACCCCACCCCCCAAGAAAAGAGAGGAGAGAAACGGAAACAAAATCGACAAAGAGGACAAACTTGAAATTGGTGTAACTGACGAAATGGAAACGGAAACGGAATTGGACAATGACAATGAAGACAAAGACAACAACAACAATATCATGGAAGACGAAGCTGACACTGAACAAGATTCCGAATATACAAATACAACGGAAGTAAATGAAAAAAGCTCAACAAATGAGAGCGCAGGGAAGGGCCAACTGAGACTGGCAGGAAATATCTTTAGCCGATTGGGGCGACTTTTCTATATTAAAATCAACACTCTATACTATTCAATTTAAAAATAAAAATTATAACCTGGAATGCGACAACCTGATGGAATGGAAAAAAAAAATGGAAGGGAAGAACGTCAAAGTAATTTCTATAAATGCAAACGGGATAAATAAAGAAAAAATAACGAATGCAACATATTTTGATATTGTCTTCATCCAAGAGACGCCCATCAAATTTTCATGTGACTTACACATTTTCTGTGAGGAGAAGTTAGATGGAATTATAATTGTAAATGATTTTAAAGGGACGATTCGTGGGGGGGGGGGGAGCCAATTTTGTATAATAAAAAAACAACAACAGGAATAGTCTGGGAACAAATAAATAAAGGTGCATTCTTTGCTGGAAGAATGATAAATATTTTACTGGAAAAAATACATTTTATAAATACATACTTCCCCGGTAACAAATATAAAAAGAAAACTTTTAAGAAAACCTTTTCAAATACCTAGAAATATACTCTTTGGTGGACGATCTAATTCTGCGGGGAGATTCAACTGGGTGAGATATAAAATAGGCTGAGTTGGAGATTTAACTACAAAGGATAATATATTCAGACCGGAAATGAAATCTTTTAAACAAAACATAAGTTAACCGATATATATATATATATATATATATATATATGTATAGGAGGGTCAACATTGTAAATAGGGGCTTTGCCCATGAATACAAAGAAAATAAAGGAAGCAGTTACATTTTACCGTATAAACTACGATAATAGTACCTATGTAAATGCAAAGACAATCAAGGAAGCAGATTAGATACATGTTGCTGTAGAGACTACAATAATAGTACATATGTAAATGCAAAGATCACGGAAATGAGCATATCTGCCCATTAACTTACAAATTTAGAGATAATGATGACATATAAAAGTAAAGGGGGGGGGGGTACGGGTTCATGGAAGCTATATAATAAAATACTAGAAGATAAGGAATGTATTGATGAAATTAAAATCTTGATAATGGATTTTAGCAGAAACGGGAATAAAGATATACTAAAAGAATGGGATAGCCTAAAGATAAAGTTAAAAAAGCAGTTACCTCCTCTACAAGAAGGAGAGAAACAAAAAGTATAGGGAAAGATGAAGTTAAAGACATTTAGGAAACACCATCACAAGCAATGAGAGAAACATACAGAAAGAGAGATTAAATCAAATACTAGATGAAGGGTGAAGGGGAAGAGAAATCAGAACCCTTATGAGAACGCTCAAGGTTGATATAAAAGGGAAAACTACGAGGGGTTGGGGGTGATCTATGGGAAAACTACAGGATGCTGAAGGTAAAGAGCTAAGGGGAAAACGGAAATTTTAAAATTTTTAAAACAGATTAAATTTTCTACAGTAACCTTTTCAAACACAAATGATTTAACCAAAAATAATATAAAAGTATTTATATGGAGTAACACTTGAGATGATATGATTAGAACATAAACTTTTTTGTGATGATTTCATCTCCACTGATGAAATGAATAGAACTATAAATCAACTGACAAAGGGTAAATCCCTACGAGGACACGGACTCACCGCGGAATTCCACAAGAAATTCAGCGGCGTGTTGTCGCCCATTATCAAATGATTATACAGTAATATCTTTTCTCGCAATGAAACAATGATACAAAAAAAATTAGAGAGGGCTAATTACCCTAATATGTAAAGGGGAGGGAGAAAGAAAAGAACTCAAAAACTGGAGGCCCATCTCTCTTTTAAATTTTGATTATAAAATAATAAGTACAATTTTAGCCGACATAGTAAAAAAAGGAATGAATTAAAATAATCAATTATAACCAAACTTTTGGAGCGAAAGGACGAGACATCCAAAATAATATTTCCAGCATAAAAACGACACCAGACTACCTACAAGAGACCAGTGGCGTAGCGAGGATATTTGGCGCCCAGGGCAAAATTCCCAAATTTGAGCCCTCGGCTGCCCCTGTTGCGCAGTTATTTACCTTGTTTCCAAAACGAAACATAATCATTATCAGTCATAATATAATAATTAAACTATTACAATTTAATTGTAGACAAAAGTATAGCCTAGGGGCGAATGCCTCACGTGCCCCCCTCTCGCTATGCCACTGCAAGAGACTGGTCAAACAGGTGATATGGAGCTTTATGACCAGGAGAAAGCTTTTGACAGATTGGAACATAACTACATACAAAAAGTGCTAGAAAATTTGGCTTTGGATCACATTTCCAAGAATGGACTAAAATTCTGCATAACAAATTAACTGCAAAAAGTGCCGGTTAATGGAGCTACTAAGGACACTATCGACATTCAATATAAAATACCTTACAGTACACCCCTCCCCCCTCCCGCAAGTGCTTTATAACCTCCAGGTTTAAAAAATCACTCTTTGGCTGTATAGCCTCATATGTGAATTGAACATGGAGTCCATTAGGGCTGTATAGCCTCAAGGGAAAGTGGAGTTATTGTATTGGGACAATAGCAATGAAAGAGGTGAGATCACATCACGGTACTGAAGACTGGTAACAATGTTGCAACAATGGTAAGAACAGGTATGCACGCGGTTGACCTCAGTTGGGAGTATAGAGTGGGGCATAGACATAGACTGATATAACACATACATCATACAATATACAGTGATACACATTTCACATTATTTGTTTGTTGAGGCCAATAAAGCAAATTTCCAGGCCAATGAGTGGTCCTGAAAAGGACCGTTGAGTGTTATGTTAACAACATTACTTTAACATTGAGAGCATCTCACGGATATTCTATTCCTCAAAACTTGTCTAACGTCTGGTCCGTATATTAAAACTTGCTTCAAAAAGTCTAACCTCTCCACATAGATACTTCTTTTCTAAAGGACAGTATCCATCATTCGCGTGGTTATCCATGATGATCTGACATATATGAGACAGTCCTGGTGGAGGAGCATTGAAGATACGAGAACCGACGATTCTACCTATGTCCACATCTTGTAACGAGAACAGGTGAAGGAATGCAGGGAACTGCGGTATATATAGTGGAAGAGTGGATCGAAAATGAATCGAGTTCTTTGACCTTTAAAACACGCGTTACAACTTTCAGTCACATGGCCTTGTCTGTCTTCCAATCCAAAGATAGTGATCTAGGACGTAACATTCTCTATATAGGTGCTCTAGCGTCTGTGCGCCGTGAATAGGTGCGACAGTTTTCAATCATGACGGAAACAAAGAAAAGGATGAATTGGGGTGCACCTGCCGTGGAGACGAGAAGCGACGAACTAGCAGCGTCTGCTAAAATCATCACAATTTTACTTCCAGAGGAGATCAATTTTAATAGCGATTTAGTGGATTTTCTCTCTTCGCAAGTATTAGTTCTTGTACCACTCCCGCCGTCTGATATGAATACATAGGGGGTCATGGTCTTTAAATGTAGTAAATTAACATTTTAAAGTCTAGATGAAACGATTGCACCATGCCGTGAAGAAAGAGACAGAAGCATGGCTTATTGCCTCACAGAGTCTTGGCTCAGTTTCATGTCAACGACTTTGAAGATGATATGCGTGAGCCCGAATCCAGACCCAGAGAAAATACACCCAACAAATGTTCACCAAGAAGCCCTCACAATAATACCACTTTTGAGAGACGGAAAAGCGCTCCTCTAGAAAATTTAGAACTACGGCTTACACGTACACGGTGAAGAGTTTAAAGGGTTCAAGTCTGACGTACCATTAGAGAATGCAGAGGGGTCTAGCAGCGAGGTGTAGGAATGTATCTTAATTACACTGAAACAGCGACGTCACGCCAAAGAGAACGATCGTTTAAGACCATCCATTTATCACGACATGATTGACACCTTCCAAAGTCATCGACAAGATTCAACACGTACAACAATCCATTGATAGGTTGAACATTACTGATGGAAAGGTGACACTATGCATGACCCACGTGCGACTTTTCCACGGGACAGGATTCAAAAAGGTCTTTATGATCGACAGCGCTAGCATCATCAAGCGTAGCCTCATCCCTCATCCAAATTAACAGGAAAGAAACTATGTCATTTTTATCCCCAAATTGTGGACATGGAACACGAATGCGTCATTCAAAAATATAAATCCCAGTAAGACGATGACCAGAAGAAAGGCAATTATACCTGCCATAAATTGCATTACATACAAGATTAACTGCAATAGTTAACGTTATGTTTACAATTCAATTCCGTGTGAAATATGACGACCTCCACTGTACGGATCATTAATATGTTGCGATTATCTGAAGGTTAATTTAATTTTTCCATGCCTTTACGATTTGGGGAACGTTTTCTTTGATAATATTATTGGCTGACTGGTTACATTATTGGTTACATTCTGGTATTACAAATGTTGGTGCATCCGCTTCGGTTATCTTATTTTTTAATATATATATATATATATATATATATATATATATATATATATATATATATATATATATATATATATATATATATATATATATATATATATCAGATGAGAAAGATCATCATTCTAATGATAAAGAAATAACGAAATCATAAGCTAAAAAGTTACAAATGAACAGAAGTTTATCTCTGCAAAACTAGAGCAAATATGTAAAGATGGAGTGCACTAATATCGATCTAAGAATAAAAGAATATTAACAATATAACATTTAGGTCAAATTGTACAAGACCTTTATTATGTTAAGAAAAAAACCGTTAATACTTGAGCAAAAGAAGCTGTACCGATTAGATATACTTACCCTATATATATATATATTAGATATACTTACCCTAGAAATATTAGATTAATATATCTCAATAAAAATAAGATAACCGAAGCGGATGCATTTACCCCTCAGGTACCTTTTTTATTTTTAAATGTACAAGAACCTATTTAATCCCATTTATTTACGTTGTCGTTATCCTTTATTCTCAAGATTATAGTTCAAACTTACAGACCAATCCGGACACTTGATTGATTTAAGACAAGACATTTAAATTTGAATTTTAATGTGAAATCTTAACGAATTAAAATTGTAAATATTTGATCCTAACGAGTTTGAGGTCTCAAAAATATGTGATATAGTGGCACACAAAGAATGAAAATTTCATCAACAAATTATAAAATAACAGATAAATCTTTTATTTCTAAAATAATTGCGTTTTTTGTACTGGCTCGTCCAAATTTAAGGTACTATAATAATAATTTTAAGAGTTGTGTCATAATTTTATGTGATAATAGGTACTAAAAGAAAGAAAGTCCCACTTGAAGAAAACCCAGAAAATTACATTAATAATATTATCATTAGAATAAATATAATTTTATTCGTCACTGATTTCATAATTTGATGGGGTATTGGAACTTAAAAGAATGAAAACCATTGAGATATGTTTAATTTGATGGATCCCTAAAAAAAATGAAATTGTTACTGAAACAGAAAATTACATAATAAATATTATTATCAAAATTAATATTATTACCAGAATAATTACTATAATTTCATTCTTCACGGATTTCATAATTTAATAGGGTAAATAGTACTATACAATGGCGGCGGAAGCGAAAGGTCGTGGGTTCAATATCCGGCCGAGTCATACCAAAGACTTACAAAAATGGTACTAACATCTGCCTCGCTTGGAGCTCAGTATTAAGAGGTTACTGTTAGGACTGGTCGACCTGGTGTCAGGATAATGTGACTGGGTGGGGCATTCTGCTAAATGTCTGCGGCATGATGCCCCAGTGCTAGATATCGCTATAAACAGACTCACTGCAGACATCGTAGCGATATGACTGAAAAATTGTTAAACTACGTTAAAAAATTCTTATTCAAACAAACTAACAAACTTGAAGTGATTGTGAGTTTACTTGGGTGGATTGATTGTGAGTTTAATTGAATGGAGTGACTTTGAGTTCACGTGAATGGAGTGACTGTGAATTTACTTGAATGGAGTGATTGTGAGCGTACTGAAATAGACAGATTGTGCGTTTACTTGAATGGAGTGATTGTGCGTTTACTTGATTTGAGTTACTGTGAGTTTACATGAATGGGGTGATTGTGAGTATACTTGAATGGAGTGATTGTGAGTTTACTTGAACGGAGTGATTGAGAGTTTACTTGAATGGAGTAACAGAGCTTATTTGAATGGAGTGATTATGCGTTTACTTGAATGGAGTGATTGCGAGTTTACTAGAATGGAGTGATGGAGTGATTGTGAGTTTACTTGAATGGGGTGATTGCGAGTTTACTAGAATGGAGTGATTGTGAGTTAACTTGAATGTAGTGACAGAGTTTAATTGAATGGAGTGATTGCGAGTTTACTAGAATTGAGTGACTGAGTTTACTTGAATGGAGTGATTGTGAGTTTGCTTGAATGGTAACATTGACGTGATGATATGACATTATGTAACGCGGGCGCTGGCGGGTTATCAAAGTGTTATTAAGACAATATTGCACAAGGCCTGATCAGAGGTATTGCGCAACTTGGAAACAACACTTGAAGACCGCCTCCCACTAATTGGCGTTATCTAGGAGATGATCGCTACGGTGTGATATGCCCGGTCAGTGAGTATAGTAATCTGAGATGGTACTTTGAACAAAACAATACACGAGCCCCCGTAAAGATAAAATATGAATTTAATTGAAAATACAATTAAGAAAAGAATGACACTGTGAATTACACTTTCTCTCTTTCTGAATACACTTAGTTCAGAAAAATACAAATACTGAAGCTTTAAAATAATGGATACATTCAAAGAATCCAAACACTAATGAAAATAAATGAAGTTAACCGTCAATACTGAGAGTAAATTTCATCAAGGAATCGAATGTTCATTTAACATTGGACTGTTGAATGATTCAACATGACCTTTTCCGTCGACTGGTTTTTCTTTCTTTTCCCTGCGTGCGTCCGTCCCCAGCTTGCCCTTTAATTGAACGGGAATTCCACACTGACATCTTCCTTTTGACTTTTCTCTGATTCTCACTCTTGCCCAAACTAAACTATTGCCTTTGACTTCTCGCTGATTCTCACTCTTGCCAAAGTAAACTATTTTTCCTTGTGTTTCTGACGTGCTTCTACCGTTTGATTTCCCGGCGGACTTTCCTGAGCTTATTATTACGAAGGCACTGCTGTAAAATTACCCCCGGATCCTTTATTCCGGAATTAATGATAGTAGTTCAACACTGCTTTCTTGCAAAGCGCCTTCCAGAAGACTGATTTAAACTCATTAGCTCAGAGAATATATTTCCCAATTCTGGGTTTCGACCCAACCCTCTGTCCTGTACATTTGACCAATCGGCATAAACGCTATTTTTGCAGACCTTTTGAAAACCGTCTATCAAGATGCAAAAAATGCTACTTAGGATCGAGATGTCACATTATCGTTTGTCTTAATCATTTTTGAAAGCTCTACGTGAGTAATCCCATAATTTTACGTGTCAAACACTCAGTCCGTTTTCACTTTAATTATTGTACCAAGCCTGACCAAGTTAAGAAAACATTCTTTCCGTTCAGCTCTATTCCAAGACAGTTGATTGTCGGCTAGCCTACGAATTAATTACTGGATGTCACTGACGAAAAATTTGGCACTGGACATTACCCCCTTTCTAAGAGAAAAATCGGTATTTTTACTTCCCCAAATTTTTCGGTGATCAATACTGCTCCCATTACATGTCCTTAGGTGACATATTCACTTCAGCCATTCCTAACCGACTTAAACAATCCGTTCCTACATTATCCCTACCTTTGATGTATCGCACTAGAATCTGATACTGTTGTAGAAACAGCGACCATCTCATTAATCTACCGTTAGTTAATTTCGCCTGGGCCAAATAAGCCAGTGGATGATGATCTGTTTCTAAAGTAAACCTCCTACCATACAGATACCGTTGGAATTTAGTTATTCCAAATATAATTGCCAAACATTCTTTCTCTGACACTGAATAGTTAATTTCCGCCTTTGACAGTTTCCTACTTCCATACGCAACTGGGAATAAGCTTCCCTCGTGTTCTTGCAGTAACACTGCCCCTAAACCTCTATCACAAGCATCTGTCCGCAAAACAAAATCCCGTGTCACGTCAGGTAACTTAACTATGGCGTCTGACGTCAGTCTGTCTTTTAGCGTCTGAAATGCGCGTTCACATGCGTCTGTCCATACTACTTTGGTCGGCGCTTTTTTCCGAGTCAAGTCAGTCAATGGACTTGCAATAGCACTAAAATTTGCCACATATCTCCTATAGTATCCTGCCAAACCTAGAAAAGATCTAACTTCAGTCTTAGTAGTTGGTCGTAATGCGTCCCTAAGTTGTTCGACCTTTGAACTCTCTGGTTTTAACGTGTCCTCGCTGAGGGTATGTCCTAGGTAGTCTAATTGTCTGAACCCTATATGGCACTTCGATGGTCGTGCGGTCAGTCCGGTTTGTCGTAGTCGTTCTAAGACTTTTTTCAGCAAAAGTATGTGTTCTTCCCATGTAGCTGTAGCTAATAGAAGATCGTCCATGAAGTTGGAAACTCCCATCCCCCGCAATGGTTCAAGGAATTTCCGCATCATACGGGTGAAGACACTGGGCGCATTCTGCACCCCGAATGGCATGACCACCCACTGGTAAGTCCCATCTGGAGTTGCAAAGGCGAGTATGGCTCTGTCTTCACTACGGACTGGAATTTGCCAGTATCCTTTGGACAGATCGATCTTAGAAAAATATTTAGCATGGGTTACTCCTGCGAAAATAGACTCAGGGTCAGGTAAAAGTTCTACCTGGAATTCTGTAACGCGGTTTAACTTTCAGTAGTCGACACAAAATCTGTGTGCCCCATCCTTCGTCTGGACTAGTACAACAGGAGAGCTATACGCCGACTCGCTTGGTTCGATAATACCCAAGTCTAACATAGTTTCAACTTCCTTACGGACCGCTTCTAACTTCGCGTACGGCAACGGATATGGTCTTAACTTTACTGGGTTATCGTTCAGCAGCTTCAAAGAGAACTCCTCCAGCTCTCTCCTCCCCGGTCTCTCGGTTAAGACGCTCGAATATTCTTGAAGTACCGACTCCACCTCTTTACGTTGGTCTGACGTTAACGTAACGTCAAGTGTGACGTCGACGTAGGTTTCCTCCCTCGTCAACGGACAACTAGGGAGTACTTCCGCCTGCCCTACGTTGTCGTCGGATTCTTCCGTCACGACGGTAGCCACCACGAACTCCGTGGGTGGTTCTCGCACACGGTACTGCTTCAAAAGATTTACGTGGAACAACTTATCCTTATCCCCTACTCGGATACGGTAGTTTTGTCCACCTTTCTTCTCTGTTACAACAAATGGCCCCCTCCATGAGATTTTCAGCTTGTTGTGCTCCAATGGCAACAACAACAACACCTTGTCACCCACCTCAAAGTGACGTTCCTTCGCCCTTTTGTTGTAATACTTGGCTTGACGTCCCCTTGCGTCGCAGAGATTTTCCTGAGCCAATTTACAAACTTCTTCCAGTTTGTTACGCAAGTCGACAACATATTGGTATGTCGTACGCACTTCTTCGGATGCTTGCTCATCCGTCCATAACTGTTTCAATACAGCCATGGGTCCCCTTACCGTCCGCCCATAAACTAATTCAAAAGGTGAAAAACCCAAACTTGCCTGGGGTACTTCACGATACGCGAACAGTATCGCCGGAAGGTATCGATCCCAATCCCTAGGTCGACCTTCACATAGCTTCTTTAAAGCCTGTTTCAATGTCCCATTGAAACGTTCTACCAACCCATTACACTGCGGGTGGTACGAGGTAGTTGTCAGGTGTCTAATGGAGAGTAATCTATTTACCTCTTCCATCACCTGGCTCACGAACTGTGTCCCTTGGTCGGCCAGTATCTCGTCTGGAACTCCGACTCTCGACCACACCCCTAACAAGGCCTCAGCCACCGTGACTGAGTCAATGTTCTTCAAGGCCACTGCCTCCGGGTACCGGGTAGCGTAATCTACGACCGTTAATATATACCGATTTCCACTCTCCGCCGCCGGCTTAATCGGACCTACTAAATCCATCGCCACTCTCGAGAAAGGTTCATCTATTAGTGGGGTGGTTCCTAGTGGCACTGGGCGATGGGAGGTTTTCGGTGCCACTCGCTGACACTTGTCACATGACAAACAAAACCTCACATCCCCATGCACACCTGGCCAATAAAACTCCCTCACCAACCTATCTCTGGTCTTCGCCACGTCCATGTGGCTTCCGAAAAGACCCTCATGTGCTAACCTAAGCATTTCGTAGCGCTTCCCTACGGGTACCACAACTTGTTTAAACGTATCGACCCCTTTCTTGGCGTACCGATACAAAATACCGCGCTTTGTCGCGAACTTAACCTCGCCGTCTGGCGATTTCCGTACGGACCCGTCCGTCGCGTACCTACGTACCTTGTCAAGAGACACATCTTCCTTTTGAAGCTTCTCTAACTCACCAGGTACCAAAATGTCTATGGGCGAAGTCACGGATCTTAACGGCTTCGACCGTGACCTTCGCTTCATAGCCCTCGTCTCCACTGACCCAACGTGTATAGGGTTACACGTCATAGGGTTAGGTTGGAGCAACACATACCTACACCCTAATATTACGTCATGAGACAGTCCCGACAAACACGCTGCTTGAATTCGCCCTTTTACATATGGCGAATCAAGGTCTATGCTAACGACCGGAAGCGAATCCTTCGTCCTGTTAGCAAACTGTACTTCCACCGTCTCACCTGTATAATCTCCAGGTTTGACGTATCTCCGGTCTACCAAGGCCGTGTAGCTACAGCCGGTGTCATACAGCACCGTGGCTTCCTCACCATTTACCGTAGCTCTCGCTACATTCGTAGACTCCACTGTTTTCCTTTTCTTAACAGTATTCGGAGTTACCGAATTAACCGTTGTCGGACGATACTTTCTACAGTCCTTGACAACATGGCCTGGTTTATTACAGCCATAACATACTGGCTCACCTCTTCTACCCGAGGTATCCCTATCTACCCCTTGAGTCTTTCCCGACCCACGGAAATGTACTTGGCTGGGATTCCCGGCCCCTGGCCTCCCACCATTTTGACTATTTCGTCTATGGGGTGCTACCTCAGTGGTCTTTCTGAACTCACTGATTCCAAGTCGGTCCCTACCATTCCAAGTAGTTGGACGCGCATGCGCGCTCTCATAGCGCTCGGCCATTATGCTTATCTCATCCAAAGTTGAGAATTCGCGCTCCGCCAAAACCACAATTAAATCTTTTCTGTAGGTACTTAACACGTGTTCCTTTAAAATCTCTTCGCGAATACCTTCGTACGTTAACGCGGTGCCAGACATTTTTATCCATTTATCAAAAATCACGCGCACTCGACTGTGAAATTGAGCGTGTGTTTCGGTAGCCCTTTTTTACGATTCCCTAAAAAGTTTCCGGAACGTTTCCGCTGACAACTCATAGTGGCGAAGTAAAGCTTTCTTCAGAGTGTCATAATCGTCTATCTCGACTGGGGTCATGTTGTGGTACACATCTTTTGCCGCCCCTTGCAAAAAGGCTGAAATATTGATGGCCCACTGGTCCTTAGGTATTTGATGAACCAGGGCCAACTTTTCAAACTGCGTCAAAAAGTTGTCAATTATTTCTTCCTTGTCATTAAACATCGGCATGGTTAACTGTATGGGTCGTCTGTCTTCCACGCGACTACTCGGGGTGTCCGGACGTACGTTCGATTCTTCACCCCTCCTGAACTCGGCTTCGAGCCTTAGTCTCTCCATGGCTAACTCATGCTCTCGTTCTCTCGCCTTCTCCTCAGCCTAAAGTCGGGCTAATTCCATTTCTTTCTGTTTCTCCTTCTCTCGTTCTCTAGCTTTTTCTTCCTTGTGTTCTTTCAAACTTCTTTCCATAAATTCAGTTAGTTTTTCACCCTCATACCCAAATTCGTCTTTTCCAATGGATTTAATTTCCTTTAATAACTGTCTGTCTGTCGCCATTACGTATGTTTTGTCTTTCCTTTTCTCTAGAACTATGTCCTTAACTGACCTACAATCAGGGGTTTTTCCTACGAAAATAGTTTGACCTAAAATAACCTTATCTGCAGTGAGATGGACAGGTCGAATCAGCCGCAATTAATTGACCAGACCGAAATTCCAGTAACAGTGGGATACTGCTAACGAGACGTGATTAATTGCTGTCTAAAATACAGTACTGCCCAAATAATTGGTTCTTGCCTCAAGAGACTATTTAGGTAGTACCGCTCTAGCGCATTTATGTTAATTTCACACAGAGGGTATAAATCTCAAATTCTACGAATCACTTTTAACGTAAACAATTTGCATGCAAGTATACAAAATAGCAGACAATGTTTGATTCACTCGATTCCTCCTTAATAATAATAACAAATTTATGCCTTTGTTCAAAATACGCTCAGATACTTCAATCACAATGAAAAACCTTCAAATCCCAAGACGAACCCCCACTTTGTAACGCGGGCGCTGGCGGGTTATCAAAGTGTTATTAAGACAATATTGCACAAGGCCTGATCAGAGGTATTGCGCAACTTGGAAACAACACTTGAAGACCGCCTCCCACTAATTGGCGTTATCTAGGAGATGATCGCTACGGTGTGATATGCCCGGTCAGTGAGTATAGTAATCTGAGATGGTACTTTGAACAAAACAATACACGAGCCCCCGTAAAGATAAAATATGAATTTAATTGAAAATACAATTAAGAAAAGAATGACACTGTGAATTACACTTTCTCTCTTTCTGAATACACTTAGTTCAGAAAAATACAAATACTGAAGCTTTAAAATAATGGATACATTCAAAGAATCCAAACACTAATGAAAATAAATGAAGTTAACCGTCAATACTGAGAGTAAATTTCATCAAGGAATCGAATGTTCATTTAACATTGGACTGTTGAATGATTCAACATGACCTTTTCCGTCGACTGGTTTTTCTTTCTTTTCCCTGCGTGCGTCCATCTCCAGCTTGCCCTTTAATTGAACGGGAATTCCACACTGACATCTTCCTTTTGACTTTTCTCTGATTCTCACTCTTGCCCAAAATAAACTATTGCCTTTGACTTCTCGCTGATTCTCACTCTTGCCAAAGTAAACTATTTTTCCTTGAGTTTCTGACGTGCTTCTACCGTTTGATTTCCCGGCGGACTTTCTGAGCTTATTATTACGAAGGCACTGCTGTAAAATTACCCCCGGATCCTTTATTCCGGAATTAATGATAGTAGTTCAACACGGCTTTCTTGCAAAGCGCCTTCCAGAAGACTGATTTAAACTCATTAGCTCAGAGAATATATTTCCCAATTCTGGGTTTCGACCCAACCCTCTGTCCTGTACATTTGACCAATCGGCATAAACGCTATTTTTGCAGACCTTTTGAAAACCGTCTATCAAGATGCCAAAAATGCCACTTAGGATCGAGATGTCACATTATCGTTTGTCTTAATCATTTTTGAAAGCTCTACGTGAGTAATCCCATAATTTTACGTGTCAAACACTCAGTCCGTTTTCACTTTAATTATTGTACCAAGCCTGACCAAGTTAAGAAAACATTCTTTCCGTTCAATTCTATTCCAAGACAGTTGATTGTCGGCTAGCCTCCGAATTAATTACTGGATGTCACTGACGAAAAATTTGGCACTTGACACATTATAATATCATGAATGATACGACAACGTGTTAGAAAATGACTTACATTTTATTTGTAGAACATCTACATGGTTTCCATGGGCGCATCAACGACTCTCTTTCGTCCGCCAACATTTTCAAGCAGCATTGTTTTGTCCGATAGCACCTTGCTTGGCGCTCAGCATTAGGAGGTTAGTGTTAGGACTGGTCGGCCTGGTGTCAGGATAATGTGGCTGGGTGGGACGTCATGCTGAATGTTTGCGGCATGATTCCCTTCTGCTAGACATCACAAAAATTTCCTCACTGCAGACATCGTAGCGATATGACTGAAAAAGTGTTAAAGCTACGTTAAAAAGCTTGATCAAACAAACGAACAAAGTACCATACAATGACAAATTCAATGCAGTCAGGTAACATCATCATCATCATCATCATTATTATGACCTAGTGTGGTCGTCAAAACACTGTGCTGCTGAACATCTGAGCAGTTCCCTCCACTTGTCTCGATCATGGGCTAATGCATGTTTCACCGCAAAACATTTCCTGGTCTATTCTATGATGTCAGTCCACGTGTTTCTCCGTCTACCTCTCCTTCTGTTATCCTGGACACTGCCCTGCAGTACTGTTGTCGATATACTGTTGACTCTAGTGACATGGTCATACCATTTCAGCTTTCTCTTTTTTCTTTACAGCGGTTAGGAGGTCTTTATATTGGCCTACATTGTTGTGCCTGACGGTGTTATGCAATTCTTCATTTGTGATGTGGTCCATGTAAAATATCCCAAGTATGGTTCTGTAGCATCTTATTTCTAATGTTTAGTTCTCAGACAGATATTCTTTTCTCTCCAGATGGGTCTTAGCTTCACATAGCTGCTGTTGTTTGTACTCTACTGACAATATTTATGTTCTTTATGTTCTTTATACGTCTTCCGCCGTGATTATGGAACCAAGATATTTTACCTGGCCATTTCGCCTGGCCACTGTGTCCAGTTCATGTTCTTTGCCTTTAATCTTGGCTGAGATTTGTTTCCCACTATTTGTCATTGGCTTTGTCTTCTTAGCTCTTATCTACATGACACCGGAACCCTGCCTGTTCTTCAGCGATTATTTTTTCTGCTTGTGGTTTCATTCTCTTTTTCAATATTACCTTCAGCATCACCTTATTAGGATGGCTGATCAAGCTAACTGTGTTGGCCATTCACATGCCTGCCAGATCATGATGCAGAGTTTTGTTAGTTGGTCTATCTTGATACGTTTAGATGAGATGTTGTCTGCTCCAAATGACTTCCCATTCTTTAGTGCTCTTTTTGCTGACACCACCTTTTCTTTTGAGAGTGGGGAAATCATCTACATGTGTGGCATTTGGAACTTCATGCACCTCTGGGTCACCTGTGAACTGATGGCTGTAGTGTTCTTTGCAATACTTAGTCCATCTTTATGCAATGTCATTCGCTAATGTGAGGCATTTTCCATTTTCGTCTTGAATGGTACTAACTCATGGCTGCTTCTTCTGGTGAGGTCTTTTACAATTCGGAATGCCTTTTTGCTGTTATTCTTTATCAGACTGCTCTCTATTTCTGTGCACTTTGTCCAATCGAATCTTCCTTTGCCTTCTGTAAGTGTTTTAAGTACTCCGTTGCCCTTGTGGTGTGTTTGGTGTTTTTGACGTCTCCTCGGGCATCAACGAGATTCACAATCTTGTCTGTAACTCAGTGTTTTTTCTTTGGGCGATGGAGGCAAATTATGTTCGTGGCAACTGTTATCATGACTCTGATGAACGTGTTTGTCATCACTTGAACATCAACAGCCATCACAAGGAGTGGAGTAAATTTTCCTCTAATTGTAGCTCCGAATGACTTGCAGATGTTAGAGTCCTTTTGTTGTTCAATGTTGATTTTTAGTGTGATTTTCATTGTCTTGTAAATGTTTTTCAACCTCACTCGGAAGTTCATAATCACGAAGTCATGATCACAAATAATATCAGCATCTGGTAACGATCTTGTTTTTGCTCTATTGACGCCATATTGGTAACGGTTTTGAACCAGTATGTATTGTAGTCGATCTGGTTATGACGGGTTCTATGTGGTGTGTGCCATGTGCAGCATTGTGAAGCATTTGTTGGCCCAGATTGTTGGATAGTATCAAGTTGATGTAGCTTGCGAACTCGAGCGGCCCTCTCCTTCTGTCATTGGTTTGCTCATTGCATGAAAGTCCACAATGATCAGCACAATACTTTGGAGCGTCTTTGCCAACGTTAGTATTCCAGTCTCCTTGGAGGATGTTTTTTTTTCTACTGACCATGTTTATAATACCTTCGGGTTTATTGTAAAAATCCTCTTTTTCTTCATCATCATGATCGGTAGTTGGAGCATATATTTTAATACTAGTAATTATGATGTTAAAGGGATTTGCGTTCAGAAGAATGGAGATGATTCTGCTAGATATGGGGCGGCATTCAAGCACATATCTCTTGATGGTTTTGTTAACAACGAAGCCTATTCCACTTATGGACTTATCCAACTCTCTACTATAGTAGAATATATGCCAATTTTCAGTTTGGTGTTATCCTAGGATTTTGATCTAACTTCTAAGAGTACCAGAATGTGCCACGTGTAGTAATTGATCTCATTCGTGAACTCTTGGAGTCTTCCAATTGGCGCCGGATTTTTAATGTTCCAGTTGGCGATGATTTCTCTCATCTGGTTTTGTGCAAAGTACCAGTAGCACACTTTTCACCTCCGTCTTGGTGGACAACGGCAATCACGGTCATTGCTTACCTGGGCGACGACTGATTCGGGATGGTAACTTCCGATTTGTCCAGCAATATCAGTGTGTCTTGGGCAAAGGTCGTCTGGCGGAGCCCATTCATACCATACTGTTTTAATTACCAACCCACATGTGAACTCCTAGATTGCCAAAGGACATACTAGCAAAGTTCAGAGGGCGATATGAAATATTTACAATATTCGATCTAAGGACGAAGGAATACTAGTATTAACTTAGTTATGTTATCCTAAAGACAGCACAAAATCACTATTTATTAACGTATCCTAAGGACGGCACAACCCCTATATGAACTCCTAGATAACCAAACGATAGTCTAGCAAAGTTATAATATTATATAATTATAATTATAATTATTATAATTATAATATATAATATTTCGATTCACAACAAAACACTAACTTAATTATATAGGCTGCACAAGACTAATTCTAACTTATCGTAAGGGCGGCACAACATATGCCTTTAACTAACTTGATTCTATAGACTGCACAATACACACACACACACACACACACACACACACACACACACACACACACACGTAAGGGGCCTTCTCTACGTTCAACAGACTTGCAATCCCTTCCCAAAAAGCAACCCATAGAGAGTGAAAAACAGATCTTATTACATGTGATATGGTGGGAACGTATGCCTGTATGTTGAAATTCGCGCAATTAATGGAAGGATCACAAATGATAAAACGGGTTCTATGCTATATAAGCCGACTTATTGTTTATTGTATTTTTTTATTGTTATCGCTGAGAAATTCTGGAAGAAGCATAACACCTGATAGATCCATAAAAATATGGATAATGTTTCTTCAAAGATAACCATAAAGAAAGAGATCAAAGGTAGCTTATTTAAAAGCGAAACTAGCGGTAAAATGCAAGATTTATTTCATCTTTCTGCACACAGTCACTATAGAGTTATTCCCCTTGATAGTCTTGGATTATATTTATAGACTTAATTGAATGCCTTTCATTAACGAAGAATTTCTCTATCTTGCAATGAGTTATGCTTCCCATAGTGTTATAATATACTCAGTACGTTACCTTAGTTTTGAAGTACCGATCTGGCTATATTCAGCAACACGAGGGGTGGGGGTGGGGGTGGGGGTGGAAGTAAGGAACAACCACAAAATGTAATTTATTTATAAGCGATACAGGGAGATAACTCTAATAGATCAAAGTATCCTTAAATGGGCTACCTCCCTTCAATACGCTCTAAATTTGTTACACCAACAATAATAGCTTCAGATTTAGAATATAAGCACACAAATTAAATAAAACTACCGGTGATATCTTCATTGAAAACTATTGAAAACTTTTTTCCTTTTGCTATTTTTCTTCGACAATGCCGATTTAGTAATATTATTGGTGACAGCTGAAATGAAGGTATGCAAATATGAAAATATTTGGCAGCTGCATTCATTGATTGAAATATTATATTTTTTTTCTGCACTAGTTTATGCACGTATATATTTCACAACACTGGGAAGTTTGTCATATTTCCAAGTACCACCGAATTTGTTATTCTGACTCTGTGTATTACCTCTCAAATTAGAACAATTAATATCGAGTTTATTTCCTTTCATATGATAAATCACAAGACCGTCTTCGAATACCCCCCCACCTTCGAAAAAAAATCAACCCCCCCAAAAAAAAACCCCACTCGTAAAGCAATTTTAGTGAGAGATAATGTTTCTTTCCCCAGCAGAAAATTTGAGATAACAAGTATAAGTAATAGAACCGACTTGGTTTCTAGTCGACAGTCTCTGAATACACCATCACGAGATGCTTCGTAATTTTTGATAATGGGACGTTTCATAAACTCATTTTGCTCCATTTATATATAATATTATTTATTTGTCTAAGTTTTAAATCGTGCTAGATAACTGTTCACCTTTCTTATGACTTTGTTATTATCGGTGTTGTCTTTTCAGCTCTATGAAATTTGTACCACTACATTGCACACACACACACACACACACACACACACACACACACACACACACACACACCTGTGTTTCTCCTCCAACACCACACTTGACATATCATTTTGGTCATAGACTTCAATTACGCACCGTTTCTAAATGGTATTTGTTCGCTAGATTATGACGTTGATAAGTATCAACAGTAGATCAGATCAGTGTTAAGAAATCATTCACGTAAACTTTGTTACAAGGAGTTGTAGAACCAATCATTAACCAATTGCAGTTATTCTCCGTTTGAAACATTGTATGTATGTATGTATGTATGTATGTATGTATGTATGTATGTATGTATGTATGTATGTATGTATGTATGTATGTATGTGTGTGTGTGTGTGTGTGTGTGTGTGTGTGTGTGTGTGCGTGCGTGCGTGCGTGCGTGCGTGCGTGTGCATGGATGCACGCACGCACGCACGTACGTACGTATGTATGTAAATATAATATTTCAATTTAAATATATATCTTAATTATAATATGGAAGAGTTTAAGAGATTATCTAAGATTACGTTTTCTAAAAGATAAATTTAATCTTGTTAGATTAACCCCTGACTTACCGATATCAGATCTGGATGATCCGACGAATAAAACTTTGCTTAATACTGTTCGTGAAGCCAAGAAAGAATTCCGTGACGATGGCGCATCTCATATGTGGTCAACGTTCAAAAGCATACGCAATTACAAAGTCATTGATGCTATGATGAACGACAAACGAGTGGAAACGATTCCTAATTATATTGATAATCGAAAATATCTTTCTAAAGTAAAAATTATCGTATTAGAAGAAACAGACAATAACACTTGGAATCTCCATGACAAACATGACCGTGTCTTGCATAATGAAAATATTGCTATATTAAGTAATAAACTCGATACCAGCAATCTCGACTGGTGTTGATAAACCATATTGTGAACGAGTATCTGCAGTTATCTACGCGTTATATCCGATAAAATGATCTAAAACCGACGAAATTTTGAAAAATTAATTGTGTAGCCGAAAGACCAACGGAACAGTTCACAAACGCCATATGTGGAAGTGGTCTAACGGATCTATGACGTAAAAACTAAACGGGTGGGCAGAAATATTTAAAGATACCGGAGCGTCTGTCAAAGACGTCGCTGAACTAAAAAAGAAACTTAAATAAATCAAGTAATGGTAACAACAATAAAAAGAGACATTTTACATGATTCGAAACATTATAAGAAAGGGAGTTCCGGTAAATATTAAAACTTTTATGAGCACCATCTGTATATGATCTTGTGACTAGAATAAGACTGTGTATATAAATGGATCAGGAAGTTCTGGGAAAAACTTCGTGCGAATTAACTATTTCGACAGAGTTCGTCAAACTGCTAATATGATCGTTTCAACCAAGCACACAGACTCGCAAGAAAAATGAGTGAACGAGGAGGGAAATCTGGTACTTATCGCAGCTATTTTATATGGAGATACATGGACCCTGAACGAATGGGTGGTGAATACATTTCGACGATCATCATTTGGGATGAAATATGCACAGTATCGATTCCATTATTATAACTGGTGTATTAATTACCAGCTCTCTACAACAGTTTAACTTTCATCGCAGATCATATCAACCTATGGGATAATGATTCTTTTAATGATTTATATTTTAATGAAGTTAATGCATGAATTAATTCCACATCTGCAATATATCTTCTTTGTAAATCATTGATTTTACACGCAACATCATGAATATGACTTACGTTATGAATAGTGGTTATTGCATACTCTCCAAGTCTTAATTGATTCTGATTATTAAGTCAACTATCCAGTTCCAGGGCCGCAATAATTATGTCCAGGAAGATGCTTTCCTCCTGGGTATTTAGCCAAAGGCGTTGCTGGTAATGTACCTAATGAAGTAGTGATATCTCTATGCGAGATTACTCATAGAAGCAAAATTATTTTTGTTGTTCCACATCTTACCTGTAAGTACGTGTGTTTTACTTTTCGTTTTTAGTGTTGTCAATCCACTTGTAAGGGAAGATGCTCAACATGGAATACAGCATAAATTTATATTATTTATTATATTTGTTTAACACGGATATCGTTAATTTCTCAGCAACACGAAAACATAAACCAGTAAAATATCAACCAGCTCTACCACGTTCAATCAGAATGTTAATAATAATATACTTTTTCGAAGTGGTAAAACTCAATTATTACTCAATGTTAATGTGATAAGTTATATTTAGTAGCACCATCCGAAGATGATCAGCTATGTTACGAAATATTTAAAGATTTTAACGATAATGGGAATTATTATTGATTTTATCACCGATATTGATGAAGCCCCATCCTTAGACGACATCGATAGGTTTATTAAAAATATTGTTGTATTGGATAATGTAAATTGAGATAAACAGTCAAATCGAATCAGAATATTTCTCGATGAAGACATAACAATACCGATATTATTTATGTTGCTCAACGATACATATTTAATGGAGTTTATACACATACTTCACGAAATATTCATCAGTTCTGGTGTAGTGGAGATATGGATATAATTAAATTGAAAAACTTCTTTGCAAAAGCAAAAGGTACCATGCATGGACTTGTAACAATACATTTACATGATTCTTGATCGCGTTATCATATACGGCTTGATAACAAAATTGGTTAAGAGACTGCTATAATAAATTGCAGCAGCAGGGAAGATGTGACCCCAATGAGACGTCAGGCGGGTAAACAAAACATACATTATTTGAAAATTCTAATGACTGAAAACGTAACAAACAAATTAACCCTATTGAAGAAATTCTTGGTCAGTTAGAGACTTCAGGCTGACGTTATTGGACTGATAATTTGTTAATGTTCGTAAGAAGCTTTATTCTTTAAGCAATGACATTTCTGCAAAAGGCCATATTATTGATATTTAATTTTAGTAGAAGAGAGGGCGCGACCACAATGAGACGTCAAATGGGTAAACTATACGCGCATACCAAATTGAAACAACATATCCCGACAAAAATTAAGTATTAAAATAAACAACTAATCCTCAAGAGACACTCCTGAAGTTACGCTATCGATATGCTCGAGGCTTCGGTTTGGCGTTATTGACCGTGTCATTGCATCATTTTCGTAGGAAGAATTATTTTTAAACAAATGACGTTTCAGCTAACGTTCGGTTCGCCATCTCTGCTGCTGACTATGTCAACAATTATAAAAGCTTGACGTTTGAAAGAAAGTGATTTTGTGATGCTTTATGATCTACACCTGTGAATGACTTCGATAGCACTTTTTTTATTCATGTCCTGATCTGCGAAAGCGACAAAACAAAAGTTGTCCGAACCGAAAGGGAATTGCCGAATCGGACTATAATTGCTGTCAGATAGGGTCAAATAGCTTACAAAATGACACAAATATAATTTACTATGACAGAGTATGTGAACCCCATCCATACTGCATTCTTAAGTCACGTGTATTAAGGCTATGAAAGTGAGGTGTATTCATGAACATGGGGTAAGCTGTGAGTTGTGCCAAATCTATATAATTTTCTATGCTTTGATTCGGGAGTGAAATGTGGTATATAATCAAAGGATAAGTTTATTTTCTTACATTTATACTGGATATATTTTATCTTATAGTACCAAAAACAGCTATTTGTTTTAATTCGTGGACTCGTTACATACAGTATCATATATATATATATATATATATATATATATATATATATATATATATATATATATATATATATATATATATATATATAATAATAATAATAAATTGGCGCGTACTTATATAACCTTTTTGGTTCATATAAATATTACATTTATGTGCAGATATTTGCGGAATATAGAAGTTGCAGAATGTAAAGAAATCTGAAATGAACACGGCCTTAAATTCCCACTCCCCATGAGGTGGTTTGTCTCAAGGCAAGCCTGCTGCACACTACCCTGCCCATGCCGAGTTTGAGCGACTCCTCGATATCGGGAATATGGATTTGGCCAACTGGGTATAAAGGAACAAATCTCAAGGACACTGCCCATGAAATTAGCCAAATAGTTTCCGCACATACTTTAAATTCTTGACATTGATTCTTCAAAAGAAATTTGCAAATAATTTATCTTATCAGTAGGAAAAATTCCTTCGGTTTTTCGTGGTCACTGGTCAGACAGATCGGTAATAAAGATGACTGAATGAACAAAACTGGGATTTGCATATTACCTTTGTGTTAGACCATATTCGATGAAGAAAGTTTGTAAATGGCTTGCACTTAAGGTATGAAAGTGGTTTGTTGATTGTAGGGTCAAATTGCATTACGTCTCAATTAAACAATAGTCTTGGGAAACAATTTTATTTCTCGAAAATGTTTCTGGAGAAAACTATGTGTATGAATCGCACATAGGGTAATACAGAAACCTTTAGTTTCTTTATTTAAATGTCATTAGTAAAGGTTATGGTAAGTCTAATACGACGATAGCATTTGAGGCGCATTAGATTTAGTTCGAGACCGCATAACTGAACATATATTGAAGACATTCAGAATGTTCGGTCACAATACTGCCAGTAAGTGACAATCAGAGGATTATTAAGCACCTGACCTGCGTATAAATTTGCCTTTCACGATACTCTAGGTTGATTTAATTTCCCGTATCATTTGATGGATTTTGTTTTCATAAGTTGGACGAATTGTTCTGAAGCTAATTAATATCATTCATCAACATGCTTGTTCAGCCTTTTGACCTTGGGTGTCAAGTTCGTTCGTTTTTGTTTTTGGTTTGTCTGTGAGCAGGTTCCTTCTTATTTCTTTGTATAAGTTGCTATGCTCATTAAATTAAAAACAAAACAAGGTACTTCTTATGTAACACAATGTAGGAAGTAATATACACAGCATAATAAAGATGTCGAAAGGGACATATTTAAAACAGACCTCGGATTCGATTTATATGGACTTTCTCAAGCGATCTTCGTAGACAACTATGTAGCAGAATGATCATAAAGTAACTAAATCTGAATTACAAAGAAGAAAAATTCTTTCGTACTAGTGGCAATAAATAATGATCCGTCAAAGTGCACCTCAGTAGCTTATTTACTTGATGGCGCCATGTGCACGTCACACACTACTTAACTTAAACATTGTGACATTTGTACTTCAAGCATGAAGACTCTAGATAACATTCTGTTATAGAACGTGTGCAACCAGTTTCATACACGTATCAAAATGTTTTGGAAATGATTAATTTCTAACAAGTTTTCTTTAAAATATGACTGAGTTTTCTGCCATCTTCTGACAAGTTTCCAATGATGGGGTGCTCCGATTTCGACCTTTAGACATATATAGATCAGCCTATCAACAGAGATCAACATGGAACTGGTGTCAACGTTAATTTAATTTAAACAGATCAAAGGTTAAATCGTAATTTTAAAAATTATTTAAAAGAAAATTCCTTTAACAGCGATACGAAGAAGCTCTTGACAACAATCTCGTTTCACATAAAGAGCAATTTTATAGTATGTGGAACCAATGAGTGGAAATCGTGCCGGACGAAATTGATAAGGTTTTCCACAAAAAAAAGCAACAAACAAGCCAAACTTATTAAAAGAAAAGAGAAATTAAAACAAGAAAGAAACAAAACAAAACAAAACCGAAATAAATCGTCACATCATTATTGGTAAAATGGCATTAATAGCCTAATACTGTGTGCTAGAAAGGTCGGCATGCTTTAACATCAGTTTGTTCTCGTGAATTTCAGGTTTTGTAATTATATAAATTCTCAGCTAACAACATTTCTCTGTTGGGCGAGAAACACTACGAGAACATTGTTCGCATGGCACGAACAGTTTCGACCCAGACACATCCAAGTTCTAGGTCTCATGTTGCTTCTATGCAGGTATGCCTAGAACCGAGAACTGCAAGACGGTGATAGATTGCTGGAAATATTGATCCAAATTTGCACTTAGAGACAAGAGAACCATGTATGGGTACCTGCAGCAATTAAAAATACGTTGCAAGCGGATGCTGATTCATACAGTTACAATACAAAAAAACTTAAGTTGCCCATTTTTTAAATTAAGAAGTATAACACTTTAGCATTATTTTCATACATGATATGCTGATATCTGAACAACTAAGTAAGCAACATCATACCTGACAAAATTGATAGATTTGAAAAACTTTGTTTATTAAATTGAATGTTATTGATGTATTTTCTATCTTACATTTTTATCATTGTACCATATATTAAATTAATTTATGAATTTGAGATCAAATATAGGCATCCTCAAATCACGTACTCTCATCAGATGTTTATAAAAGTCGAAGACTTAAGACGTATCGTCACCAAACTATTCCTAGTGAATTCATTATGTTTGTAACTCAGAGAGTCGAGACAGACACGAAAAGTTAAAACCAATATTGTTGTGTATAACCTTTTTAAATTTATTTAAAATATAATATTTGTGTTGTCTGGCTTCAAGATAAAATAATAATCAAGTTAAACGTTAATGGCTAGTTTGATATAACCTTTTCTTCAAGCAGAAATTTGTGTCTAACTAGAGATAATGATAATATTACTATCTCCATTATTCTGTAGCATGATTTGAAGTCCATATATGTGAGTAGTTAATGGGGGCACTCTAGCGTCAAGGGAAAATCCAGTCAAAAACAGCTTGGGCTAATCTAGCGTCAAGGGGAATTTAACATGGTGGGCCTGTCTAGCGTCAAGGGGAATTTAACATGGTGGGCCTATCTAGCGTCAAGGGGAATTGAACATGGAAACTATTTGGGCCTATCTAGCGTCAAGGGAAACTGAACATGGTGGGCCTATCTAGCGTCAAGAGGAATTGAACATGGGAACTATTTGGGTCTATCTAGCGTCAAGGGAAATGGAACATGGGGAATATGATTTGTATTTGTATAGGGGACTGTAGAGCGACAAGGGAAAATTGAGGAAAAGAAGGCTAATATCTTTTCGAGGCATATGAGTGGCCTTGAAAACAAGCCACACAATCTCCTATCAAAACAGAAGGGAAGGAAATTAAAATCACACAATCTCCTATAGGAAGGTAAGGAAAACAAAACAAGGATAATTAAGAACATTATACATTCTATGTGAAATATGTTCATTGTTTTCATTCATTCATCAATTTAATAAAAAGGTAGTATGATATTTATTGTCGACTGACTTCTTAACATATCTCAAATTTAAGGGATGTCCTGTGTTTTCAGCACACGATACAAACAATGTTGCCAAGTTGTAACAAATCTAAGTCGAAGGGAATAAAAAGCAGTAGCAAAATATGCTTTGTTCTATCGACAGTCTAAGATGTGTGTTTTGATTTGAAATTCAAAGTTAGCCATAGGCAGGGTCATAAAATGCAATGTTACTCGCATCAATCATTGTTACATTGTTACAATTCTTCCGAACGTGTGTTTTGGTTGTGGTATTTTTATTTCAAAGTTACAGTGCAAGATCACTCGCGTCATTTTTGAAATAGTTTTGTATTTGTTCTAAAAATCGGTAGATCTCATGCTTAACAAAATTTCCGTGACACATTGCAGTGCCAAAAATAAAGATAAAGCTCTGATAACTGAATTGTACAAGTTTGTCAACCGAATATTTTATTTCATCCAACGATTTACTGATTGACTATTTGTAAGGGTGTAGCGTTTGAAAAAACAAATTACATGACAAACGAAAATTATGGTGCCTACTGATTAAAATTTTGGAGAGGTATCTTCAAACGGGAACATCTACCATTAGGATTTTAATCAAACGTATTACGACGGAGAGAGAGAGAGAGAGAGAGAGAGAGAGAGAGAGAGAGAGAGAGAGAGTACGTTATACATACTTTTAAAAAAAATTAGGACACTTACGCTTGCTTTTGTGGTATATTTTCCCTTATAAAAATTCAAAGAAACACACATCCCACTTAGAAAATCAATTCCATAGGAAAGGTCCACGATTTTAAAATATCACCAGAGTGAACCGATGACAAATACAACTAAAATGTTCTCACAAAATAGTACATCCAAACATGTTTTGGTGTATTTCGCAATAATACTGACATTTCCACGATGGTGCGATTATTTGTGCATAAGTTTTATTGTTTGGAAAGTGACTAGTGGACAGGTACAGAAATACACGCCTTATCTTCTCGCTGTGAGAATAACAAATGAAGCCGATTTGAAGCGAAGGCGGTAGAAAATATCGGTTTGCCAAGGAAATCGCTTACAATGAGTGACGCATTGTTTGGTTCGAAATTCAAGGTAGGTAGTGTAGTGGTCAGGCGCAGAAAAAACACGTCTTATCTTGTCACTGTACTAAGAACGAGTGAGGGCATTTTGAAGCTAAGGGGGTAGAAAAAAAAGTGTAGCCAATAAATTGCTTCTAACGACTGGCGCATTGTTTTGCCTAAGCTCATGCATTGATTCAGTTGCAGCGCAGGCAGACTGAAGTGTGAACTTACAATCCCTTTGTTGCACATTGTACCATTTCTTCATGACACATCAACTTCTTAACTGCAATTATTGACCAAAACTGACCCAAAAAAATACTTTCTCACTTTGACATAAACACATTCGTCTAGGTAGAGAGAAATAATATAGTAGTGAGTGGTAACTTTTGTCAAACTAGTGAATTTGGGGTTTGTATAAAGGAAATAAACTAAAGTACAGTGAACTTCAATGATGATAACCCAGTCTGTCTGTCTATTGATGTGAATATTTACATCAAAAACAATATGACCTGCAAAACACAAAGATATACGGCAAGCATGATTAGAATGAACACAACAACCTAACTGTAGTAACAAAGAGATGTTTTTCTTCACGTCCGCGTAACTTAGAGTTTCAATCCTTTTGCAAGACAAACTTGGTATCCTTTTGTGAGCGTGAAATTAAAATACTGAAGAAACTTAAGCGCTTTGCTATAGACTATAGTATAGATAATTTCAGCAACAAACTAAACAACATAAATGCCGTTACAACAATAGAAAGCCCGAAATCGTCTATTAAAAGAAGAAATGCGTTTAAAAAAAATAATCAAAGATTAACGATGGCTAAGCAATAAAACCGAATTAAAGAAAGGCAATGACATTGGTATATAGGCCTTTCACTTTGATATTGTATGCGGATGTAATCTGCCATGTATTAACAGTTTCAAAAAAGGTATACGCAAAGAGAAACCTCAATTCAAACTGACTTTTACAGATTCGTTCCTCCTGTTTATTTTTTGGGAACACACCTAAACACTATTCAAGGAAAACACACATATCAAAACAAACCATACACACACCGGCAGAAGCCAAAACGCAAATCTACTAATCACACGATAGAAAGAAGTATGTGTAAGTGTCAAAAGCTAAAGTCATATAACATTTGTACGGTTTGTAACCTTCCACTTGGGATAATGTGAAATATCACAAATTATTATCACAAACAGAATTGAAACTCGGCAGGCTTGACAGTTGTTGTTTATACAGATTCACTAAACTTCACAACTTGCTTGCGCTGTCTTATACTTTGGTCTCGGGAAGGATCCCATTTGTAGGTGTAGCAACTGTGGTAAGAGTTGAAGTCGTTGTCGCTGCTGTCAAATAAGAGTAGATTATTTTAAAAAACGGATCTAGTATTTTATATTTTTTAAAAAATCAAATAAAGACATACAGTTGTTGGTAGACATCGTGGTCAGCAATAAAGTAAAAGTGACAGAGAGAATGAGACATCGTAGTCGAGAAGCGTACTTCTGGGGTACGTACGTGTCCTAACGTCACAGTACCTTCTCTATCACTCTTGATGCAAAAGCAATGCCATCTCCGCGTGAGACCATGCGGCTACTATCCTACGGATGTCATTCAATCCAAAGTAACCTCCTGGTAATTTCACCGTACCTGTATCGAAATGAAATTGTGAAAGACGAATATTCGTTCCCTGCGCGCTTGCCTGAATACCTTAACTTTAACAGTTGATTCCAAACTTTCAAAGAAAACTGGCCAACATATCTGCCTGGACCAATGCGCACCAATCGAAACAATTAAAGTTTTAGGATGGTTTCATTTACAGTCACCATATTTCTACTTTAAGAAATATATAACATACAGGTGTACATAAATAATCATAATTTAACGTTGATAAAAAACAATTCAGAATTGTATGCAATAACAAGGATGGCTTCCTTTATCAAATTCCTTGTTTTCCATAAAATGCTACCACATGTTTATGGTAGTCAGATAGTTTGGAGTCGTTGATCGAAAACCAACATCTTACGAAAATAAATCTCAGCCACTGATCATTATCCTTGCTCATTCATTTTGTACAAATATTGTCTAGAGCCGCTGAGAGGGTGAACATTACTTATGTTGGAACGTCATTGTTGAAAAAAAAGCTACCTATTAAAAAAAAACAATTTTAGGTCCATAGCGCTACACCGAAGCCTCTAACTAAACGAGAATTTATTAAATTGGGTTTGCTCATATTGTTACCTTATTTTTGTCGTTAGTGATTTTTTCATTATGTATGCGCGCTCGTTTACCTGCCTGACCTTTATGTAAGGTAGCACCGATCTTTGCAGCTGTGTAAGTTTTTAAGTTGAGATAAATAATTTGAATGAAGAATTTCTATAATTTATTTTTTTATCCAAGCATTTTATCAAGACCTACATGATATCGTAATCGCGGATCATGTACGTTTATATTTATGAATCCGTGTGGGATTGCTTGCGCACGTGACAAGAAAGTTTTGAACTTAATGTTGTTTATATCTCCTGAACACCGTCTGATATATATTTCACAGAGTATATTTATCAACTCCATTAGATACAGTTAATATATTACATTTACCTCTGATCACTTTCGGGAATTGTGTATATCGAAGAGTAACATAAATAACATCTGTTTTTTGATGTCTACCTCGAGAAAACATTCTTGCTGGATTCGATTTCTTGTCCATCATCGTATACTACGAGATTATTAATAAATCCACTGAGATCATCTACAGAAGGGGCTGAATCTATATCGGGGATAAAATCAATAATACCATTGTCGTCTTCAGTCAATAATTTTTCATTTTCATTAAAATATCGTTCAGAACATCGTAGCATCTCTGATCAGCTATAGATGGTGCCAGAAAATATAACATATACGACTTGAGCTATCTCATTATTAAATTAAGTATACTTGTGTCTTACCTCTTCAAGATGTAGCTATGATAATTGATCTGAAAAAAAATTGGTACCGCTGGATGATGCTTGATTGGTTCTTGTTTTCGTGTCGTTGAGAAATCACGACGTCTACATGTCCCAGTGGATTAACAACAAAATTACCAGAAACTAAATAGCATACACTTAGAGGCAAGAGATTGAAATGTGGTACAAAGTGTCTGCTGATGATATCGCTGTTTCATCAGGATAATTACCAGAGATCCATGAAATACCAGGAAAACAACATCTCCCTAGATACAATTATTATTGTCCTGGAAAACGACTTGAGTATCTACTTAACGAACGAGATCATCTAAACTCTGGAGATTATCCAATAATTGCGATTGTTCAACCGTGTCACGTTCTTGATGTAGCGTTTAAAAATAAATGTTTACAACAAGACATATTGCAGATGTAAAGTTGATTTATTCGTTAAATTCCATAATATATATATATATATATATATATATATATATATATATATATATATATATATTGTAGAGATTCATTAGCTAATTGGTAGATAATATCTGCGATGAAAAGGAACATATTATTAAGAGCTGGTAATTAATAATCCGATTAATACAAAACAAGAAAATTGATTTATTATAGGCCAATATGATATTGGAGGGGTAGACCAGCTATTTGTAAGCTTGCTAATGCAGCAAATGTCACACGTTATGTTGCTGAACATTGGTTAGTACCACAGGCAATATAGCGAATGTATATACCACCACCTAATTGAATTCATTACGCACGTTTTGATGTCAGTGTTCCTAAGTTCAAAAGGCGGATGTTTTATTTTTACCACAAGATTGTATTGAATTCGGTAGACACCAATCAAGCACATACAAATATGCTTTAAATGTAGTTGACGTTGCAAAGAGATTTAAGGAAGCAGAACCATTATCAACAGAAACAGATGCTGAAGGTTCATCTGTTTTGAACGAATTTATCGACGAGGATCCGGACAACATGGTTGTCTACGATGGCCTTAGTGGCTATACGTTGATCCAGGCAAAGAATATATTGTGCGGTATAGTCACTGATAAAAGAAACAGCGCCAAAATCAGACGAGGACATACAGCAATTCATCATAATCAGGCAATCGTTGAACGATTTAATCGAACACATGCTGAGCGGCTATTTGGATATCAATATGCAAAATATATATAAATTAATAAAGTTCAATAGTGTTTGAGATCTCGTGAATGAGTTACAAGACTACCAAGTGTGATAGCTGCATTAATAATGCAATTACACGTGCGTGCAATTGTTATGAACCCAACCAATGCGATCACAAAATACTTATACCAATACCATGAAATGACTTTTCAAAGCAACCGGTATTAGGTAACGTGACCGTACGATATGTATATGAACCCAGTGATCACGAGGGACCAAAGAGCGACATATCCGGTTTGGAGTGTGATGACACATACAATTTTCAGCGTGGTAAGATCTACAGTTAGACCTGCAATATACAGATTAGATTCAACTGATCCTCAACGTGGGTTTGCATTTAAACAATTACAAGTACTTCGTGAAGATATATGATTACCACCGTCTTCACCTTTGTAAACTAGCGCCTCGACGTCGGTTACGTTCAAGGCAGAACAGCATCACATTTTCACGTGTATGATCAAAACTGGTTGATTAATTCTATCTTCGGTAAAATTGTCTTGAATTGTTTTAAATATTGGCACAACATTGCTGTGTTACAGCTCGCATCATGATAATTCTCCCGTTGTTTTCATTTCATAATAAATTCAGCGTCAATAATACACTCGCGTTTTTTTATTATCACACCGCCTATAACCATCTAATTTGTTTCATACTATAATATCGCTAACAACTTTGTTGCTGGTTGATCAACATTTTCTGAATAGTCTAGCATAACCTTGAACAGCTGAGATATTCTTCTGACTCGAGATCCTGATAGATAACCTAAATATGAACACTAGATATCATCATCGTCGATACATACATTTTATAAGAAATGGTTAAACCTTCAGTGTCCATGGCGTTTTATTCATCCTTAATGAGCTCTCAACAACACTGATAGGAACTAAACAATATCAATGTCACAAGATTTTGTTTCTTTGACGATCCTGGTATTTCAACCATAATATTTTGCCGTAGATTATTTTCTGTGCGATAACATAATGGTACCGGTAGATTTGAACACGTTTCTTTATGTAACAAAAATAATTGTTATTGAGGTGTGTCGCGAACTGTATTTCTGTATTTCAAATCATTAGGTATGAATGATTTAAAGAAATTCTTATGTGAAATTTATGAAATTATTTCAAGCAGTTTTTGCCAATGAACTTTTGTTTTTATTGCAGTCTGGTTAATTTCATAAGCTATTTTAATTCTGAATCACGTGCTCTACAAAATTTTCAGCCATTTATATGGAGGCAATCCATCAAAGGGTGGTGGTTGACCATGATTACCGCACACTATTACAGCAGTAATTTTAATCAAAAACCAATCAATTAATATTTGTAATATATCTTTAGTTACTGTGCATATTTCATCCCAAAGGATGATCCTTGTGATATATATTTCACCCATTTGTCAGACGTCCATTCATCTCCTTTCAATCGAAACAATTTATGATAAGTGCATGATTTAACGTTTCGTTCCTTCATCTCTGGCGATGGGGTAAGACGATCATATGCAAATTTCGAAATAATTCAAACGCACGAGTTGTTTTACCAGAACCTCCTGCCCCGTTAACATAAACTACTTCGTGTCTAGTCACAGGATAATACTCTGAAAGAGCAGATGACAATTGATTATTTGTAATAAATATCCTTTATTTCAACATCGACAGATGCAGAATAATTATGTACCGTTTCTTGTTTCATTATCCGTTTGCCACTTGATACATCGTAAGAAGTATTTATATAAAAGTGCTTCTACAATTCTGAATATTTTGTTTCGATATGGAATGAATCCATAACGACTCTAATCATGGCTTTTGGAGCTCGGTTTATCATCGATAATATATTATTTGAAACATACGCGAGCAGTGTCATCTTAAACGAGTAATGTAACTAACAATTGTACCTAATTTAGTTCCGTTAGACCAGTGTTTTTTCGACTTGCAAAAACATTTCCTTTTGTTGTATCGGCGATTATAAAATTAAGTTCAGCATCGTCCATAACTAATCTTGAGTTTTGTACGCGCATTCCAAGAAACTCCCCACATCTTTCTCAATGCGTTTCACCTTGAATTTGTTTTCTAGGTTCCGTAATTCCTTTATATTGGCCTTCAAACAAGCTGCCATTTTTTTCTTTTTTCCACGTGAGATGAGTTCACTTGATGTATATTTCTTTCCTTCCTTGCGTTTGTAGCAATTCGTTTGCTCTATGATCTATGATCCATTACTTCATTATTTATTTTATGAGACTTTTCTTAGATGTTTAGCTGGAATGTTCTATAGCTCAGTCTCATAAACTCAGGCCGGGAACTCAGGAAGATAGCAAGAAGAAAAAGGTTGAGTACCCGGATAAAGAGTGTCACCAGATGATAGAAATGATGAGGGAATTCAGGTACGGAATCGTAGCTGAAATTGAAGAGTCAACGTCAGTTTTCTGCTGATGCGAATAACTTTATTTAAATAATCAACACACATATATATTACTACATTCTAGAAACACATCTAAAAACTTTATAATAAAAATTCATAAAATACATATTACATTTCATCATTAAGCTTTCCAACTTCATTTTATTCATATAACTTCTGCACCTTAGAATATTATTCACTAGTTAATTCTCAATCAATTTCAAGATAGCAAAAGCATTAAATGTAATAACAGTTAATGCATTTTACTCATTTTAAAACAGAATATTAAGAATATTGATTTAGAATATATTGCTAGATATTACTTTTTCTTACTTAAGAAATACTTTATTTCAACATTAAATCAAAGTATGAAGTTGGTAGCTAATTCATATAATTCATATAATAAAAGTTACATAAATATAAATTCTTTAAAACATTTAAACATTCCATTACAATATATTATAAATAAAAGAATTCAATAGTAATGTTGCACACAAAACAATTTTACCATTAAAATCTTAATCATTAAAAATACTTATTCCTTACAAGAAATTATAACATGTACAGTTGCCTACCTGAAATTGAAGAGTCAACGTCAGTTTTCTGCTGATGCGAATAACTAATCTGACCTGATTCGCGCATTTCTATATATACGTATGCGGCCAGATTCAGGGTTAGACAAGGTCATACCCTTCTATGCATCAGACAGAAAGCTACGAACTCTACAATCCGGTCGAAACCAGTTTCAGCGGGTGAAAACCATCTTATTGACGTCATAAGACTCAATCTTATATTTGTCTTAACGACGTCAGACCAAATATGGATATCCGTTAGTTGGAAGCCATCTTGTTTTGTGATGTAGAGAAGCCTCTTAGAGAGAGAAGTTACTTCACCTTCATTAACCGAATTGAACCTTTGCCAATCACTAGGTCAGAGACATATTTTTACTAATGAAACCTAGAACTGTAGCTAAGTCAGCAAACGCATGTATTATGGTATACAATCTTACACAACACTGTACATTAGTTATTTTTACTGATGTTAGTGAGTATACTTATACACACTGCCTTTTATTCCACTTGTTCAGCAACCTTTTCTATTCTGTATAGTTGTACTTTAAAAACAAGTGAAATTACCTTTAATATATTTTAGAAACTACTTACATATAAATAAATAAAACATTACTTTAATACAATTCAAAGAAAATATCAATCTTTATTAATTTTACTAAAAATTTAATCCTAACAATACCCTCTAGTTTATTTGAGCCGAGTCCTCGAGGCTCGAAAAGAAAAATCAATTTTATTCATCAAAACAAGATGAAAGGTGAAAAATCAAAAATACAATGATAAAAAAAACCATTGCGAGACATTTTCGCAAAGTTTAAAAATACAATGTAGACACTGCAAATACATTGCAAAATACCAAGTAAAATACAAAAAATACAATGAGAAGGTACATTGCAAAATACTCAATCAAATTAAAAAGGTACAATACAATGCAAAATATTTGATAAAATTCCCAAACACAATGGGAAATGTATTGCACAAATCTCAGTCAAATTTAAAAAGTACAATGTAATGCAAAACATTTGATAAAATTCCCAAACACAATGGGAAGTGTATTGCACAATACTCAGTCAAATTCTAAAAAAAAATACAATAAAAGTATAATGCAAAGTTTGTAATAAAATTCCCCCAAAATACAATGGGAATAAACTTCACAACATAGAATACCTTCATAAGATACTATGAAACAACATAGGAAATAATTTTTTTTTTTTTTTTTTTTTTTTTTAAATACACAAGGCTACAATACAAAACCTATCTCTAATTAGGCTAGGCTAGGCTAGGCAAGGCTAGGGGCTCATAAGATGATTATAATCATGACGAGGAAGGGGGTCTCCAGACGATTATCGTCGCAGAGGTCCTTAGATAGATGTTGTTGTCCATTCTGTTATGTGAAGTTGTGTTTCATTGTAAGTTTATTGTCGTGGTGCTGCTCTATTTTCTTCATTAGCTTTTGTTTTTTTTGAGTTGTAAATATTTGGGTAGGGCGTTCTGTTCCGGGAAGAAACGTATCCTTCCGGGGCATTTTAGTCGTGGTACGTACCTGGTTGGTGGGTATTGATTGATGTCTGCACGGTGCTGAGTGCACCGTTCACACACACATCTTGGTCGGACACATTTGGCTAAATACTCTTCAAGGTTATGCGCGTCTCGACATTGTTTTTTGAATTTGCGATAAATAATTCGTGGGTTTTGTAGCAAAGAAAGAGGTAACTTTGCATCACGAATATACAATTCGGCTAATCCAGTGTAGCCTTCGATTAAAAGTTGATGAATAAAACCTAAATAACGTGGAATCATATCAGAAGAGGGCACAATACTGGAGAGCAGGCGAGCTAGCGTTTCTTCAGGTATTGAGAGGTATGCTGCAATGCGAACTGCTTCAAATAATGAATTTGGGTTGTTATATAGTACTGTGCCCCCTGGTTATTGACAAAAATAAATGTCGAGCGACCGAAATATCAAATTTGTACATTTGAAAGGGAGTTTGTAACCACTTGTGAAAATTCTGTAATATTGGAAAGGCTTCAATTATTTTTTCAAGTTCAGGGTTTCTTATGGTTATAGTTTTGTTGTGACCAAAATCAAATGTAATAGAGTCTGCCATGGTTGATATGTATTGAGTTGTTTTTGTTGTAAATTTGGTTAACTAGATTTATTTATTTAATAAAAGGTATTTACTTATTTTAGTCCAAGGTAGGTTTTGTTTGTGGATTTGTAATATATATATATATATATATATATATATATCCGGCGTCGTTGTATCCGACGGTATGGTGCTGAATTTGAAAAGAAAAAAAGAATAAATATATAACTTGTATGTTTCAAGTAATTTTTAGTCTATAATAAAATAGTAATAGGAGCGGAATTAATACGTATATGTTAAATCACAATTATGTGTGTTGTTATTTTATCTAAGTATATATATATTAATATAATCTAATTTATAGAAATAAGAAGATTATGAATTTATCATCATATGATCATTATTATTTGATTGTCTTTTTCTGTATTATCATCTTGACCTAAGAATGCGAGGGCATGTATTCATATGTGTATATTTACGGTAATATCGAGTAGGGTGGCACGGAAGGGTATGTTCGAGGAGAACATTCGGAAATACTTCCGTCCGGACGTAGTGGAAACGCAATATCATGGTGTGTCCAAATAACGTGTGCACAGAAAGGCTTGTGAAAAATTGAACGCAGTTTGAATGCAGAGACAAGATCAATACTGAAAGAGGTTGGTATTGTTAGGTCGAAGTTTGTGTTCACTTTAGTAAGCTTAAAACCTGTCCATGTGACATGTAGTTGAGGTCGTAGGTAACCAGTTACATGAAGGTTTTCAATCATCAAAGGTCCAGTAATGTTCCAATATGAAGGACACAAACCAAGTTGAAGTATGTCAACAAGTACGCATTGAACTCCTGTAGTAATTTCAAGACGAAGCTTAGTTCGCGCATTTGACTGAGTAACCCATTTATAGACTTGAACGAGAGCAATTACAAATGCCATAATTGAAACTGAAAAGATCCCAAGTGAGTACAACAGAAACTGTAGTAAACCAATCAGGAACAATAGTTGTCGGTGCTATGGTATACTGGAAATGGACTGTAGATTCTGCTTTTGTTGAATGAACAAGTAAGAGTGCCGTTGACAATGTTCTGAATCGCCATATGAGCCAAACAATTGCCAATGTATTCAAAATAGATACAGATAAACTAATGATAGTCATAATAGATTTGGGATCAAACCAGGAATCATCATCAACTGAAATTTCACCACTCAACATTGTTTCCGCTAAGGACGAAAAGATTCTTTGATCGCTTTTAGCACGTGCCGCTACTTTCTTAAGACTTAAGTCAATTTCCTTATCTGTAGCAAGGAATTGCGACATTTGAAGTTCATACAATTTAAATTCAGGTATAGAGATAGTCAAAGGATTGTCAAAGGATGTATTACCTAAAATGGCTGCTAAATGTGTGAGTTGAAAAATTGTTGTAAAAGTGCTAAATTAATTGGGTGAAGTTGGGTAATTTCAGTCGAATTGTCAGAACAAGTAGTGATATGTCCGTCATATGTCATAGATGTAGTAACAACAGCGCAGTGACAAGGGATACTCATAATAAAGAAACGACAACCTTTAACAATGCGACGTTGATTCTGACATTCAAGTATTATTTCGTCCATAAGGTAAACTAATATTTGATTTGAGGAAATATCTAGAATATGTGGCACGACTCGGTTTGTCATGAAACGGAAGTTACAAGTCTGATGGATATTATTCTTATCATCTTGGAATAGACTATTGATACACTCAGGTTGAGACAAAGGTTTGAGTGTAGGGCGGATGTTACAATGTAAAATGTCCTTACCGGTGCATTGATTTAGGGTCGATAATGCTAGTGTTGTGTAAAAATTGGTAGTCATCAGATACAAGCATTATGTCTGGTAAATCAAGTAATTGCGTAACATGTGTAGATGAAGTGTTAATTGGGACCGGAAATGATTGAATTCGATACATTTCGAATGGTCGTCGTCGAGATGAGATTGGAATTTGCAAGGCAATATATAAGTCGCGGTTTTTACGCGTTGCCATAAATGACCCATATTGATAATAATAGCGTGGATCTTTCGGTGTTACTGAATAGCCTGGATAATCAGTAGATATCATATTTTCGATTTGATTGATTGAGTCTGCTAAAATATGAGGTGGAATCAGTATCGGAGGCAACTTTCCTGCTGCCAATTCTGCAGTTGCTATCTGTAATTTCTCTAATTCATGCCTAATTTGCTGGGAATCTAACATTTGTGAGGCAATTACTTCTTCTGTTTTCTGATATTGTTGGCGTATGTTTTCTTCATTTTCAATCATTGTTTGTTTTAGTAATTGAAGCGTTTTCGAGTTTTGACCAATGGCAGATAATATATTTTTAAAACGATTGTCGACTTGTGAAATATAGGAGGAAAAATCACCTCCATGTCGGGCAAGAGCACTGAGCATTTTATTATTCTGTCTTGTCTGCATATTTATGTGACTTGCTAATGTGGCAACATCTCCTGTTGTGGCTAAACCGAATAGGCTTTTACCTATTTCACCAACGAAGGGCAAAATTGCTCTTTTTGACAAATTTGAAGACTGAAAAACACCTTCTGGTATTAACTCATTAATTAATGAGATTGTTTCGTTAAACTGTGCATTCATTGTAAGACGTATTGCGTTTAGTTGTTGAAGTAGTGTATTTTTGTAGCTACATTTTACACTTTTTTGACAATATTCTATAGGATCGACAGAAATGTTCTCTGGGAGTTGTATTTGAAACGTGTGTATCCATTTATCGGCTGAACAATATACTGGTGAGAGAGACTGGAAGATAACTCCATAGTTTAATCTTTGCACATCTACAGCAGACCCTGGATTCAGAGTCAGAAGAAGCAGTCCTATGACCGAAATCCACATTCCACTCATACCTTAAAGAAAAGAAAAGAATTTGAGAGTTTTGCCGGCGAAAGAAGAAGAAAGAAGATAGAAGGCACGAGGAAGTGATGGAATGGCGGAAAGGACTAGCATTAACTCTCTCAGTTGCGAAGAAATTTCCTTCTAAATTTCGTATTGAATTCAATGACGAAATATTCGACTTCGTCGTTTGCGACGTGCGTTTGATTGTGTGCGTTTACTGTGAAATGCTTGTTTTAATGCTGGAGACACATTCTCAGTTGGTTGCCATGATGGCGTGGATCCATCTGACCACTTAACCAAATAATGCCTTTTCCCAAAAATCTATTTGGATTTCAACAGTTTATCAACTAAGTACTATTCGGTACCATTGTTGGTTGGTGTGTGTTCATCGCTTGCTTGATCATGTGATGTTTGTGTCGACTGTGGAGGTGTACTGACTGTGTCCGGTGTCGGAGGTCTATAATCCCTAGGATCTTTATAGTGCTTAAGCCTGTTTGCGTGTACAAGTGATTTCATTTCTTTATTGTCTGAACAACGACGTAATCTGTAGGTGCTATTCGGACCTACTTGAGTGATGTAATATGGACATTCCCAACGAGGGTAAAGTTTTTTTGATAACCCTACAGGTATATGTGAGATTTGTAAATGTACATAATCTCCAACGCGAAAGGACGGTTCCTTTGCTTTCTGGTCAAACCTCTGTTTGCTTGTGTTTTGTGCTTCACGTGTATTTGCTTTAGCTATTTCTTGAACTATTTTCAATCTTTGAATCAACTGATCTATGTACTGTTGTGTTTGTGTTTGTACCGTTTCTTTTGGCGTAAGAGACACATCTAAGGGTAATATGGACGGCCAATCATCTTGATGTTTACTACAGTAAGCCCTAAGGGTCTGACTAATGGTACTATTGGTCCTTTCACAGGAACTATTAGTTTGAGGGTGGTAAGAACTAGTATGGTGACGTGTTACTTGAAATAGTTCACAAAGTGCGAGTACAATTTGAGACATCAAATTTCGTCCACGATCACTGACAAGTGTTCGCGGTGCACCATATCGTGTAAATATCTCATTGTACAAAACATTGGCGATTTCTGTTGCTGTTTGAGAACGTAAGGGCAAGGCTTCACACCAATGTGACAAACTATCTGTCACCAATAAGATGTATTGATAACCTTCCTTACTTTTTGGCATGCACAAAATGTCCATATGCCACCTAGAGAATACGTCTTCTGGGGGCAATGGGTGCAATGGGGCTTTTCGTGCGTTTGTGTCCCGTTTAATAAGCTGACATTTAGAGCATGATGTAATGTAATCATACACATTTTGATACATTTTAGGCCAATAATATTTCATTTTGATAGCTTGATATGTTCTTTGAACACCAAAATGACAGCCTCCTGCTTTTGAATCGTGATAAGATAGAAGTACATCGAGTCTTAAATTTGTGGGTAAAGCAACTTGTTTTATGAGTTGATCTGGAGAAGTTTTGTGTTTTGTACGAGGCTGGAAAAAATGATGTAAGACACCATTGATTAGTTCATATTGATTTGCTTCATATGGAATAGCTGTTGCGCGACGAGTGTTTTCTGGTAATATTCCTTGTTCTAAGTAAACATACATGTCCTTAAAATCAGGGCACTCGCGCTGATATTGGGCGATATCCGATAGTTCTTCAGAACTACCGCTAGGTATGTTATCATTAGTATGTACTAGAAATAGGTTAGTAACGTCTTCGTTATCGTAAAAGAATGTAATTTCTGTCATTTCTTCTTGAATGGCGTGTACTGGTGTTTCTAACTGAGCCTGAGTGTTAGTGTATGCTGGAGATTTTTCTAATTGGCTGTCAGTCTTAGCTGTTTGGTCGTAGTTTCGCCGTGAGAGTGCGTCTGCATTTGTGTTTTTATGGCCTGGAGTGTATACGATATCAAAATCGTATTCCTGTAAGCGAAGTGACCAACGAATTAGTCTATTCGAAGTGTGCTTAACTGTCTTTAGCCAAACTAATGCCTTGTGATCTGTAATGACAGTAAATTTCTGATGTGATAGGTGAACATGATATGTTCGGATACCTTCTAATACCGCTAAACACTCCTGTTCAGTTACTGACCATTGTCTTTCAGCATTTGTTAATGCTCGTCCACCATAAGCAATGACATGCTCCTTGTCGTCTGTCCCTATCTGAGACAAAATATAACCTAGAGCTGTACCACTGGCATCACATGTGAGTCTAAATGGTTTATTAAAATCAGGATAAGCCAAGATAGGAGCTGTGGTCAAGGCTGTCTTAAGAGTTTCAAATGCTTTTTGACACTTGTCTGTCCAAAGAAATGAACTGTCTTTTGTCAATAGTTTATTTAAAGGTGTTGCTATTGTAGAATATCCTTGGACAAATTTTCTGTAATAATTGCACAACCCTAGAAAACTCCTAACATCTTTTTGTGTTTTTGGAACAGGAAACTGTGTAACTGTGTCAATTTTGGATTCATCTACTTTGATTCCTTTTGTTGAGAATTTATGACCAAGATAAATAACTTCAGATGCTGCGAATACACATTTTGATGGTTTGAGTGTCAAGTTTGCTTGACGTAATCGATCAAAAATAAGTTCAAGATGTGCTAAGTGTTCTTCAAATGAATTGGAAAAAATAATAATGTCATCTATGAATGCAAAACATGTTGACCATGGTATACCTCTAAGTACATGACCTAAAAGAATACAATATGTGGCGGGCGCATTCCTGAGTCCCTACGGCATTACATTCCATTGGTAAAGACCACGTGATGTTATGAAAGAGCTCTTATGTTTTGTTGCTGGATCCATTTTAATTTGCCAAAATGCTGAATTTAAATCTAATGTACTGAAAAGACATGGTTTAGTTTGTCCAACTGCATCAATTACATCTTCTAATCTTGGAAGAGGGAATGTCATTGGTTGTGTCACCTGATTAAGTTTCCTATAGTCAATAGCAAAATGATATTCCCCATTTTTCTTTTTGACTAAAACAACTGGAGATGCATAGCTAGAAGAACTGTGTTCGATTAGTTGGTGTTCTAATAATTCATCTACCTGTCTATCAATTTCTTTATTGATGTGCGGAGACGCACGATAAGGTTGACAACGAATTGGCATGGAATCACCTGTCTCTATTCGATGAGTAAATACCGTAGTACTTCCTAATTCTTCTAAGTTCAAGGCAAACACATCCCTATGTTTATTCAGAAATAATTGAAGTTCTTGTTTTTGATTTTCTGACAAATCTGAAGAGTGTAAATAAAAATTAATTGGTTCTTGTGATTTACTAGTTTGTGTGTCCACGATGTCAGGTGTATCAGGTGTGATATTCTTGTCATAAGTGTCCTCACTAACAGTGAATATGGTTTGTGGGTGTAGTACGTCTACATAAGCTAGTACGGTATTTGCATGTATGTTTATAGGTTGTGAAGTAGGATTCAAAATCTGAACAAAGTTATTTTTCGAAACTGTTACAATTGTTCTAGCTGTCAAAAATGTGGAGTTTGACATAGTGTGAGATGGTTCTAGTAAAACAGGTGTTCCCTTTTTTATTTTACTGATACGAACAGGAATGGAACAACTTGAGTTTGGTGGAACCGTTGTACTTTTGTTTACACGTGCTAATCCTGACTCAGTACGTATCAGATTGATAATTACCGTATCGTCTAGCAAAGAGAGCGTTTGTGTATCTAGATTCACTACTGCCTTGTATTTACTCAAGAAATCAAGTCCGAGAATGACCGAATGATGAAGGGCCGGAATAACGTACAATGTATGAGAAAAACTTACACCTCCTATTTTCAAATTAAGTGGGATCATTCCAAAAATTGCGTGTTTTTCACCCCCCGCCGCGATAATATTATTAAGATTTGAAGGTTGAATTTGACGTGAATTGAATCCTGCGCGAGAAAGAAATTTTAAATTGGTGGCCGAAATGGACGCGCCTGTGTCCGCTAATGCATTCGTGATTTTGTTTTTAACAAAAAGAGGAACAAGATTTTTGTGAATAGGTGTAGCTAGTGTGATTTGTGGTTCTTGGTCAAGCTCACGACAGGTTCGTGTCCTACCGTGAGGTGCGAGTTCCTATTGTTTACGAGTGGACACGCATGCACGTGAAAAATGACCTATCTTGTGACAAAGGTGACACTGTTCATTTCGAGCTGGACAAACGGACTTCGAAAAACAGGAACCGAGACAATAGAGACAAGTGTTTGGAGAGCGATTTTGTGGTTGCTGGTGGTAACGCATACCTTGCCGTGGTAAGTTATTGCTAGCATAATTTGGAATAGGTCTGTTTTGTTCTGAACGTCGCACTTGGGGTCTTGGAGTGCGAAATATCTGCCTAGTATAATTGGAACTGGCAGGTGGTTGCGAGTATGTGTTAATGAACTCACTTTGTTTAGAATTAAAGACTTTAACCTCATCTTTTAGCTGTTTAACTTCGTCAATAAGTGTGTTAAGGGCTGACAGATCTGATTCATTAGCAGATGCAATGGACTTTTTCCGCTAAAACTGCAGCTTGTCGTAAATCTGACATGCTAGATGGATTTTTGTTCATAACAATTCGTTTTACTGATGGTTTCAATCCATTCAATGCCACTGCTAATAAAACTTGATCTGGAATGGTTTTGTTAGTTGCGATTCGCAAAAGGCGGCTTAGATAGTCTAAAACTGGTTCAGAAGACCCTTGCTGAGTTTGCAAAATTGATAGATCTAGAATAACATCGTCATTGTGAAATCTAGATTTGAAAGTTGAGACTAGAGTATGCCAATCGCTTTTATCACTATCTGACAACGTATCATACCAAATTTTGTCATGTCCCTGAAGATGAAAAGGAAAAGCATTCAAAATCTTATCATCTGACAATTCATAAAACCTAGCCCATTGTACAAAATGTTCTAACCATTTAACAGGATTCTGAGATTGATCACCATTAAAAACATCTAATTTAATAGCTGAGGACATACCTTTTTGTGCTCATCTGTTGTCTCCAGAACGAATATGAATCTTGGATAAATGTTCATAATCTAGCACAGGTAATGTTTTTGTAAGTTCAGGCACACAGTTTGGTTGAAAGGCACTGTTTGGGGTCACACGTCCAAATGTAGAGGTGAAATCAGTATCAGGTTTGCGTGGGGTCGCTACTGGTAGACTGGGCGTTGGATCTGTTGAATCAAGGTCAAGAGGAGGTAAAATCACTGGTGCTGGACTAGGAGTGGTAAGAACACTGGTGGCGTTGGTCAGGGTCGTCTGTAGAGTAGACAAAGGAGGGTAGATCGTGACTGGCGAAGTATATGTTGAAGCTGTTGCGTTCAATAGCAGGGAGGTTGATGGAAATGTCGAAGGTTCTTCAAAATGTGGTGGCGCTGTTGGTCTGGGAGTCGAAGTAAGGCTGGGCGGAGTGAAGTCGGAAGGTCGCAGTAGTTCCGGAATGAGTCGGTTTCGCAGGTTATAGTTGTGTGGGGTGACACCTTTATTCATCACTTATGCTCCACCAACTTTTATGAGACTTTTCTTAGATGTTTAGCTGGAATGTTCTATAGATCAGTCTCATAAACTCAGGCCGGGAACTCAGGAAGATAGCAAGAAGAAAAAGGTTGAGTCCCCAGATAAAGAGTGTCACCAGATGATAGAAATGATGAGGGAATTCAGGTACGGAATCGTAGCTGAAATTGGAGAGTCAACGTCAGTTTTCTGCTGATGCGAATAACTTTATTTAAATAATCAACACACATATATATTACTACATTCTAGAAACACATCTAAAAACTTTATAATAAAAATTCATAAAATACATATTACATTTCATCATTAAGCTTTCCAACTTCATTTTATTCATATAACTTCTGCACCTTAGAATATTATTCACTAGTTAATTCTCAATCAATTTCAAGATAGCAAAAGCATTAAATGTAATAACAGTTAATGCATTTTACTCATTTTAAAACAGAATATTAAGAATATTGATTTAGAATATATTGCTAGATATTACTCTTTCTTACTTAAGAAATACTTTATTTCAACATTAAATCAAAGTATGAATTTGGTAGCTAATTCATATAATTCATATAATAAAAGTTACATAAATATAAATTCTTTAAAACATTTAAAAATTATAAATAAAAGAATTCAATAGTAATGTTGCACACAAAACAATTTTACCATTAAAATCTTAATCATTAAAAATACTTATTCCTTACAAGAAATCATAACATGTACAGTTGCCTACCTGAAATTGAAGAGTCAACGTCAGTTTTCTGCTGATGCGAATAACTAATCTGACCTGATTCGCGCATTTCTATATATACGTATGCGGCCAGATTTAGGGTTAGACAAGGTCATACCCTTCTATGCAATAGACAGAAAGCTACGAACTCTACAATCCGGTCGAAACCAGTTCCAGCGGGTGAAAACCATCTTATTGACGTCATAAGACTCAATTTCATATTTGTCTTAACGACGTCAGACCAAATATGGATATCCGTTAGTTGGAAGCCATCTTGTTTTGTGATATAGAGAAGCCTCTTAGAGAGAGAAGTTACTTCACCTTCATTAACCGAATTGAACCTTTGCCGGTCAGAGACATATTTTTACTAATGAAACCTAGAACTGTAGCTAAGTCAGCAAACGCATGTATTATGGTATACAATCTTACACAACACTGTACATTAGTTATTTTTACTGATGTTAGGGAGTATACTTATACACACTGCCTTTTATTCCACTTGTTCAGCAACCTTTTCTATTCTGTATAGTTGTACTTTAAAAACAAGTGAAATTACCTTTAATATATTTTAGAAAGTACTTACATATAAATAAATAAAACATTACTTTAATACAATTCAAAGAAAATATCAATCTTTATTAATTTTACTAAAAATTTAATCATAACATTTATATTATTTTATTGCTAAGACCTGATCATATCAACGAAGATGAATTAGCGTTTGCTAGCGCTTCTGTAAACAACTGTATTATATACTCATGGAGTTTTGCATTTTTGCACATGGATACTGTATTGTCGTGATATTAAGAACACCAGCAATTATTGTTGCACCTGAAACAAACGTTTACAACTGCCGGTGATGTCATTGTTATTGTTGATAGCAATACGCAGCATCTAGCGATAACAGCGGATGATGATTATACAATTATATCAACGACAACTACACGTCTGTCATATATTGTTATTTTTACTGTATACTCATCAAAGATATTTTTCAGTTTGGTTTGCCACTCGCGTACTTGATTGTATCTGTAACGATTCGCGTTGATTGTGGAGTCTATTATATTTTAAGTAGTGGTAGTTTTGGGATTAATTCAAGGCACAAATGGTTTCCTCCTCATTTCGCTCCAACTTTACAAACATAAATCCAGAGTAAATGTTGAATGGATAACGACGTGGTATTGTGGTGGATATTGTAAATGTTGTATTGCCCAGAACCTGTATATACCGGTAACCTCAGCGTGATGTTTAATGCCTTTATTGAGTGACGATCGCTAACACTGATCCGGACCCTACCGTATATACTACACTGCCGATGATCTTTTTTATGTCAGAGAGTCTAATATCAACGACTGCTGGACTTTCAAAAATTCATTAATGGTTATATTTGTTTCTACGAAAATTCATAAACAATTTAAAATGATTAGAATAATCGGATTTTAATGTGATCATTCCATCATTGGTTGTCGTTTCGAGTTAATCATTGGGATGTTTCTATCGTAAATCATTTCTTCGTTGCAGTGTCAAAGTTTGATACTGGTTCTCCGAGACCAGTAACTGTATTATTAGACATATGAATGATACAGGATATTGTATAATCGGACTTTTGTACTTGATTGCGACTATTTTTTAATATTGTTGACATAAGAACACCAGGCTTAATTATTCCGTTGTCAAATTCAGCTATGCTGTTTTTAGTTACGCCATTAATTCTAACGATAAGTTCTTGCAATGAAAGATTGCTCGTCTTTACGTTTCCTTGCTTATCTTGAAATACAACTAATTCATTTTGATCGACATTTGCAAGATTTAATTATTCAGATATTTTAAAACCAATGAATTATTTATGTTTTTTGTGATATTTTAAAAGTGTTTTGTGTTTGTTTAGAGGGAGATCTTTCGTAAATAGATTCCATTATATTTGTAATACCCGTTTAATCTGTATTTATGTCCAACTTTATGAGATGGTTTGGTAGATGATGACGCAGGTTTAAGAATTCCACGTGAATCAATCGCATATGCAACCAAATTTGTACCTCTTTTATTTAATTTCTTCAAATTCCACATCTTCCCTTTCTTTCTCACTGGTTGCTGTGATTGTAATTTTGTAAGAAGTAAAATCCACTTGTACCAGGTTTCATGACGTACATAACTATTAGCGTAATCAGGTAATCAGGTTTGATAGATATATATGTATTATAGCAACACGCGGCAAGCTAAGGTAATCATTACATTACAATATTTTCTATGAAGAAAATTCTCATAATAATAAATGTATCATTTGATTTAGTTCCGATTCCTGCTTGTTTTCGTTCTGAATCTCGTTATGTTATATGTCTTTTTATATCACCTATTTCAGCACGCGTTTAGTCAATACATTCTCGCATTGGGTTAGCATCAGCTATTTCAACTCAAAGTCCTAGTAAACGTCTTTTTGTTTTCTTAGTTCTTTCAATAGCTTCTGCAACTCTCAGTAACCTTCGTTACCGGTTTAAATAATTGTTTTGGACCTTCGCCAAGTTACACCTGAGGTTCCGGATGTACTTGCAACTTTTGTTTGACAGTTATCAAGAACATGAAGATATTCCTTACTTAGTCGCTCTCAAGCTAATTTAGCTGTATAAGTCTCCATCGCTCGCGTAATTATTGATATATGATGATTTAATTACTCACACAATTCAACAGTAGAAAGCTTGCTACCTCAAAGAAACGTTCGTTGGATAAACAAGCGCCCACACATATTTTAAAAAGCACTAACGACAAAAATGTGACAAAATGAGCTAACCCAATTAGAGAAACCCTTGGTCAGTTAGAGGCTTCATTTTGACGTTATTGACCTTAAATTTTATTTTCGTAGGAAGCTATTCTTTTTAAAAGTGAAGTCCTCAGAAAAAGTCTATTTAATCTCTCTGCTGCTCCCAGAAGTTTAGCATACACGTTTTATATGCTTTACAAGACCACGGGCTTAAGAGTTTTCTAATAGAGTTTTGAAGACTTACATCTCTGTGCCATAAGCTGAACCGACTAATAATTGTACCCTTATTACCCGATCATTGCCGCTTACGTTTACGTCCGATTTGAGCAAAATCAAATTGCAAGTTTACCAATCACCTAATTTTGTTATTAAATTACCCACATTCAAATACCCATGTTCCATAAAAATGAAGCATAATTTCATTAAATCCGTTTTGGGTATTTGAAATGATTGCAGTTGTAATCCATGCTTTTAGTGATCTAATTACATAATAAATCATTTGTATACGAAACAAATATTATTACCATGTGCGATATTAGATATTTAGGAGTTCTGGGCCAAACTTCGAGTAGTATGCTTTCTAACCCCGTTAATAATGTTTCAATTACGTCAAAGCGGTTAATCAAATTATCAAATTTTCTTTCATACTACTTTCCATTATTGTTTTCTTCAAAATCATTTGGACACCCAATACCTCTCCTCAAACAGTTTATGGAAAATTCAATATATGCAAATAGTCTATTGCTTTGTTTCTACTTTTCATAAGTGTACTTGTCCATTATCTTTTCGTAAAGTGTCTTAAGGGTACTGGTCTTGTACTTATTAATACATTTTTGGCACATATAACCCTACATCAGAGGCCAAAGCAACTAATGTTTACCCTTATATACGGATGCATGCCACTTTTTTAGCGATCAACGTTTTGAAAATAACATTGCTAAGAAACTAATTTTGCTATTAGATCATAGTTTGAAGTCACAGTATCCCAGAGCCGCAGTTCCCAGTACACCATTATTAGTGATTGTATCCACTATATAAGGCCAACATTAAAAACGGTATGCGTAGCTATATTTTTTTGATGCACTTAAGGCCTTTATGTAAACTCCCCGTGTTCGAATAATCTCAGAAACGAATCTAAATCTATTATCGTTCAGCCATCTGAAACCAACATACTGATTAGAAACATTTTAGTTCCTTGATTATCAAAGACATCATTATACGAAATGCCTTTTTTTCTTTGTTTTGTTATTCATATTTAATTTATATTGTTTGTTAGATTTCATTATATGCTATTAATATATGTATTTTGTTCTTGATCCATTATCAAGTTCATGTTGTTCCTGACAAGATGCATTGATGCTTTCATTTATGTATCCCGTGTTCTTTTGTGTAAGTGTTCGACATCGCTTAGCAGCATCAGTTAAATCTCAATTGGTCGACGGAAGGAGACGCTTTGCGTCTACCGAAGTGTTCCGGGACGTCTCAGACCCTTTCCATACCACGAATATAATGGGGGTTTCTGGCAGTCTGAAACCCTTTCCCTTGTTTGCAAATGTTTATTCTGTGACCTATTTATGTTTTAGTGCCATCCTAGTAGCAGTTCCAACGCCCGCAGTGAAGCACTTTTGAAATAACTGGGGCTGCATAAGCTATTTACGCTGATATATCTGTAAGAAGTGGAAATATACCAACCGTCGTGACTGCATCTTTCATGGTACCCGTTGAAAGAATACCTCTAACGCCGTATGTCGATTGTTTGGTGTCATTGAAGTGCCTGAATTGACTTTCAGTCAGTGATGGTTTATTTTGGCCACCTGTGATCTAATCTCATGTTAGTGATATTTTTATTCCACAGTCATTTGCTGATTTTGATTGAAGAGTTTTAATCTGATAAGCATTTAACATGATGGTATGAAATAAAATGTGTCTGTGTATGTGTGTGTGGTTCGGATTTCTAACGTGCCTTTAACAATTTTTCAGTAATATCGCATATATGTTCGCAGTGAGGCAGTTTATAGTGATGTCTAGAAGATAAGTAGCATGATGTCCCACCCAGTCACATTATCCTGGCACCAGGCCGACCAGTCTTAATACTAACCTCTTAACACTGAGCGCTGAGCGAGGCAGCTGTTCGTACTATTTTTGTAAGTCTTTGATATGATTCTGTCGGGGATCAAACCCACGACCTTCCACGGCGGAAGTACTAATTACTAGACCATCGTTTAATACAAACTGTATAAATCTAGTTGTAGATCATTGCTTCAGCGCACAAACTATATATATATATATATATATATATATATATATATATATATATATATAGTTTGTGCGCTGAAGCAATATATATATATATATATATATATATATATATATATATATATATATATATATATATATATATATATATATACTGCTATGTCAAGAACGGTATGGTTATCTAGCAGTTTGGAAACAGAAAGACAGAAAGGATTTCGCAATCGAACACATGCATGCCTGTATTAATTTGTGTGGTAGTGCAAAAGCTAGATAAACCTAAAGTGCTGAAGGTTTCGTTGAGTATTTACACATAATTGGTGCAACTGGAAAATATTCCGAACAGTCACTTGAACTTTACAAACGAATGCTCCAAATCTAATATCAAAATCACCCGAATGCTAAGGTAGTGCCACTAAAAATGGTCAAAGAGGCTAAGTATGCAAGTGCCAAAAATCGGAGCGAGAGACAGCATCGCCATCGCCACCTGGAACATTAGATCTTTGGTACCAATTTGGAATACCCCAAGCGTTGACACATGAGTTGGAACACTACACATGGCATATTCTGGGACTATATGACGTCAGAAGGAAATCCCAAGGAGAACACCAAATTAAAGATAGAAATATATTCTACTATCGTGGAGAGTTGGACAAGTCCATAAAAGGCGTATGTTTCCTTGTAAACATGACAATCAATGGATATGTGCTTGAATGTCGCCCCATATCTAGAACAATCATTTCCATTCGTCTAAAACATCTCCCGTTAACATCACAATTATCCAAGTCTAACTACCGATAATGATGACGAAGAACGAGAGGTGTTTTACAACACGCTCGATGGTATTCTAAACATGCTCAGTAAACATGACATGATTATTATCCAAGCAGACTGGAATGACACAATTAGCAAAGATGCTCTCAACGGCTGGGTAGATCATTGTGGACCTTCTTAGAATGATCTTACAAATGAAAGAGTGAGAGATGGCTGCTCGAGTTCGCAAGATACGTCAGCTTGGTAGAAGTCAACATCCTGGGTGAACATAATGCTTCACAATGCCGGACATGACACGCACCAATGAAATCATCACAACCATATCGACTAAATACTGGTTCAAAGCCGTTACCGATCTGGCATTAATAAAGGAAAAGCAAGGACGTTCCCAGGTGCTGATGTTGCGAGTGATCACAATCTCGTGATTATGAAATTTCGAGTGAGGCTGAATAAAATTAACAGGGCAAAGAACATCAGGCTCAAATTGAACCTTGAACAACTGAAGAGCGTTAACATCTGTAAGCACTTCCAAGCCATAATGGTAGGCAAATTTTCCTCACACCTTGTGATGGATGTTGATGTTCAAGTGATGACAGACACTTTCAACAAAGTTATGACAACAGCGGCCATGGACATTATTGACCTCCATCGCCCAAAGAACACACCCAGGGTTACAGAAGAGATTCTGAATTTGTGCCCAAAGAAAATTACAAGATCACCAGACACACAACATGGGCAATTGAGCATCAAGAGATAAACAAGAATATCAGAAGTAACTTGAAGTAAGCAAACAAGGATTGTATTATACAAAATAGCACAGAAATATAATACAGTCTTATAAAAAAACAACAAAAGGTCATTCCAAAGATAATTGCTGAAAAACAGGCCGAGTTCCGAAGTGAAAGAAGCACAAAATAACACATATTTAATCTCAAGGTTTAGTGTGAAAAAAGCTCGCAACATCAACAAGATATGTATTATGTGTTGATATATTTCAATAAGACATTTCACAGAATGTGGCATGAGGCATTGTGGGCCACAGTGAACAAGTACGACATGGGTGAAAAGTTGACCAATACCATCAAGCAGCTATACGCTAAGGCTACCAGTGCAGTAATTGCCCAAGGTTATGTGCCGGACTGGTTGCGGACAACAGTTGGAGAAAGTCAATGCTATCTTATGTCAATCACGCTTTTCAACATCTACTTATAGCGCATCAGGAGCGTATTCCTGGAAAACGACGGTGGGACAGCCAGCATTGAAGGGCATAACATCAACCTCCTCTTTGCAAACGATATTGATGGGCTGGCAGGCAATGAAGACGAGCTTGCCATCTTAGTAAGGAACCCGGATGAAACATATTCCAGATTTGACATGCAGTTAAGTGTTAAGAAGACAACATTGATGACAAATAGCGGCAAAACAATCTCAGCCAAGATTAGAGTCAGGGGATAGTAACTGGAAACAATGAGGCAGTTCAAATATCTTGGTTCGGTAATCACCGTAGAAGGATAAAGAGCAGAAATGTTTTCACGAGCTGCACAAACAAAGACAGCTATGTCAAAGGTAAGGTGGAGAGACAAGAATATCTGTCTGAAAACTAAAATCAGACTATTGAGAGCACTAATCATCTGAAGTATTATGTATTCATGTGAATCCTGGACACTGACATCACAATTTCAACGAAGAATCCAGGCACTTGAAACGAGATGCTACTGAACCATCCTTGGCATCTCGTACATGGAGCACATCACACATGAAGAATTGCATAAATCCGTCAGGCACAAAGTAGGCAGATATGAAGACCTCGTGACCACCGTTTAAAAGTGAAAGCTGAAATGCTATTGTCATGCCACTAGAGGGAACTGTCTATCCACAACAGTACTGAAGAGCAGCGTCCAGGGTGGCAGAAGAAGAGGTAGAGAGAGACCAAAGTGGACTGATACCATCATATAATGGACTAGGAAAAGCGTCGAGTAGACACAGGCAATGGCACATGATCGAGAAAAGAGGAGAGAACCGGTCAGATGTTCAGCATCACAGCACCTCGACAACCACATTAGGTCAATATACTTATAATGATGCATTTAGTAACTACTATTTTATTAACGGGTATCGTTTTCAGAGTTTATTTCCACACACTGTTATACCGTGATCATTCAATTTATTTGGACACAAATTCGTCCAGCTTCTTTTACAAGGTCATATTTAATCGTAATGAGAAATACGGCAAATATCAATGATACAGTAGGTGGATATATTATACTTTGACAAAGTCAGGGTGTGTTCAACCACAACCAGACTAAATGTCACGCCCGGTGATGTCACAATTAAAATTGCTCATGTTGAAATACGTTTGCACTAATGTGATATTTGTTCTGCAAGACCCGATATCCGTAGTTTTAATGCTGTTATTGCCCCCTCCCCCCACCCCAGGTTGTTGATGCAACAAAGTCGACGCCAGGACATCGCAGCAAAGTGGCGACCCGGAGAAAATTTCACCACTTTAGCAACATGCAGGCCTAAGTTAGCCTGCCACAGTTTTCTAACAATCTGTTCCATCCCCATGAAGCTATTGATAGTTATGTATCACAGATCTACATTAATATCCAAATATCAACAATAGAGAGGTTAAATGTCTTAGGAAGCTCTGATTGTATGAATGTATATGCCTTAGTATGATGCTATGATTTCACATTATTTTAAGGTTTAGATATTTTTAGAAAAAGTTCAACCTATTGTGTACTTATTTTATATACAATGGATAACCGACATCGCCATTTGATGTAGGGAAAGTGTCCAGAATGCAAATTAATGCACTAAGTTAAACATTTATACAGGAATATCACCAAGTTCTGACCAGAGCCGTACCCCATGTTCTCAAGTAAAGACTATATCTTTTCAAAATCAGTACGTCTATAAACAATATTTTAACCACTTTGTCATGTGAATGTCTCCAGTGATATCACGCAAGAGTCATATCGCATGAGTGCCATATTTGTCAAGAAGCAATATATCGATTCGATGGTTATAAGTAATATTCCGAAGGTGAGCATGATGTTTCCGATGTCTCATAATGCTTGTCAGCACACGGGATTCTATATATGAAAGCGACTTTTTTTGCTGATGAAAAACCGTGGAAATGAAACACCATCTGCGTAGAAACACAGATCTTTTGCAAGAAACTGACAAAGTACTCTTGTGGTACGGTTTTAGCTATGAAGCATACGTGTGAGTTTGCTTATGACGAATACATATGGTTTGTTCTTGAAACTGAAATATCTCCAAACATTGCTGACAACAGAACGTAAGAGCACTACATGTCAACTTACTTTATTCTAAATGGTTTATTATCAATGTAATAACTTTGATTTCTTTAGATCTAATATCTATACATATTAAAATACACCGAATGAATAGTTGTATAGGACAATGGAGACTATAATTTGGATGTATCAAACAATGTTGGAGTAACTCAACCCCACTTTCCTCAAACTTTAAACAAAACACGAGCCTTTATATATCACCCTCTCACCAGATATCCAAGCAATGATTATGATTAATTTTGGAGATCCATACAGAGGATGTGCATGGTTGTCAGAATTATACTGAGTATTTTAGAAACAACAAACTGGTACCTCTTCTATGTCAGCTGATCAGGAAAGCAACTTTGATAAATTGTGATGTTTTTCAGATTCGAATTTATAATTATCACGGCATTAATATGAAGAATATGGTCTCCTATCACTCTCAAGAACAATCAAGATGAGTTAAACCCAGATACAAACTTTCCCAAACATATTTTCAGAAATAAAGTTTGAACGACGGAAATTACGCTCGCACAACATACTTCAGATTATCACATGCAAAAACGTAAGTTTGATTTTGAAATAAGAAGCCAACTCGAGATGAACTGCCAAAAAGTATTTATACGCGTTATAAGCTATACATTGTGGCCAGAGCAACTTTTGGAGGAAAAACCTACATAACCCAAGACAGAACCTACAGGAAACTGCTGGGATGCTTTCTCACATACTCACATTGATCTATCTCGAGATTAAAATCCAACCTGACAGAGGTGGGATTGTCATTGATTTCAAACACATGGCCAGCAGGAGTAACAATTAAGACAGTATTTACCAATTAGAAATAAATATTGACTCATATTCATCGTGTTCTTGATAGTATTTTAAAAATGGACATTACTTGGTTATTTTGAAGCCGTTTTCTTGATGTATTTATATTGTCATCCTGCATTTACAGCTGCCGAATATAGCCCTTTTGCATCTCATAAGAAGAGAGTAATGAAGGCTGGAACCACGGTGCTTTATGGTTAGCATGCCGCATTTGTTCCTGAAAGGATACCGGTTCAGATCGTACCACTGGATCAACCCATTTAGTATACCTTTCCTATCTTCATCCATATTTCACGGCACACTAACATTGTCTATAATCATAAATATCCCTCTAGCTGGGATCAAATCGGAAATTCCGTTAGACATTATTAACAAATTGCTCCTAATTATAGCATCATTATTCATGTTTGATACCAGATGGGCGTTATGTTAGAAATTTTAAAGCCGTTCACGTCCAGTTTGGTCACATTCTGTTTAGTGATATTCGAAAGTCAATTAAGGGGTTTTCTAATTTTAGTAACAATATAATATCTGCAGCGAATCACTGCAATTTGTATTGTAAAACAAAAATATAATCCCACATCGCATTGTGGTTCCTGTCCAATTAGGTCAAACTGTGTTCAGTAGGGTCTAATGAGTCAGTTTTAAGTTTTCTTTATTTGTATTAATGATGACCATATCTGATGGTGGATTTGCATCATTTCTATGAACATGAAAGCAGTCTATATCAAGCCTTTGACTGATAAGTACTTGATCAGTAGCATTGGTGAGTCATTTGGCTGCATTTAGTAATGGCAGCCACAACAGATGGCAGCCCAGCATCAGTTGAACAAACGAAAAAAACATCCATGGAAAAATATTCTTTTTCAAGCTTTGTAAAATTCTCTTGGTTTGTGTTTGGAGATGTTTTCAGTTCTTCTGTTTCAGTAATGTCATCCATATTTGATTTTGGACTGGCAAAATTCCTAAAGATTTGAAATATATCTAAGTCAAGATGCTTCTGTCAAATCCGAACATCAACTGTTGAGCAAGTTTTGAAAATCAAATTTACAGTTCTTCAGTTGTTAGAAACATTAGTGATATTTGGTTGTCAATTGGCATCATTTACATAAATGCGAAACACCTACCTAACGGAACTTGTTCTTGTCAAATTTAGTCAACTTATGATGAGCTCATTTAGTGAAGAACTTTACGAGAAATCAACAAACATCGAGCAAATTTGGAATGTCTCTGATGTACGCATGCTCACTGTATAATTATTTTTAGTTAGGTAAAGTGGATTCTGAGTAGCTATAAATAGTAATCATGGATGGACAACATATACATGACAGACTGCAAAATGAATGAAGGACGGCAATATGCATTATCTGGTCTCGCTGCAAGGGGAGACAACAACAATTAAAATTATGTAAATGAAACATTCAAGCCTACAAACATAAATCTTCAACTATTTATGCATTGTCATTAACATAAGGCTTTATATAGTTACGTTAGTACTAGGACATGATTTAAAGTAAGTTTCATCTCAAATGTATGTCTGGATAGAAATTGTTTTCCACTACATATTGTTACAAGAACAATTGAAAAAGAAAATAAGAAGAGAATAAAACCCTAATATGTCGGTCAAGATGTCTTCCAGAAAGTGATTGTGATGGTATAAATACATTGGTACAAACTATGCAGTGCCTCTGCAGAATACATTACAAACGTATGCTTACGGTTATACGTTCCTGGCTACAATGGCAAATACACTTTTGCAATCTGAATAATAATATTCTTCCGGTCGTGGGGTATAATTTAAAACTTTCATGCTGATGATTTCAAATCCTTCTTTCTGAACGATATCTTGTAATTGATTCTCGTTGATTGGATAACATTCTAACAGCAATTCTCCAATTCTGTAGAACGAAATCTCCAAGCATCCTTCCAAAACAAAACAGCCACCAGGTTTTAGGAGAGTGCGAATGTTTCGGACAGCTTTTGCATAATCATCTAGTGTAAATGTTGCAGCTTCTATACAATTTGAGCAGGTAATTGCATCGAAGATAACTCCATCTACGACAGTGGATGCGGTGGGATTTGGTTGAGTGATATCACAGAAGACAATGTTTCTTATTTTCCTTCTTAGCTGATCTTGTCGTTCTTCCATAGACCTGAAGTGATAGGTACAAATTCATTACCTATATTTTCTACTCAAGCGAAGAAGGGTCATGATTACCTCTTTCACATGGTTAATGGGATGTATACAGTAAAATAGTATGCCATCCGACTCGTACAAAACTAGTTCCATCAAGATATTTACAATCTATTACGTTCCTTTCAACACCTCGAAGAAAAGAAAAACAGGGCTGAGTGTTACCTTGTTGCATGAATTGAATTGTCTCGTATTGTCCTTTAGACTGTTATAATTAGATGGCATGGTCAGTTTATTCTGACAAAGTTATCTTGTGGTGCAGTTTTAGCTATGAAGCGTGTTATTCTGAATATCTTATTACTTTCAGAGGAGTATTGAAATATATGCGATTGAACAATTTTGAAAAACGTTCGGGCAAACTGACCGAAATATCACATGATGGATTTAGTTAATTCCAGAATTTCCAACATGTCATGATTTTGTCTGTATTACTTTAAAGCATTCAAAATGTGTCTTGTTGATTTGTCGACTAGAACTACTTGTAGGACATGGTATATGGTTTGCACAAATCTTACGAGAGTGCATCCTTGTCGAAAATTAGGTCTATAGAATATGCAGCCGATCTGCAGATTGTTTTGTGTTATTTGGACTGCAGGAATAATATGAATATCTGATTGGAAATTGATGGGCCGACGTTCAGAAGCATGATCATAGTTGGCTATTGCGCTTGTTGTTCGTGAACATTTGCATGACAAATGAGAAAAACATGGTAAATATCGATTTAATGTAAACTGTATGGACAGATGTACAGTGAACAATATAATAATGTAGCAGACTATAAATCTGTGTACTCGTCCTTACAATAAAATGTTTGTAAAGGCTACAAATTCGACTCATGCTGTCCACACTGCAATGTAAATGTTTCACCTTTTTCTCATTCGTGATATCTGATTTGCCTAGGATGATTCAAATGCATATTAAGCTATGTACAGAGATGATGGAAATAACTTTATAATATCTGAACAAAGCATACAAAACTGTTTAACAAATGAGAGGCTCATCCCGACACCGAAGCTATGCGGATAAATGTTGGGTTGAGTCATACATAATGGGTGACGCATTAAAACAAGTATCATTTGGTGCCTGCCTTCAAAACTTCAAAAATATGTATTCAACTATTTTCCCCTTATTATTCAAAGATAATAAGTACTCATAATGGATAATACCATATATCACATTTTCAATCAGTGTGTATAGCATATATGGAATTACAGTGGGGGAAATGATGGATATTTGTGTGTAGTATTCTGAATCCAACTATTGGCATACGATTTTGTTTTGTCATACAAAACGTCTTGTCTAAACCAATGTGCTCATTTCGAATTGTCTCCAAAACTATTAGTTTTTCTTCAGTTCTTTCCTTATGAATGAATATGCCAACATTCAGGTAACATACTTGTAAAATGGTTAAGAGTGGTGAGCACCTTTCTTGTTCATATCCTCTCAAAACATTGCTAATCGGGATCCAGTGTGGCCGAATGACCTAATGCGCTAGCCATTTGCGATCACTGGCACGACACTTATGCCGCGAGGATCGGAGTCCCGTGCTTAGGTAGTTTGGGTGTGTGAGGCTTGCTAGTAGCTTCCAGTATGTCGGTAGGTATTACCGGGCATATTGATCGTTCTTTCTCTACTAGTTATTGTGTCCGTCATATTTAGCCTATCAGGCGCCGAAAATAGCATTAAAACTACAACACATGCTAGTAGTACACCGGTTGTATAGCAAGCATGCACCTTACGATAATATATTGAGAGTTCAGATGCGCACATTGCAATGCATCGGCCTCAATCATTTCTTTCACACATTGTCATCCATTATATACCTTCACTGTATTATGTGGGGCTTAATTATACCTTTGCATCGTCATTTAATGTGCGAACTGTGTTAGAATTGTGAATAGAGATTTGCATAGTTTTGTATGATTATGTTTGTACTACATTTACCCGTGATAATTCGCAAACCTTAAATGTAACTCGTTTTCCCATCGCGTACTTCACTTTGATATATAATCTTTAGCGTATAGTTTGATTAAATTGGCTCACATATTCTTACTCGTAATATACAGTGGACGAGGATAGGGCCATTAAGTTATCAAAAGGGACGTAGGGTATTATTTATGTGCATAATCATTTCGCTCACAATTGCATACGTGGTTCTCCGGTATTATCATCCGTTAGATAAGCTCTGTTTCTGTGTCTCATCTGATGATGTGATCTGCTAGTACTTTATGAATAACGGCTGATTATAGTTATGATTCTTATTAATCTGCCTACGCTCTATATTGAGCTTTGTAATATGGATTAAATAATCCCAACTGTAAAGCACCATCATGCAGACTTGTGTTAAACGTTGACTATAAAGACGGCATCTAAAATATGGACTTGGAATATCACTAGACTGATGCAGCTGAACTGTGAAAGTCCTATTACTGTAAAGCACGACAATGTTGGATAGATGCGCTCATCACAGTTCACTGCTCTATAATCAGATGTCACTGATAGACGAACCCTGCCACAAAGACACACATATATATATATATATATATATATATATATATATATATATATATATATATATATATATATATATATATACATATACACATATATATATACATATATATATACGTAATATATATATACATATATATAATATATATATATATATATATATATATATATATATATATATATATATATATATATATATATATATATATTACGTATAACATATATATATAATACATATATATATATATATTACGTACAACATAGCAGGTGTGTAATAGTGATATCACTGGTTAGAAAGTGTTGAAGTTCTTAAGCAGAACACAGAGATTAAATTATATTAATGTAGATATAACATATCACTAGAAGCAAAACTAATCTATCATACTTGTATTTTGGTCACTAAAGCTCTTTGGGCAGCATATACAGAACTAATCCAAAGGCTTTAGATGACATCAGTCATTTTCTGGATCAAAATGCAAATTATTTATTGGGGCTACAATTGCTGTTTCTGCAAGACAAATATTATTCATTTAAGTAGGTGTAGTAATTTACAGAAAACGTACATTTTGTTTCAAGGAAATGTTATTTGATTCACAAATAAGACACCGCAAGCAATTCGGTAAATGTCAGATTTTTAACGAGATAAATTGACCACCGAAAAACTCAAAGAGTAATTAAGACAAAATACAGTTGGATGCATTTGCAACTTTGTAGTCGACCTGTGAGGGGATATGAACGGCAGCTAGTCGCATACATTTAAAGTATAATCTGAAGGGGGGGGGGCATCAAAGTTGTAAATGACCTATTAGTACTTCAATTTCATTCTTGATCATTAAGAGTATATTATTTGACTTGACTGGTGGAATAAACGTAACGAACATGTTAACTGTTAAGGCAAATCGAACTCAAAACAGCACAGTCCCGTATTGGCCATATAGTAACGTCATCATTAATTTATATCAAGTAGAAATTTTTTTAAAGGGTTGTGGTGAAATGATCAAACCGTAGGTATTTACAATATAAAAACAGAAAACCCAAACTCCTAACTGATATGTTTTATCTAGGCGAAACATTAATGTGCATTTCCAGCGTCTGATAAAAAAATGGACCCAAACTATAAAAGAGTACGAGGATGGGTCAATACAATGATGACTTATATTTCTAAAATCAGTTCTTGAAAACCTGTGAAGGTAAGTTTGTACTTATGATTACAATGTGTTGAATGCGTTTACATACCCTGCTTTATCTAACTGCATGATATATTCAAATACAGGGCCCATGTGATTGATTTCTCCATCTCTCCATTTCCGCAGAAACTCACGATTCTTCAGTGAAAAGTCGCTCAGCGTTATCTCCTCAAACCAAGGGGCAGCACAAAATACCACATTTGGAACTGGACCTGTGCCAACATCCAACAATTTCGTTCCTGTTATATTACCTAAAAGTAAACATAAGCATGTGGCGTGAGCCTGGTACGCTTTTATTCTAAGAGTTTCAAAACAACAAGCATGCTATGGACTTAATGTCGAGCCAGCGTTCATAAATGAAACTTTAAAAATGGTTTAATGATTACAATGACAAACGTACAGAAAAGTTTTGTGTTATTGACACACACATACCCCACTGTAGACAGACAATTTGAAGCCATGAGTGTTTCAAGATGTCGCAATATCTGAAGAGATATTGAGATAATGACATGAAAAACATGTACATCCAAACTTAAACTTTAATTTGTTTCTCGCAACCATACACAATTTCATATTTCTCTTGCTTAATTGAACAAAACTACATCAGCCAAAAATGTTAAAATGCATATAAACTGAAACCTATCTTTAATTTGTCTGAAAACGTATACACATTATCTCCATTTGCATCTAAATACATATTATATGTTATTATTATATTACATCAAATGGTCTTTAGTTAACAAGTTCCTTTATATACAAAATAAAAGTCATGAAGGTCAAAACAAGTAATAAATTCGTGAAAAATGATATTCAAATTTGGCAGAATCACAATGCTGCCCTCGACATATGAATACAAACACATATTCTAACCTTTGGTATACTGGGCTAGGAGGTTGTTGTCCAAAAAGTCGATATCGAAATTCGTTCAAAACTGTGCAAATAATTATTTTCCGGTCTTAACCAGAAAACAGAATATCGTTTGAACCAAGCTGAAACTACACTGACCTGACAGCTGTTGTCACATAATGTGCTCGCAGACCGGTGCCACACAGGTTCTGAGGAGTACGCAGTAAAATAAAGAAAACTGACCCAATTATATTGGCACAATATGCATTGGCAGATAAAGGTCTATGTTTTGTACAGTTGATATGACATGTAAGCGATGCTACATTTTAAATATCTATATTCGTGTTTTTTAAAAACATGAATGAATGCATAAGTCGCATGCAGTACAAAATGCCGTTGTCCTAAATACTCGAAATAGATGATGAAAATGCCCTCTAAATGCATCAAACTTAGCTAGATCATATATCTATCCCGGCAATCATGTATACCAAATTTTATTAAGCTATGTGGCTAATGCCGACTCATGGAAACCATGCCACAAAGTCTCAGATATTAATTTAAAAAATATGCATACAATTGAAACCTATTGCCTCCGTTGGCTGAAAGCCTACTGTGGTAATCATCACAGTAGTTCATATATATATATATATATATATATATATATATATATATATATATATATATATATATATATAACGTAATCATAAACTTAAATTAATGTATTTTCATGAACTTTGACATCATCATTTCTAACCAATTTGTTTACTCAGCATAGTGATTTGATGTCATGAGGCACACCAAACTAATCCAAATAGCATACGTCCAAATTGTTATTTACATCATGTTTAAAGTATCAGCCAGCCTCAACATAATGAATATATTTATGCTTAGGATAAACTATTCAATTTTAAGCGGTGGTCAGAATTATTTGATGCAAAACTGTGTACAATTAGCTATCCTGCAAACAGAATACCAGCAGAGGTAGCCACCGTGGAAACTTAGTCAAAGGATTTTACGCACAAAATATAATATTTGTCCATAACAGAAATGGTTGGGTACGAAATAAGTGTCACGCTTTCCCTTGGAAATGATGTGGTACAGCTCTATTCAATTCGGCATCATGAGCTGGTTCATGTATTGACACCGTATTAGGCTAAATGTTGTAAAGCGTATCTCACGGCTAAGGAATCGGTTCCAAGACATGCCTCTATCTACGTTTTATAATCATTCGAGTTTATTTTGCTGTTTGCAATTTAATGATTTAAACTAATGGCATGGATAATTAATTACTTGAAAACCGATTCAAAAGAGTAAATCATAACAAGTACTTTTCACAATAAACCTAAAGCTGAGTACAAGTTAAACTCAAGCGCAGGTAGTTTTAAACAATATATCCACAATGCAAGGAAACATATATGGAGGCAAACATAAGGCGAATACCTTCCTTAAAAGCTTCATGAAGGCAATCCTGGAAGAATTTCATGGAATCTCCATCCTCCATGTGCCATGCAACGTTGCTGTAAAATGTATCGAAATATTTCTGTGGGTCGAAAGGATCGACGAGGATACTATTTTGCTTGAGTAATTTATCTGCAGACATTTTCGATTGCTCTGATATATCCTAATGGATGGCCTGTTGTTCCTTATCAATACACTTCAGCTGTATAACGAATTTTCCTGAAAAGTAAGAGTTGTTCCAAATTGCAGGTTTTATTATTTGCGAAGACCGACATCAATAGAGATAATGTGCTTTTGTGAGTTAAAGAAGGGAGACAGATGTGTAGAGACAAATACTTGAATAACCTAGCTATATTTTTTATTAGAGAATATATAATCATTCGTTTTCGATATCACAACGTTATATGCCAGATGGATGTTTTCTCTTAGAGCTGATAAATACGTCGATTACAGCTGCATGTTGATACATTTAACAGCAATTTCGTCGGACTGCAAATTTCATTTTATTGTAGCATATACTGAAATAAAATGAATAGGATTTATATGTGCCTGAGTGGCATCCGATAACTTTACAAATATATTTTTTTTATTTTAAAGGCCGTTTCATGTGTTTTACACTGTCCTACATTTGTCCTTAGAAATAGGTGCACTTTTTAATTTTTATCGCGTGCAATGACGTAATCGGAGGCGGTGCATGAGGTGGTGGATGCTGCAAATGTAAAAAATGCAGCTGACGTCAATATCCTTATGTACCAATAACTCTGCAGCTATCAGCCAAAATGAATCTTCAAGAAGGTTTCCTTATTAGATAAAGTGAAATATCGGAAATGTCTAATTTTTTTTACTAAAGCGGGATACTTTATTTTCTTTTTTAAGAAACCACTTAGATTCTAATAATAATGAGGACTTTGTATAGCGCCTAATCTTTAAACGTACTAAGCGTTTTACAATATATAATGATATGAATACAAAAACGTTTTTTTTAAAAAAAACCGATATGTAGGGATCCATACGATGTTGTACACTCTATATAAACTGAGTATTTATAATTGATGTTGAGCACTGTATGTAAATTCAATATTTATAATTGTCCATTAAAGGTAATGTAGCTCCTAAAAGAAACAAAATATATTTAAAATGTGTGCAACAAATGTATTTGAAACCAAATGTGCGTTCAATTTGAAGATGTAATGATACGTATTAAGAGCAAGGAGATGTGATTTGATGCAGGGAAAGATGGCTAACTCAACCAGTAGGTACTTGAGGAAGAAAGTTCATCTTGAAAAATACAGAAAAGAGCAACGTGTTAAAAGTGATGTGCGAGATAAACGCATATAGACTTCAGCACAAAAGTAATTAAATTATGTCAATTATAAATATATTAAAGCTTATATGAATATTATATTACAATTTCTTAACAGTGCAGTTTCGTTATATAAACATTATTCCATCAATTATTCCAAAATGCTTCTCAGAAAGTACATCAAGTTTTTTAATCTTTATAAAGATTTACCATTCGTAACATTCTAGGGCAATTGTCAGGAATTGTGGTTTATATAACAAATTTTACTTACACCTTTATGCCAATCAGAGGCGTAGAATACCGTGCAAATGTCAACGTATTTCTGCAGGAAGCCTCAGCTGAAAAAAACGTATAACGTTCAATTTCGTTTATTACTAAAATATGACGGATTTGAGTCGTGGACGACAGTATGTAATATAATCGTTTAACATGGCCCATAAGAATATGAAAGCAACACCCTGTAAGGGAGATTTATCTGCCGATATGAATGGATGCAGGATGGCGACTGTTATTCCATTTATTCAATAAGCACAGTGTATAACCTAGACAAAAGTGAAAGCAATAACCTGTAAGAGAGAAACACCTGCATTTAATACTCTATCGAAGGGAAGAAATATATAGTTAGTCTGACCTTGACAGTGACAAACTCAGTTACGTTTATCATATACTGTTCATACTATTTTTCTTACATAACAGCCTCGACCGCGTTAAGTTGTCAAAATCACTTCTATATTACATTTAAAAACATCTCATGAGTGATCTTGTTTTCACATCAAAATCGTCTATGTATTAACGCACTATAATGTAACTAACCCATGTCTAGATAGCTCATAGCATCCTACGAAAATTGTTCATTCTCCTTTTTGATTATTCTTACTTTTGTCCAAGATGCCGATTTCATGCTGAACATTGTCGTATATATCTCTATCAATCAACAGTAGTATATGGGGATCCTCTGGCGTCAATGGGAAATTCAGTCAAAAAGGTCGTGGGAACATCTAGCGTCTTGGTTGAATAATAACATGGAGTGAATGGGGAATTGAACATAGTGACATGAATAGGGTCACTTTAGCGTCAATGGTATCTTAACGTTAAAAATGGGTATATCAAAAGTGGTGTTAATGGGAATTTAACATGGAAATGTCACCTGGAGTTATAAAGGAATTGAACATTGGTGACGTCATTGTGTTTATATTGTCAAAACTATTTATAGGGTAAAATGTTCGTGTAGGGACAAAGGTCTGATAGGAACAAACATAGATATACAGAAAGAAACAAATACACATCCAAACACATATAAAAGAGGACAGAGATCTTCTACAGAAAGACCCACAGATAATAAAAGTCTACGATATGCGTTCAAAACATTTATTCAAGTATATACGTGGCTCTCTAGCCTGTGTTTTTGTCTAAAAACTATCCATTTAAAATATTCAAATATGGACATGGAACAAAAATCTATTTATATTATTTATTTATTGGATCTAGAAAAAATACTTTTAAAATTAAAGTGTATGCCTTCATAAAAGAACTTACTTTACACAAAACGCATAAGCATTTCATATAAAAAGATATTTTTCATACAACAATTAATATCCATTTTTAAGAAAAAGCTACACCTAAACAAGTAACAGACAATCAAATAGAAAAAAGTTAATGTTGCTCTCTATATCCGTCATACACATTGTTTAAAACCTGGTCAGCTACCACTTGTATCCCAGCGTAGATGTTTCCCATTTCGTACCCCCTTTCATTCGTAAATCTGCTGTTATGTCCATAAACTTATCGATAAGCAGATTAATGGCGGTTATTGTCTTCTTCCCATGGAGGTGCAACGTACGCCATATGAATAGTCACTCTTCCATCGAGGATGTCAAATGTTTATCTCATCGGATGCACGTCTTCAATAGACCTCACTAGTTTGGAAGAAGTTAGTTATGCATGTGTGCTCAACCCGACACAATCAAAAGATTTCACACTGTCGTGATACATAGATAGGCTCAAAAGACCTCAATCTTTGACTTGAAACTTACATGTAATAGTGAGTCAAATAAGTCCGTAATGAAACCTGCTGATTCTTGACCTGGAACGTCAGACGCAAAGTCTTTAAATTTCACCGTGTGGTTTAAGTTGTATTACATTTTCTTGAAGTCGCAGTCATTTTGATGCTGAAATACTCCTTTATTTCTGCTGAATTGTTTTCCTTCTTGGATGCGTTTCGTTGTGACGGTATGGTGGTGAAAGAGGTAAATTATTGTGTTCTTTCGCTTTTTTCATCTGCGTAGTCTGATCCATCTTTCTCCCGTTTGTCTTCGCAATGAGGTGACGTTCTAGGAAGTCGTCACTTTTGTATAATGGGTGATATCATCGTATCTATAAGCTAAAGTCTTTTAGTCTGGAAGTCTCACTGGTTGCACATAATTTTCCATGGTGTTAGTAAATAAACAAGTAAGATGTGATGCTGATTTGGTATTGTGATCTTTCGGCACAGCATCGCACTAGAGTGTCTTGTTGGACTTGAGTCTTACACTCGATACTTGATGTGTGACAGGATGCATCTTTCTCGTTTGACAATGTTAGTCACAATGAACTATCGGTCTTGGACGGTGTCCCTTTTCATATTCAGACCAACATCGACGTGACCGTACGATAAGGTGAAGTGATCGGGAAGCCACACCCTCTTCTGGTACACGATTTGATAGACCTTTTCCAAAGACCTACTAATTATTTTGTGTGTGGGTAACGTACGGTCTTGTGTGGTTCGTGGGTGATCACTTTAAAAGTTTCATCCTGTCCAGACTTCAAAGCTTCTTTTAGCATGTCAAAGTTCACCACTCGACTGTTGCGATAATTGAGAGTCAATCCTTTCACTTTACATTCGGTGTTCATTTCTACTTGACGGTTCGGTTTTCGTAGCCGTTCGTTTTAAGACCGCCACTTGCAAAACACAGAATCTTGTCGTCGGAATGTTCATCGGTCCAGGCTCCTAAACGGTCTCCTTCGATATCAGGGTGACATTGACCGTGGCGATCGATGTAGATACAACTGTTCGTGTCAAAGTACAGGACGCGATATCCTAACAGTTCTAGATTTTTGTACAATTTGAAGCGAACATGGGCTGTCACGTAAGGTGCAATAATGACATTTCCAGTTGTGTCGGCTTCTACAAAGTCTAATTCTTCATGTGGCATTCGTTCGTCCTGCGTATAAACTATCCTGGAGGTTCAATGGATTCACCACCTTGTAACTTTCCGCAATGCATTTAAACTCTGGACCGGTTTTCAAACGGTGATTGTACTCATGTTCGCACATTTCCACCACTTAGTTATATTGCTGTTCTAACTTCAAAAGTCAATGAACAGTAGCTTGGTACAAGTCTTTCATTGTCCGTTGTAAAAAACTGATTTTTGGTGTGATGTTGAGGGTAATACATGTACAAACAACAATTGAGTGTTGTATGCCATTTGCTTTCAAAAGTGTGACACTATATGTATTTGTAGCATTTTTCAGTTTAGCTTAGCTCATACATGGGACATCCGTGAAAAAAAGCATCCGTTAAACTCGTACACGATTTTGGGGTTTTCTAAGTCCCAGCCATCCACCGAATGCGTTCTGATGGTCTTTTCGCCAACTCCGTTGCGGGAGTGTTGGATTCATTTGTTTTCCTTGTCACACAAATAATGTATTGTCGTTTGACAAAGTTAGTCGTTTGAGGGTTTAAGACTGCCTTGGTGTTTACGGGCATGAATAGATGGCGGTACACTTAGGAACAGGCTTTGGCGATGGTACAAGTTTCTTTCAAAGGATCTATCCCACCATGCTCCATGAAGAATTCTCGACATTTTTCACAACAACGTCTTAAAATGTCCACGTCAGAACGACAATATTTTAACATTTCTTCCTGAAAGTCGAAGGGGTCCGAGGCGTGAGTCTGGTACGAAGCAAAGAAATCTTCTCGCTGTTCGGTATGCATGTTGTCGGGGTCGTAGTAGTGAGTCTCAGGCAAATGGGGGAGAACGACACGTTAATTGGCTTCGGTATTGAAAAAGTGAGGGAAATATTCTTTGGCCACTTCTGGCATTCCAAACATTTTAGGGATGCGACTCAAAGGTATGGCCAAGTAACTCATCGGTATATGGTATACTAATAAATTGGACTAAAGCACAAATAACACAGGTCAATATTATGTGGAGAAACTACTTCGAAGTGTATACTGGGCCAGGACTTTCCCTGTGTCATTAGTCAATTCGATGCTAATGCAGTATCGATATTTACTGCCGACCAATTTCGAGAGCACAGCTGTGAAGAATAGCGTTGTTTTCGTTTTTCAGGAAATGCTATAATCCATAAAGGTCGAAGCTTCATGTGCATTCCTTTTGTTTAAGACCAAGATCTACAAACAACAATTGAGTGTTGTATGCCATTTGCTTTCAAAAGTGTGACACTATATGTATTTGTAGCATTTTTCAGTTTAGCTTAGCTCAGCATAATGTGTTGCTAAATTATGCAAACCTGTTGGACTACATGTTCTCAGAACTTTACATAAACCCTACAATACAAAACTAATAGTACAATGTAATCAACCATGAAGAAGGAAAACCCCCAGATAAGATTTGCCAATATATGCATGGTAACGGTTCTAAATGGCAAATAGAACAACGAACAGTTCATCACAAACAACTAATCTGCTGATAAGTCCGATATATACAATATTTTGACAGATCTACTTGTTATGTTGGTAACATGAAACTGATAATTGCATTATATGACAATAGTCATTTCAAATATTTATACGTGTTCATGACAATGTTTCCGTTAGATAGGCTATACTTGCATCTACAGTTATTTGGAGTTTAATAATTTAAATATTGTTTCGGTAAAGTATGTACTACCAGCTGAAATATTAAGTGTCCTTTAAATCGCTCTATCAATTGCCAGGTAGAGTTCTACAGCTTCTTATACCGCCCCGGTTGCCTAGTGGTTAGCGTACATCTTGAATAGGGGAAGTCGTGGGTTTGAATTCCAGCCGAGTCAATCAAAATACGTACAGAAATAGTTCTCATGTCTGCCTCGCTAGAACAGGAAACATTTTATAATCAGCTGCAATATGTCATTGATTACTCATACTCATCAAAGAACGGCAATACATCTGTTTGTACAAGGAAACTGGAATGCACTGGTTGGTGCTGATTCATAGAAAAACTGGCAAAGAACTTATGCAACCGTCGACAATGACAAAAAAATAAATTTCCTCCTACAACATTATTGCGCTGGTCAGCGCGTGTTGCCCTCAAAAAGCATATAGACGATGGAGCTGGCACAGTCCATATGGACAACATTGCAACTCGATTGATTACATATTGGTGAAAAGACGATTCAGCACAAGAGTGATATCATCAGAATACGAAGTTTCACAGGAAAAGTTATGAAGCGAGCATGATTTAAAAGTTACAACGTTTCGCCTCCAGCTTATCCAGCTAAAAATCAGACTTAACTTTGAAGAATGAAGACAAAATTGGCACAGAGGCCTTCTACATAATTTACATCTCTGAATACCACGGACAAGACAGACACCGACCTTCCAATCACAATCAACACAGCCAGAGAGATATGTGAGAAATATTGTCAAACAAAGAAACCTCTGTTTACAAGAACAGGACGAGAACTGAAAAAGGGAGGGAGATCATGAAAGAGCTAGAACATCCAGAGAGATATCAACGTGATCAAGAAAAGCATACAAGTGACAACGGAGTCTTTGATAGAGACATAATGCGGAGACATAGTAGACACTAGACAGATTGAGTAGAAACGACCCTCAAGATGGCATGTCAGCTGGCGAAAGATTTCAATACCCATAACAATGGAAGTCAAAGGAAGCTCACGAGCTCATCAAGCGATAGAGCAAATACTGCCCAGAATTGTCCAATCATAAGAACCAATATTTATTTAAGGAAGTACAAATTGCAGTTAGGTCATTAAAGAAATGAAAGTCATCTATCTTTGTCAACATACTAGCAGAGCTCATTCAAGCTAGAGAGAAAAGATCAGAGTCCTAACAACTCTCTGCAACGGGATATGGTTGATAGAAGAATGGCCCACCCTGTTGACTCACGCATTGGTCATCGTTCTCCCAAAGAAAGGAAACATACAGCTACGTCAAAACTACAAAACCAACCGTCTGACCAGTCACCGAAGTAAAGTCGCGCCGAATATATGTTTAAAAAAAAAAAAGCCTCAAACATAGAAATGTCTTGCCGAAGAACAAGCAGGCTTGCGAGCAAGGCATACTACATAACTAATCTTCTATCAAACACCTTTGCGAGAAATATATTCATCAAAAGCAGAATGTACACCATCAATTTATATATTTCGCATCAGTAATATATGTAGGATGTCTTTACAGATTTGAAGAGAACCTTATATAGGGTACGGCATACGTTCTTATGGGCAAATATGAAGAAGCACGACATCAGCACAAAGCTGGTACGGGTTGTTGAGCACCTCTATGACAAAGCTACCAGTGCTGTCCTCGTCAACGGTAGCAGATGTGATTGGTTCCGAACAATAGTTGTAGTCAGACAATTGTCTGAAAAGGATCATGGATTATGCCTTGTAAGACCACACAGACACGTTTAGCATCAGAGGAAGTACAAATGGCAACTGTCGTTTTGCAGATAATATTGATGGTTTAGCAGGAGATGGTACATAACCGGTTGACTTCGTTCAGTGCTTCGGCAGTACCTTTTCATCATACTTTACTGTGATTAACGCCGATAACCCAAAATGATGACAAACAATACCAGCTGCATCAGTACAGACATAAAGGTAGGACAGAAATTGAAAACGGCCTCAGTCATCAAGTTTTGGGTATCAATTATCACAGACGAGGGCTCCAATCCAGAACAATTTTGATGGATTGCCCAAATAGCAGCTGCAGTAATAACAAGGATGACATCGATTCCTTATTTCCATTTCCATAGTTTCCATAATTCGCCATCATTTTAATTGGGTCAAAAACAATCTGATGATTGAAGGTGTTGGACATCTCAAACATGTAGCCAACAAAGAAGGTTACAACAGGACCCAACATGTGATTGGACCCTATGAAGACCTCCTGGCCACTATAAAGAAATGCAAACTGAAGCAGTACGTTCATGTCTCCAGATCATCAGGATTGGCAAACACAATCTTGCAAGGCAAAAGTGAATGTTGCAGAGGAAGAGACAGACAGAAAAGAGGTGGGAAGACAACATCAAGGAATGGACAAGAATGAGGTTTGGAGATTCAAACAGGGCAGTAGAGAACAGGGACATAAGGAGAGACATGGTTCTAAAGTAAATTTTGGGGCCTCAACAATCTCTTGGGTTACGTTAATGATGATGATGATGATGATGATGATGATGATGATGATGATGATGATGATGATGATGATTACTTAGTTAATAAAACGAGCGATTCAAATAGCTCACGCGACAGAGCATAATTGTAATCAGTCTTTGTAATATGTAGGTACATGCAATACCTAACAGTTGAATATTTGTGTGTACTATTTGGAATTGATGCATTGACATACACCTGTTTTGTCACCTAGAACTACCTAGTCTAATGCAGATTGTGTTCTTTTTCAATAGGTCTGATAAAGTATGTTTTACTTCAAAGTCATATTTAAAGAACGTACATGCCAATAGTCCATTTATAGACTTGAAAAAAAAAAAAAATATTTCCTTTCTTAATTCATATTTTTTAAACATTGCTAATTGGCCAGGTAGTCTGAAACCATCAACTTGATCGATGGCTGCAATCTTACCTAAACATGCAAGCGCTGGATCGAGTGTCTTGTCACGTAAGTGAGACTGCTGGCCAAATCCTGGTTATTTCGCCACTGTTTATAGCAGGCCGCTATGTTAAGCCAAATATGCACTGAATAATGGCATGAACAACAATGACATAGCTAATAGTACGCAATCACATTTAGATGATTTATTAAGAGTTTGGAAACTTCAACAGCATAATAAACCAAATCAGCCTCATCTATTCTTGAAATATTAGTGAAAGAAACATTAGAGAAATCGAGTTAAAAATATCTTAATACGAACCTTATTTGGTTGTAAATTAAATCAATAACAATAAATCTCGAATACGTTTGTTAGCGCTTTATCGACAATTATCACCAACACAAGTATAAAAAGAACACTCAGCCAACAGAAACAATTTGCCGATTTCGAACGGGAATGGCATCAACAACTTTTCTTGGAGGTACCTTGGTAATCTGCGCTCTTACTTATAGTGCAGTAAACATTTCGACGCTCTTGTTCGCGGGTTATCAAGAGAGATGTGTACGTTGTGTAGATTTTGCTGAAATTTTGGGTAACTGTCCTTGGAACAGATGATCTTCGATCTTAGATCGGAGTCCAGTGGCACTGATGAAAGATTTTACTTCCACGCGTCGAATCGGATACTTGGCTGTCGTTTTGCTCAAAGTGTGATTGATAACACTTCCGCACGACGCACGTATAACCTGGCTTCTTTGATAATGGTTTTGTATTCGTTGGCATGAGCCATCAAATGGAAAGCAGTACTGCTACGATTTAGTCTCAATCGAATATCAACTCCGTTCAGCAAATACTTCTCTTCAAACCACATGTTCAAATGCAAACGATCGAACAGTTCTAAACTACGTCCTTGCAGAATTTTCTTTCGACGCTCGTTAAAACCCACATTGTGAGGATCGTCTTCTACGGTCAAGGCTGTGTCGCTAAACTTATTATCACCTGCTTCAGGTTTCCATACCACGAAAGCATCTAAATGAGTGTTCTTTGCTTCTTTTCCGTACGTCAAGAGATTTTCGAGGTACGCTCGTTAAGGGTAAGTATCCATGCTACTGCTTACCAGTTTGTTATTCATGTACAAATCCACATCGCTGAACAAGGAATGCATTAAATAGTTGACGGCAGCTACTCGGGCATCGGCTCCTGGAACGGAGTTGTCCGTTGTAATCACTTTCACTTTCAAATACAAGTAACTACTATTTAGATCGATGTAATCTTCGCGTTGTCCTTTGATTTTAAACTCGATGGGAGCTGAATCCGTCAAAGAGGAGACGGGGTGAAATTCAACCCATTGGGCTTCTTGCATGGTCATCATCGTGGGTGGCATGGCAAAGAGATCCAGTTCCGACTTGGAACAGGCACAAGATTCTTGGTGCATCATTTTTTTTTTCTCAGTCTCTATGTTTTACTTTTAATAATCAAAAATGTCTAAGTCTCGAGCGGTTCGATTTTGTTCGTCTTTCTAGCTTTAGAGGTACGGAGATGTTTTGTGAGACGCAGATTTCCAATGTTTTATCAAATTAGGAAGAACGGGTGTCAAATTGGATTTGGCTGGCATCACCCGCAACGGAGAAGTGGAATCACCTGAGGCTACTGGAAACGCAGCCACTGGTGTTGCAGGTCGTGGTTTACGAAGGTAAGGTTGTGTCCTGGCCGAATTGCCTCTTTTGCGGGTGACAGATTTTTTTCTGTGGACTTTTCTTTTTCTGTGTTTTGGTCTTGGCACCATTGTTCTTTTTCTTAGGGGTTCGTTTGGATTTTTTTCTTGGGGTGAACTTTGGGAGCATTGGGATCCCATTTTAAAACGTAACGAATGATGACACCTCCTAGAGAACCGCTACCTCCAGGTTTCAATATGATTTACTTTTTGATTTGAGTGTCGATGCGAGGATCGGCGAGTTGCGTCAAGGCTATTTTTCTGTCAATAAACCGTTTGGTTTGATGTGGAATGTGAATGATATCTTGCAGTATTTGACGTGCTGTCACCGTAAACCATCATAAGACTTCTTTGAGACTGGCTTCTAAGACGTGAGCACGTATTTGTGGATTTTTTTCGCGACTGATACCGTACAAGGCACGAATGAATTTGATGGGAAGATGACACTGAAGGGACGTCATGGTGACGATGTATGAGACAATGTCAAAGTGACCGAGGATTTTATAGATATTTTAATGGTTCATATTGTTATGTCGACGACGAGGACATGTACAGGACACGTCCTCCGTCTTGACACCAGTCGTGAAACAAATCGGTACGAAATCGCAAATAATCGGGAGTGGTGAGTTTTAAATCCACGAGTAAATAGGCGTGTGGCGTTTGAGTGGCATCATCGTACGCATGAGTCATCCAAGGTGATCCTAACTGTTTGGCTAAGACTTGCACTTGCGATTTATCTCGAGGACTTTTAAACAAGACCACGTAATGAGCATTGAGACTAATTGTACGATGGGCTTTACATTGTTGAAACAAATTTTGTGTAATGTAAATGACACTGGCATTACGATGATGCCCTTTTACGCGTAAACAGTTTAATTTCTTCCTAACATGTCGTCAAAATAGACCAAATGAGTTTCACTAGGGTCAAACACGATCCCATCGTCTTATCTAGAAATGCCTTCCACAAACACAATGGAATCACCTTCATTTTCTTGCAAGAGACTGTATGCTGATTGCCACTCTTTGTAACACCACACGATGCGTTGAGGTGAACGATTGATTAAATGATGTTTATGTTTCGATCAAACGTTTGACATATTCGGTTTTGCCTGAATCGCTCGGTCCAGCAATTAAAATACAAGGCTTCCCAACTAGCATGATCTAAGTGTTCGTCAATAACTTTGAACGTTGAGGAGGAAGGAGTTGAAATAGTAGAATTAGCCATAGTAGCACAGGGTATGACACTATTGACACAAAAACAGACAAGACAAGAGGTTTTTATACTTTTTTCAAGACACGTTTATTTCAATGCATGTTTAAATTGGAACAACACGAAAGACAAAAATACATAAAAGCCAAATGGATAAGTACAGGAATAAAATACACATAGAAATAATCAAAGTGGAATATAAACAAGTCACTGTACAACATCATTTGGGTAACGAAGGTGTCCTAGAGGTAGTGTGTAATGTTCTTATAGTCTCTACATTGAGTACAGTCACATAGGTGTCCTCTCGAAAGGGTCTTTGTGGGGGAATGTCCATGACAGTCCTGTTTTGAACAGACTGATTGTCCTCGGTGACAGATTATTTTTCGTCTTCTGGTACTGTCACTAACACAGGTTTAAAAGTGACTTTTTTCACTCGACGATGGATTTTACGAACACAACGCTTGGGCATAATGGGATGCTTCGTTTGTCCAAGCCTCAAAATCCCAACCTTTCCAGTCACGTACATCTGTCCGAAAGCGTAAGGCTTTTAACAGAATGAATGTCTCGTGGACATTTAAAGGAGTCAACATACTGTCTTTTTTTGTAGGTAGTGTTCGTAACGTGTCCTCAAGGAATCAACAGGTAAACGAAATCCCAGAAAGCAAGTCATTAAAACACACACTACACGTCGACCAAAATTAATGGGACACAGTTCTTGTAATAAGTGTTCGTAAACCTTCACCGTGTGAATATTCTCATTGATATCATTCGAAGGAATCTGTTTGATAACAAGCGATAAAGGTTGTGGCATGGTCGTTCTACTTTTTACTTTTTTATGTCGAAGACCATAAAAGTATATTCTGCACAGAATGATTTAAAATCTTCTCCAAAAGCGAAAGTGGTTAATATCACGTGTTATTTCGTCCCACTGCCATTCAGGGTAACGGTCTAGAATGATAAAAAAAATCCTCAGATGTAAATGAACTAAATTCGAATTTGTGGAAGGTAGACTTGATCCAGAGAAATCTGACACGTTGGTTGATTTTTGTCACTTTCCTCTTGTGGTGAATTTCACAACACAAAAGTTCTACAGTCACCCATTGAGATTTTTCTTTAGCAAGGCCCTACCAAACGTCCTTGTAGATCTTCTCTTGCAATTCGTGTGGTAATCCTTGAATATTATGTTTTACAGAAGGTTTATATATTGGTCTAGGTTTGTCTCCACCCCAAATTGGTTTGTTAAACGACATGGCACATAAATTGACATGATCCAGAGCAATCTGACACGTTGGTTGATTTTTGTCACTTTACTCTTGTGAATTTCACGACACAAAAGTTCCACAATCACTCATTGAGATTTTTCTTTAGCAAGGTCCTACCAAACGTCCTTGTAGATCTTCTCTTGCACTTCGTGTGGTAGTCCTTGAATATTATGTTTTACAGAAGGTTTATATACTAGTCTAGGTTTGTCTCCAACCCAAATTGGTTTGGTAAACGACATGGCACATAAATTGGCATGATCCAGAGCAATCTGACACGTTGGTTGATTTTTGTCACTTTCCTCTTGTGAATTTCACGACACAAAAGTTCTACAATCACCCATTGAGATTTTTCTTTAGCAAGGCCATACCAAAAGTCCTTGTAGAACTTCTCTTGCAATTCGTGTGGTAATCTTTGAATATTATGTTTTAGAGAGGGATAGTATATTGGTCTAGGTTTGTATCCAACCCAAACTGGTTTGTTAAACGACATGGACCAGTATTGTCACTTTCAATCACTAGGTCCCATTAAAGGTAGGTATTGACAATTCGGAGACCATCGAGCATGTTCCAGGTAAGCTTAATCTTTCTGTTCCCACTCGTAAATTGACACACCACAATTGAAACACTTGACTTTATCCCCTTCGCCCAAGTAGGAAAAACCGGCTCTGGCTAATTCTTCAGGAGTTGGTCCAGGCAGATATTTTGGCCATTTATCTTTGAAGGTTTGGAATCGACTTTTAAAGTGACAGTATTCAGGCAATCTCGTAGGGAACAAATATTCGACTCTCCTCTCTTCAATTAGATGCAGGTTAGGTGAAATTCCTAGTAGTCCACGATAACGTGTGGCACTGCTTTCGCATCCCTCACGTTTAACACGCACAACATCACTTTCCATGGTAGATATAGGGGTAGTAGTCATAGCTATGCTCCCACGATGTCCTGCTGACTCGCTAAGGTCGCAGCCTCTGGCATCACTACAAACGCAAGGTATAGCATCGCACTCTGTAATGCAATTACAATGGTAACCGCAAGGACACTTACAGTTTCGTTCCGGACAACTTCCGTTGCAATGCATGGGTCTCATCCATCCAGTACTTTTCACACTCGGGAAAGGTACATTTGTTTTACAATCCCCAAACTTGAATGATGTCTGTTTAAATGGATCCATCGTCTTTCGCTTGGTCGTTGTAGTTAAAAATGAACTATTGGTCTTGTACAATGTCCCGTTTTATATGCAGCCCAATCTCGACGTGACCGTACGGTAGAGTGAAGTGAATGGGAAGTCGTACTCTTTTTTTGGTACACGATTTGCTAGACGTTTTCCAAAAGTCGGCTAACGATTTGGTGTGTGGGTAAAAGAACAATCTTGTGCGGTTCGTGGGTGGTCACTTTAAAAGTTTCATCCTGTTCAGATTAAGGCTTCTTGAAGCACGTTAAAGTATACCACTCGACTGGTGCGATAATTGAGATAAATCCTTTCACTTTACATTCGGTATGCATTTCTCCTTGTGGGTGTCGGTATTCGTAGCCGTAATTTTTAGGACGGTCTCCTTCGATGACAGGGTTACACTGGTTCGGTCGGTGAATGCAGATGCAACTGTCCGTGTCAAAATACAACACACGATCTCCTACCAGTTCTAACACTTCGTACAATTTTAAGCGAGAGTGGGCTGTCACGTAAGCGGCAATGATGACATTTCCAAATTTGTCGGCTTCTACAAAGTCTAATTCTTCTTCGTAATTGACTAGGATCAAGTCCTCACGAATGACGTTCACGTGCTTCATGTATTTGGTTTTGTCGTGAATCATCTGGAAGTAACTGGAAGGTTCGGACAAATACACCGTCTTGGATAAAGACGGTCGTTGTGCCATTTTACCCCACAAGCAATTTAACATCACTTTGGCAAACGATCGCCTTTGTTTTTCTCGATGTGGTCTAAACTGATGCCTGCCTCCTCCCGATATTTTTCTTTGAATATGTTTTGGTCTTCGGGAGTGTTGCACCAGGAAGGATAGCCGCTAGCTTCTTGTTTTAGTTTCAAAAAGGCATCCACGTAGTCTGCAAAAATACCTTTCCGTGTCTCGTAGCCCTTGTGGTATTGTTGTGTCTTGGAAAAGTTGGAAATTTCGTACACTTCTAACAGTCGGTATCCCAGGTCCAGAGCTTTAAACAATTCCATGCTAACCCACGCTCCTGTCATGGCGTGTTCTTCCTGGGTGTGCTGATAAGGTTGGTCTTGGTTGCACGTTTCGGCACAAGTTCGACAGAAAGGAAACACCAGTTTTCCTTGGCAATGGTGAGGTATAACGGGATGGTACAAGTCTGTGGGAGGCAAGACTTTGCACTTGATCAATCCTTCGTACTAGCGTATGTGGTCCAAGTCACTGTGTTCTGTCATCAGTTCTGGGTGCCCTACGGGAAAGCGACAATATTTGCAGACGTAAGGATATAGCGAACACACGTCCAAGTATTTGATTTCTTCTCCCTTCTCCTCGTCCACTTGGTCAGCAAACAGGTGACATTCGTTCGTCCTCCGTACAAACTATCCCGGGGGTTCAGGGGGTCCACCAACTTGTAACTTTCTACGATGCATTTAAACTCAGAAACGGTTTTCAAACGCTGATCGTACTCGTGTTCCCACATTTCCACTACCTGGTATCCTTGCTGTTATAACCTCAAACGTCGCTGACAAGTTGTCTGGTACAAATCTTCCATGGTCCGTTGTAAAAACTGATTTTTGGTGTCACGTTGAGGGTATTACATGGGACATCCGTGAAATAAGCATCCGTTAAATTCGTACACGATCTGAGGGTTTTCTAAGTCCCCGCCATCCACCGAATACGTTCCGATGGTCTTTTCGCCTCCTCCATTGCGAGCGTGTTGGATCCATTTGTCTGCATTGTCGCACACGTAATGTAGCCAGCGTAGGGCTTTGACCGAGTATTGACGTTTGACAAAATTCGTCGTTTGAGGACAGATGACAGCTAGAGTATTTTCAGGCATGAATCGTTTTCGGTACACTAAGGAACATGCTTTGACGATGGTACAAGCTTCTTTCAAAGGATCGATCCCTCCGTGTTCCATGAACAATTCTCGAAATTTTCCACGGCAACGTCGTAAACTGATCGACAGTACTTTAACATTTATTCTTGAAAGTCAAAGGAGTCCGAGGCGTGAGTCTGGTACCAGGCGTGTGAAAGCTTCTTGTTGGTCAGTGCGCATGTTACGTATGCCTTGTCCACAAGTAGGGCACAATCTCAAAAGGTGACAAGTACTTTTCTGCTGTGAAGCTTGAATTTTTAAATGTTGTTGGTAACAGGTAGGACTGACAAAAGTGCTTTGACAAACAGAGCAATGCACTCGTACTTGTCCTTTGTCCAGACAGGGTTGAGAGGCCAAACATCCCTCACATTTCGATCCACAATGCTTGTGTTGTTCTCGATTGTTAGAACCGTAGTCACATTTTTCACAGTAGTAACTGTATCCCAGAAATGCATTGATACTGGTAATGGTATCAAAATGACCATCGTGATGATAGACGTGAATGTATTTTCTGTCTTTGAAATCGTGGCCTCGAAACAAAAGAGGACCACGCACTTCTTAAGGTGTACTTTCAATGTGTAATGTGGAGCCAAGACACCTTGCAATTTTTGCATTTTTGGAATGCCGCAAGGAGCGTCTTTGGATATCCCTGCTTGGTGTAACAAGAGTTCTGCTTCACTTCGTTGTTTGGTTCGGTCCGATTGTCGAATAGTTTTCCAATCCCTTTTCCATTCTGCCGTCTCGTTCTTGTTGGCATACGTTTGTCCCACGACGATGGTACGGGCTAAACACATCTGGTCTTGAGAATTGTTAACTGGGACGAGGCTTCGCTTAATGTTGCGAAGGCTGTCCACTAATAACACTTTTTTACGTTGTCCGGTCCCTTGAGGAAGAGACACGCGGGTCATGAACAGTGTAGTTTTTCCATCGGTGATGTGAAACTTGTCGTTGGATTGTTGAACATGTTGAATTTTGTCGATGACTTTGGAAGGTTTTAATTCTGATGGACTGCTAAACTCGATCCAAACGGGAGATTTCAAATTATCGTGATGAATAGGAAGTCTCAAGCGATCGTCTTGTTTTGCTTGACAGTGCTGTTTCAGTGTAGTTAACACAGAATCCCACACCTCAGTAATGAACCCTTCTGTATTCTCCAAAGGTACATTGGACTTGAAATCTTTAAACTTTACTGCATACGTGTAAGCCGTTGTTCTAAATTTTTGAGAGGAACGCTTTTCCGTCTCTCGAATGTGATAGTACTTTTCAGAGTTTACTAAGGGTGGTGAACTTTGTTTGGACGTCGATTGTCTGGGTGTGGATTCTGGCTCACTCGTGTCATCTTAAAAATCACTGGCATGAAACTGAGCCAAGACTTCAGCTGCTGTGCTAGGTAATACATTACGTTTCTGTCTCTTACTGTCTTCTCCTTTCTCCACAACATGATGCGGTCTTTTCATCTTGTCTGCAAAAAGTCAAATGACTACATTTTAAAGACCATGACCCCTATATATTCATGTCCGTTCCGTGTATATATAAAGGGTCAGTGTCTAACCTTTCAGTATTCATTTTATTCTCACATTGACCAGAACGATGGAAGAACCTACACAAGTTGAACTTCTGATCAGAGCTTTACGTTGTGTCATACGAAAGTTTTCTTCAGACAAGCCGACGGACTACTCTCCCTCCTTTCGAGATAAAAGTCAAGATACTTGCTATATCTGTAAAAAGAAAGGACGTTGGGCTACAGCATATGCAGATCGTGAAAAAAACAAAAAAGGTACCAATAGAGACAAGAGTGAAAGATACCTGTTATCATTGTAAAGAGAAAGGACATTTATCTCCAAACTGCCCTAAGAAACAACAGGAGCAGAAGAAGGAGGGGAGAGGAATTCTGAACAGGAGGAGGAGGAAAGGTACCCTTCCCCCAAGGAAGGACCCCGATACTTTCACAAAGACAAGAAAAGAAGACGAAACGAAAGTGAAGAGGAAGAAGACAAAGAAAAACATGTTGCAGTAAAGAAATTAAAGAAATAGAAAGAGTGAACAGAAGAAACCAATGAACGTTTTAAAGTGGTATTGTCTTGTGTTATGTTGTGATATTGGATTGTAACGTTTGTAACAGAATACACCAGATAGAAAAAAACGTAAGTGTCTCTTGGTTTTGATTTTATAGAATAAGAACCTACACTCACACATTCATTCACTCACAAGTACATCATGGGTATAAAAAAATAAAAAAGGACTTTTGAGTTTTCATTGAATTAGGCAATTGAAATAGTATTTCTTTTCGAAATAATTTGAGTGGCCCTGAAAAAGATCGTTGGGGTTTTGTTTGTTTAAAACAAAACAAACTCAGAAACGTGACGTAACCATCTTCAGATGTCTTAAGCCTTTGCCACGGCCAATGCCTACTTCAGGACTGGTGGTTCCTGTCAATGATTAGGTAGAAATCACTAACGGTTTTATGACGTAGTCTCACTTGAATGTTTAGCTCGAGAAGGTCTTTTTCTCTTCGGTCGTGATAAAGAAGTCTGATACATTTGTTTCAGACTCCTTAACTCTGCTAAAATATCTAAAAGTACCGTCGTGACCGTTATTTTCACTATTCTCTTCTGCCCATGGTCTTCTTATTTCTCTGTTGCTGCTACTGTTTATTCCTGGTGTTTCCTTCTTGCTTCTTCTTCTTTCCACTGTTGAATAAGAAAAGTTTGTTTTTCTACTTTCTGTTGTGGTAAAAATCGCTCCAATTCTTCATTTTGTCTCTGCTTAAAACCATCGACGTGTACATAAGAAGAAGCAGAAGGCAACGAAGGTTCCGCAATAAATTCTTGTGATGTTAGAAAATCAACAATATCCCAGTTAAAATCAACGTCTTCTGGATGTAGATTTGTATTGACTTTGATAGTCACTGCTGTCCCATTACTTGCTGTCTCCACTACTGGCTCACCCCAATTCATCGTCTTCTTAGTGTCCGACTTCATTGACAACTCTGTCGCATCGATTGACTACGCACAGAAGCTAGTACCTCTATATAGGGAAGGTGACGTCACAGACTGCTCTCTTCCGATTGGACAACTGTGACTGTGTTTTGTCACGCACGTTTGGATTGGTGAATACACTCAATCCGTTTCGATCCGCTCTTCCCCTATAAATAACCGCAGTACACGGCATTCACTTCACCTGTTCTCATCACAAGATGTGGACCAACGTAGAATCTTCTACCCTTATTTCTACCATGCTATTTTGTACTGACTTACCAATGTATTTCAGATCATCATGGACTATCACTCATATGACTGATACAGCCTTTTGGAAGAAAAGGATATATGTGGAGAGGCAGGGTTGTTTTAAGAGAGTTCTCCTCTATGGCCCAACAGTGAGGAGAAGTTTAAGGAAGAGAAGAAGATCTTTGAGATGCCCTCTGTGTTAACAATATAATGTTAACATTACACATAACAGCCCTTTTCAGGGCCACTCATATACATCGAAAAGATATTTGCATTCTTGGCCTCCATTTTCCATTGTCGCTAGAAAGACCAATATACAAACAATATTCCCCATGTTAAATTCCCTTCGAGGCTATATAGGCCCACTATGTTAAATTTCCCTTCAAGCTAGATAGGCTCACCATGTTAAATTTCCCTTGAGGCTATATAGGCCCACCATGTTAAATTTCCCTTGAGGCTATATAGGCCCACTGTGTTAAATTGCCCTTGACGCTAGATAGGCCCACCATGTTAAATTTCCCTTGAGGCTATATAGGCCCACCATGTTAAATTTCCCTTGAGGCTATATAGGCCCACTGTGTTAAATTGCCCTTGACGCTAGATAGGCCCACCATGTTAAATTTCCCTTGAGGCTATATAGGCCCACCATGTTAAATTGCCCTTGAGGCTATATAGGCGCACTATCTTTGAGGCTATACAGACCCAAGCCCTTTTTGACTTGATTTCCCATTGAGGCCATATCGCCCCATAATACTACTTATATATATATATATATATATATATATATATATATATATATATATATATGGATACAAAAGTGACCCATTTCTACATAACGCTCCCTTTTGCTAAAGATGCCCTTCTTCAAAATTCCCCATCTGGAACACCGATACAGAAACTCGGGTCAGACTAGATTTCCGAGTGTTACTTCAAGTACACGACAAACACTGTATGCTCTTGACAAAACGTCGGCAAGATAGACCTTTTACCTTACTTAAACGAATACGTTTCAAAGGAGATTAACGAACCGTAAGGCTTTTTAATGCTTTTATATAGTCCCTGTCTCGTAGTATATTGCTTTGAACAGTCAAACGATATGTATAGACAATCCTCAAATATTTTTTATGTAATAATGTGACGCCAGATCCCTAGGTCGAATGCGAGGATACATTATGCGTTAACAATGACAACATCGATGGTTAACCCGAACACGTTCAAGAGCAAATCTGTATCGATTAGTGATATTTTCGTTTTATAGGGAATTCCAGAATCCATAATGACTTGATCTTCCAGTTGATTCCATCCTCTGTGTGTGTGTGTGTGTGTGTGTGTGTGTGTGTGTGTGTGTGTGTTTGTGTGTGTGTGTATGTGTGATTTTGAATTTTAACGTAGCTTTAAAAAAAATATTCAGTCATATCGCTACATTATCTGCAGTTTGGCATTTTTTAGTGGTGTATTGCATTAAGCCTTATCACGCAGACATGTTGCGTTATGTCCTAGCCAGTCATAATATCTTGACACCAGGCCGACCAGTTCTAACACTAACCTCTTAGTGCTGAGCGACTAACGAGAAGCTGTAAATACCAATTTTTAAAGTCTTTGCTAAGGCTATTCCGGGTCTCGAACTCGCAACCTTTTGCATCAGCGGTGGACGCTCTAACCAATAAGCTGCTGGTGCGGCCATAAAAATCAGTAGCTACCAAATACATGGATAATTGCTATCTGTTATGATGAGGTAAGGTTCATGAAGATAAAGTGCCGTATTTTAGTTGGCAGATCAAAAGTCATTTACTTTATAATTTCAACACTAAACCGTATGTGGTCTTTTCCATGTTTAGTTTAATTTGGTTTTGTCAATACGTACTTTATTACCTAACTTATGCAAAAGAGTCGGACAGAATTTTTTCACGCTAATAGATAAATATTTCCCGATTAAGAATTAGCAGTGCAAATTTACTGAAGCATAATATGCAGCAGAATAAATAAAATCACAGATAAGATGTGCGATAACGAAAAGGTTAACCGTTCGAAATCTCTATTTTAAAAACAAGCAGTAAGTGCAAAGAAATTGGTTTGAATTTCTGATTCTACGTCCCAACTGTTTCTTATTCTTATCATTTTAAAATGAATAATAAACGCCCATACCCATCCTGAAAATAGCAACTCTATTACTAATATTACTTTGAGAAGTGAAAAAGAAAATAATGTCTATGAATTTACATGTCTATACCATACCACTTCAAACTATAATGCTACTACTACTACTACTAAAACCAATAATAATAATAATAATAATAATAATAATAATAATAATAATAATAATAATAATAATAATAATTGTAATAATAATTGTAATAATAATAATGATACTAGTAATAACAATAATAATAATAAAATAATAATATTAATATGAATAATATGAATAATATAATAATAATAATAATAATAATAATAATAATAATAATAATAATAATATGAATAATTTTAATACTCGTCGTCGTCATTATGCAATTGCCGAATGAACATATTTAATACATATTTGTCTTAGTGAACGCATGAAAAAATTATTAAACATTCATTTAAAGATTAAAGGCATAATGAATTAGAACATTTATTATAAATAATCTGAATAAGAGGATGGATAAGCAGAAACATGAGATGAATGTATGATTAAAATTCACCTTAGTAGTCTTTCTGTATGCAATACCAGCCATATTTACATTGTGTATTTCTTCTTGTCTCATTTTCATGTTAGTGAGCGGGGCGGTACATTTACAGTCTCATTTTCATATTAATATGATTGGTGGTATCATGAGAGTCTACCCTTCACACTGGTGTGAGTGGTGGTACCATGACAGTCTGATTTTCATATTAATATTAGTGGTGGTACAATGACAGTCTGACTTTTTTTTATTAATATGAGTGGTGGCACCATACCAGTGTGATTTCCATATTGATGTGTGTTTTGGTACCTTGACAGTCTGATTTGTATAGTATCTGGGGTGGTGGTACCCTGACAGTCTGATTTGGACAGTAATTAGGGTGGTTGTATCTTGACAGTCTGATTTGTATAGTAATTGAGGTGGTGGTGCCTTGAGAGACTGATTTGTATAGTAACTGAGGTGGTGGAACCTTGAAAGCCTGATTTGTATAGTAATTGGGGGTGGGGGTGGTACCTTGACAGTCTGATTTGTATATTACTTGGGGTGGTGGTACCCTGACAGTCTGATCTGGATAGTAATTGGGGTGGTTGTACCTTGACAGTCTGATTTGTATAGTAATTGGGGTGGTGGTACCTTGACAGTCTGATTTGTATAGTAATTGAGGTGATGGTACCTTGACGGTCTGATTTTCATATTGATGTGGATGGTGGTACCATGCCTGTCTACTCTTCGGATTAGTGTGAGTGATTCTACCTTAACAGTCTGATTTTCATATAATTGTTACTGGTAGTACCTTGACAGCCAAATCTTTATATTAGTGTTTGTTGTAATACCGTGAAAGTCTCAACTGCATATTATTGTTTGATATTGTACCTCGCCAGTCTGAATATCATATTAATTTGAGTTCTGGTACCTTGAAAGTCTGATTTTCATATTAGTATGTGTTCTGCTATCCGACCTATTTTGCTTCTTTGATATGATGTATTACGTATCGAACCTGATGCTAAATGTAGTTTCTTTCATATTTCATGTTCAGGCTTATATACTGTATTTCATACAGGGCTTAACTTCCTACCTAACATCAGTATCCAGTGGTGAAGATATCGACATATATATATATATATATATATATATATATATATATATATATATATATATATATATATATATATATATATATATATATATATATATACAAACTTTATTCGTTGTTGTCAGGCAACATGGCTCATTTCATATCCGAGTAATCTATATTTGTTTGTACCTGCATAGAAAATCGCAATGTAGAAAGGAAGAATCTATTTGGTATTTGTACAATGCAGAATTAGAGTGTAACATACACTACTTTATTGGAGATTGTCAATTTTGCGTTTACATGTTAAGTCATTCGGATCAACTTTTTTTCTAGACAATACTCAACTATTTACTGACGGACAACGTTTTAATGTCAAACGTATACAGTTGTGAAATAAGTGTTGAAAGGATTGGATTACTTACATATATATTTGTTCAATGCAGAGGGACAGCTAGATTTCCGAGTGTTACTTCAAGTACACGACAAACACTGTATGCTTGTGACAAAATGTCGGCAAGATATGACCTTTAACCTTACTCAAACGAATACGTTTCAAAGGAGATTAACGAACCGTAAGGCTTTTCAATGCTTTTATATAGTCCCTGTCTCGTAGTATATTGCTTTGAACACTGTCATACGATATGTATAGACAATCCTCAAATATTTTTTATGCAATAATGTGACGCCAGATCCCTAGGTCGAATGCGAGGTTAAATTATGCGTTAACAATGGCAACATCGATGGTTAACCCGAACACTTTCAAGAGCAAATCTGTGGCGATTAGTGATGTTTTCGTTTTATAGGGAATTCCAGAATCCATAATGACTTGATCTTCCAGTTGATTCCATCCTCTGTGTGTGTGTGTGTGTGTGTGTGTGTGTGTGTGTGTGTGTGTGTGTGTGTGATTTTGAATTTTAACGTAGCTTTAAAAAAAAACATTCAGTCATATCGCTACAGTATCTGCAGTTTGGCATTTTTTACTGGTGTCTAGTATTAAGACTTATGACGCAGACATGTTGCATTATGTCCTAGCCAGTCATAATATCTTGACACCAGGCCGACCAGTTCTAACACTAACCTCTTAGTGCTGAGCGACTAACGAGAAGCTGTAAATACCAACTTTTAAAGTCTTTGCTAAGGCTCTTCCGGGTCTCGAACTCACAACCTTTTGCATCAGAGTTGGACGCTCCAACCAATAGGTCACCGGAGCAACCATAAAAATCAGTAGCTACCAAATACATGGATAATTGCTATCTGTTATGATGAGGTAAGGTTCATGAAGATAAAGTGCCGTATTTTAGTTGGCAGATCAAAAGTCATTTACTTTATAATTTCAACACTAAACCGTATGTGGTCTTTTCCATGTTTAGTTTAATTTGGTTTTGTCAATACATACTTTATTACCTAACTTATGCAAAAGGGTCGGACAGAATTTTTTTCACGTTAATAGATAAATATTTCCCGATTAAGAATTAGCAGTGCAAATTTACTGAAGCATAATATGCAGCATAATAAATAAAATCACAGATAAGATGTGCGATAACGAAAAGGTTAACCGTTCGAAATCTTTATTTTAAAAACAAGCAGTAAGTCCAAAGAAATTGGTTTGAATTTCTGATTCTACGTCCCAACTGTTTCTTATTCTTATCATTTTAAAATGAATAATAAACGCCCATACCCATCCTGAAAATAGCAACTCCATTACTAATATTACTTTGAGAAGTGAAAAAGAAAATAATGTCTATGAATTTACATGTCTATACCATACCACTTTAAACTATAATGATGCTACTATTACTAAAACCACTAATAACAATAATAATAATAATAATAATAATAATAATAATAATAGTAATAATAATAATAATAATAATAATAATAATAATAATAATAATAATAATGATAATAATAATAATTTTAATACTCGTCGTCATCATTATGCAATTGCCGAATGAACATATTTAATACATATTTGTCTGGATGAACGAATGCAAAAAATTATTAAACATTCATTTAAAGATTAAAGGCATAATGAATTAGAACATTTATTATAAATAACCTGAATAAGAGGATGGATAAGCAGAAACATGAGATGAATATATGATTAAAATTCACCTTAGTAGTCTTTCTGTATGCAATACCAGCCATATTTACATTGTGTATTTCTTCTTGTCTCATTTTCATGTTAGTGAGCGGGGCGGTACATTTACAGTCTCATTTTCATATTAATATGATTGGTGGTATTATGAGAGTCTACCCTTCACACTGGTGTGAGTGGTGGTACCATGACAGTCTGATTTTCATATTAAGATGAGTGGTGGTACAATGACAGTCTAACTTTCATATTAATATGAATGGTGGTACCATACCAGTGTGATTTCCATATTGATGTGTGTTGTGGTACCTTGACATTCTGATTTGTATAGTACTTGGGGTGGTGGTACCCTGACAGTCTGATTTGGATAGTAATTGCGGTGGTTGTACCTTGACAGTCTGATTTGTATAGTAATTGGGGTGGTGGTACCTTGACAGTCTGAATTGTATAGTAATTGCTGTGGTGGTACCCTGACAGTCTAATGGTACAGTAATTGGGGTGTTGGTACCTTCACAGTCTGGTTTGTATAGTACTTGGGGTGATGGTACCTTGACAGTCTGATTTGTATAGTAATTGGATTGCTGGTACCTTGACAGTCTGGTTTGTATAGTACTTGGGGTTATGGTACCTTGACAGTCTGATTTGTATAGTAATTGGGTTGCTGGTACCTTGACAGTCTGATTTGTATAGTAATTGGGGTGTTGGTACCTTGACAGTCTGATTTGTATAGTAATTGAGGTGGTGGTACCCTGACAGTCTGATTTTCATATTGATGTGGATGGTGGTACCATGCCTGTCTACTCTTCGTATTAGTGTGAGTGATTCTACCTTAACAGTCTGATTTTCATATAATTGTTACTGGTAGTACCTTGACAGTCAAATCTTTATATTAGTGTTTGTTGTAATACCGTGAAAGTCTCAGCTGCATATTATTGTTTGCTATTGTACCTTGCCAGTCTGAATATCATATTAATTTGAGTTCTGGTACCTTGAAAGTCTGATTTTCATATTAGTCTGTGTTCTGCTATCCGAGCTGTTTTTCATATATATATATATATATATATATATATATATATATATATATATATATATATATATATATATATATATTAGCATGCCAACGTTTCGATTGATGCATTTAAATATATGTACATATTACATAGCCAATAAATGTGCGTACATAGTGCAGAGTGAGTATGACTTTGAAACATGATTAAATGAGATTAAATTTCTGATAGGACACAAAATGTGGCTTTTAATATATATATGAGAGGCGTTGTCGTCACAGTTATATGAGAAATATAATGCAGTAATTTCGTCTGACCCGAGTTTCTGTATCGGTGTTCCAGATGGGGAATTTTCACGAGTAAATAGGCGTGTGGGATTCGAGTGTCAATAGGCGTGTAAATAGGCGTGTGTCATCCAAAGGGGTCCTAACAATTTGACTAAGATTTGCACAGGACATTTATATTACAGGGCTCTTTGTAGAAAAAAACGTAATCAGCATTGTGAATGTTGAGCTTTACTTTGATGAAATACATTTTATATGATGCAAATGACAATGGCATTATGACAATGCCCTTTGCTCGTAAACCACAGTTTAAGTTCTTCTTCGTCTTCTCATAACATTTCGAAAATAACCAGATGGGTTTGACTGGAGTCAAACACAATTCCGTCGTCTTTGCTAGGAATGCCTTCTACAAATACGATAGAATCGCCGTGACGTCCTCGCAAGAGACTATTCTGATTGCCACTCTTAGTAAGACCACACGATCCGTTGAGGTGGATGATCAATCAAATGACGTTTGACAGATTTGGTTTTGTCGGAATCACTAATTCGGGCAATGAACATGTTAAAAGGATGGCGCAGATGCAAGGCATCCCAACTGGCACGATATACATGTTCGTCAATGACTGTCAAAGTGGCGAATGAGGGAGCTGATACAATACAGGTAGCCAGTGAAGGGAATGTCACCTTTGAAACGAAGACAGTGAAGACAAGAGCTTTTATACTTTGTTCACGCTCAAGTTGAATTTGTACACCGTCATTTTGTAACCTTTTAACTGCAAAAATTGTAACAATACATTTTTCAAAGTTCATTTGTGTGTGTGTGTGTGTGTGTATATATATATATATATATATATATATATATATATATATATATATATATATATATATATATAGTTATTTTTTCGTAGATTTCTTTATGTGAGACATCTCTTTTGCTCCTTAATCCGACGGGAACCTCACGAGGCTCTTGTTTGATAGCATTCTTTCTGAATTTTGGAGGACCGCCCTGACCTCCCGGCGAATCGCTAAACGAAAAGAAAGCTTATAGATTAATCGAATTATCTATACACATCATATGAATCTATTATATATATATATATATATATATATATATATATATATATATATATATATATATATATATATATATATATATATATATATATATATATATGACAAAGCAGGTACATGTCTCCGTAGTAAATGAGAGATCTAAAAATAAATTATCTATATTGTGGATACAAGTGGCTTATGACCACTGGTTCTTTTTTCTGCCTTGATTTTGTCGATAAGTTAGAAAGTGTAAATATCCTTCTCATTTAAACTCTTGTAAAATTATGTTACTCCTCTGATATTACTTATCACACAGATGGTTAATAATTTGTTACACTGACAAAAAACAATGCCAATGTCAATTACGCAATACGAAGCGAGATAGCTACCGACTTACTCTACCAGAGGAAAATTTCCTTGATATAGTTATCTCCCTTAACAGTACTGATATCGTATTGTTTTGTTTTATACTTCATAAAATAAAGCGATTTGGTTATATTTTGCGAAGTGTGGTACTGAAACATTGTAAATAAAACAATATTTGGCATCTGCGAATATCGATGAAAATATATTTTCTTCTTCGCCAGTGTCTGTATTTACAGATACGACTGATATTGCGCTCTAATCATTATTAACATGATTTCCAAATTTACATTTTGTTGTGTAAGAACATATAAATATTTTCGAGTTTTATACCGTTGATATGATCAATCACAAAAGCGTCTTTGATTAATCCATGATAGCATTCATATATGAACTTATGACATAAATACATTATTCCCCTTTGCATTGAATTTGCGATAACCACGAATTTCTTAACATTACCGACTGGGCTTTTTAATATACAGTGCTTGACTATAGAACCATGAGATGCTTCATAATTCTTGATGATGTCAGATTTCATAAACACGTTTTGCTTCATTTTGTCCATACAATAATATTATTTTCTTAAGGATTTTGGCAAAATGATTATTTGAAATTATAGCTAGATAGTCTTCGGTGCATTTTATGTCTTTGCCATTATTTTCAGTGTTATTTGTTTATGTCATAATATTTTGTCAGCTCTGTATTGTTTACCACTATATTGCACCAACAACTGTGTTTCTCTTCTAACCATACCACAACATTTAAAACATGGATTTGGTAGTAGACTCATTTGCACAGCCTTTGTTACAAAGAGTTGTAAAGCCTATCATTAGCAATATTCATTTATTGTTTCAATCATGATATTATTTAAATATATATTTGTCTTATTAATAATAAGAAGGAGCTTGAGATATTAAGATTAAACTTGCGGAGACGAGCTCTGACTTATCCGACGAATCACCTTATTAAACGTATCCGTGGCGGAAAGAAAGTATGTGCATATCATGTTTGGTCGATGATCATAATCATTCGAAACAATGATGGTATTGATGCTACAAATAACGATTTGCGACGATTATTAATTATCTCGAAGATCAAAGACATATTATAAAAGTAAAAGATGCTGTGTTAGCAGAAACGGACAAACGTGACCCTGTCATTCGTAATGAAAATATTGCCATATTAAGTAAACATTCCAAACCAGGAATGTTAACTGGTATTGACAAACTGTTTTATAATGAGAGTATCTTGTATCCGCGGTTATTTATGCGATATATCCGCTGAATGATAAACCCAGCTTTCATGATCTGAAACATGTAATTTTCAAAATTAAGTTGTGTAGCTGAGCGAGTAACTGAACCCTTCACAAACGCGATACGTGAAATCGGTTTAACAGTTCTAAGACGTAAAATAAAGGAAGATTTGGCAGGAACCTTTAATGCAACTGGAGCGGCTTTTAAAGATGTTTAGCTAGTTGTTTCTTGCAGTCGAAACAGGTTAGGTTTAAGAGCACACTTTAAAGGGATCACTGTATATTTGTTTCTAATTTTAATAGGCAATTCCTTCCACATCGTTGGCCCTGGTAAGCAAAATTACTTTGTCCATATCACTTCGTTGTTATAGTAGGAATACTGAGTATACGATTGTCAGAAGAGGAGCATAAGGATCACGCTGGTGTGCACACATGAGTGTGGTCGGACAGGTATGTTGGACTGGAGTCCGTCAGTGAAACGTAGCACAGAGAACACATTCATTTTGTGATTGATTCTGGATTGCAGTGTAGGGTACAGAGCAGTGGGGAGGTGTGCACTGATCGTCGTACTCTAAGGATGATCCGGCCAGCTGTGTTTTTTGAACTTTTTGAAGTGTCTGGAGTAGATATTGAAACGAACCAGACATAATTGAGTTACAATAGTCCAGTCATGAAGGTACTAATAAATACACAAGTGTTTCAGTGGCATGAACTGAAATATAATTGCGAATTGAGCTGATACCTCTCAGCTCAAGATATGCAGCCTTGCATATGTTCATAACATATTGGTGCAATGTGAGAGTACTGCCTATAGTAAGACCTAGATTTCATACTGACTGAATTTAATGATGTGTTGCTTAAATCTATTGTTTGAGGTAAAGGATGTCAATGAGAAAGTCTTTGTGTTGTGATCAGAATGGCCTAAGTTGTATCATCATTCATCTGCAACTTGTTACATGTCCTCCATGATTTCGCATCCGAAATGCACCTCTCTACTCCTTGGATGGTAGCATCAACTTCAGTTTGGTGGCTAAACGTGAACTATTGGGCGTCATCAACGTACAGTTGATGAGACATTGGGTGATGATATATGACACTTGAGAGCTAATGGGTGTATATAATGAATAGAACATCTCCAAGTACAGACCCCTGAGGAACACAACAACATAGTTCAACTGGGCTGGAGTGTATTCAATTTGCTGTTAAAATGTGTGTCCTGTTGACTAAGTAGGAATGTAACCACATTAAGGTTATATTGTGAATGCCAAATACATGCTGGAGACGGTGAAGTAATATATCATGATCTAGTGTGTCAAATGCTGCATACAAATCCAGGAGAGTGAGGAATGTAACCTTTCCGCTATCCAAAGCAGAGAGAATGTCATTAACTACTTTCAGAAGAGTAGTTTCAGTACTGTGTAAATGGCTATATGCAGACTGTAGCTAAAACGTCTGGTTGAATTCAAAAGAGATAAAAGCTGGGTTAGAATAACTCATTTTATTATTGTTTTATATGAACGGGAGATTAGAAACTGGACGGTGTTCTTTAACTCGTTATGGTGAAGTGTTGGTTTCTTCAGCAGAGGCTTTACAATGGTCGTTTTGAAAATGAAACTTTATCCTGTTGAGAGAGGTATTAATAACATCATTTAGTGATGGCAACCTGAAATGAGCTCTCTGCAGCTGGAACTATCCGTGATCTTAGTATTTTAGTGGGATAATGTGGCTAAATGGACATGTTTGGACATGTTTGTGACATGATTTGTAGCGGCTTCATAGATTTGTTTATGAATAGTGAGTCTGGTTCAACGCCAAAGCCTCTCTGCTTTACGGCGGTCTCCTTTAATAGTGCGAGGCTGGTCCATAACACTGATAACACGGAGAACACTTTTGAATTGATTCTCTGCGCTTGGAGAGATTTAGTCAGCTTGTTTTTTGTTGTTTTTTTCTACTAGGATGAGAGCGGTAGAGGCAGAATAAATGGACTGCCCTTTGTTCCAGTGTGAGTGCTGTTTGGACTAATTCAAACGATGTGTGGCATACATTGAAGATAGTGTTGTAGGGAGATAAGTGGAATTATTATTCCCGTCTTTCGTCAGCCAGCTTTAAAACAACGTTTCTTTTCTCACTTCTGTTTACATTTAAGTAATTATGAATGTAGTCCCAGTTCATTTAGTCTTTAGCACAATGTAGTATGAAGATCCAAGTGTGGTCATTCAAACGAAATAATGAGGGTCCATCATAGCATAAATTGTTGACTGGCGATCATATTTCAGAATAAAGGACATCGTAGCATTGGAGCAAGACATTTGAGAAACGTATGATTGTTCTTGTTTCCAAAACAAGGACATAAAGAAACATATACGAGCTGAACAGCAAATGCATGATGAAAGAAAATAATGTAGACGAAGATAGACAACAAGCTCATATATCATGAAAAACAGCACAAAAACGGAAGAGTTGTGTCAAGTCGGTTAAGCGATAGCGGTTATCTTTCCGTATGTATCGATAAATGTATTAACGATGATAAACATATTTACTAACACCAGGACTAGAGTCGCTACGAATTCATTCTATATCGAAAGAAAATATTCAGAAATTCTGACTCAATTTTATATAACCCTGCTTACGATGTATCATGTGGCAAATGGAGAATAAAACACGAAAAGTCACCAAATTATTCTGAATCTGCCGACATGGAGATCAAGGATTTTTATTTTATTATTTTTATTTTAAAATAAGATATAAAAACTGTCATCTGCTTCGTCTGTGTATGATCAGATGACTAGACATAAAACAGTTCATTTTAAAAGGCCCGGAAGTTCTGGTAAAACATCTCGTGCAATTGAATTATTTCTAAAACATTTTATGATCTTTGTAACCCCTAAACACATACTAGTCAGCGAGAAATGTTAAATAATGCACTTATTATAAATTATTTTGAGATTAAAGATATAAATGGACTTCTGAACGAACGAGTGAAAAATACATTACAAGAATTATTGTTTTGGGATGAAATATGCACAGTATCTAAAGATATATTACAAATATATATTGACTGGTTATGGACAAAAATATTGCTGTGATAATTTGCGGTTATTAGTGATGGGAATCGGTCAGATATTCATAATCGACAATCAGTTTCCCTTAACCAACTTATTATCGATTATAATCTGTTAATAAGAGTAAATTTTAATTTTTGTTAAACAGCTATATCTTTGATCAAGAGTTCATTATGTTTATAAATGTACAGGAGTACTCTCTTTTAATGACATATATACTTTGGCCTGACAATAATATTACATTGTGTGTTACTTTTGTTCTACAACTTTGTTAAATTAATGAAACTTTTTATGGCTCATCAGTCATATGTAACTGAAATACTGCTACAGTCCCCCGACATTCTTTCGTTCACATGTGATTTATCCATAATTTAAAGTATAGAAGGACAGGTTTTTCTTGTTTGTCATTGTTTATAAATACTACAAAAGATGTTGCAATTTAACTGAAACAAATCAACAATTTAACAACCTGACCATGTAATAATGACTATATGTTCCTAATTATGAATCATAAGGTTTCATATTTGTAGTTGTGACGGGAATTAATAAAGTTCAGGTCAACTTTAGTGGCTGGGAGTTTTACTAACCTTTGTGCTTTGCATACACCTAAAAAGTAGTCTCTCTTTACACACAATCGATTATGTACTTCACAATCGATTATCTTATCAACCAACTGATGATCGATTATATCGATAATCGGAACAACACTACCGGTTATCATGGTCAACCACGGCCATTTGTTGGATTGTCTCCACATAAACGGATGAAAAGGTTTGTAGATTATTAAGAAGAAACAACTGATGAGGATCCATCGCTTGATCCAAAAGTCTCGGAGTTTAAGAAACTAATCAGACTACAACGGAATAATGTTCAGTGTGAAATAATGCGTGATATAATTACAAAAACATGTATAATCGATTTTTTTAATTTCTGGAGCTCAGATGATATGATAGTTGCAAGTAGAAAGATAGTTCGTGATACACTTCAACAATAATTAGTTTTGTTACATAAGGAACAATTTCCAAATCATCTCTTACCATTGTGTTATCGCTCAGCAAATATTCGACGGCAAAATAGTGAAGTTATTATGCCAAGACTCTTTACTGAGTCAAGGAGCAAACAATATATCGTGTTAAATGACATTGTTTTAGTTATTGTCAGTGTTGTTGAGAGACAATTAGCGATGGGGAAATCTACATGGATGTTAGGATACCCAATGACAATTCATTCATCTCAAGAATGAACTCTTTCTGATACAGTTGTTTGGATTATTGACGATGAAATTGAGTGGTCAAACTTAATTTATCTCGCAGTTATCAAGAGTTAGAAGAATATCTCAGCTGCTAATGGTTATCGTAGACTTCAGAGAAAAATGGTCACATTCCTGGCAATGGCGTTGATGCAGTAAGGAAACATCAGATATAAACAATATTAAAGAAAAGGAAATGTGACTTTGATCCTGGCAATGAATTGATCGTGAAATTTAACCAACGGTAGTTCATCATTGTGCGAGCTGTATCAGAGTAATATTGTGGCAGTATTCAAATAATAATCAAAGACAATTTACCGTAGGTATAATTAGCTGTAGTCTTGGAAACACGCACGAAAATATGATGCTGACCTGTCATGAGTGTAATCAAAGTTAAAGTGATACTTCAAAAACGTGAAGACGATGGTAGTTTTGTATCGTCAGGAATTACTTGCAATTGTTCACGTACAAATCCACGTTGAGGAGCAGTTGAATATATTTCACAGATTGCAGCTCTACCCGTGGATCTTACCACGCTGGAAATTGTATGTGCAACTACACTCAAACAGGATCAGTCTCTCCTTTGTACCGCGTTCATGTTTACCGAGTTCATATACATATCTTACAGCCACGTTACCTAATACTGGTTGTTTTGAAAAGTCAGGTCGTTGTATTGGTATATATTTTTTTATTGCGTTAATGGGTTCAATATAAATTACTCGTTATTTAAAGCAGCTGTTACACTTGCTAGTCCTGCACCCCATTCACAAGATCTGATATCTTTTCAATATTTGTAGATTGATAGTCAAATAGTCGCCCAGCAAGTATTCGTTAGCCTGATCTCGATGCATTGCGGTATGTCCTCAACTGATTGTGACGTTATGGTTTTGCAGCAGAAATGATACTTCACCAAGAAAGTCGTTGCCAGGAAAGACTTGTAGTAAATGTGGCCCTCGCAAGGATCCTCGTTGAACTCTCGAATCAGATTAAACGTCGGCAAATGTTTTGGTTGATAATGGTTATGGTTGTTTATATCTACCTACAACGTCAACGACAGTTAACGCGTATTTGAATGTGAGTGATTGACGTGTACCAATTTGAATAGTATCATGTGGTAAAAACAAACTATCTGCCTGATAAACTTCGTTAGGTACACTCACTAAAAATGTGCGTATTGAATTTGTTTAGGTGGTGGCCGATACATTTGCCTTTATGCCTGTCGTGCTAACCAATTTGCAGTAACAAAACGTGTGAGATGTGTTGCATCAGCATCTTTACCATTTCTGCTCTACCCTCCAATATCACCTTGGGCTATAATAAATCTATTCCATTATAATAATAGTCAATTGATTAATTACCAGCCCCTAATACTATTTTTTTTTTCCATTGCAGATCTTACCAACCAATTAGCTAGTGATTCTCTGAAAGGTTTTCTGTTTGTTTTAAAATTTAACGAACGAATCAACTTCGCATCTGCAATATGTAGTTGTTGTAAATAATTATTTTCTTACGCTACGACATGAACGTGATACTCTCCAGATCTTGGTTGATCTCGTTCGTCAAGTCGGACATCAGTACCAGGACCACAACAATTATATCCAGGAAGATATATTTTCTCATGGGTATTTAGCCCATGGAGCTCCTGGTAATTTTCCTAATGAAGCTGCAATATCACAACCAATTATTTAATATTGATATATATAAATATATATATATATATATATATATATATATATATATATATATATATATATATATATATATATATATCTATAGAGAGAGAGAGAGAGAGAGAGAGAGAGAGAGAGAGAGAGAGAGAGAGAGAGAGAGAGCAGTTACATGTAAGTCTTAGGGTGTCGGAATTTTGTTAAAGATTTTTAATATATTTTTGTATGCATCAACTAAATATTATTTAGATTTAATAATGAATGAGAAATATATATTATTGATAAAAGACTCCAAAAATGACTCCAGAGTTTCACTGTGATACCAGAGAAAATATTTACAAGACAAGATTTGCATACAAATTAATGTTTAAATTATGTAAGTGACTTTCATTAGTCACATTCCCTGTTATAGATATTGATTAATTGTTCTTCTGATACATGCATTAAATTTATTCTATAGTTGGTAAATTTAAATAACGAATGGAAAAGATGTACATATAAACAAAATAACACACATACAAACAAGGCAATTGTTTATTTCAAAAAATCATAACTACGTTTTGTAGAAATGTTATCACGGGTAAAGATCGAATAAATCTGTATTAAGAATGACTCTAAAAAGTTAAGGTAATTTTAATAACTATTTCTTAAAAGAAAGAAGCAGGAAATGAAGGTTCTGTAAAGTAAGAAAACACGAAAGTTTGAAACAGACAGAAACAAGTCTCATCCCTGATATGGAATTGTGTTGAATTACATTTTTGAACAAAGACTGTTCAAACTAAAGAATGTATTTTGTTTCTATTGTTTAGAACCTATCTGCAACATCTTTGAAACAGTTACCTTTTTTAATTGATAATAACTACTTTAATGAAGGTTTCAAAGATTAAATACAACAGTGGGGTTGGGAATTAGATACGTCCGAAGGTTAGAGAACATAATCGTAACGATGATCTTTAACTTTGAACAATCTCATGCAAAACGTCTGGTAAAGTGACGATTAATTAACTAGCTAATTGGAAAGAAGAACTAGAAGAAGAAAAACAATAGTACAATACGACAGGCTAAATTACTATTTGGAAAGAACATAACGGGTACATTAAGAAGGTTATTTGGATAGAGATGGAAGGGATCAAGAAACACAATAGTTGTGAAATTTTCAAATGCGAAACTATTTCTCTAAACTAACGCACATTTTAGGAACATGATGGCTCTGTACCACATAATTATCTAAGTACGTATAAGTTTAAATCACGAAGCGAGTAATTATCAATTATGTACTTATTATAAATTTAGAAGCGAGAAATTATTAATGCTCAGAATTTAATGCTCAGCATTAAAAATCAATAACCGTGTTTTTATCGGCTTCATTTCTTCTTGTAAGTCGGGAGTGGAAGATATATTTTAATTTATATGTTAGATAGCCGCAGCGGTTCAGTGGTTAGAATATAAGACTCGTGACGAGATGGGCCCATGTCAGTACTATGCCATCGGATCAGAGTGTACTCTGGTGTTTTCCAGTGGAAGGGCAATTCACTCCGCTTAACCTGGCACGATATAACCTCCATGTGCTGATGTACGGAAATGTGTACAAATAAAACATTTTAGAATCCAGATCAGCCTACCCAAACGTTATATTGACAAACATAACCTGATAGGGAATTCACTCCACTTAACCTGGCACGATATAACCTCCATGTGCTGATGTACGGAAAAGTGTACAAAGAAAACATTTTAGAACCCAGATCAACCTACCCAAACATTTTATTGACAAAATTACCCTGATAGGGAATCCGTTGCATATGATGAATTACTAAAACGCTTGAAACAAAATGAGGTCACATCCAGGCTCAAATGGTTTAATTTTTTTTAAATCGCATTTGTAAAGTATATAATTTTTTTTTTTAATTAAGTATTAAAATAGAAGGCACATACACATATATTCTGAGTTTGATTTCTATCCTAGCTTTAACAAGTTTTCAGTCATATTGCTACAATGCCTGCTGTGTGGTGTTTATATCGATGTCTAACACTGGAGCATTATGTAGCAGATATACAGTACCATGTCCCACCCAGTCACATTATCCTGATACCAGGCCTACCACTCCTAATGCTTTACAAGCAGCTGTTATTACCAGTTTCATAAGTCTTTGGTACGATTCGGTCTGGCATCCGAGGCGGACGCTCAATCTACTAGGCCACCTGAAAAATCTATTTTAAATACAGTACATACATTAAGATACCGAATACCTTTTAATTAGTTATAATTAATTCAGCAACCATTGATAACATTGGGTTTTAAGGGGGTTTATTTTGTTCGTTTTTTGGTTTCGTTGGGGTTTTGTGTTGTTTTTTTTAAAAGCAAAATGAATATAAATGTCTCAGGTAATATACCCAGGTCAAACTGATCCATGGAATAACTCTGCAGGATCCAATTAATAGATCTTACTATAGAGTTGCTTCCCTTGATTCTAGTAGGCTATATGGCAAGCGACTACACGTACTGGCTTCGATAAGAAATTACAAGAAATTAAATCTCTATGCATTTCATAATTATTATAAGCGATAATCTAACTTAACAAATCTGATAATCTAAAATAATATCTCTGGTCGCAGAAGGACAGTCCTAGAATGATAATAAATTCAATCAGTCGAGTGCATTATCAGCTTTTTAATTGGGCCAAAATGGAACTCTTTATCTATCCGCTATACTAAACATTTAACCCCTCTAAACAGAAAGTAAAAGGTGCACATTTTAAGATTTAATATCAAAGTCATTATTTACATATAATTTAGTATTAATGCAATATTGATTAGGTGGTTAGTGTAAATTTTTAGTACACTGTTTTTGTACTACAATTTTATTTTAAGAGACAAATAATCTGTACAAAACCTGAAAATAATATAGTAAAATCATACATCCATAATATCACGGGCAAAACACTGCATCGGACGAGTGCGTTGATAAATAAAAGTAGTATCGAGACACAACGCATAGTATAGATATATCTAGTGTTCTTTCTTGGCTACCATGAAAAAGGCATTTTTGAAATCTGAATAATAAGTTTCATCCTTATGTGGGGCGTAATTTTCATTTAAATCTTTCAGGCTGAGGATTTCAAATCCTTCTTTCTGGTAGATGTCTACTAGTTGATCTTTGGTAATATGTATATTTTTATATCTAATATTTCCAACTCTATAAAACGTACACTCAAGTACCCCACTTAAAACAAGGTGGCCGCCAGGTTTGAGGAGAGAACTAAGGTTTCGGACAGATTCGACGTAATCCTCGAGGTTAGTGGAAGCTACTTCTAGACATAGTGAGGACGTAATGGCATCGAAGACAGTGCCATCTACTGGAGTGGAACTGACGGGATTAGACTGTGTGACATCACAACGCACAATGGTTTTAATCTTCCTTTTCAGTTCATCTAGCCGCTCTTCTGCACAGCTCCTGTGACGTGTAAAAATGTTATCGGTTTAAAGACGACTATAATTTTCTCTTATTTGTAATTTAATAGATAAAGACATTAATGAGGATTAACTCGAACTACTTACCACACAAGAAACAAGAGACTCAAAAAGACTTCTGTGAAACGAGCTTTAATTTGCATGAAAGATATAGGTAATTTGTACCTAACGAGGTTTATGTGGCTTTACGGATGCTCCTTAAATTATATTGTCTAATTGATTTTGAATGTTATCAAGACAATATGAGATGCATAGAGTGCTGACATTCAGGTGTGTATATAATCTTATTAACTCCGTTTTCGACGCAACAAATATACTTGAAGTAATTCAACGTAAAGATTACAGAGTTGTTCTTCTGTGATGATTTTTTTGTTGTTGCGGTTGTGGTGAATCTTTTGGTGGTGGTGGTGGTGGGAGAGGGAGCTTTCATTGCATGACACGACTTTATCTCAACTTGAAAGATCGCCACTATCCAGTCACCCGTACTCACAACACTCTTGATTCTTAGTTGAAAACATATTCACATTTGAAAATCTTTCGAGAAGGTCACTGTTTTAGCTTGCTAAAATTTCGTATTCAGTTAAAAGGGTTACTATACTAGCTCCTCAAATTTCGTGATTCACACGAGAAAGTTAATATACTTGCTTATTGAAATTTCGTGATTCACACGAGAAAGTTACTATACTTGCTAACTGAAATTTCGTGATTCACACGAGAAAGTTACTATACTTGCTTACTGAAATTTCGTGATTCACACGAGAAAGTTAATATACTTGCTTATTGAAATTTCGTGATTCACACGAGAAAGTTACTATACTTGCTTACTGAAATTTCGTGATTCACACGAGAAAGTTAATATACTTGCTTACTGAAATTTTGTATTCGGCCGAAACGATTACTATACCAGCTCCTCAACTTTCGTATTCGGAAGAGAATGTTAATATACTTGCTTACTCAAATGTCGTACTCAGATGAGATGGTTAATATACTTGCTTACTCAAATGTCGTACTCAGACGAGAAGATTGCTACACTTGCTTACTCAAATTTCGTATTCAGACGCGACGGTCACTATACCTGCATACACAAATGTAGTACTCAGACGAGACGCTTACTATATTTGCCTACTCAAACTTCGTATTCGGACGAGACGGTTACTATACTTGTCTACTCAAATGTCGTATTCAGATGAGAAGGTTACTATACTTGTCTACTCAAATGTCGTACTCAGATGAGAAGGTTACTATACTTGTCTAATCAAATGTCGTACTCAGATGAGAAGGTTACTATACTTGTCTACTCAAATGTCGTATTCAGATGAGAAGGTTACTATACTGGCGTACACAAATATCTTATTAGGACTAGAAGGTTACTATACTAGCATGAAGGGCCCAAAGCTATCTTTAATATCAAGAAAACATTGAAAAGCTATGATTCGTTCTTTATGCGGTATGTCAGATTAATGTCGCATCATCTCAACGTTCTTACCACACCATGCATATTAGGTATGTAACTTCAGAAACAATGAGCACCACAGAGCCAGTACATTGAAGCTGAATAACCTTTCGTAGTACCTATCATCTTTGATTTCCGGTGTTCAGATATGCTAACCCTATCAACACCTTGGCGGATCGCTCAGATATTGCACAGCTTTGCTCTAGCGACGTCTATTGGATTTCATAAGTTGTCTCCCTTAGTATGTAATGCCAACTAACGAACAGCAGGTTGTTGGTGGAGGGTTTAAGGCCATTTTACAGATCACGATAGGCTATAGATGACGGCCAGTATTAATGGTGGAAGAAGAACCCGGGAAATCCCCCGGAAAGAGCCACCGACCACAAGAAGCTAAGGGCAAGCTTTCTAACATACCCACATTGATCGAATCTGAGATTCAAATCCACGCAGACAGAGGTGAGATGGCAGTGATCCGTAACGGAGAGCGCTTTAGACCACTCGGCCACTCGGGGCCCACGAACAGCAGGTAACAGCGATGCTTTGTACATCTGCCGACACTGAAGGTAATTGACTTTAAAAGGATACTGTGTAAGTGTAATATCAAAAGTATGATTATATACATCAGAGAAGCCATGACAGGTGTATTTAAGGAAAATACTATATTTGGACAAACAATTACTGGCAGTGGAAAATTGGTTATCCATAAGTCCATTTTAATTGTGTGTTCTGGTTGTCTCGATCTTGTAGGAACAATGTTCAAATTTGAACAATCTAATTTTAATTGGATGAAGTGACTAGCCGCCGCATCGAATAAAATCACAAACACGAAACACAGACATATCAGAACGACCCGCCAAGGAGTAGATAGGGTTAACACATGGAACCTTGGCAAGCGAAGACGAGTAATTGCTAACATATACTGATATAAACGTTTGAAAAGTAACACACACACACACACACACACACACACACACATATATATATATATATATATATATATATATATATATATATATATATATATATATATAATTTAGAATGTCAAGGTTTCGATCAATGCATTTAAATATAGGTACATATCCAATAAATGTGCGTACTTAGTGCAGAGTGAGTATGACTTTGCAACATGATTAAATTAGATTAAATTTCTGATAGGACACCATTTGTGGCTTTTAATTGTATATGTATATGAGATGTGTTGTCGCCACAGTTATTGGAGAAATATCCGATAAGGGAAGCTTAATGCAGTAATTTAGTCTGACCCGAGTGTCTGTATCGATGTTTCAGATGGGAAATTCTTAGGAGGGGCAGGAAGAAGGGCATCTTTAGCAAAAGGGGGCGTTATGTAAAAAAGGGTCACTCTTGTTTGAGGGAACACTTTTCTGCTATCAAAACATCACATTAATTACATTCAGACTAACATTTTGGACGGTACAAGTATAAAAATGACATTGAAAATATTATTATGCCACAGTCTCCTGGTAAAGACGTGATACAGTATAAAAGAACAAAACTTTAAATTGGCATTTTACAGTTCTGGATAGAACAAAACATGCGATGGATTAAGCAGGATGGGAGGGGCTTGTTAGAAAGACCGAGGATATCGGGAAAGAATTTAAGGCACAGTGATACATATACCTTGTGACGCTCTAAATATATTTAAATCATTTCTTTTTAACTATTCTTCAGACAAATAATCTACAGACAGTTGATGTTGAAACATTGCCTGTTGTATGATAAAAGTTAGAAATTACTGTTTTAGCACCAGGGAATATTTGTTATCAAAGGAAAGTATAGTAAACGTTAGCTGTTTGATGATATATTAAAACTGCAGTTCTGCATAATAAAAAGTTGTTTCAAAGGAAATGATAATATTATTGTTAGTAAATGGTTTGGAAATGTGCTGTAAATCTTTTTATAAATGTTTTGAAAGTTTGCAATTTGGCTATATTTTGTTTTTAAAATCAAATTGAAAAGGAAATAGCGTCTGGTTTATTATGTGTACATTGCTTTCATATAAAGATAGCACCACGAATCAAATGCGTGGTACAAATAAAGAAACATAAAGACAATGAACGAGAAGAACTAGTAATAATAATGTGGAAAGCATGCTGGATGTACGTGGAGCACAATCTTTACCAAAGATCAAGTACAAACGCAACTGCAAACGCAAAGACAGAAGAAGGGCCACAGCAGTTCTAAGATGTATAAGTTCTATACTAGGTTAAATATTGCACTTAGAAATAGTCCTACTATTTAATCTTATACACACCCTGAGTTATCTAACTGCACCAGGTATTCAAAGACAGGGCCCATGTGGCTTACTGCTCCGTCCTTCCATTTCTGTAAAAACTTGAGGTTCTTCTGGGAAACGTCACTTAGGGTTATCTCATCAAACCACGGTACGGCGCAAAATGTTGTATGGGGAGTCGGCCCAGTCCCAATGTCCAATAATTTTGCCCCAGTTATTGCTCCTGAAAGCGAATATAAAATCATTATTTTATTGATGACATTTCAAAAGTCTGATATGATCAAATTAAGCGCAGTATTATGCAAAAATGCGTCATTACTATAATTTCAACAAACAGTATTTTCCTCCTCAGAAGGCAACACAAACACGAGACGTTGTCGCAACAGCTCGTTGTCAGTTTGTTGCAGTTATTATAGTCAATTCGAAACACATAGGAAACCATGCTAGATCATGTGCGCTTTAAATGATTATTGCTTGTAACATGATTCGTGTCATTCATTCTTTGGATAAATCATTATTTATTCTGTAGGTACAACGTTGCAGTAAATGAGGTATATAAATACACAATATCATTGATGTGAATTGTAGTAAATTTGCAAGAAGGTAGATTTCCTACGCAAAAGGAGTATTTGCAATATCTAGTGATTGTTTTTGCTTTGGTTTGCAATATTCACGTGAGTTTCCTTACTGTATGACATGTCAACCATTTCGATTATGGTAAATATGTCACCCAGCTGACCATTCTCCATCGCACTGAAAATTGTCGCTTGCATCGTCATTGCGGTACTTCCAAATGATACTATTTCAAACATATGTCTGTTGTTTGATAGATATTTATGTTTAATGAGTTAATGTTTACATAGGTGTGTGCCATGTCAGGTGCACAATAGTACATGCATCGACGGAGCCCTTTACTGACCTCTTAAGGGTAATTTCCGTCAAGAACAGGTAATCTTTCTTGCTGTTGCACCAGTCTCATTTTTTTCTTTGCGAACAAATTTTTTTTTTTTTAAAAATCATCGATCTTGCTTACATCCGACCTAGAATGAATATCTGGAGGTAGAGCGTGATAGCTGGACGAGGCTTGCAGGGATTCTTTGCAATAGTCGGGTACTGGACATTGTGTCGCTGACACTGTGTCTCTGTCTCTATCTCTCCTAACAAAATATATTGTTTTCTACTTATATCATGCCCGATTTTTAATAACCACCCCATATAAACTTGCCTATTAAACCAAAATATATCTCCCCGCAAACGAAACAAAATGTACATGAAGTCATCCTTGGGCCGCGCTACAAACTGTACCCAGTTACTTGAGAACTGAATCACTTGTGCACAATACGGGGGAATCCCCAAGTACGCGTTATCTGCATTAAATATAAAAATTCACTTGCAAAAATATTTACCGAATATCAAACTTTTACGATGATCAATTGTTAGTTCTTTGAGCCCGAATAATGCACACCATGGTGAGGATTATTATCAAAATTGTAGGCGACATGGTCCTCCATAACGTTGAGTTAGTGAAGGTAATTAATTATCATGCCTTAAGATAAAAAAGGGTAGCCTTTACCTGCTTTGAAGGCGTCGTTGAGGCCGTCGAGAAAGAATTTTAACACATCTCCCTCCTCCACCTCGCCAGCAACGGTGCTATAATACATAGAGACATAAGTCTCTGGATCGAAGTCGATTTCTTTGTGGCTGGTTAAATCTGTATTAGCAGACATCTTTTCCTGTTCGAACACAACGTTGTAGATTCCACATGGAATACTATACTGTGCATGAGACTGTACGCAGTTTCAAGTACATTGTGTGTGTATATGTATGTGACTGGGATTTTTAACATAGCTTTAGCACCATTTCAGGCATATCGCTACGATGTCTGCAGTGTGGCAGTAAGTAGGACTTGAACCACATTATGGTTGTAGTATGAATGCCACATACATGATGGAGACGGTAAATTAATATATTATGGTCTATTATATCAAATGCTGCAGACAGATCAGCGAGGGTGAGGACTTATCATTCCGCTATCCAAAGCAGAGAGAATGTCATTAACTACTTTCAGAAGAGTAGTTTCAGTACTGTGGCATGGGCGGTAAGCAGACTGTAAATTGCAAAAACGACTGTTTGACTTCAAGCGAAATACAAGTTAGGTTAAAACAGCATTTTCTACTTTCATATGAACGGCAGATTAGAATCAGTGCGGTAATTCTTTACATTGTCATGGTAGAGTTTTTCTTTCTTAGGCAGAGTCTTTACAATGGATCTTTTGAAAGGTCTTAATAACATCAGTTAGTGAAGCAATACAAGCACTCAAGCAGCAGTGATGCTGGAATTGGATCAAGTTCACATAACTTTCGTGTACTCTTCATCACGATTGCCCGTACGACATCCATATAAACAGGTTAAAATGCTGCTAACGGTTGTCGCTAAGCTCGGAGCTGAATCATGACGACGATTCAATTTAATTTGTGTTGTCAAGCATATATCTAATGATTTGTACCTTTTCATGGACGATATTTGCAAACAGGTCCGGAAGGTCTTCTGGAAAGAAGGTAGTTCGAATTGGTGAACATTTGTTCCTTGACATTAGTTTGTTAGTTATCTCTACGACCTTTTGCAGCTGATACTTTCCATGATCTTATTACTGTACTGGGATAATTTCGCAAAATGGACTATGATGGTGACGTTCTTCTTGTGACGTAGAACTTCTAGAAGCACCACCATAGAAAGGACCTGAAGAATATCCGGTCTGATTATGATTGTAAATGTTGTCCTATGATATGAGTTGTTGTTAGTGACGTTGCTTTAAAATATTTTAGCCTTTGTGGAGTTCTTATATAAATGGAGTTCTTATGTTTATTCTGTTATTTTATTATCTTCCTTTATATATGTTAAATGCGGATTTTCCTTGGCATCGTAATCGGGTAAAGTAATTACAAGGTAGATCGCAATCTGAACTATATAGCTTATATGTTAAAAACGCAGGACTCATTACGCTTATATGTTGCAGCGTGTTATTGCAAAGTTGCCGCACACTTATGTGTTGTCTTTTCAAAAATTATTGCTGTATGCCTTTTCGTGCTGTTCTTTGTTTCCTAACTTTGTCATTATGCAGGGTCAATACAAGTTTGTCGCCGCCAGGCGAAAGTAAATGGACGTGCTGAATGTTATAACGTTAATAATTGAAATATCTCGAGGAGAACTCCTGGTTCTGGACTCACGGTACTAATATTAGGGAAGAATGGGAACCAGTCTAAATATTGCTGAATATACAAAGAGCTAATCCTACTGGAAAGAAACCTCAGAGACATCGTTTTATTGATGGGATAGATTTTAATCATTGTACAGCCATGAATTTCGAAAACTCATCACTGAAATTGGTGAGAAAGGGACAGCACAAGTTTCAAACACACCATAATCCAGAAAATGTTTTGGTTCATATGGTTTTCCATACATAGAAGCTGTCATCCATGATATATCTATACTGATAAATAAAGGATTGATCATGGGGATTCAGAAATTTTAAATTCTTGAACTTTGAAAAGCACATTGCATATGTTTACAATGGGAGCTCAATTCGGACCGTGAGTCCTTCTAAACTATAATGTTTCCGTATATTTCGTTTGGACTTAGTGTAGATGAATTATGGGCGTGAACACAACATTGGATAGTAAATTTGGTGTAGATTACATGTTGTTATCATCAAACACATAAGATACAATTCTGAATTTTATTATTTTTATATAATGATGAATTTGGCCGTTTTCCAAGCCACTCCTTTAAGAGTTACCTCCCCTAAACCACACAACACTATAAGTTCTCAAGGTACCAATTGTTTTGCCATAGACCTCACTGATAATTGTTTGTAAAATACATATACTTTATATCCTACCTCAGCATGTATATCACAGACATATGATAGAGAACAATGTTAGATTGTCAATTTGATAAGGACAAAACCATATACTCCATTGCATCTAAGAGAGATAACTATGCTGGAACTAGACAGGGGTATGAGTTATCTAGTCACAACAGACACATTTTCAGCCATGTGTACCACATCTTAAAAAAAATCCATAAAAGGTAAAAATTATGATCTATATATAAATTAACATAATCTCACATATTGCCAAGAGGCTTAAAGTTTTTTTTAAAAGCCTAACAGAAAGTACAACTCTTACATAATGCACCAATCATAGATAGTGTTGTTGTTTATTTCGGACTGCAATATTCCCGACACAATAAGCTCCGCACACCTGCGGTTGTACAATTTGTACCATGATACCTATAGCCAATCTTATTTTTTCAATATATTTCGCTTATCAAAAACAATATTATGAGATACCAAGCTGGGTCTTATATTATTGTATATGTAATGGTATTTTAACTTCTTAGCTGCTGTTTTCATATTTGTGCTATACTTCCAAACTACATTTTGGGAATAAAATGCACTAATTTAACTTTGGGGTGTATTATATTCATATCAGCACTTATTGATCATATTATGTAATAACGATAAGAAGGTCAATGTACCTTTCCTATTACAATTCACCTAAACTAAAGGAGTTTTTTCTTTTTGTTTCGTGGGTGCAGAACTTAACATCCGAGACAGGTGGACATGGCCCAGTCTTATAATAAAGTATAACTTTGAACACTTTACACTGCCTGAGGTCACTAACTCCAGTCCTCACACAAAGGTCAACCTACCCAACCTCGTTATTACACAAAAAGATAGCTTCCCTCCTTTGTGCAGTAACTAAAATTGATGCAAGAAGCCAATCTGACACCAGCTTCTAAGTGGTTATGTTGGATATGGGGTGACATTTGGTGAATAAACACAGACAAATGACAAAGTTAAACAATAAGTATAGTGAGTGCCATGGACTTACAAACAGGATGAAAGTGTATATCTAACAGTGAGATGTAGCTTTTGATAAAGGAAGTAAAGGGAACAAAAGAAGCAAAGAGAAGAAAGAGAAGTGAAAGTTTCATGACCTTACGCTGGACAATATATAGAGGTAAAAAAAAGGCGCCTGTGCTATAATATCCCTGACAGACACCAAAGTTTCCTGTGAAGCCATGTTCATTCCCATCGAATATAAAATGGTGGATCATGAAGATAATATAGATGCATACGATTTATATTTCTTCCACATAAGAAATTAACAATAAAATTAGGCAGAAAAATACCTATACCAAACAAAACTTGTAACGTTACTGTGAGAAATTATTGAATTACTTCTACTTATATTTCAAACTAAGCGCTAATAAAAACATTAAAAATCTTCTCTTTATTTTCATAACAATCAGTGAAAATATGAGTTTTTATTTCTTGAAATGCTATGAATGAAGTAATGGAAGTTTACTAAATGATATACATAAGGTGTGTTATTTTTATTTCCTCTAATAAATTATCCATGTAATATAGATGAATTCATGAAAAGGTGTATTAACTTCAATGCAATTACATTATCCAAATATCCATTACTGATAAAGTGAGAACCTACAATTCTTGCTTCTATATGTAGTGTATACCTCAAGAGAGATGTAATTTTGTTTTGTGACATGTCGGCGGCTGTATTATTTCACATAGGTAATGTTCTAACAATGCCGGCATGTGGAGTGCAGCCTTCCATAAATATACAGATACGAGCCCATGCCAATACAGATTCTTGCGATGGGATGCAAAATTTGAAGAACAGTGTGGACTTGAATGGAATGAGTGGGCAATGTGAATAAATTGGTTATCACTCAGTTATGTTGGATCTAGTATAGAAACTCCGCAAGAACAGCTGGACACAAATAAATATGATTAATTAAAGTCAATAGTAGGTTATGATCGGGCTTATATGCAGGACAATTAAAATTAAAGTGGGAAGGAATATCATATCTTAACAAATTAACTAAAATTAATCATACTAGAATATTCTATATGAAACAAGTGATCTATCTACAAGTGGACGTAGAGTGTTTTCTATCCTGGTCTATGACATGCGTTCCAAGAACAAGATAGCTGCTTTTTATACATGAGTTTTTTATCTTCTGCAGGTAAAAACGTCACTAGTAATAATATTATTTTTATATTACTTATTTCGTTTCATGTATGCTAATCTTGGAGCTGACCACACATACATAAACCAATCAGCCTATGTCTGTTATAGCTAACGTTCCCAAAACAAAACATCCAAAGCCAACTTCTGCTATTTTATGAAGATTTTATATACTTTATTCTTAAAAGACTTTCAATATTTGACCAAATATGTTCAGAGTCTATTTTTTTCCTACATCAAACAAGTACAATTCATAAATGTAGCAAAAATGTATGCGTTTCTATGGATATAATGTGAGGCTGTTCTTCCATATATGTATCACGGGAACACATGTTTCCCATACACCTCAAGGCTAATGTTTTGGGAAATAAATATACTTTATATACTACCTCAGCGTGCATGTCACACACTGTCATTGAGAACAATGTTAGACTGTCAATTTGACAAGGACAACACCATGTACTCCATTACATTTAAGAGAGATAACTCTGCTGGTACTAAACAGGGCAAAGAAACTCATACAAATACAAACTATGATATAGATAAGAATTAACACAATCTCACATATTGCCAACAGGCTTAACTTTTTTAAGCCTAACAGAACGTACAACTCTTACATAATGCACCAATCACAGCTAGTGTTGATTATTTTGGAATGCTATATTCCCTACTTCTTTAGCTTCGCAAACCTGCGGTTGTACAATTGGTATCGTTATACCAAAAATACTAACATCGCCCTCCCGCGGTATACACTATCTACCACATCATTCAGATGATTTCTTATAAGATATTGGTAAGGTCTTTTATTTCATAGGACGCATTTTACTGATCATTTTCAAGATTTCTGGTATTCTAGTGAAGGCAGTTTTTTATGATTAAGCAGCAGAGAGGGTGAACAGACTAAGTTTTCAAGCAAAAATAAAGCTTTCTCGAAATTGCTTAATAGGCTTCAATTTAGCAAACTGAGGCTTCCTTGAAAATACTTAATTAAATTTTTCAGTAAAAAAAAGAAAAAAAAAGAAAAAAAAAGACGCCATATAGTTGGCGTTCACCCTCGTTGCTGCGTTACGTTAACCGAATTAGCTATAGATACAATGATGAATTAGCGATATATTTTTTATATAAATGTCAAACATCGGAGAAGCACAAATAACTAGATTAACACGAGAACGGTTGGCTGCAATTAAGAAATTTCTCCCGGTAAGAGATTCTTTTAGAGATAATCCTCAAGCGCGTCACCAAGCAAAGATGGATTTTACCACCGAAACTGAACAATTAATTACGCCGATAACTACAGCAACTGAGAAAGTTGTAACCGCGATAAAATAATCTAAACCTGAGGTAACACCTGAGGTAAAACCTAAAAAGTCGGATGATGTTAAAGTTCAAGAGCTACGAGATAAATTTACTGAAGAAGCTTTAGCAAGGATTGATAAAGATGATATAACTGATTTAGTAAAGTTTGCTGCGCTGGGATATTACACTAAAGAAAATTCTTTAAAACCTACACATAAAGGTTATATAAAAAACGTAGGTGATTTTACTAAAGCAGTTTACAAAATTAAAAATCAACTACCACAAATTAATAATAATGATCCCATATATCAGGCATATTTGACTGCTGTTGAACGAGAATATCTCGAAAATCAGGAAAAAAGAGGTTTATTAGTAACTGAACAACAAAGACTAAAAACCGAACAAAAACAACGAGAGAAAGAGGAACGAGAACGATTAAAACAAGAACGAGCAGAAGAACGAAAACGCACAAAATCAACTCCACAAAAACGAGGACGACCACGAAAACAAGAAGAACCTGTTATGGAAGATCCTCAAGGAGAAGAACCTGAAGAAGAAAAATCCGGCGAGGGATATCGCGGTGGTAATATACCCTGTTCAAGAAGTGTCCTCGATGATATATCGCGATTAGAAGTTCTTATTGGAGGAGTACGGGCTGGAAATAATTCTCCGGAAATAATTAACGAAGCAACTGAAATCTGTCAACGGTTATTTCAAGGACGTGTAATGGATATCGGACTATATCGTAGTTTCATCGATGAACTTACTGATGATTATTATAGTGATTAATCACTGATTAGATATATAGTATCTAAATAAAAATGATAGTACATCGTAGTATGAACAGAGCAAGACCTGTTTACGTTGTAAACTCAAGATTGCCGGTTTATAAACTCACGTATGGAAATGGACTTGGTGATATTGTCACTGGATTATTTATTAGAATTGCTCCAAAGATTTTACCTGTTGGTAAAGAAATAGCTTCAAAAGCTATTGGGGTTTTCGGTGATAGAGCTGGTACAGCTATTGGTGATATGTTGGGTGATGCAAAAGAAAAACGTATGTTGTTGGCGAGAGGTAAAAGGAAAAATGGAATTTCACAAAGAAATTTTCAATTACAGTCTACGGAACAAATGCCACCTAAAATAGGTAACGCGATTAATAAAATGGCAAGGTTGAGATTAATTGCTGGTTCCGGTTTGAAACGGTTAAACATTTAGATCAACTACGTTAATATAAAATGTTCCGGGATGAGATTGATGATGCTTTTAAAGTAAATGATCCTGTAACAAGAAACAATTCTATACGCGATTATCAATATTTTTCATATCGAGCTCAGGATCCAAATGTAAAGTCATGAATTGAACTTAGATTTGATGATACATCTAAATACTTCTTGCCGTGTGAAGCGTACATCGAAGTAGAAGGACAATTGCGGGAACATGATAATACTGAGTTTGTAGTTGGTGATAATCTTAAAAATATCCCGATTGGATTTGTCAACAATGGCATAATGGCGTTATTCAACAACGCTCAGTATATAATTAATTCTACCAGGATTGAATCCATCGATAATGATGTTGATCTCGCAACCACAGTTGTAAGTTTAGCTAGATACTCTGATGATTTTATTAAATCTGCGGGTCATTCGATGATGTTTGCAAAGGATACTACCAATCACGCTGAACATAATCCATTTAAGATAAGACGACCAAAAAAAACATACAGCGGCTAATGATGATGCTGATGTTGAAGCTGTTGTTTTCGGTAATAATCCTAATTACAACACGGGATTCGCATCACGAAAAGCAAATATAGACAGCCTAGGTAGATTTTCATGTACAATTCCGTTGTCGCATATATTTGGATTTTGCCGAGACGTCCGAAGAGTTATTTTTGGTGCTAGTCATACTGTAGTGCTTACGCGAAGATCAACTGATGATTACGCTCTTTGGCATGGTCCTGATCCTGTACGAGATGGTACTGTAGCATTGACAAAGTTGGCATTGTGGATGCCAATTATGACTCCATCGTTGACCGTTGAAACTCAATTGTTATCATTTATGGATCAAGGAGGAAAATCGTTATTGAGTTGGTGTGATGTTACAACAGTTACAACATCTAGTACAGGTACTGGAATTTTTACTTGGCAACTTGCGCTGACGAAAAATGTTTCCGCACCAAGACATGTTTTTGTTGTGTTACAAAATTCGAATAGTACTCAAAAAATAGCTGGTGTTGCAAATGATAGTCTACAATTACGATCTCATATGATATTTGATCGTTGTGATGTCAGTGAAGTATCATTGCGAATAAGTAATCAACAAGAACCCGTAGAAAATCTTATTATCGATTACGATAATAATCAAATAGGACGAGTTCATAGATTGTGGTCATTTATGGGTCGTGATCAAAACATCGATACTGGACTCCAAATATCACAGGTGGATTTTAGGGAATTGTATCCGATTTATTACTTTTCTATACAACATCTTGATCTATCTAAACACTAGACCGTTGATGTAAAATTTCAAGCTCGTATCGGTGATGCTCTTGGAGGATTTAGGGCGGTTGCTGTTATTCTCAGTGATAAATCTATGATACTTGAAGGTGGTGGTGGAAAAATGAGAGTTATTGATGCACCAGTGGAAAACTTTTGAAAATTCTGAAAGAATTTCACTTCGAGATTTTCATTCGAAGACGTGTAATTGAATCAATCGGTGTTATTTAAAATGTCGTATTAATGTTACATTAACACGCGGTCAGATAAAAAAAACTTCAATCAAGTTCAGCTAAACAATGCGGAACTACGATTACGCTAAAACATGATCAAATGACTGGTGGATCAAATAAACTATCATTGACGAAAACTCAGGTTAATCACTTCAATAAAGCTTTTAAAGAAAAAATGGAGTTCAGATTAATCTATCTGCGGCTGCATTAAAAAATATGATTACAATCGGAGGATTTTTCCCGTTGTTAGCTGCAATTCCAGGATTGATTGCGTCAGCTGCTCCGGCAATTCTTGGGGCGTTAGGAACTGGTGCAGCCGGAGCACTTGCTTCTACTGTTGTCAATAAAGTTCTTGATAAAGGTCTAAACGGAAAATCACGAAAAAAAAGGGAAAGGGATTCAGACTACCAGGAAGTCGATTCACAAGATATTACAAAAGCAGTTAGTGAAATCCTATGGATTTTCACCTATGTCAAATTTTGATTTACTCGACGCAGTAAAAAAACTCCCAATAAATCATTTCAGAGGTGTATTCATGAAAGATCAATTACCAGCAAAACCACAAATACCAGAAACTGGCATAATTAATCTCGATGATAACACTGAACCTGGAAATCATTGGGTTTGTTACGCGATATTTCCACGTTGAATTATTTATTTTGACTCATATGGATTACCACCTCCAATCGAATTTGTTAAATATGTGTCTATGATTTCATCGAAATCAATCCCTGGAATTCAAAGAATTCCCATTTGGTATTCAACGTTACCCACGCAGACATTAACAGATCATCCAATATGTGGACAAGAAACCCTCAACGCGTTAATGGTTATCTCGGCAAATCCTAAATTACCTCATAAGGCCATCCACGAGTACACAATGATGAAATCAATGATGAATCATCGATGATTTTAACAAACAAATATATGTATAACAATGTCAGATATTTTTGGAAGATCAGTAACACGTGTTCCCGAATCAGTTACTGTTGGACAAGTAAAAAAAAATAATCAATAAGGCTATCTCATCGATAGCAAACTTAGACAATTAAAAAAAATATATGATCAAATAAATGATATAACACAATTACAAAAAACTATCGATGATGTTAAAGTCACTGCTGGTCAATCCACGGCACAAATAACTAAACTACGTGACGATTATAACGATCATATAACCAAGTTTAATCAGCTTCAACAAGATATCATTGAAGCTGTTGGAATTCCCATGACGGCGTTTTTTGGTAATCCACGTGTTGCCACACCGAATCTTAACACGATAAAGGATTCTCTGTTGGAGTTGACAGCGTTACAGGGGAAATACGAAGACCATGTAAAAGCGTTTAATACATTTCGAAGAAATATCGTTGATACATTTCTCGGATCTCCATTTGATAAACTCGATATAAAACTTCCAGATATTAAGAAATCCATCGATGATCTTAAAACGACCACAAATGCCATAATATCAGATGCAACAAGAATGATAACAATAATTGAAAAAGTAAAAATTCCTCATGATAAAAATATCGTCAACAACGTAGTATACACGATTCAACACGGATCATATACGTGGACACCATTAAATAACATATTAAATATCACTGCAACCGTAAAGGGAATTTATCGATTAACGTTAGTGACACCAACGTTGTTTAATATATCATCGTCGAGTTCATCTGGAGTCAATAATACAATATCAACGATCATCGACAAGGATATGATTGAACAATTCACGATTACATCCACTGATAATAATCTAGCTAGGGTTTCAATGTCATGGTATGTTGAATTTGTAGCTGATTTAAGTAAACAGTTAAATTGAAAGGATTTCAGAGAATTGTTGACTACCTTAATATATAAAATGTCAACGACGTCATTGGCACCAACACCATTTGAATACCGTTATAACACCGTCAAAGAATTCAGAGATAAACTTGAAGCGTTAATCGCCGAATATAAAAATAAAAAGAAAAAATACCAGCGTAGAATCACCGTGTTAGATGTAACTGTTTACTCGGTATCAGGTGTAATTGCCGGCGCTGGAATAATACTATCTTCGGTGGTTATTATATCCCCCGTTGAAGTACCAATTTGTATATCCGCGGCGGCAACAATCGCAGGAGTATTCACCGGAATAACAAAAAAAATATCATCGTGTTCTCAACAAAAATTACACGATTACGCTGTTAAACTTATCACCGTGTCAAACGCTTATTCGGAATTATCAATGTTGATCTCGTCAGCGATTGATGATCAAATAATATCCGACGAAGAGTTTTCGAAGATGGTAAGAGTTTTCGAAGATGGTAAGGTTGTATGATTCAACGATTTCAAAATTGGAAAACAGAAACAATAATGTCATCGCAAGAAATCCTTCAACGAATAGCAACAAATACCGCCAACACAAAAAAAGTTGATCTCGCTGGTAACGAAAACACCAGAATTCAGCATTGAATTTAATCCTCCGTTGGCAGTATCTGCAATCGCGTTAATGCAATTAAGATGCTACTACAGTTGGCCTAATGTAAGATCAGCACCGTTCAATGGTAAACTTCCCAATAACAGTTTTACATTCACGTATAGAAAAACTAACCCAGATAAAACAAAATCCGAACCAACCACACATACAATATATCTGCCAACTGGTGCATACGATATCGAAGATATCAATGACGCAATCATAGAATCAATCCAGGCAATAACAGGACCAAATATTATCGAAGTCCAAGATGGCCCTGATAAAAAACCCATTGAGATAAAAGGACATGAACCGTTGCTGTCAACGATCATCGAAGTAAATTCACCTGATTACACTGTAGATATATACAACAGCTCAATTAGAACTTTATTGGGGTATCCCGAGTTTATTCCAGGCACCGTCGACATAAAAGATTTACCACGAGTAGTTAATTTGTTTAGGCGCTGGTAGATAAATTTGCCATATCGCCTGTTTGGATAACCAATCCGCCGCTGTAGTTTTTTTTACTTTTGCAGCGCTAGCGAGTTTACTGATTGCTGCCTTACCTCTCCAGTATCCTCTCGGAGAATAGTAAATAGATTCCATATTGTTATTAATTACCCGCACCAAATATTAATTTACCTTTCATGGCGGATTTTATCAACCACGAAGCCAATTTTTCTATGAACGAAACACTAGTGTTTTCGGGAATAGCATTCAACGAGTGAATCAACGCTACATCCGCGAGATGACGCTGTTGTAGATCACCACTACGGTAAGCTATATCATGTACACGACACGCTTCATCGATAGCGTTTATAGGATTTTCTCCCGGGTTAGGATTATCACGACTATCAAGTCTTATATCTAATCGCGTTCCTGGTCCGCAATAATTATATCCCGGAAGATGTTTTTCTCCTGGATATTTTGCCCATGGTAGCCCTGGAAGTTTAGCTAACTTAGTGGCGATATCACCTCAGAGTTTTTTTTTTGAAATCGATATTTTTTTGTACCGCATATTTCACACTTGCCGGTGACCGCGCTTCTGTTATTTTTTGTGGTAACAGTCGTTGGGTCAATAGTCGGTGTACGCTTCCTACATTTTACACAATATAGATCCATAATTATATTTATGTTATATCAACAAATGGAAGTGATCGATTTCTCCGCGTTGAAAAAGCAACAGCCGATAAAACATCATCCGATGTTACCAAACTCTATCAGAATGATTATCATTGGGCCATCAGGAAGTGGTAAGACACAATTATTGCTTACGATAATAATGAAGTATCTCACCTGGGATAAATTATATTTGATTGCCCCAAGCGTAGACGATCAACATTGTTATCAGGTGTTAAAAGATTACAATGAAAAGCTTCAGAAGCTTACGGTCGAAGTGTAATTGAATTTATCACAGATATTGATGAAGCACCATCCGTAGAAGACCTGGATGGATTCGTTAATAATCTTATTGTGTACGACGATGTGATGTTGGACCAACAAAAGAATCCAGCTAGAATATTTTTCCGAGGACGTCACAAAAACTCCGACGTGATATATGTAATTCAACGGTATGCACAAATACCAAAAGTTATCAGGGATAATTGTAATCTATTATGTGTGTTTAACGGTGTTGACACGTACACGTTAAAACATATTTGGCAGACCTGGTGTTCTAATATGGATTACCATAAATTTCAAAATTTCTCTAGCAACGCTGAAGCTACCCTTCATGGATTTGTAACGATAAATATACACGATCCTAAAACACGATATCGCGTCGGATTAGACCGTATCTATAGCTAATTCGGTTAGCGTAACGCAGCAACGAGGGTGAACGCCAACTATATGGCGTCTTTTTTTTTTCTTTTTCTTTTTACTGAAAAATTTAATTAAGTATTTTCAAGGAAGCCTCAGTTTGCTAAATTGAGGCCTATTAAGCAATTTCGAGAAAGCTTTATTTTTACTTGAAAACTTAGTCTGTTCACCCTCTCTGCTGCTAATTATGTTCAATTTTGTCGCCAAACGTCGGAAGACCAGTGATAAGATTACTTTGACGTATGTTCAAAGCATTGAAAATTTTTAATACATTTGTTGTATATATATATAACATGACACACACACACACACACACACACACACACACACATACATACATACATACATACATACATACATACATACATACATACATACATACATTTATATATATACACACAGAGGATGTGGGATAGAGAGAGATTGTTAATTACTAGAGTAAGCAGCTATGTCATGCTGAAAAATAGACGATAGAGACATTTTCAAGTAAAGACGTCATAAAATATAAACAAAACACATACTTTTCCTCGATTATCGAGAGTTTATTTTAAGCATATATATTTTATATCTATGAGCCCTTTGAGCAAATGAAAGTAAATGACAGGTTTTAAGATCTGGATAGCTGATATTCAGTGACAAAAGCAGCAGTACAGTCAAACGAAATGCTTCTTTGGTAGCTTTGATCTGCAGAAATCGTCAAGTGTTCTAAATCCGATTGTATATTGACTTCATCTTCATCCCCGCACACAGTGTCTCCTATGAAAAGAGGGAAATATAAAGTATTATGACAAATTTAGAAAATTCTAATGAATTTACACACAAAAGCGTATACTTGGCGTTGGAATGGATTGGTTCAGAAGGAAAGGTCTCATCATGGAGAGTATCAGACCTATTACAGAATGCATAAGTCTTGTATGCTGAGCACCGCATTCGCTTATTTTACAAATACATTACCGGTTCATAATACATTATGAGAACATCCACTCCTTCGCAAGCACAACCCTTCCAAGTCAAGATAGATGCTTATCTCGTCAGATGGCTGGTTTTACAAAAAAAAAGTACTAAAACGTCTTCTGCCTGCAGTGATTGCAGTCAAACTAAAATTGCGTCAAGTTTCACCAGTTGTTAATTTTTTTTGTCACTCAACCAGAGCGTTATCAAATATCGTCAACATTTCGAGTTTCCGTCACACCGAGCTACCTCTCCAAGTTTTGGCACTTTGGGAAAATTTCAATTTTTACATCTATTTAGTTGTAAAACTGCAAATTATTACAGGCTTGCAAGCACCATTTGGATTGTTTGCACTGTGGCCTTACAGTTAGTCCCAGTATTCGACCTTTATTAAAACTTATGTCTAAGTAATGAATCTCATATCTGTCATTTTGGCTTATATGATCATAGAAAATTTGCTCATTACTAAAAGTGCAGTGCAAAGCTTCATTGATTCCCCCATATATGCCATTGTTTTATGCTTTTGTTAAATACATGAATTTACAGCAATTAGCAGGAAGACATGAAGAGTGAATTCGGTTCATACTTTTGCGACCTTTGCTTCCACTGGTCAGAAAAGATATGGACAATTGTCGTAGCCATGCAATTAATCAAGGCTAATGGGAAAAGGAAAATAACGCACACAAGGATGGTGATGAGGTAAAGACTGCGGAAACCGCATCCATCGCATACTTCCTCGTGCCCGAGTCAAAGGATTAAGAAATTTCTTCCATTCAGACAAATGGTCTGCAATCAACGACTTCGACGCACGCCCTTTACAATCGGGATGATTTTTAGTGACTTGTCTTCCAGTGCACCAATTTCCCGACTCAGGACCGGAACCCAAATTGGGTCCAGCTATTATCTGCCCCTGCTTTGAGCACTAACCCACCAGATTAGTAAACCATTATCCCACCCTCTCTATGTACCACCTCCATGGAAGATTGACGGAACCGGACAGGCCCGCCACATTTCCCGATCGTGTACTGACGTGATCTACATGCTAGGGTGTCAACCCATTCCAGTAGACCAAGTAGTTGTTTTGTAACTTTCGGCAATATTCTTTGTCAGCGCCTGGAGATCACCGCAAATACGCATGGCCCTACTCAAAGCATTGTACACCATCCCTTATACCTTGCCTCACCATAATATAGACGTGAATTATGGCATGAAGAACTATAATGTGCACATGTAAACATTATTGTTGTCGAGATAGTTTCTGATGATGTTAAAGTCTGAAAATTCAGGAGTTGGATTCATATAGTAAGTCTTACTCACCACGATCATTTTACCTCCTTCTATCCATCGAATAATGTTCATTTCAGCTCCCAAACTTTCGTCGATATGCTTCTCTACAAATTTATCTCCATCAGCTACCATAACACTCTGAATGAAAAAGAAAAAAAAAAAAATAATAATAATAATAATAATAATAATAATAATAATAATAACAATAATACTAACAATAAGATTATTGCGGTACTACAAGTTGGCTTTTTAATCTATTAAAATAAACATGCAGCTGCAAGGCCAAAAGGTTGGTTCCTTCCCCACTTCAATTACACTATATTTAAACTATTTATACAGAAAGCACAAATGGACACTAATCCACAATTTGCAGCACACTTTCACATGCCGCAGAGCAGTATGAATTCCTCTTAAGGCGTAATATTATGAAATCTCTGACCACCCAAATGAATATATATATATATATATATATATATATATATATATATATATATATATATATATATATATATATATATATATATATATATATATTCTCGCATCCATAAATGCGTTATATATATATATATATATATATATATATATATATATATATATATATATATATATATATATAATGCGACATTTCAGTTAAAATTATGTTTATTTCTGTACTTTTAACTTTCTTATATGTATAAAATGAACATTCATCCAGTTTCAATGTAGTCAAATATTTTATATGAACCACGTTTTAAATGAAACAATTTCAAATCAAACATTCTTAGACACAGCAATAGACACAGCAATATTACTTTGATATGCTGTGGTGTTCGTGGTGTATGATGAACGCTCTAAAATTTAAAATTGTAAACATCTTCCGTTTCATTATATGATGTTTTTGAACATCTTAGCTCTGATCTGTGAACGATCAAACCAGAACAAATTTCACTTATGTATACTTTAATTATTTTCTTTCTTTTTTACTACATCATCAACATTATTATCAATTACTAGTTCTACTACTATTACTAACCGCTCCGGTGGCCTAGTGGTTAGAGCGTTCGCCGCGGAAGCGGGAGGTCTTGGGTTCGATCCCCGGCCGAGTCATACCAAAGACTTACAGCATTAAGAGGTTAGTGTTAGGACTGGTCGGCCTGGTGTCAGGATAATGTGACTGGGTGGGACATCATGCTACATGTCTGCAGCATGATGCCTTAGTGCTAGACATCACTATAAACTGCCTCACAGCAGACATCGTAACGATATGACTGAAAAATTGGTAAAAAGCTATGTTAAAAATCCTAATCAAACAAACAAACTACTATTACTACTAGTAATAACATAGCCTTTGTTCCTAATGCATTGGACTGGTTATTAACAAGATTATCAATTACTTTTTCTATTACTATTACTACTAGTGATAACATAGCCTTTGTTCGTAATGCATTGGACTGGTTATTAACAAGATATGTGTTCATCCCCACTCATGGAATAAGCAAAGATCGGCTGGCGATGTATCTCCTTGGACCAAACACTTTACGCTACATGCCTTTGGACCATATATACGGTAAACTGTTGGTGTGCCATCCACGTTTTCACCATATATGCATTAATGTGTTGTTGTGCCATCCAGGTTTTCACTATATAATCATTAAAGTGTTGTTATGCCATCTGTGTTTACAACATATGTCCAGTAAAGTTTTTGTGTCATCCATGTTTTCACCATATGTGCGTTAAAGTGTTGGTGTGACATCCACGTTTTCACCATATATGCGTTAACGTATTGGTGTGCTATCCACGTTTTCACCATATATGCGTTAACGTATTGGTGTGCTATCCACGTTTTCAACATGCATGCGTTAAAGTGTTGATGTGCCATCCACGTGTTCACCATATATGCATTAACGTGTTGTTATGCCATCTGTTTTTACAACATATGTCCAGTAAAGTGTTTGTTTTGTCATCCATGTTTGCAACATATATGCAATAAAGTGTTGTTGTTGCATCCATATATGAATTAAAAGTTGTTATCTCTATATGGATCAAAACGTTGTTATGTTATCATTATATTCATCAATATGTTGTTGTGTTATACATATATACTTTAAAATGTTGTTGAGAAATCCGTGTTTACAACATATGCCCAGTAAAGTGTTTGTTATGCCATCCATGTTTACAACATATATGCAATAAAGTGGTATTCTCGCATCCATACATGAACTCAATGTTGTTAGCTATACAGGCATTCAAGTATTGGTATATCATCCAAAAAGCATTCAAGTGTTGTTATGCCATTCACCTTTGGGGCATAAATACATTAAAGTGTATGCCATCCATTCTTGCATGCGTAATCGCCACAATCGCCCAAAGTGACACAGGTCATGAGATGGAGAATTAGTTCGAGTCAAGCAACCTGTTTTGCGATTGATAACGAAGACCCTTGCTAGCCGATACTTTGCGGCGAAATCTATGACATGAAATAATATAACGTATTTCCAAGGTACATAAATGTTGTAAGGGACTTTTTCTTGATAACGGACGAAGACTTATGTGATCTGGGAGTCTGATCAGAGGCATATCTCCATAACGCATCCCTTTTTCTATCGCATTCCAGAATCGTACGTGTCGTTTACTTTTAATGACAAAATTTGGCTACTTCTTGAAAAATTAAGCGCCACGTTTGTTATAAAGAACTAAATCATACCAAAACACCATGTAGGCTGTAAAGCATCAAGTCATACCATTTCCGTCAAATAGGCTGTAAAACACTAAATCCAAAGAATCGCCAGTTCATACCACTGGCACCACGTAGGCTGTAAAGTACCAAATCATACCATTTCCGTCAAATAGTTTGTAGAACACTAAATCATACCATTTTCGCCAAATAGGCTGTAAATCACCAGATCATACCACTAGCACCACGTAGGCTGTAAAACACTAAATCATACCATTTCCGCCAAATAGGGCTTTTAAGCACCAAATCATACCACAAGCGCCACGTAAGCTGTAAAGCGCTAAATATTACTATTTCCACCAAAATAGGCTGTAAAGCATCAGATCGTACCACTAGCGCCACATAGGCTGTAAAGCACCAAATCATACCACTGGCATCACGTAGGCTGTAAAACACCAAATCATACCATTTTTGCCAAAAAAGGCTGTAAAACACCAGATCATACCAGTCGCGCCATGAAAACTATAAAGGACCGACAAAGGCATAGTACTAGCGCTACGTTCATTGTAAAACATATATTCATATCACTACCGCCAGGCAGACATCAAAACATTAAACCATACAACCCTTGCTGCTGCATTATAAATATATTACCTAAGCCTTATTTTAAATTTATATAACAGCCGTTTTATTCAAAAACTTCATTTATAGTCTAGACTAAAAGTTATATTTCAATCTGCTACTACTAAATCCTAGCATACCTGAGTGAAGCTAGGAATGCAGATGTCAGATTAAGCTGAAACATCTTCTGCGTCGAACCGAAAAAAGATATATAATGATATTTAATAAAGCACTTAGATAAATTGCTTTTCTTCAAGATACTTATAATTATCGTAACAGACATTGGCATTGCCAGATTCCAGCGCGTTGTATCCAACTGAATTATACTCAAGGGAACTTGAAAACACATTTTGTTTTAGCTTTAGTTTTTCAGTTTTTTTTGTGGTTGTTTTTTCTTGTGGGGGTGGGGGTGGGGGAAGCTGCGGTCTTATTCTTACTTATATTTGAATTGGAATTTATTAGTATAAAAAAAGAAATCAGAGTAAGAAAAGACTGACTAAAGCAATATGACATTACTTGGAAAAAAGCGTCGATATGGGATGCCATGTGTGAGACATTCCTGAAAATCCTACTTATCGTTCCAATGTCAGTTGACCTCGGAACACGGTACACATCGTCGTTATCTAGAGTCGACCGAAAATACACGAATGCCGGGGGAGGCATAAGTCTAATACAACCGTAAAGGAAGCGTTTTAGTAGCTAGTTTAGTCCAAAACTCCTGATGGCATTATCCAAACTTAGTGCAAACTGTCAATTACTTTATTATTTCTGTACAGATAAACACCATGCTTACAGACCTTCATTTTCGAGCCGTCTAAGGATTCGGAATCGTAAGAGTCGCCTAGTTTAAATCGGAATGTTCTGCCATTTGGAACACCTTGCATTCCTACGGTAGTAACCCAATGGTCCCCGTCTTGAGAGTATTCGATTTCTGTTTTTGCCCCTTTGAAGAATGCTTTCTTTTCCTCTGGAATGCCTGTAAATATATGACAGTTTAAACATCACATTATGATAAGAGGCGATTCACCATTTCAACGTTGCACATATACATTTCATAAGGAGTATACACGACTGTGCAAGCCGAATAAATTTTGCATTTTGTACAACTATAAGTATTTTGTCATAAATGAAAAGTTGGCTAATAGTTTGGAAAATAATGAAGGAAGAACTATATATATATATATATATATATATATATATATATATATATATATATATATATATATATATATATATATATATATATATATTATATATATATATATATATATATATATATATATATATATATATATATATACTATAACAAATTTGATTTCGTTACATCAGTTCTCGATGGTATTCAGCTTAAGATGAAATTTTTGATGCATCTAATCGAATTCTACTTAGCCTGCGCATTTTCTCACCAAAAAATCCCACACACACCAAAACTCCACTTTACTGTTAAGATCACGTTGGCAAAGTCTACAAAATAGGATGACAAACCTAAGATATAAACAGATAATGTTTTATAAAAACAGAAAGATAGACACGAACAGAATTTGATAAATTGATAGATATCTCCCATGAGCTATATCAATCAACAGAATGATGGCCATACTATGTTTGCGGGCCTAATAAATTTAATGAATGTGCACTCTATCATACTAAATGTTTTCTCCGCATCAATTGATTGATAAATTTAGTAAACACAACATTTCCTCTGTTTGATTGAAAATGCCATTCGTATGGATGCTTGTGTTCTGGAAAATCGGGCGAAAGACAGATATAGTCAAGGAATCCATGATTTGGAATAATAATTACACCAGAGAGTATATATGCAGAGCTGCTTGTGTGCCAATGCGTTCGTATCTGATTAAACTGTTCGGCGAACGTAATTGTTGATATATTTAAACATTTAAACAAAATCTTATCGGGGTTTTGATTCTAGTTAAAATACACAAATTACAAAAGCGGTAATTCATGCAAGATTATATCAATTTGTTCCCGGAAATGTAAATTCTCGACTGGATCAGAGATCGATGGGACCGATAAACTAATGCAAATGCATCAAGAATTATGGTAGCAACGGGTACGGTATGATGTCAAAAAGGTTCATTTTCTTGGTTAGGCTACATTTTACATCACACTGGTGCTCATAGACGTGCGATTTCATTTAGTAAAATTGCAAATAAATACGAACAAAATTCTCAAACACGCTCGACGATTTTGATTAACTTTCGGACGTAAAGAGCTCAATTACAGCATAATGAAATAAATTTCTGTTATCAAGAACGATTTGGTTACGGCATTATAATTTCAAACGATTATTAGTTGTAGAACACAAAAATGAGAAAAAATATCCGATATTTTATTTAATATTTACTTAAATTTATAATTAATGTTAAAAACTGTTTTATTTATACTTTTTAATTGGAATGTGGGGGTGGGGGGTGGGGGGTGGGGGTATCATATTTGGGAAACATTAATAGCGTCAAGAAATCCGTACAATTTTGCAGGTTATAAATTAGCGGATGAAAACACGTTGTTTAGTAAAGTATGTAGAGTAATTCAATTGTAATCAATATAGATATAATCGACAGTATTAACCATAATCATTTGAGCTCTGATTATATCCATATATACATCTCTCAGAAGAAAAGACGGCTATTCATAACACAGACATACAAACAAATCGAACAAGGACACTTTTAATCGATAATCACAAACTTTTTTTTTACCTCAAACAGCAGAGAGGGTGGACAGACCGAAACTATTTCAGACAAACCGAAACTGTTTCAAGCAAGTCGAAACTATTTCAGTAAAATACTTTAGGATTTTAACCGAAACTATTTCGCAGACAAAAAGAAGAGAAATTGTTTCGGTTTCGCACGCTACAGACCCGACGCTCATTGCGTGTTGGAGACGAATTGAAAATCCTTGAAATTGCTAGCAATTTAGGATTTCACAAACAGACTAATTTGTAAAAACTCTACTTGTAAATCAATCAGATTATTGGACTGGTCAGTGAGTTTGAAATTAATTCTCGTTAACGAATCATTATGACATCGCATATACACTGGATCAGTTGGATCCTCAATTATTAAAAATCCTGGAGGAGCTGTTGGTGCAAATGAGTATAAAATATATCCTTGTTGAGCTTGATTTGATCTTTCGAGATTTATTTGATAACTTCCTTCGATGACATCACATACTAAATTCACTGCAATCACCTAGGATATATTGACGTTTTGAGGAGCGATATGCCTACCACCACCGTCTGGGTCATTATTATGTTTGAGGATGGTTGAAACCTTGTGTTGTTGTCTCCATGCTGTGAATATTGTAGTAAATTTTTCATTGATAAAATCATTAACAGATTTTTTTAGTCCTGTGAGTTCTACTAACTTGACTGCAATATCACCTCCTCGTTTTCTTTAAATCCTCGATTTTATCAAGGGAAACAAATCTAAATTTTTTGGTACCACATTGTACACACTTACCAGCAAGTGCTGATCTGTTATTTTTAGTTGTAATCGTCGTCAAGTCATTTGTGCGAGTACGCTACTTACATTTCACACAATATAGATCTATGATTTATTTATAATAACATGAATGTAATTGATTTTTCGGCGACAAAACACGAGAACCAGTTAAGCATCATGCAGCGCTGTCGAATTATATTCGTATGATTATAATCGGACCATCTGGAAGTGGCAAGACGCAGTTGTTACTTAATTTGATAACGAGATGGATGAAATTGGATAAGTTGTATTTAGTAGCCCCTAATGTAGACGATCAGCGATGTTACGAGGTGTTAAAAAATTTTAACGAGAAAGCAAAATCTGAAATCGATGAGGATATTATTGAGTTTATAACCGATATCGAGGAAGCACCGAGCATTGATGATATTGATGGAAGTATTAACAGTTTAGTCGTATATGATGATGTCATGTTAGATAATCAAAAGAAACCTGCTAGGATATTTTCCAGAGGTAGGCATAAAAATGCCGATGTGATATATGTCACTCAACCATACACTCAAATACCAAAAGTGATCAGCGATAACTGCAATATTCTTGCTGTATTTAATGGAGTAGACACACATACGCTACGAAATATTTGGCAAACTTGGTGCGGCGGTGATATGAATTATAATCTTTAGAAATCTCTTTAGTCACGCTCAGTCAATTCCACATGGATTTATAACGATAAATTTGCACGACCCGAGATCAAGATATCGTATCGGACTTGATCAAATATTCGGTTGAAATCCTAAAAGGATTTTCAATTCGTCTCCAAAACGCAATCAGCGTCGGGTCTGAAGCGTGCGAAACCGAAACAATTTCTCTCTTTTTTTTTGTCTGCAAAATAGTTTCGGTTGAAATCTTTTAGGATTTTACTGAAATAGTGTCGACTTGCTTGAAATAGTTTCGGTTTGTCTGAAATAGTTTCGGTCTGTCCACCCTCTCTGCTGCTACCCCACGTAGATCAGAGTCCTCCTTTCACTCTCAGCCTATTAAAACGAACGTTACATAAGTTAAGTCCTATGTCATTGACGGACAAAAGTTCAAATGTTTCAACCAATTAAAACGAATGTTACATAAGTTAAGTCCTTTGTCATGATGGACAAACATTTAAATCTTTCAAGCAAAGATTTAGACAATAACTCTGAATGTAAAAATCATCTGCAGTGAAACGAACAACAAGTAAGTTTATCAGTAATATTTCATACTTTAAGATCGAGAGGGCTACAGTAGATATCAGACGTTATACAAACCGTTGGAGATAGTATATCTAGAATTTCGAAGGAAAGTCTCAGTCCCATTTATAACTGTATGAAATCATGGCCTTGCCTTTTTTCATTATATTTCCGTATCCGTTTCTTTAAATTTTTTATTTCATATTTACGTGCTATTAACACACACACACACACACACACACACACACACACACACACATATATATATATATATATATATATATATATATATATATATATATATATATATATATATATATATATATAAATACGAGTCTCCTGCTGCCTTATAGGTCGGCTTTGGTTGGCCAAAGGTTAAGGAAGTAAACCATTGAAAAAATCCGGAGTGGATACCCCAAGGCAGTTAAACGATGTAATACATCCCCTTCTGGCAATTCCTATTCCTGAGAGGGATGGATTCCTTCCGACGACCTTTTCCCAAAACACACCGATAATGCTGGACAAATCTGAAGTTACCATACGGGATCGGTCGTCGCCCAGGTCAAAAAGGACCGCGTCTGTCGTTCTCTACTAGGACGGAGGTGACAAGTGTGCTACTGGAATTTTGCATGAACACATGAGATGAAACACTACACATGACACTTTCTGGGAATCTGTGAGGTCAGATGGAAAGCTCTATGAGAACACCAAACTGACGATGGGCATATATTCTACTACAGTGGAGAGTTAGACAAGTCCATAAATGGAATTGGCTTCCTTGTAAGCAAAGCCATGAAGGGATATGTGCTTGAATACCGCTGCATATCTAGCAGAAATCGTCTCCATTCGTCTGAAAACATCGCCCTTTAACATCACAGTTATCAAAGTCTTTGCTCCAACTATCGATAATTATGTTGAACTAACTCCAATGTATTATAAACAGGGTCAGTAAAAAAGACATCCGCATCATACAAGAAGACTAACTGTCATAGTTGGCAAAGATGTTCTTATATACAGGGATGATCACTGTGGACTTTCTTGCAATGAGCTTACCAATGAAAGAGGAAGACGTCCTAGTGAAGATGAAAAAAACTAAGAAGCCAAAAAACACCAGGCTCAAATCCAACCTTGAAAATCTGAAGGACCCTACGATATGCAAGCCATTCCATGCCACATTTGGAAGAAACTGTGCTCCACTCCTTGTGATGGATATTGATGTTAAAGTCATAACAAAAACTTTCAACACAGTCATGACAACAGCTGCCAAGAACAGCATTGGCCTCTATTACCCAAAGAACAAACCCTGGGTTACAGAAGAGATTATAAGATTATGTGATGCCCGAAAAGACCTAAACAAAATACCAGATGCAAAACAGGGGCAAAGGAGTACAGAAAAAGAAACAAGAATATCAAAAAAGCTTTAAAAAAGCTAAAGAATATAAGATTGGACAAAAGCGCATTAAAATAGAGAGCAGTCTGATAGAGAATAACTGTAAAAAGGCATTCCAAATTGTTAAAGACTAAACCAAACCAGAAGCATCCAAGGGTCAGTGCCATTCAAGATGGAAATGAGAAATGCCTCACACAATGGACTGAGTAATGTAAAGAACTCCATAATCATCAGGCCACAGGAGACCTAGGGGTGCTTGAAGTTCTAGACTTCACAAATGATGATGATCAGCCCATTCTTAAAGAAGACGTTGAGTCTGCAATAAGAGCACTGAAGAATAGGAAGGCAGCTTGAGTAGACAACGTCCCAGCGGAACTTATCAAGAATGTGGAAATCAGTGATAGAGCTTCTAACAAAATTCTGCAACAAGTTCTGACAGACAGGTGAAACAGTGGATCCAGTCACTGACTATAACACTCCCAAAAATAAGACAATCTCCAGGTGTGCCACAGTTAAGAAGTATCAGTTTGATCAGCCATTCTAGTAAGGTGATACTGAAGATCATCTTGAACAGACTGAAAACACAAGCAGGATAAGTAATTGCTGAAGAACAGGCAAGGTTCCAGAGTGGAAGAAGCCCAACTGAACAAGTATTCAATCTCAGTGTTTTGTGTGAAAAGTACTCGCAACAGCAGCAAGACATCTATCATGTTTTCATAGATTTCAAAAAAGGTATTTGACAGAGTGTGGCCTGAAGCATTCGGCCACAGTGAAGAAATACAACATGGGTAACACGTTGAACAATATCACCAAGCAGCTGTACGCCAAGGCTGCCAATGACGTATTTGCTCACGTTTATGTGGGGTACTGGTTCCAGAAAACATTTGGAGTACATCAAGACTGTCTCATGTAACCCACGTTTTCTCAACATCTTCCTTGAGCACATGATGATCGAAGCTCTTTAAAACAATTGTGGGGCAGCCAGCATTGGGGCATAACATCACCAACCTCCGCTTTGTAGACGACATTGATGAGATGGCAGGTAGTGAAGACGAGCTTGCTACCTTAGTTTAGAAACTGAATGAACCATCTTCCAGGTTTGACATCGAAATAATCGCTGAGAAGACAACGCTGATGACAAATAGTGGCAAACAAATCTCAGCCAATATTAAAAAGCCAGATGACAGGAACTGAAAACAGTGAGACAGTTCAAATATCTTGGTTCCATAATCAGTGAAGAGGGATCAAGAGCAGATTGTGTCACAAGCGACACAAACAATGGCAGCTACGTCAAAGCTAAAATCCGTCTGGAGGGACAATAATTCTGTCTGAAAACTAAAATCAGACTATTGAGAGCACTAGTCATCTCAATCGGTTTGTATTGATGTGAGTCATGGACCAAGCTTGATAGCAGAATTACCAAGAAGCATTCAGGCACTTTCATTACTTACATGGACCACATAACAAGTGAATACGTGCGTACCAACATCAGGCATAAAGTATGTTAATATGAAGACCGCCTCACCACCTTCAAAAGAGAAAGCTGCAATGGTATGGCCATGTCACTAGAGCCAACAGTCTATCTACAGCAGTATTACAGGGCATCGTCGACGGTGGAAGAAAGAGATGTAGACAGATATATAAGTGGACTGACAACATCACAGAATGGACCAGCAAATGTTTTGCGGAGACACAGGCATTGACATATGCTTGCGACAAGTGACAGAAACTGATCAGATGTTCAGCAGCACAATTCATCGACGTCCACACAAGGTGAAGAGACTGAAAGTGCAAGCGATGAAAAGCTATGCATACAAATATAGTAATTATTGTTTCTAAAAAAAACGGAATGAAAACCTCAATTGTTCTCATAGATTAAATATAATACAATTTCAATATTTAATTCTCAATTGTTGTTCCTATAAAATGTCATATTTTGTAAGCTAAGGAACACGAAAGACATGGAAAGTTAAAGAAGAAAACTTGAAGTGTTTAGTAAAGGTGAGAAAATACGTATTACAATGGTTAAACACGTGAGTGATAGTATTGGAATGACTATCACTTCGGAATACTTCTGCAATCTTTGAAGATCAATACGTAGGGCGTCAAGAACAAAAGTATAACGACAGGGACTGATGGAATTGCCTTGGTATTCAACTTCTACTGATGAAAATGAAGTTCTATTATTTTGTGTGTAATATGTTATCTCTATTTTCTTGATTGCATTTCGAATTCATACTTGTACAAGTGGCCATAGGTATGGTATTTTGATAAACTGTTTCCCAACATTCGTCTATCCAATACCTATCAATCATATAACGGTTAGCTTTTCCTGAACCGCCTCTCATGTTTTGAAATTACAATCTGTACGTACGCCAGATGATGGTGTTCAATTTAGTTTACCTGTGTTTTCAGTTAAAATGAGAGTTGATCTTTGAGAAAAGCCTCTCCAGCTTGTAGGGGAAAGAATCTTATAAAAATAAATATATGGCATCAGATAATCAAGAACTTAGTGAATAAATACATCTTACTACCATTTTCATACAATCGGCTATAAGATTGTTAATACCATATCCTGACTGAGGACTCTTGTACGATTATACGTAATGTTAATGACATAGTTTACTGGGTGAATAAATATATCTTACTACCATTTTCATACAATCGGCTATAAGATTGTTAATACCATATCCTGACTGAGGACTCTTGTACGATTATACGTAATGTTAATGACATAGTTTACTGTGTGAATAAATATATCTTATTACCATTTTTATACAATCGGCTACATTAGCATTAATACCATTTCCTGACTGAGGACTCTTGTACGGTTATACGTAATGGTAATGACATAGTTTACTAGGTGAACAAATACATTTTACTGCTATATTCATACAATCCGCTACATGATTTGTAATATCATTTTCTGACTGAGGACTCTTGTACGATTAAACGTAATGTTAATGACATAATTTACTGTATGCCTTTAAATGTTGTATCCCATAGTTTTGAGTGCATCTTTCAATATCAAGTAATAGCTTGATTCAATATTTACAATATTAACTTTGATACTTGAGATACACATATTGGACCTGACATTTTAATAACACATTTGTTGACGAACGTCGGTTGAATCTTGATAGGTGGTAATATAATACACACTGATCATAACATATTTTCTGAACTTGTCGCCTAATTACTGTGTGTAAAATCTTGCGAGGATGTAAACCAAATAGCATGATTATAACACGTGAGTTACACTTGTGTTATAACTGCTGGTTGACTCTTGATTTTAGGCATATTATTTACGAAAGGTAGACTCTGGATTTGAAGTATATTCTATCCCATGATGCATAACATGTGGTACAAATGCTTATCGAGTCATGATCAGGGTTATATGATACACCACCATTGTAACACGTGAGTTACACATAATGTGTTACAACCGTTGATCTCCCTATGATTGAAGGTGTATTGATACACATTGGTCCGAACACGTGTTATAAATGATGTGTTGTAACTGTTGGTCGACTCTTAACGGAAGGTACACGAAATATATTATGACACCTACGTTGCACCTTGCTGTAACAACTTGTCAACTCTTGATTGTAAGTCTATGGTACGCAATGATTTTAGCATATATGTTGTACGCACTGTAGTATAAACACCATTGACACATTACTGGTAGTATATGATTTACCATGGGTTGTTTGACGTGTGTTGTACTTGCTATTTTATAACCGCCAAAATATAAATGACAGGCCATGATTCTAACACACGAGTAATAATTCCTGTTTTATAACTTCTAGCCACCTCTTCTCTAGATGTATGGGGTGTACCACGATTATAGCACACGTTGTACATTGCTCTGTGATTATTGCCGGCCACATGTTGATCGGAGGTATCCGATATACCATATTGCATATTCTTGAGTTATACGTAATGTGGTATAACTGCTGGTCAACCCATCATTGGAAGCATATAACATACTTGATCAAAACATGTGTTGCACTTATTGTGTTATACCCGCCGGTCGACCCATGATTGAACGCAAACGCTACAAACTGATTATAACACAGCAGGTATTAAGTCGTATAAACTTAAATTAGGCAAAGCGTTAGTATCAATTACGGTCTTCTGAAAATAATTGCCATGGGTATTATCTTCGAATGGTTTATGACTTCTACACGAAGCAAATCCAGAAAATTCTTTCTACAGAATGCTCCTGCTCCTGCAGTTAAGATTGTCTGCAGCCGAGTCTACAGCAACGCAAAACTTCACATACACATTTTGAAATTAGTAGTCAAGAAAATCCAAAAGTAAATCGCGCCTCATTTTAATGTATCCGCTGTTCGCATTTGTCTGTCAAAATATGCCTTCTTGTGAGGCAGTCAAACTGTTAAGATTAAAGCTCGATACAATTGTTGGCTAGGAAGTAAGTTCTGCCACCGTTTTCTCGAAACAATGTTTGGTACCAAATGAACGATCTGATTTTGCTATGAGAGTGAACTTTCGAGAATTTTAGCAAGAGATGAAAGTTTAGAAAATCTTGACACATTTGTGATGCTAACTTGATTATTCTTAAAACTGCATCATTTTCACAGTTTCGGTGGCTTGTCTGGATTATAGACACTGCCTTGGATGTGGATGATCGCGGGTTTTAACCCCGGCCGAGTCAAATCAATGACCTATAAAATGGTACTAGCAGCTGCCTCGCTTGGAGCTCAGCATTAAGATGTTAGTGAAATGACTGGTCGGTCTGGTGTCAGGATAATATGGCTAGGTGGGACATCATACTACATGTCTGAAACATGATGCCCTATTGTTAGACATCGATTTAAACTGTAACATGGCAAAATATTGTAGCGATATGACTAAAACTGTTAATGATACAATATTTTTTTTAAGAAAAGAACGCATTTTTGAAAGATTTGAATCGTGTTTGACTTTCTCTAACGAAATGATGTGCCAGGTTTGGATATATTATTGTTTATATTCTAAAGAACAGTCGTTAATTTCTGTCATAACTTCATTCTATGATATACGATGAATTTATGAATAGTACTTCGTTCACTCCTTGAGTATGGTAACAATGATATTAAACAAAGTCATTGAAAAGGAAACGTTTTGATAAATGGAATCTAAAAATGGTATCCAGCATACAAATGTACGTGCAATGTCATTTTACCACAATTCAGCACACTAATGGCTAGATGGTTCATTAATTTCCAACCCCGCTGAATAAACAAAATAAAGTATATCAAGCAGCCTGTGTTATAATATATAATTTTCTCTATGACATAAATAACGAACTGTTATGTTGGACCCTTGTGGATGTTATCTGTTAGTGTCGTTTATTTCGTGACTGTTACTAGCAACGTTCTTTGGGAATAGGCTTACAAAGACATTGCTAATGAAATAATAGGTCCTCTCAAAACCAAAAATTAATGTTTGATGTTTTTGTAATCGACGAAACCTGAAACACTCTTAATTACTTCAACTGTCATTATGAAATGGCCAAATTCATCTCTACCATATTTCTGCGTACGCACTACTGTAGCTTTTATGGAAGCGGATTACCTGTAGCCTAATATATAAAAAAAAAAAAAACATTTATAGTCCCTGAATAGTAGGTTTCCAGTGAATAAGTGAATATTTTTATTTTATTTGTCAGGTAGTATAAGACAGTTAACTCGAAATAATTTCCGTCTATGTTAAACAAGTATTTAACTCGCTGACATAATTGTTTAATTTGTTTTCTTTTTTACTTCCTTCCTTTTTTCATATATTGTGCAATTTCAACGCATGTTGTGCTCTAATCTTGTACACAATTCCTTTCGATTTATGACTGAGTTAAACGAGACCTTAAGTGCAAAATAACTCTCATATAACCAGAGGCTCGCTCTTAATCAAAATTATACGGTACACCTATCTTTCAGCACAGCAAGTGTATGCAATATCTGGCACTGAACTTTAAATTAGACATAACACTAAAAGCAAGATGGCTCTTCACAAATTAGTACAAGTACCATCTTGGAATGCTTTTTGAATATAACAAGAAAATTAAATACAGTTTTTTTCGCCTCTAAAATCCACGCGCAACAGCGGTAGAAAATGTAAGTATCTAGACTGCAATGCAAAGGCCTATATGACGCGTATCAATACCCCATCAGTCCAAAAATATAAGAAACATTATAGGTAATCCTTAAATTGGCTTATTATTTAGATAGGCTTACTAATTAGGAAAGCAATTGTTTTAATATGAATGCTCTTATAATTTGTGGATCTGTAATTGCTACGACATGTCACTGGAAAGAATTCGTGGTATCCTTAAATTATTTCATTTTTTATGAGAAGTATGTATGATCTATCTCCCTTGATACTTATATGTGTTATTTCATTTCTGCATATACTGTACAAAATCCTCGATCAACTATGTTAATATGGAATTATCCTCTCAACATACATAAATGAGCGCAAAATATCGATACAATTATTTTACTAAAATGTCACTTTAGTCCATGTCAGAAAAGCAAAAAATAAATAAATGCACAGTATAATTTCGAGATACATTTCTTTAAAATCAAGCTCAGTTTAAAGAAACAAAGTGTTAACAGGTCAAATATCAATTTTGGAGTGAATCAATTTAAATCATTAAGGGGTCGAGGGAACTAAAGCGCATAAATAGTCGATTGAGCTAAAGCGCTTGCCTTTAATGATCATTGACTTGTCACTAACGTCCGCCTGTGTTAGTGTCTCGGCTCGGCCAGTGTTGGTATGTAAGATACTTTGCTAGTATATTCCGGTGGGTCGATGGTACTTCACGTTTTGATTCTTCCTTCACCATTTATGCCGGCTGAGATGTATAGTCTATCATATGCTGAAAATGTGCGTTAACCAGCTCCATTGTAGAGAATGAAAAATTGGAATCATCTAATATCGATAATTAAAACACACTTAAAAGTATAAAAAGAGAATTTAGAAGAGAATTCGATTTTTAACAGTGTTCTCAGCATCGTTTCATAGACTACATTTTCAAATGAAATCCCGAAGATATATATGTATATAAAGGATAAAGTATATATAATTACAAAATTACAATAACTGAATTGGGAAATGGATTCGAATCGATACTTTTTTTTCAAAAAGAAAAAAAAAGAGCAACTGAAATACTAAAAGGAAACTGTATGCGTTACACGTCAGATCAACAAAAACAAATGAAAAGTAGAAGAAAAAAAAACATAATGTCGATGGCGCCTGGCTGATTAACTACATCATATCAAATAGTAATTACTTGAAATACAAGTGCATTATGGCATTATTACCTCATTCTACAGGCGAAATGGTCCATTATATTTCTTGATTTAGTATTGATGGTTCTCGTGCTTCGAGGTAAATCGGGCTTGTCTTTTCCTGCCAGTAATACTTGGAATGGAATCGATTTCACATCAGTATTTGTTTATTGCAGCACTGTACTATACGACATTAATACTATATTTCGTAGGAGTACTATAATTGTCTTTCCGCTCATTTAAACCGGGCATAGATTTACATTATTCTTACCTAATTGCATCACGTAAAATGGAGTCTCGTCAAAGAACCAAATGTGAATATTCTGACAAAATATTTCGTTAACGAGTTTTTTTAAAAAAAAAATAAATTGCTGTATTCAATGTATAATGTATTTTACATTCGTCAAATACACTTCAAAGCCCATGTATGAGAAAAACGGGATGAAAATAACAATCGGATAAGGAACTGCCGGGAATTCTTTGTTTACATGACTGAACGAAATACATTCTAGATTTATTTTTACGTGGGCTAATGTGACCACAATGACACCGGTTTAATGACGGTTTTTATTAAAGTTTGAAACTTGATCAGATTACATTCTCCACTTACATACTGAACTTGAATCATGACGGTCCACAATGAATACACAAGACTGATATATATATATATATATATATATATATATATATATATATATATATATATATATATATATATATATATATATATATATATATATATATATCGCTTTTAACGTTTTTGAAATATATTATTAGCATATAGAATCTCTTGCATTTTCTAGACAATAAATATTTTATAATGGATTCATTCAGTAAGGTCGTATAGAGAATATATATTTTGGATATCAAAAAGGCACCTAATTCTATTTGATGAGATCATTGACATGATCTAAGTCCATGTATATGAATAATGGTCTTCGATTCCGTTTGACTTTAAAATATTCAGCTAAAATTAATTTGTAGCCAACATTTTCTGATTTCTATATTATCTGTCACTTTAAATGTATACATTTCCCTTTTTTGTTCTGAATGTTAGAAATGATTCTTTACTTTATTTCCCCCACCCACCGCCAAAGAAAATAATTTGTTTCGAACGTTTGTGATAAAATGCATGCAAATTTGCACCATGTTTAATTTTCTAAAAACAAATAAGCTACCTGGCTATGAATCAATAATTAACCAGAAGTATAAATTACACGTTAATAAAGATATCGATTACTTCTGAACAATTTATGCGTAAAGGTAAATTATAATAATAGATCCGTACTTGCTTATATAACCTCAGTTCCAAATGCGGTTCATATAGACCCCGATCTGCCGTCGCATAATACTCTGAGAGATTTGTCTATACAGTTTGTTAGTAGCATTTAGTCAAACAAACAACATCAACCCTAATCCTCCCGCACATCATGTGATAATAGATCAGGTTGTATATTTTTTTAAAAATATTTTATTTGCTGGACTATACTAGTACCTTACGTAGAGTCGGCACACATTATAAATCGATATTTGATCTTATGGTCTTGACGATATAAGAACACGGTATTTCTGGATGCACCTCTGCTCTATGGCTACCTTCTATGAATTCAGTATCAAATCAACCATTTGTTCTTCTAAATGAAATGTTTTACTGGTCAATAAATGGTGCTTCAAATATATTTATTAAGATGTAAATAGATTCAATAAATAAAACAAAAGCATATAAACTCACACCATTAATATAAAGAAAAGATTTTAAAAAATTATCAGTCTGGTCAAATGTTGTAAGAACAGTTTAGTTGTAAACAAACCTTGTGTGTGTGTTTTGGCGTGTGCTACATTATGAATCGATAATCTCAACGATGGCATTTTGTTTCCATTGGGATGAACTCAAGGCGTATTTGATTCATATAAATTAAGCAGCAACAGTGCATAACTTTTATCTTAGACCGATATCTGAAAAGTCGCTATAAAGATACAATCTTGGGGATTATAAACTTCTCGGTTATCACATCCCAGATATATGCCGCAAGCCGACATTCTGACCACTTCGGCATTTTAAGAAACAATGATTTACCGAGAAGTTGCTAATGCACGTAAAGGTATAGTCTGAGGTCGATTCAATTCTTCCGTAAGTGGCCTGAAAATCTTGCGCATTTTTTGGTTTCAGAGATTTTTCCGGAGAAGAATATGTATGTATTGTTTGGAAATTAGCTATGGTGTTCCAAATGAGTCATGAGCAGCCCTCGATTATATATGGTCCTGAAACTACAGACATTATATCAGTCATTTAAAGCCTAGATGCCGATGTGATACATTCTGAGATCACATTTAAATGTTTGAATGAATAAAAAAAAACGTATATCGTATTCAGCATCCATATTAGATTAACTGTAGTTAGGTGACCGTTTAAACGGCAATCCAGAACAATTAAACCACCTAAAATGGCTGACATGGCTTCCAATTATAAATGCCTATATTCTGATGAATTAATTCAAAGCATGACAGCGTGCCTTATCTAATGTGAACTACAACAGTGTCTTGTCAACGCAATAACAAGCTGTAAATCTTGTTCACTGTAAACTACAGCAGAGTCTTGTCAAAACAACCACAAGTTGTGTACATTATTCACTGTGAACAACAATCGTGTCTTGTCAATACAACGACAAGTTTTCACAGTTTATAAAATAAAAACCAGAAGCAGACAGTACATTGGACATACAAGTTTTGAACTTTGACAATTGTGCTTTATTTCCAGTAGCTATCAATGTCCAAATTATAAAATTATGATTAGCAATTTTTTGGGACAGTTCTACTGCGTCTGATGCTATACACATAAGAGGAGGGCGGATTCTATAGGATGTTTATGCTTATGATTATCTAAATATGTCAGGCATGATTTTGGAGCGTGTTAATTAAAAATGAAATGTGTATAATGTCTGTTTAATTACGTCAACCAATTTGGAACCCATTTGATTACACAATGCATGCACAGCAGGTGCGTATTTCCAATCTTTTTCATTGATCTGGAAATGGAAAAGGTTTAATTTGGGTGAAGCAGAGTACAAAGGGATTGATCGGTATCGATGGAGGGCAAGAACTGATAACTATATATGTCTTTAGTGGCAGTGATACTCATTGGGATTGTGATATGTACCACAGGCGTAGGAATGTGATATTTTAATTGCTCTTAACAATACGCTTAGTGATATTTAAGCTATAGTTGTCTTTATGCAAACAAGTCACTCTTTTTCCTGTCCGCAGGAAATGCAGTCGAAATGGTTTTCTAACAATAATGCTGTACTGAATCACTTTATTACATACTTTCTGACAATGTTTGACTGGTTTGATGATATTGAGCTTGTAGCAAAGAACAACGCCATGAGTTTAAATTGGTACATACATTTTTATCTTAAACCTATTAAGGTGAATGTCAGTTGCACACACACACACACACACACACACACACGCACACACACACAAGTATGTAGGTGCATACCTACCTACCTACCTAGCTACCTACCTACTTACCTACCTACCTATCTACCTACATACCTACCTACCTACCTTCATACATACATACATACATATATATATATATATATATATATATATATATATATATATATATATATATATATATATATGTATATATATATATATATATATATATATATATATATATATATATATATATATATATATATATGTGTGTGTGTGTGTGTATCCATGATTCGTACGAAACTCAATATTGATTTTGCACATGAAAATATAAGCTATAAAGAATTATAATTAAGTATACTCAATACACACAGACAATTCTTCCTTAGCATCGTATAAATCGGATCAAACTACAAGCTTCATAAACCCAAATACGTTGCATGATATATACTCATTATTGTATGGGTCCATGCTTTGTGTTAGCAGCAATCAGTAGTACAAGAAACAAACCTAGACCCGGATCTGCCGACAAGTTTTATTATAGTCTTTATATACAAAAGTGGTAAATCCGGTCAAATACAATGTCAACCTTTATTTCGTACAGATGAAACTGTGAAAATTTGAGAGCATATTAAATTTCTGGAAGTGTATGTTGGTTATTCACGACAAAAATGATTTTTGTCTGAAAATCTACCAATGATATATAAAAGTTCTAACGTTGGAATGCATCGTCTATAGTCTCTAATAGGTCGAGTACAACTGCAAGCAACAATAGACCTGGAAGTGGCGAGAGTCTACGACGCAAAGTAATGGAGCCGTCAGTTTCGATTTGACGATTGATTTAGTCATGAAAATTTCCCATTCAACACAAAACGTAATGCAATAGATTAGTCAATAACAGAGGAGCGTGCAACGTATCTTGTAAACATCTCTGACATATCTATTGATTAGGAAGTTTACTCCGGTTTTGTTTTAACATATTTTGTGATTAAGGTAGCTCATATTTATTCCGCCATATATTTGCAATACATTTAACTCTGACATAAAAACAATTTTGTGTAAAAGCACATAATCCTCATGTTTCCTGCTAGGGGAGAATGACATATCATCGGTAATTTGGAATAACATTTATATGTGGTTATCGCATCACATTTCCAGAAAATCGAAGGTCAGAGGACAATCCTCGCCATTTCCACACGCTTTCGATTACATACTGGTACTGCTCCCACGCGATTGACAGATACAAATTATTTCTGTCATTCGTCAAATTGATCCATATTTTCAGATGAGAGAGAGAGAGAGAGAGAGAGAGAGAGAGAGAGAGAGAGAGAGAGAGAGAATTAAACGAAACAGTAGGATGGAATGAGTGCCATCCCTGAAGTTTACGTGAGAATTCTTCATAACACTAGGTAGAATTAGTATTTAATACAAATTTTACTATCATACATGCTTGATTCGAACCCCGTCAGCGGGTAAACTACACACAACTCCTTGCCTGCATGCACTACTCTACATTCAATCACGACCCAGCAAACCAAATTTCTTTTGCATTAATTTTTGTTTACTTGCCGTTTCTTTCTAAAGTAACGTAACGATTTTTGATGTATTGTTACGTTGCATGTATGTTCTTATTTTCATATTCATAGTCTACAGTAAAGCACATAATCCTTACAAATAACACTAAATCTGTTGAAATTATATATTTAAATTTAATGTGTTATAGTTCAGCCCGAAGCATTATCTTTAATTTTAGTTTTAATACGCGTTTCGGCGAGATTGAGTGTTCATATCAAACAAAATACGACAACGACATAACATTATATCGCGATAAACGAATAAACGAGAAAACGACGCGACATAGTGATAGCAGGGGGTGGGGGGGAGGGTATGATGCTTCTCGCTCTTCTACGGCATTGTATGCTTATTGTTTTATTAGAATTTAAGACCGTGAGAGATGTAACATAAATTTGGTGTCGTATCTAACGTTGTGAATTGGGTTTGGTGGAGTCGGTATTCTTCAGAAACGGATAAGCCAAACGAACAAACGGACAAACATATATTGTATTTCTTTATTTATATCTTTATTACTTCATCTTCTGTCTTTTCGTTTTTGTTTGTATGGCTTCCTTGTTATTCTTATTTTCAAGAAGTTGACCTAATTTTATCAATATCTAAACTCGTCTTTAGCCCGATAAAATGACATCCACGAGTAATGTTCTTGAAAGTAGATAGTGAAGTTTGCATGTAATCTGGGTATTTTGTACTAAGGTCCAAGAAACTGAGTCCCTAGGGACAAAAAAGTTCGTGCTAACGACCAAATATTTCGTGCTAAAGGCCTATACACTTAATGCTTATGGCCAAAAACAGTCGTGGTAAGAGCCAATAAATTGTGATAGGTCAAATCTTCGTGCGAATAGACGACAAACGTCGTGCTAATGGACAGGAAACACAGTAAGTTTTTAACAAGAAAAACTAACCATAAGTATATATGCAGTGTGGATATGTGAATCCTATACGCCGTATGTCATATTATTTACTAAAATGTTTGGAAAGTAGATTTCCCATTTTGTTCTGCATAGTCATATCAATTAGTGTATCCTCGTCCTATTCAGTAAAGCACCCCACAGATGTGTCACAGACGCATTCGTCTTTAATTATTTGTTTAAAAAACGAATTGATCACGTGACTGGATCATGTACCCAGATTGATCCAATCAAACTTCAAATGTAATAAGTATAAACTATTAATATATTAAAGCAGAGACGTCACTTTTAAAAATACGTAAGAGCGCTGACATGGCGATACAAATTTGCAACTGCCCTTAACTTGATACGTATAATGCTTTCATTCGCTACGATCCTTAAATATGTAAAATAGAAAATGTAGTCTGTAAAGTCAATATAAACTATGAAATAGCAGTCGTTACAGTCAACGTAAATTGTGACATGGTAGTAGTTACAGTAAATGCTAAATGTAAAATAGCAGTCGTGACAGTCAACGTAAACTGTGACATGGTAGTAGTTACAGTAAATGCTAACTGTGAAATAGCAGTCGTTACAGTCAATGTAAACTGTGGAATGGCAGTAGCTACAGTAAATGCTAACTGTGAAATAGCAGTCGTTACAGTCGACGTAAACTGTGACATGGCAGTAGCTACAGTAAATGCTAACTGTGAAATAGCAGTCGTTACAGTCAACGTAAACTGTGAAATGGTAGTAGTCACAGTAAATGCTAACTGTGAAATAGCAGTCGTTACAGTCAACGTAAACTGTGACATGGTAGTAGTTGAAGTAAATGCTAACTGTGAAATATCCGTCGTTTTGACAGTCAACGTAAACTGTGAAATGGTAGTAGTTACAGTAAATGCTAACTGTGAAATAGCAGTCGTTACAGTCAACGTAAACTGTGAAATGGTAGTAGTTACAGTAAATGCTAACTGTGAAATAGCAGTCGTTACAGTCAACGTAAACTGTGACATGGTAGTAGTTACAGTAAATGCTAACTGTGAAATAGCAGTCGTTACAGTCAACGTAAACTGTGAAATGGTAGTAGTTACAGTAAATGCTAACTGTGAAATAGCAGTCGTGACAGTCAACGGAAACTGTGAAATGGTAGTAGTTACAGTAAATGCTAACTGTGAAATAGCAGTCGTGACAGTCAACGGAAACTGTGAAATGGTAGTAGTTACAGTAAATGCTAACTGTGAAATAGCAGTCGTGACAGTCAACGTAAACTGTGAAATGGTAGTAGTTACAGTAAATGCTAACTGTGAAATAGCAGTCGTTACAGTCGACGTAAACTGTGACATGGCAGTAGCTACAGTAAATGCTAACTGTGAAATAGCAGTCGTTAAAGTCAACGTAAACTATGACATGGTAGTAGTTACAGTAAATGCTAACTGTGAAATAGCAGTCGTTACAGTCAACGTAAACTATGACATGGTAGTAGTTACAGTAAATGCTAACTGTGAAATAGCAGTCGTTACAGTCAACGGAAACTGTGAAATGGTAGTAGTCACAGTAAATGCTAACTGTGAAATAGCAGTCGTTACAATCAACGTAAACTGTGACATGGTAGTAGTTAAAGTAAATGCTAACTGTGAAATAGCCGTCGTTTTGACAGTCAACGTAAACTGTGAAATGGTAGTAGTTACAGTAAATGCTAACTGTGAAATAGCAGTCGTGACAGTCAACGGAAACTGTGAAATGGTAGTAGTTACAGTAAATGCTAACTGTGAAGTAGCAGTCGTGACAGTCAACGGATACTGTGAAATGGTAGTAGTTACAGTAAATGCTAACTGTAAAATAGCAGTCGTGACAGTCAACTTAAACTGAAATGGTAGTAGTTACAGTAAATGCTAACTGTGAAATAGCAGTCGTGACAGTCAACGTAATCTGTGAAATAGTAGTAGTTACAGTAAATGCTAACTGTGAAATAGCAGTCGTTACAGTCAACGTAATCTGTGAAATGGTAGTAGTTGCAGTAAATGGTAACTGTGAAATAGCAGTCGTTACAGTCAACGTAAACTGTGACATGGTAGTAGTTACAGTAAATGCTAACTGTGAAATATCCGTCGTGACAGTCAACGGAAACTGTGAAATGGTAGTAGTTACAGTAAATGCTAACTGTGAAATAGCAGTCGTTACAGTCAACGTAAACTATGACATGGTAGTAGTTACAGTAAATGCTAACTGTGAAATAGCAGTCGTTACAGTCAACGTAAACTGTGAAATAGTAGTAGTTACAGTAAATGCTAACTGTGAAATAGCAGTCGTGACAGTCAACGTAAACTGTGACATAGTAGTAGTTACAGTAAATGCTAACTGTGAAATAGCAGTCGTTACAGTCAACGTAATCTGTGAAATGGTAGTAGTTGCAGTAAATGCTAACTGTGAAATAGCAGTTGTTACAGTCAACGTAAACTATGACATGGTAGTAGTTACAGTAAATGCTAACTGTGAAATAGCAGTCGTTACAGTCAACGGAAACTGTGAAATGGTAGTAGTTACAGCAAATGCTAACTGTGAAATAGCAGTCGTGACAGTCAACGGAAACTGTGAAATGGTAGTAGTTACAGTAAATGCTAACTGTGAAATAGCAGTCGTTACAGTCAACGGAAACTGTGAAATGGTAGTAGTTACAGTAAATGCTAACTGTGAAATAGCAGTCGTGACAGTCAACGTAAACTGTGAAATGGTAGTAGTTACAGTAAATGCTAACTGTAAAATAGCAGTCGTTACAGTCAACGTAATCTGTGAAATGGTATTAGTTACAATAAATGCTAACTGTGAAATAGCAGTCGTTACAGTCAACGTAATCTGTGAAATGGTAGCAGTTGCAGTAAATGCTAACTGTGAAATAGCAGTCGTTACAGTCAACGTAAACTGTGACATGGTAGTAGTTACAGTAAAGGCTAATTGTGAAATAGCAGTCGTGACAGTCAACGTAAACTGTGACAAGGTGTAAACTGTGAAATGGTAGTAGTTACAGTAAATGCTAACTGTGAAATAGCAGTCGTTACAGTCAACGTAATCTGTGAAATGGTAGTAGTTACAGTAAATGCTAACTGTGAAATAGCAGTCGTTACAGTCAACGTAATCTGTGAAATGGTAGTAGTTGCAGTAAATGCTAACTGTGAAATAGCAGTCGTTACAGTCAACGTAATCTGTGAAATGGTAGTAGTTGCAGTAAATCCTAACTGTGAAATAGCAGTCGTTACAGTCAACGTAAACTGTGACATGGTAGTAGTTACAGTAAATGCTAATTGTGAAATAGCAGTCGGGACAGTCAACGTAAGCTGTGACACGGTATAAACTGTGAAATGGTAGTAGTTGCAGTAAATGCTAACTGTGAAATAGCAGTCGTGACAGTCAACGGAAACTGTGAAATGGTAGTAGTTACAGTAAATGCTAACTGTGAAATAACAGTCGTGACAGTCAACGGAAACTGTGAAATGGTAGTAGTTACAGTAAATGCTAACTGTGAAATAGCAGTCGTGACAGTCAACGTAAACTGTGACATGGTAGTAGTTACAGTAAATGCTAACTGTGAAATAGCAGTCGTTACAGTCAACGTAAACTGTGACATGGTAGTAGTTACAGTAAATGCTAACTGTGAAATATCCGTCGTGACAGTCAACGTAAACTGTGACATGGTAGTAGTTACTATAAATGCTAACTGTGAAATAGCAGTCGTTACAGTCAACGTAAACTGTGACATGGTAGTAGTTACAGTAAATGCTAACTGTGAAATATCCGTCGTGACAGTCAACGTAAACTGTGACATGGTAGTAGTTACTGTAAATGCTAACTGTGAAATAGCAGTCGTGACAGTCAACGTAAACTGTGAGATAGCAATTGCTTTAGTATAGAGTTAATAATGTCCACCCGAATATCCGGTATGATAATTGGAGAGAACTATTTTCACTATTAAAATGCAGCTTTATGCAAAAACCATACCAACACAATTGTGTTTTACACTATCCTTCCAAACTGCTGGCTGTTTTTCATGACATATGGTGTACATAAATATTTCATCAATGATATATCGCCAGGCACGAACTCACCCTATTCAAAACAGACAATAAAACTGTTCGGTTTGATATTTATTTTTTAATTTTATTTATTGACGCCTAGAGTACGCAAACCTCTCTCATATTGTTTGGCCACAACATTTCCACATCAAATAACTTGTCTTTATGATACAAAAAATACGGATGAAAAGTTCAATTATGTATAATTGCATACATTATTCAGTGGTATAGTTCATCCGACTCCCTCTGGTCATCTACCTAGTTGATCTCCAAATCTTGTGAGAATGTAAAGACCCTCCAGCGATCATGGCATTTATTTCAAAATTGATTCCGCCCAGAAATGTTAAAATAATGCTTTTAAAATGGAAGAAAGAAGTAACAGAGAGAAAAATCAGCCGTTTACTATGTGAATTACTCTCATTAGTTCCTTATTTAATTAATAGCATTTTATCTTCATCGCTACAAACACAAGCAACCGCTAAATTTACAAGAAGTACTAACAGGTTTTTAAAAACTATATATCGACAAAATGTATCGTTACTCTGCAAGAGTTCTGAAAGATTCAACTGAACTATAGGAAAGAGGTAGCTAAAATAATGCATTTAATTAATTTAGAAAAAAAGAGTCCGTTATATGCTAAAGAGGCACACTCATGTTCGAATGTAGAAAACAAGGTATATTTAGTGAATGGCATCTCTGGAATTAGATTGTGTCCGTGCGTTACTATACATCATCTGAGTGTATATGTAAATAACAGTTACTCAGGCATACGTCCCGAAGTTTGAATCTCAGCCATATTGCACACGCTGCCAACGTTCGCCTATATCTGAGTTCATTTGTTTTTCGTGACGATTTCAAATTTGTTGTACAGAAGTTTTTTTAATGTAAACTCGGCCAAGCTATATAACCTTGAACTTATTCAAGGAATACATTTTATATGACACATTTTAAATTCATATTTTTAGGATTATCTACCTTTCTGTATGCATTTGAAGAGAATTTTAAGAGCTTTGCCAAATATGTTTTGTCTTCTAATACTTTAAGTTAACATATATTTCGAAGGATTAATTTTACGAAAGTTTTGTGCAACTCGATATTTTAAATTTTTGGAACTTTGATGTGTCGATAAAAGCCAACATACTTGCCTACCTACCTATCTACCTATCTACCTACCTACCTACCTACTTACATACTTACATACATACATACATACATACATACATACATACATACATACATAATTCTTAAAAACATTTTTGCTGTCACTCTTTGAGACAGCCATCTGATTTGATACAGTAAATCGGACATTACTAGCATACGTACTACGGTACAAATATAAAATGCAAGTCTCCAAGTAATTAATCTCCACGATCGTCTTAAATTAGTTGAGAAAAGACATCAATTAATACCTTTAAAATGTCTTTATTTAAATGTATATAATGGTAAGTACTGCGGAAATAATGATAACTGAATGATAGATAGTGTCGCAGCGCTCACTGGAACTGAATGAGGGATCAATTCAAGACCCGCTGATCTAGATTCTGTACTTTAAAATAAGTTTTGTTCGGCAAGAATGCTGTGAATATTCGCTTACAGTAAAGTAGAAAAATTACGTAGACATTTTATTTTATACGCACTAGATCTAAACGTGATCTGTCACCATGGCTCCCTGTAGCACATTCATGTTTATTAGTCATCACCAACCGAACCTCCAAAATTCCCAATTTCGACTACTACAGAGTGAGGAGCACTAACGCAAAATGTATTGAAAATATATGATGCTTCATCGCGCTATTACTACGTTACGATATTGGAATATATTGTATTTTTAAAAAAAAAATTAATTCCCGATTTTGCATTGTTGTTCATGGACACATTTACTAAACGAGTACAGCAAAGGAGTTCCAAAACGAAACCCCTCTACTAATGCTTAGAAACTTGCCATGTTAGCAGTCTATGCATAATATTTAATAAACAGCCAGTTATTTTGGAGGAAATAGAGATAGAGACAGATGGACATATGGACAAACGGACGCATCTACAAAGGCCATCACAATCTATGACGCTAATGTGCTTGGATAAAGAAATGTAAAATATAAATAGACTTCAAATTCTACTTAATTTTGGATGAAATATAAAATATTATTTCTGCTAAATTAGTGTACTTGTAGAAGATTAATTGTTTTGCACTTATGCCATTTATTATTATGCAAAATATGCAAATATTATCATGCAATTATCATCTAGTCTAGACTGAGTGACACATTAGCAGATGCATTTAGCATCAAAGGTCTCACAATCAATAACATGATTATCGTCACTTTGTTTCAAACATGGTGAAGCAATCTATTTACTGTGTGGTATTATGCTTCTGCATACCGAAATAATAAATTCATTTTGTAGAAGTGTCCATGAAACAGCCTATAGCTAATACACCAAAAGGGTATAACCTGAATTCTTTACATCCATGTTGTTTTGTGTTGTATATCACAATATATATATATATCGCCTATATATATATATATATATATATATATATATATATATATATATATATATATATATATATATATATATATATATATGACAGGCAAAGAGTTGTAATATGATTCCCTAATCAATACTGTATTAATCGCACATAATGCACTTTATTTATGAAGTGCAACATGGAAGCTTACAAGTAATGTCAAGCGTATAACATAAACTTATTAATACGAATTTTTTATTTTTATCTCCAGAAATCAGAAGCTGTATTCGTCACTCATAGCCGTATCTGCATCCTTGGGCATGAATTCATGAATTTATTTTCAGACATGACTGGCCGAGTCTACAAGTCTCAGTTAGACAAAAAATAAAAATGGCCGTTGGACTGGTCTATGGTCATTTCTTAAAAGAACTGCAGCGTTTGAAAAGAATCCTTGATACAGACTGACAGAAGACGCATTAGAGGTATCACGGTACCAATTGTTTTTCCATAGACCTCAATGCTAATATTTGGAGAGATAAATATATTTTCTATCCTAATTTAGCATGCATCTCACACACTGTTATAGAGAACAATGTTAGATTGTCAATTTGATGATGACAAAACCAGGTACTCCATTGCATTTAAGAGAGATAACTCTGCTGGAACTAGACAGGGGTATGAGTTATCTAGTCACAACATACCTATTTTCAGTCATTTTCAAAAAATCATAAAAAATACAAAGTTTTATCTATTTAGGAATTAGCATAAATTCACATGTTGCCAAGAGGCTAAACTTTTTTTTAAGCCTAACAGAAAGTACAACTCTTACATAATCCACCAATCAAAGCTTGTCTTGTTGTTTATTACTGCCTGCAATGGACCCTACACCTTTTGCACCGCCCACTTGGACATGCGCAATTGGTACCGTTATACCTATAGCAAACCTTGATTTTTCCAATAATCTGTGAAATAGCTCGGGACTATATAACTAACAAGTGTACTTAGTCTCGCTTGTCAAAAACAATTCTATGAAGTACTAAGCTATGTTCTATATGATTGTGTATAGAAATGTTATTGAGCTGTTGGAACTCTTGTGTGCATACTTTTGCTTCACTATCAAACTCATGTTTAGAAATAAAATGAATTCTTTTAACTATGAGTTGTGTTTTGTTCATATTAGCACTTATCAAACTTCACTTTGGTGATATGCGATAAATCACATTATGTCATATTGTTTAATAGTAAGGTCAAAGGTCAACACACTAGTTAGCATGTACCAGTTCTACTCTTAAAGAGACATTTTGATCTAAAATAAAGGACTTATAATTGTTTCATTAACACAGAAAGTAACAACAAGGACAGGTGGACATGGCCCAATCTAATTATAAAGTATTAGCTTTGAACACTTTACACTGTCTGCATATGCAAGAGGTCACTAACCTCTAGTCCTCACACAAAGGTCAAGCTACCCAGCCTCTTTGTCATACAAATAGAAAGCTTCCCTCCTTTCTGTAGTGCATACAATTGATGCAATAAGCCAATCTGACACCAAATAAAGTAGATAACAGCTTTTCTTAGTGGTTATCATGGATTTGGGTGTGAAAATGTGATCTAATATACAGAAAAAGGCTAAGTTTAACAATGAGTATAGTGAGTCCAATGGATTTAAAAACAGGAGAAAAGTGTGTATCTAAATGGGAGATGTAGCTAATGATACTGGAATTAAAGGAGACACAAGCAGCAATGAGAAAAATGAGAAGCGAGAGCTTGATGATGTTACCTTGGACAATATTTGGAGGCAGTGGATCATAGGTACAGGGACAATAAAAAAGACAACTGTACTATAACATCCCTTACAGACACCAACTATCAGGTGACATGGTGTTCATTCCTAGCTAACATAAAAGGGTGAATAATGTAGATAATATAGGTGCATACAAGTTATATTTCTTCTAAATAAGAAATTAACAATAATGGGCTTCTGTTAGACAGCAAAATACCTAAAACAAACAAAGCATGTTGGATCAGTTTTCAAACTTTTAAACTTTACTGGGAAAAATTATTAAAGTACTTCTATTTCAATTTGCATCAAGACCAAGGGCTAATATGATTCTTCACAAATCTTCTATTGATTTTCATAAAAACTTACTTAAATTGTGGGTTTTTATCTATTGAAATGTATGTCTGGTGTAAGGGAGATAACTGAATGATATACATAAGGTGTGGTCTTTTTATTTTATGCAATATATTATACATGTACTATAGAAGAGTTCAAGAACACATGTATTAACTTCAATGCAATTAAATTATCCAAAAATGCATTACTGATAAAGCGAGAATCTAAAATCCAGGCTTCTATATGTAGTAGAGACCTCAAGAATGATTATCTAACTAAGGAATCGCATGTTCATTTTTCAAGGCACAAAAGTTTACAACAGAAAAAAAGACAATTAGAGCAGGACAATTCAAATCAAAATAGGAAGTAATACCATATCTTTAATAAATTACCTAAAATACTCATACCAGAACATTCTTTATGATACAAGTGAACTATCTACAAGAGGACCAGGAGTGTCCTATATTCCTGGTCTATGACATGCTTTAGAAGAACATGAGAGTTGCTTTTTATCCATGATTTTTCATCTTTTGCGCATAAAATAGTCAATATTTGGCTAAAATTAACTAAATTAACTTTACGTAACTTATTTTTTTGCTTGTATGCTAATCTTGAAGCTGACTACACAGACACAAAGCCATCAGTCTATATATGCTATAGATATAATTACAAAAGGCCCATTCCAAAGCTAATGTGTGTTATTTTGTACATTTTTTATGTAAAAGTCTGCCAATATTAGACCAAAACATCTCAATATCCATTGTTTAACCAAATGACACTATGACAGTATAGAAGTGGTGGTTATGTATACTCGTTACTATGGATACACTCTGAAGCTGGTATTATCTTTTAGGTATCACGGTACCAATTGTTTTTCCATAGACCTCAATGCTAATATTTGGAGAGATAAATATATTTTCTATCCTAATTTAGCATGCATCTCACACACTGTTATAGAGAACAATGTTAGATTGTCAATTTGATGATGACAAAACCAGGTACTCCATTGCATTTAAGAGAGATAACTCTGCTGGAACTAGACAGGGGTATGAGTTATCTAGTCACAACATACCTATTTTCAGTCATTTTCAAAAAATCATAAAAAATACAAAATTTTATCTATTTAGGAATTAGCATAAATTCACATGTTGCCAAGAGGCTAAACTTTTTTTTAAGCCTAACAGAAAGTACAACTCTTACATAATCCACCAATCAAAGCTTGTCTTGTTGTTTATTACTGCCTGCAATGGACCCTACACCTTTTGCACCGCCCACTTGGACATGCGCAATTGGTACCGTTATACCTAGAGTAGGCAACAGCAATGTGAGTGTATTTGTCTCCCCGTAATGATACCACGGATCCATTGACTGTAACTATATTGTAGGTCTTATTACATTACAGAGTTTGTAAACCAGACTGTTTGACGGTTTAGATGCCCTACATTATGATATCATCAGTATTTTGCTGTTTATACCGCGTGTTATTGTAGTATCGTCAGCTATGTGCTCCATGATTGCATGTAATGAATTCCGCACTTTTTCCTCTTACATATTTAGCAAAATCTTCCCGTTCTCTACCCAGTCACTGCAAAGAAAAGATCGCAGCATACGCAGTGTAAATTGAGTGACGTTTCCAAAGCGTACGGTTTTGCTCAGGAGTTATATTACCCCACCACACATCCATCTATGTTTGGGGGTGGAGGGCTCTAGGTGGCCGATTGGTCTACAGCGCTCGCCTTTACCGATCAATGCCTTCTCTCCTCAGTGCACATGGGTTCGAGTCTCGAATCTCGGCAAATGACGGTATGCGCTAAAGCTGCTAGTAGGTTCCTGTAAGTCGATAGTTGTTACTGTGGCTTTCCAGCGTTCAACCTCCACCAGTTATGCTTGTCGCTATGTATCACATTTCTTGCGCTGAAGAATGGCGTTAAACCCAAAACAACAAGAAGCCATATGTACAGCTTAAGTGTAGTGGTATTATTCTACACAAGCAAGTGAAGAACGTGAAGACGAGAGACTGATGTTGGCACTTTTAGATACGTCCGTGTTTGGCTACTAGATTCATTTCAATTTCATTCAGAGGCACTCCATTGGCGGCTACGCTTAAATAACGTTCAAACTTGTTAACATTGGAAATACAAATATTGATACATTTTCATGTGTATAATTTATAGGGTAAGTGGGAACAAGCCAGACTGTATTATTTCATTTCACCCTTTTGTTTCCGGAATAGGATGAAATGGAATCAAGCGGTTGCGAAAATAATCATTCAGCCTGCTAAGTATTATTTGGATCATGTTCTGTATTCGTTGCACAGTATGGGGTCCAATACCAATTGGAATGTTCGATATCACCAATTTGTTTTTTTGCAGTCGGTATCATGATTCACAGTAAAAAGCTCTAAGCGATTTTTTAAAAACATCTCTACTTTGATAGTAATGCATTTAATGTTCTGATAACGGTATTGATTTGAGAGTATGAGAGCTCTTTCATTCAAGCAAACCTTACCATCCATGGCATATACTAATAAATCTATCTTGGCTGCTAATCAGCACTGTGCCATTTTGAAATGGTGCATGGTCTTAAAACGGCGCTTCAGATTACGATGGCTTTAGCTAGTATTTATATGTTATACTTCTCTTCAATAGTGTGCCGTTAAAATAAGCCATCTCTATATGTATTAGAGTTTCATGTATCTTGTGCTTTGCTGTTTGTTTTTTTTTTGTTTCCATTTCAATAGAAGTAGGTCGTCTAAATTATATATCTTGTATCATATGTGTGAATATATAGGTATTAAGGCGACCAGCAGGACATTTTGCGTTGGACTAATTGCATCCCCATAATGTGTTATCCATCTTTACGTTTTTGTGGGTGTGGGTGGAGATTAAAAGCTGATATGTGGACAATAATTATCAGACAAACATGACTAAAACACAGAAAAGACCCTTTTATTAGATGACAAAGAGTTGTGTATATTTAATATGTGTTATTTGTTGTTTATTTTCCTTGAGTATATGTGATATATATATTTGTATTTTGTACCTGACTTTTGCCTAAATTGAAGTTAATTTGTACCTGATCAGTGATACTGTTTTTTTTAATTAAAAACAACACCATACTAAGCTAATATTTCTCTTTGAGTATAAATACTTAATTCAGTACATTACTAATTGTAAATAGATTTACTTCAGTTGGAGTTAATAATACAGTATTGATTCTGACCTTAGAAAGTTCCTAAAAGGAAATTTCCTTTTAATTTGATACATTAGTTCCAGAAAATTCAAAGGGGTATATAATGTTCTTTCCATTATAATCATTCTTTCTGGTCTCCAAATCCAAAGCAGAATCAGTCGTACTGATGTGTTCAGTTTTAAGTATAAGGATTCAGTTAGTATAATATAATTGGATTAAAACAATTAATTTTGATTTATAATGAATTATTTGTTTGTAAGGATGACTACAAATTTGACAAGAAATATATATGGTTGCATTTGTAAGATGCCTACATAAATTACACATTAATACCACACCCTCCATCCCGCATCTGGCATCAGTAAGGTGTTAATTAACAGATCACACAAGCATTGAAATTAATTGGCATCCGAGCTACATTGAAATGCTTTTACGGCCAGGTATACACTGTATGTACCAGAATCAAATTTGAAGTATTGAATTTAAAACATTTAGTACTTTGTTCTCATATTTCAGACGTTATGCAACATTCATTATTGGTTTCAGGCTACAATCATCATTTAAATAAACGATTGACTTTTATAAATGAATTACCCAGAAGGTACTCTTAGTTTCTGTCAAAATCATGCTTTGTCCATTTTAAATATAATTTTCCTGTCTCACTTTGATAACGATTTGCGTATGGATATCGCACGTAGATAAAATTGGTACGATAATCTAAATATTCAAAATCTAAGAAATGATACATATAATGTATTCAGACAGTCACCGTGTTTTGCATCGACTAAAAGCAACAGCAACAAGAACACTACTACTACTACTACTACTACTACTACTATTAATAATAATAATAATAATAATAATAATAATGATAATAATAATGATGATGTTAATAATGATGATACTAATGATGATGATGATAATAATAACAATAATAATAATGGCGGGAATAGTAATAGTAGTAACAGTAGAAGCAGTTGTAGTAGTAGTAGGAGTAAAATGTCTTTAGGATAGTGTTATGATCTTTTTGCTTATCCGGTATCTATTTTTTGTCTTTAAGAAGAACATAATAAGTCAGTTTAATTATGTGTGGGTTTCTTTGCTAGCACCAAACTTAATATATTTTGGAAGACAATCCAATGCATTTTACTGTAAATATAGACACCAATTAAGCGGCTTTAAATAAAAAGCGATACCGTTGTTAGTTGATTGCATGGACATTATTTTGCTAGTTTTTTACGTTTCCAGGATATGCAAAGTAACAGCATAGCTGATGTCGACAATCTTCCGAAATCTCTGAGAAACTCTAAATAGTATTACAGGAACTGTTACGCTTACCGAATTGCATTTATTTTAGCATCCACGTCGTTATTTTCATATTCCTTTACTGCATTCAGCGGCAGAGAGCTATATATATATATATATATATATATATATATATATATATATATATATATATATATATATATATATATATATATATACTTTCGGAAAGAAAGAAGCGTTGAGTGAAATTTGTGATAAATGGATAGGTTTGAAGGAATTAACAGTTGTAATCATAGATAACCGCTCAGCAACATCAAGCTGTTAGCGAGAACAAAGAAACAGGAAGTCTTCGCAAAACAAACTTGATAAGGGACATGAGTTATTCCCGGACATAAATGATTTTACTTTATCGTTATTTCCTTTTTTTATACCCTTTTTTCAACGCATACATGTTAGCGGTAGTTACGAAGCATAACAACTATATTGTTTCAAGGAGTAAAGCACAAGTGCAGGTAGCATTCATCCTGCGATTACTCGTCGGCAACGTGAACATTAGAGGCATTAGATTCATCTTCAAAGAGGTGAAACTAGATCCTAATTTACCGGAAAATAGCATAATGTACTCCAGTCTGTTGCACTGATATAACCATTGACACATTAACACAAAAGTCCCCTTCTCTCCAGAGGCGTAGCTAGAGTGTTTGGCGCCCGGGGACAATATTTATTCCCCCCCCCCCCCCCTCAACTCTGAAACCCATTATTTTCATCAATAAAATCACCATTACCCGTTACAACCTATTTCAAAGCCCATTTTGGTGCCCCCACTAGTATGGCGCCCGGGGACATATGTACCCCCCTTCCCCCCCCCTCCCCCCAGCTATGCCTCTGCTTCTCTCAGAGGTAAGGTTTTCCCAACCCGATTTCTAGATTGTCTTTCTATATTATATGCTAAATGATGTTTTAAAGGATTTGGGTCAAATTTCAGGAGCTGATGTGGTTACCGGTAAGCACTCATGCTGAAAAAATGGTATTAGATTTACACTGTAAGACCCTGACCATTATGTGAGTTTCTGATAGATTTTACAATACTGTTAGAGACAGTCGCTTTGATTTTGAATATACTGAGTCTTGAAGGTTTGAATTAGGCCAACAAGAATACCTATCACTATTCATTGGGAAATTCGTACTAATATCATATGTATTTAAATCTGATTTAATTCTGATGGTTTTGCCTTCAATGTACCACGAGCAAAGATGATGTTCTATTAATGTAGTATGTTCGACAGACACAAAAAGAACACCTATGAAGAAATGTTTTGCACAATATTGCTCCGTTTCAGGCATATTGAACCCCTTCTTTGTGTGTTGGTCTCAGGACAACACCAGATAGGACAAATAATTTACAAACTGATTGGCGTTCGTTCTAGTCCTGAATAGCTCAATTTTGTACTTCTTGAAAACATTTTGCGTTGAAATTTTCATCTGTTCTTGTCGAAAAACGGAAGTGTAGATCTCATAACCACTTGGTCAGTTTCTATAACTTGTTTCACTTCTTAATTATCGAAAAGCACGTACGCGCATGTATTTTATATATTCCAAAAGACAAGGAAACAATCCATCCATCCATCCATCCATCCATCCATCCATCTGTCTGTCTGTCTGTCTGTCTGTCTATATATATATCAAATTTTCTCTTCCATGTTGCCATTTTTTCAGTTCTATATTATCGATAAAGCGTACCCACTGGTATGGTGCAAGTTCAACCAATGCTAATAGTTGGCCCTCTAGTTTTCCCATAAAAGTGTTAGCGTACGAAGGGGCCATTTTTGTACCCATTGCGGTTCCATTAATTTGAAGGTAGTTTTCTTCATTAAATTCAAAGCTGTTGAGTTTTAGGACCAGCTCCAGGAGTCGGACTAGGAAGTGTGTTGGTGGATTGTCTACTGTTCTTGTTTCCCATGCTTCGCTACACGCCTGTATCCCTTCGTTGTGCGGTATGTTAGTATACAAAGATGTGACGTCTAAGGAAACAAGCAATGCATCTGGCAGTAATGGTTTGCTTGCTTTGCTCTTTCTGATGTAATCTGTCGTGTCCTGAAGATATGGTGGTAATTTGTGGACATATGGTCTCATAAAAAGATCCAAATATTCTGATATCCTTTCTGTGGGATGCCCGTTACCAGAGATTATAGGTCTGCCTGGGTTTGCTTGTTTGTGGATTTTAGGTAGAAGATAAAATCTACCTGCCCTTGGGTTTTCTGGGCTTAAGTAGTTTCTCGTTTGCTGGTCGATGTGCCCGATTTGGTACGCCTCGTTAATAGTATTGGTGATGGTTTCTGCATATTCCAGTGTTGGATCATGGTCTAGTTTTTGATAGAATCTAGCGTCACTTAGTTGTCTACTTGCTTCACTAATGTAGTCTCCTTTATTCATAACGACCACAGCCGAACCCTTATCTGCAGGCTTAATTATGATATCTGTTCTGCTTTTCAGTGAGTGAAGGGCATCTGTTTCTTCTTTTGTCAAATTAGAGTATCTGTTAGTATGGCTGATGTGTCTGGAAGTGTCGTTTTCAACTGAGATGATAAAGGCTTCTAGATTTGAAATTGAACTTTTTGGTGGGGACCAATTACTTTTCTTTCTAAATGTGGGTTGGTAGCAGGTTATATTTTTCTCTGATTTATCTACTGGCTGCAAGGCAAAATGGGCCTTGAGTCATAGTCGGCGGCTAAACTCTTCGGTGTCCTTCTTAAGTTTCCCTCTATCGCATGTCTTTGGACGGGGACAGAAACTCAAACCCTTCGATAAAAGATGTATTTCTGCCTCGATGACCTACTAAAATATGGAAAGAAGGAAAAGGCTGATAGGATACCATTTATCCTGACCTACCATCCAGACAACCTCAAAATAGGTAAAATCATCGGGAAACACTGGCCCATCGTAGAATCATCGGATGCACTAAAGTTAATCCTCCCGAACAAACCTGTAGTAGCCTACCGGAGACCAAAAAACCTCAAGGACATCCTAGTCAGGGCGAAGCTAGCGCCAATCACTAATCAAGACAACCCGAGTCAATCTGGCCCCTGTCGTGATAAAAGGTGCAAAACCGGTCAACACATGATAAAAACCAGGACTTTTTTTTAGCACAGTGACGAGAGAAAAACTAAACATACATGGTCCAAACAAAACGTGCAAAACAGAGAATGTAATTTATCTCATCACATGTAAGATCTGTAGCCTGCAGTATGTCGGAGAAACTGAGAGGCTACACAAAAGGATCAACCTTCATAGATCTGATTGGATAACAAAGAAGCTATACAAAAGTCCGGTCGCAGAACACTTCTCCTCCCCTAACCACACCTTTAGTGATGTAACACTTATTGCAATTGCTCACAACCACAACTGGAGTTCCGAAACCAGGAAAGAAAAGAAATCTTACTGGATACGACGTCTTTGAACATTGAAACCAAGCGGTTTAAACCAAGAAGACTAGAAAAAGACAGCCATGCACAAATGTAATTATCTTTTTCAGCTGACACATTTTCTTTTAAATAATTCTCTAAATTTTCTTAATAGCCTCTAACTAATAATGTAAAATATCCGGGATATAATTTGCGCGTACATAAATTTACATGCAAAAACAGATGTGTCACTTTGGCTCATCGATTTCTAAATCAATACAGACATTTTACAGCATCCGCAACAAGTTGAAAGAAATTAGTTGTAACATAATAAATTTAAAAGTTGAATTCCTGTAGAAACAGGCATGTAAAATTTTGCAAACACGGATTTTGTATTTAACTTGTCTGTCTTGTCTATGTTCTGTATTTGCCTTTGAAAAAGACTCATTAAGAGTCGAAAGCGCTCAGGCTAGAGTGATACTAGTTTTGCACTGTTGCTTGTCAGTTTTTTTGCATTTATATATATATATATATATATATATATATATATATATATATATATATATATATAATGTTTTAATATCAAAATTATCTTGAAAATTGGGATTGTACCATATATAGATATGTATATAAAGTTAAAAAACGTAGAAATTCGTGCTTGCTTTCCATTCTAGCACGAATTGTCTTCAATTTTATGTGTAAAACATACCAATGTTTACTTGTAGCTAGGGCATGTATTAGTATTACTTTTAGCTTGTGTACAGCGTGTTCAGAAATGTTATTAAACAGAGAGATCGAGAGAGAGAGAGAGAGAGAGAGAGAGAGACAGAGACAGAGACAGACAGACAGACAGACAGACTGTGAATTGTCAATTGATGTTCTTGAATGAATGCAGTAGTATCAAACTCCCCAGTAACAGAGGTGTAAAATAAATAAAAGGCAAAAACTTCAAGTCACATGACGTTTACAAAAAGAAAACAAGGTAACAGACATACATCTCTTCCGAATATGAGCATAGGATGTTTATTTTTTATTATGGACCGTTGCCCACATCCAACTGTTGGGGCAGTTTTGTTATAGTATTATTTCCTGGTGTGATTCAGACATGCAGGTGACTCCTTGAAGACGGTACTAATCACTTTTCTAACCCGACGGTACCATTGGGGAATTACTTTAAGATGATGCAAAACAGACAGGGCCATGTGTAACAAAGGACTACATCTTCATGCTGTTTTCTTATATAAACATACGTTAGTTATAATGGGAATGCTTAAAGCACCAAGTTTCCTTGATTTGCCTTGCAATTTATTTGAATGTCAGTAAACCCGATCTTCCCATACAGTTATAAGCTGTATTGTTTAGTCTGAATTCGAGTAATTAAATAAATACACGATTACAAGAAAAGATAGTGTTTTAGGAGTGTAGTGTTTTCAAGGACGACTTGAACACTGTTTATGACCACTTAATGATCTTCCCTAAAGTTGCTTGTACAACTCTAGACCCATCCACCCACCCATCAAAGGTTGAGAACCTTTGCATTTGGAGATACTTAAGGACCATCATAAGGAGAGTTAGTGTCTTTAAGGGATACTTAAGGACAATCACAAGGAGATGTAGTGACTTTAAGGGATACTTAAGGACCATCATAAGGAGATGTAGTGTCTTTAAGGGATACTTAAGGACCATTACAAGGAGATGCAGTGTCTTCAAGAGATACTTAAGAACGATCATAAGGAGAGTTGGTTGATTTCACGGATTTCACGGATACTTAAGGACCAACAGAAGGAGAGGTGGTGTCTTTAAGGGATACTTAAGGACCATTACAAGGAGATGCAGTGTCTTTAAGGGATACTTAAGGACCATCATAAGGAGAGGTAGTGTCTTTAAGGGATACTTAAGGACCATCATAAGGAGAGGTAGTGTCTTTAAGGGATACTTAAGGACCATTACAAGGAGATGCAGTGTCTTCAAGAGATACTTAAGAACGATCATAAGGAGAGTTGGTTGATATAACGGATACTTAAGGACCAACAGAAGAAGAGGTGGTGTCTTTAAGGGATACTTAAGGACCATTACAAGGAGATGCAGTGTCTTTAAGGGATACTTAAGGACCATCATAAGGAGAGGTAGTGACTAGGACACAACGCAAAAACAATAAACGATGACAACAATAAGGTGCCTAATGGTATTACTATCTACAGTGTTGTCAACAAGCATACCGTATTACATGACGGCAGTTCAAATTATGTAATGGCCAGCTATGTTTCTTTGAATGTTTATTATTATTATTATTATTAGTAGTAGTAGTAGTAGTAGTAGTAGTAGTAGTAGTAGTAGTAGTAGTAGTAGTAGTAGTAGTATATGATTCAGTGTGAATGGATGGAGAGCAGGCAGTAAGTGGTTCGATATACATGTTTTTTTTATTTTGGATTATATATCAGAAATTCCATTACTTAGCAGATTTATGGGTTATTTTTGTAGAGCATTCACGTTCTCTTATTAGTTACAAATGTTGAAAATGTTTGAGCTTTTAAGTTCTATTTTGCTAATGTTAGCATTACAACGACAACGTTCTGCACAGTGTAAAGAATGAATACCAAATGGAAAACTTAATGCCTTTCTTAGACAATTCCATTTCGGAAATAGACAGATAGAGTGATACAGCGTAAAAAGAGAAGACATCGCCTGATAATATCTGAGAGCTCAGTCGAATGTTTAAGTCCGCTAGACAAAAGAGAACTACTTCAAAAGCGTTGCGGTATCCTTATGGAGTTAGCTTATAAGTTATGTCAATGAAAGATATTTGTTATTTAGTTTTTGAACCCAGACATTTTGTAATGTTTCGGCCAAGGCAAGTAATGGTTGCGTTTCATGTGTATAATATCGTATCATATCGTTGCACTTGTTAATTGTATATGCATGGGCGGCTACTCTATTATTTGTCTCGTGTTATATGGATAAATGGCGGTAAGGCCCTAGTATGTATGTTACGAGTGCACCGCCTGCTTGCAGTACTTATAAACCTTCTTCTTTGGCATCGTCATATTGATTTGAATATGTCCGAGAGAGAGAGAGAGAGAGAGAGAGAGAGAGAGAGAGAGAGAAAGAGAGAGAGAGAGAGAGAGAGAGAGAGAGAGAACAATCTTCAAAAATGAAATTTATATAGTAATTTTATTGTTTCTACCTGTATTGTATGACTTTTTATTGAGGTATTAAACGGTTAGAAAATGTCACCTTTTTGCACGTTTAATTTGATAAATTTATGAAGACTGCTGATTTACTATAAACGTTGTCTTACAGTGGACATGTATGTACGATAAGAATTTTAAAAAATAGTTCCAAGCACAAAAGCCATTATCTTGTTTACTGTCATGACATGTTAATGTCGGTCTCATATTTGTCTTGTTTGTAAATGAAAGTAAGCAAACTTTTTCGTTACAAATGGCGGAACATGTATTTTCGTGAAGGTAAATTGCATGGGATTAATCGAGCACTTTCGTTGTCAAATATTCTGTTTCAGAGACGAATGGTTTGCAGGTTGTCAGGCACTTCGTAATTGGAGTTTACTAAAGTTTGCATGCAGCTCATTGGTTACTGAAGCTGCAGCCCACTGGTTACTGAAGCTCACAACCTATAACATTCTCGGCCCAATCCTGAGTTGGACCATGACAAAGTCGGTGTATTACATATTTGGTCCATGCTAATTTAATTTCGAAATAATTACTATCACGGTCAGCGCATTCTGCAGTCAGTCCATATAAAAGACAGGCCATTACTGATTCGGACCATACGCATTTAATTCTAACTTCAATAAACTGTTACAGTCCTTCCATCAAACAACGTTCTCTTTTGTGACTCTTTTTATAAATTGAGTTAGTAGTAATTAAATTTTTTATCACTCAATAAGTATTTGTTTAACGGCTTTGATTTGTAATTGTAATCAAATTTTAGAAAATTACACCCATTTTTGACATGTCATTACAGAATGATCAGTATGACCTCTACTACTTGACTTGAACTTTATACTAAAATTCACATAAAGATGAACTCGGGATATTGGTCCCCAATTTATATTAAAGTATTGCATATGTAATGTTCTTTGTCAGCAATTTTTTCATTTTTTTTAAAAACACAAAAGCTTTGTATTATCTATGTAAATACTTTCTAAAAATACGAAATAACCGATAGCATGATATAGATAATGTTTTTTAAGTTTGAAATGACCGTTGAAAAATGACGTACATCCAGATAACCATTATAATAGTTGTTGTCTGATAGGCTGTGTAAGTAATGATTGCTTATACATACATCCTGTATAGCAAATTAATCATATCTTACACTGTCTATTTGTGTCGTAAAGAATTCCGTGTATAGCAAATGAATCGTATCTTGCATTGTCTATTTGTGTCGTAAAGTATCCCGCATGTAGCAAATTAATCATATATTGCACATATATTTGTGTCGTAAAGTATCCCGTGTATAGCAAATGAATCGTATATTGCATATATATTTGTGTCGTAAAGTATTCCGTGTATAGCAAATGAATCGTATCTTGCATATGTATTTATGTCGTAAAGTATTCCGTGTATAGCAAATGAATCGTATCTTGCATATGTATTTATGTCGTAAAGTATCCCGTGTATAGCAAATGAATCGTATCTTTCATATGTATTTGTGTCGTAAAGTATCCCGTGTATAGAAACTGAATCGTATCTTGCATATATATTTGTGTCGTAAAGTATCCTGTGTATAACAAATGAATCGTATCTTGCATATGTATTTATGTCGTAAAGTATCCCGTGTATAGCAAATGAATCGTATCTTGCATATATATATTTGTGTCGTAAAGTATTCGTGTATAGCAAATGAATCGTATCTTGCATATATATTTGTGTCGTAAAGTATCCCGTGTATAGCAAATGAATCGCATCTTGCATTGTCTATTTGTGTCGCAAAGTATTCCGTGTATAGCAAATTAATCATATATTGCATATATATTTGTGTCGAAGATTATCCGTGTATAGCAAATGAATCATATCGTGCAGTCTATATGTGTCATCAAGTATCCGGTATATGTGAACTGAATCATATTTTACACAGCGCTCTTCTTTCACAAAGTATCCCGTGTTCAAAATAGTTTATGTAATACTGATGGCTAGATACAACGCGTAAACAATTATAACTTGATGATATAATCAAAGAAGAAAGCTAATTTTGGCAAATACGCTAGACATATACTAACTTTAAGGCGATTTATAATGTTCTTTTTCTACAGTGTAGCAAAAACAACACCACCTTACTTATAATTAAACCGTACTTCCAGTGATTTAATGACCATGCACGTTCTTTTGAAAAGCCCCGCTTTTCTGTTATTAATGCATGGTTTAATGGAATGGATAGTAACCAGATCCTTATTATAACATATGATATATACGAGAATCCACTAATTGGCAGATTTATGACATTTGTAACGATTCCGTGTATTCAGTTATGTTAAAAATGTTGGGTCTAACAAGTTATTTTTACACTACAGCTAACATCACGGCGGTCGACAATATGTTGCACGTTGTTAAGACCTCTATACCAACTGGAAAGCCTAGTAGTGCTTTGTTTTTAAACATATGTGAATTATATGTGTTCCTTTTGTTCAGACGGCAGCATTAGCAGTACGCGGGGCGTAGGGCCGATGATGACCACACGCGGTCAGAGAATATAGCTTGACAAACTCAAAAGAACGATCTAAGGCCTGACACTCGGGACAACCATAAGAAATAAGAAAGAAAAACCTGGGGCAGTCGCCCCACTTGCATCCCCAAACGCCGTTCATGCTTTATCATATCTTTATGGTACGAGGATGGACCAATTAAACACAACTACCTTAACACTGCACACCAGTGGCGTACTAGGGCTAAATGGCCCAAAGGGGTTTCGGCACCGCAACACCTCTTGCACCCAGGGAAACCGCAGCGTCCTACCCCGACCCCAACCCCGTTAGTACGCTACTGTTGCATAAATATTTACACGATGCATTCCACAGAAACTATATATTGTGTTAATTTACAAATTCAATTGTAAAACCTTCTGGTCATAACGTTATGCCTAGCTATCGATATGGTTTATCATTGTGAGCACGGCAACTAGCCTCACAAACGCAACTCTATGTTGGGATAGCCATAAGTCGCGTTTACAGTGAAACAAAAGCGATAATTATCTAGTCATTATATATGTGCGTAGTGTCAGCAAATTAAAATTACTCATTTGATCACATTCTTAAATAGTTTAGGTTTTTACAACGTTATACGTATATAGACAGTTTGTTTGTTTGTTTCATTAGGATTTTTAAGGTAGCTTTAACAATGTTTCAGTCATATCGCTACGATGTCTGCAATGAGGCAGTTTATAGTGATGTCTAGCTCTGGGGCATCATGCCGCAGACATGTAGCATGATGCCCCACCCAGTTACATTATCCTGACACCAGGCCAACCAGTCCTAACACTAACCTCTACATGCTGCGCGCCAAGTGAGGCAGCTGTAAGTACCATTTTTGTAAGTCTTTGGTATGACTCCGCCTGGGATCGAACCCACGACCTCCGCTTCTTCGGCGGACGCTCTAACCACTAGGCCACCGGCGTAAATAGACAGAGTTCTGATTTCTTTGGACGTCTCTTTGTGTCAACTGCATTAGCGATGCCTCTTTTACATACGTTGGACACCACCACCACCACCACTACCCCTATCATCAAAGCAGCGCACATTGAATAGGATCTATTCATTGGGGTAATGATAAGTTCGCTGAATCATGTATGGCTCTTACTGCAACATTTGCACCGTTACAAATTTTATAACCCTGATTAATGCTACATAACTGCAACGTCGATTAATTATAGGCAACCATCTGTTAGATGGTATTAAAATATTGAATAGTCACGTCTCGACTTCATTTTATTAATATCAGTATGCAGATTTCTGGATCGATCCTACAAGATACGATGAATTAAATTTTAATTATCATATTGATAAACGAGCTCTCACCACCACAATTAAAGGATGATACACTGATTAGTTTTATTTTAATAGTAAAATATCATATAGTGACATACTGAATAGTATAGGATCTTAATTTTTGGTGTAACATTCATTTTTCAGTGCGAAATTTGTTTTTACAATGGTTGCTTGCTATGCTTCCCAGGTCTGCCTATCGGCTGTGGAATTGGCATGATTCGCCCATCTATCATATCGTAAAAAAATGGTTTAGGGGAAAAAATTGCTTGCTGTGGGATACATAGCGTGATGTTCCAAATGAGAAGGACGTTACCTTTTAAAAGCATGCGGTTTATGCGTAAAAATTGGTAGTTTTTATTGTAAGATGTAACACTGATCTATAACATGCATTTGGTAACACTTCATGTAAAGCTTTTGTGACATTCAAACCTTTTATCTTGTTACGCATGATTATATTTAAATTTGGTTAGGGGTGGGGGTAGGTTTATGGGATTGGAGCGGTTGACTTCCTCTGGATGTTGGCAAAACACTTGTTTAATTTCGTTAACAACCTTGTGCTGGGTACCTTAAAACAATGATTGTTGTTATTTGCCTTCAAACTTTATACATACATACTATACATGCGTGCCCGGAGGCAAATATAGATATACAGAGAGATGACTAGTTTTGTCTGGTCCCTAGATGTATTCTTCAATGTATGAGTGACGTTTAGAATACACGATACATTGAAACTTACAAGTTGTGTAGTATCCATACATTCAAACATATGACGTGACGATATGCACAAAATACAGATATTTTTAAGAACAGTGAAAATAAATGCTTAGAAAAGTTATTATTAACAAAATTGTTGAGCCTACATCACTAAAGTTTTAAATAAAAACTTTAATAAATATGTATTCAGTTAAAGTATCCCTATTATTCATTATATGTGAATAAATAAAAGTCATTATCATTATCTAATTACTTGACCGCTTGACCGCTTGACATCGTTTAACACATTGACGTTAACCCGAGTGTCATGCATGAGAAAAAAATAAAATGAAACGAATCCACGGCATGTGCGCTATAATGTACATTATAGACATGAAGGGTGGTGTGGTGTTTGGTAAGGTGAACGAATATACCTTTTGGGCCGTTTGGTGTTTACTAAGGAGAAAGAATACACATGCAGGTTGGTGTAGTGTTTAGAAAAGAGAACGAATATACTTTTAGTCCGGTGTTGTGTATAGTACGACTATGGATATACCTGTAGGGTGGTGCGGTGTTAAGTAAGGCGAAGGAATATGCCTGCCAGGGATTGTATTGTTTAGTAAGGAGCTGGGGTATACCTGGAGGACGATGTTGTTTTTATTAAGGCGAAGGAATATTTCTATAGGACGGTATGGAGTTTAATAAGGCGGCGGGATATACCTACAGAGCAGTGTGGAATTTAATAAGGCAAAACAATATACCTGCAGGGCGGTGGGGTGTTTTGTAAGGCGACATGATGTGCATGTAGGGCCTTGTGCTGTTTATTAAAGCGAAGAAATATATCTGCAAGGCGGTGTGGTGTTTATAGTAAGGCCACTGGATATACATGTAGGGCGGTGTGGTACTTAGTAAGGCAAAGGTGTGCTGAGATACGCATTGACGAGAGAGAAACTCACTTAAAGTTCAAAAGAATAGTTAGCGACTGTAGGTGCAAATCAGGATAAGCAGTTTTATGCGTAAAGTTAAAACTCAAAGACTAATGTAAAGGACATCAGAACTAGCATATCATTAAACAATTTTATATGACTTCCTATTCGTGTTTTGGGTTCTTTTCCACAGATTCCGACAAAATCTCTCTCTCTCTCTCTCTCTCTCTCTCTCTCTCTCTCTCTCTCTCTCTCTGAACATTGAACAGGACAGATATAATTAAGCAAAGAGTAGCTATCAAAATAAATGAACGTTTCTTAAAATTTTACGATCATAAAAAGAAAATTTGGAAGAGGGACTAGTAGCTTGATATCTTTCAGTAGTCCTGCTCAAACTTCAACGGAACTTCTTCATTAGCTGAGGGCGTTAACTTAAACTTCATTAGTCATCGGACCACAGAAAATATAAAATCTTCTAGTCCATCAGGAAATTTAATAGCATCGTGTTAGTGGAATACTGATAATTGCGAGCCCTGAATACGCTCTTGAGACATGATTATAACAAATATTAGCATTATTCTTAAATTCAGAAAAAAGTTCATCAGAGAAATGAAAAAAAGAGATTCTAAATGTCTGATAAAATAATGGTCTCTTGATGATCTAATCATTAATTGATAATTTGTATTTGTTTACTACCGACTGATTCTGAAATTTTTACAAGACTTCATAGTGATTATATACATCCTTTCCGATCCGACGAGGAAGCCATGGTATTTTGATAAAGCTATTTTATATGGCTTTCCTGTAAATTTACCTCCTCAAGATCTTTGGTTCAATCAATCTACATCATTATCCATTCATCCTTTCAAGACGTTGCGTACTGTTCAATGTCGAAGTAGCGCTGTCTTCATAATATGCCTTGAAACATCTAGGCTACTGTAATGATTTCGTATATGATTTGTCCTAAAGGATTTTTTTTTATGTCTTTGACTTTTAATCATGGTGATCTCAGGGTAAAATAATTGCAAGAAGTTGGAATATTCGTTGCGAAAAGTTTTATTTTAGAACACGTATAAAGTAAATCGCAAAGAGATCAATCGCTCTTCGACCACACATTTAAGGTTTTGTTTCTCTCTCTGAAATTACTGTTCTAGTGATTACACAATATTTATGATAGGAACTTTTGAGACTGAAGAGCACGCACGGCTTGAATTTAGCAACCTTTTTATTAAACATTGAAATCACAAAAGTTTCATCCATGTGTTTTTAAAATGAAAAACTTGCTAATTTTATTTAATTATTTCTCACGATATTAGCAAGACATGGTATTTTAAATTGCCATAAAAATTGTCACGAGGATGCTAAAATTCCGTGCCAATTACTGTGTATTGGAATTTCTCGCTTGAATTCATGGCCTAAATACGTGGTTAAGTTAATAAGTTAATTAAGTTAATACTCAAAGATGTTTTTGGTGAAAATGGGAAAATGGAATTTTGACAATATACCATTGTTATGACTCCCGGTGAAGGAGAAAGTCGTTATCAACGGTAAATAAACGCAATGTTTTTTAGGGGTATTTCCTTCTTCCGTCATTTCTGACTGAAGATGCCAACAAGATAAACTTTGTGTCGGTCTTGCTTGATATCTACTGTTTCAATAAGAAGTGTCACCACACTATATTTTTTGAATGTATACTCTCTCTTAAAATAATGGAAACGAAAACTAAAAGATTGACTTACCCAAAGCATTGGCCATTTCATCAAATCCGTCTTTGCTCTCTTCCCGCCATTTTCCTATAAAACCTTGTACACCAGACATTATTGGCTTGTAAAGTTGGGAAGTGGAAAAGTAAAATAATCTTAAATAATCCTCGATTCAGTTAGCTACGCAGGAAGAGAAAATCCCGCTTTTAGCACATCGAGCGGTTTGTGTTACTTCAGCGTCTGCAAATATTATCCGCGGAGCGGATGGAGAATTTATACCATTTCGATCGGCTGGTAGCTTGATTAGTATTTGCCGAGGTCGCGAGGTGCAAGAGCGATGATGCACCCGCTTTGCATACCTCTTGTAATAATTATAACATCAGCATCTAGTTTAATTTTTATACCACAGCTATAATGCTGTGGCGTGCCAGCTTGCAGCTGATGGGGAAATTCAGTCTAATCGCAGAACGGAAATATAATTACATATGGCTTTTGATCAAGCTTTCCCCGTTGCGTTATACAAGGGTTGACTCCACGTCTCTAACGAAGAACTATTTTTGAGGTTTTGCGATAATAAAGTATATGTTTCAGTTTAATTGGAGAGGTATTTTGGAACGTTTCCAGAATTTAAGATAGAGCTATGATTTTGTTGTGGTATGGTTGTTTATGGTAGATATATTTTTTTCCGCTCGAGTCAAATCTGCCAACAGCATTGGTATTGGTACATGCCATACAGTGCTAAATAGATACTTGAGATGCTAAATATTATGGGGCCGAAATGAAGATGCTATTTTAATAATTTATTTCTAATATGAACACAATTTGCTAATAATTACAACAGAATATATAACAGTACTGGTTTACATTACTTTGTGAGATTGGGATAACATGTTAATGGTTGGTATCAACAAAACAGTGAGAAGAGGGACATATGACTTTGACAATGAAGCAGTTTCTTCTTGACTTGTTGTGTAGATAGAATATTAGACTTTCATGATAATAATTTATTTTTATCTTACAACTCATGTTACCGAGGTAAATATCATTAAGAACTGCATACACTGCCTGTTGAAACTTTTCAAATGACCGCGTCACAATGGCGATTTTAAACAACGGCCAGAATAAACAATGAAAAAAACTGGTAATAAAGATGTAATCATTATGTTTTTAAAGAGTACACACAAACAGATAATGTGAAAGTTCTAATAATGTTGTAAGGCAAGTTTTCCTAATTGTGTTTAAATAATGCTATAAATAATTGAAATTGTAACTGGGAGTGTAAGTGTGATCATGTGTGACATTTTAGACGCATTGTTAGACACGTGTTTGTGCTGTTTCTGTTCATGAAATGAAATGCTTTAGCAAAAAACCTTATTCTTCTTTGTCAGACTGTTTAATGCAACCAATACTGTGTCTCTCATATTTTCTTATCCCTGTTAAATTTGTTTTGTTTTTGCTGGTTTTAACAGAACATTTTTGTAGCTTATTGGCCATATAATTGCAAAGAAATGTTGTTAAATACCTTTCCTCAAAACACTTACAATTCTTTCTTTCGTGTTTAATTATGTTGAGTATATTTTGAAATTCATTTTATGCTACTGGGTATTCAGTTCTTTTTTTTTTTCCTTCATCAATGGTATCTTTATTGTACGTGTATAATACTTTCTTTGTTCCCGGACCCATCAATATCATTTCGCTGGCATAGTTATGATGTTTTTAAAACTTTTCAGCGGGTCAGTTTTGTGATAACATGCAGTTAAACATCATAATTCTATTCTTTATGACAGCATTAACCATGTGTGTTTATTTTTGTTGTTTTTACGTAAATTTAACAGTTTTAGGCATATCGCTACGATATAGGCAGTGTCAGTTTAAAGTGAAGTCTAGCTCTGGGTCATCATGACGCAGACATGTAACATCATGTCTCATGAGTCACACTGACACCAACCTCTTCACCTCATTAACTAAGTACTGACGTAATGACCTGAAAGCAGTTGTATTTTAACAACCAAAGTTCTGTTAAATTACCTTCATAATTCCATTAGTAGAATCCAGCTGACATCACCAAACTGCGGAATTTAAACCAGCTGAAACCGATAATGTTATGTATGAAAATTGTTTAAACGTTCGATTCAGTCTTGCGGAAAGTAGAAGACAGAAGGCACTTGCATGGGATTCTGCCAGAGATGAGAAAGAAATCTTCGGTTCATAACAGAGCTATGCACACACACACCCAACAGAAACACACACACACACACACACACACACACACACACACACACACACACACACAAAACGTTTTGAATGTTTAAAGGTTTTTCGTGTCGCCACTGGGTCGGGACTCATTCTCCCCTCCCCCTTCACTTTCAGGGGGGATGCTTAGACGGTTGCTCCGCCAGTTGCCTATGTTAATTAAAACACACACACACACACACACGCACGCACGCACGCACGCACGCACACACACACACACATACACACATACATATATATATATATATATATATATATATATATATATATATATATATATATATATATATATATATATATATATCAATGTTGAATTTCTCCTCATTCATTAATAATTAATGTAAAAGGAAAAGAAACGATAGAAAGTATTAATAGTCCTGTTTTCTAAATTATATTAAAATGGGACACAATTTCATCGGAATCCTTTCTTTTTTTCACTGGACGAAAACAGTTAAGACTGAACTTGTATCAATTAACTTACTGTAATCTGGTTCGTCGTAACAGTATGTGTATGTTTTCGTTGAGCTCTATTATCTACAGTGTTCATTATATCAATGATACATAGTTGTAATAGCCAGTGACACTAGGCCTATATCTTAAATTTGTTGGTTCCTAGGCACACATACTGTATAGTGTTTGAATCCTTTGTTGTGATTATTCTGTTCAAAAATCGATTATTAATTATTAAATACAAAAATGTCAAAATGATTGCCCCCGCTCTTGTCTCTGTCTGTATGTCTCTCCGTCTCTGTCTCTCTCCGTCTGTCTGTTTCTGTCTCTCTCTGTCTGTATGTCTCTCTCTCTCTCTCTCTCTCTCTCTCTCTCTCTCTCTCTCTCTCTCTCTCTCTCTCTCTCTCTGATTTGTCCTACAACTGTACAATATGTAGACACCTTAGGCATATTCGTGTTTTGAAAATCGTATAAAGAGCACGCAGTGCACTAGGATGTACATGTGCACATGCATGGTGTCTGGGCTTCTGCATTTACTTTTGCAGGTAAATCAATTATTGGTTTCCTGCAGTGTGGGGTTATTTTGTACGGAATTTAGTTGCATGCATTAATTTAGTTACATGCATTAAAAACCGTTCGAAAACATGCACGATACAGACATTCAATAACTAGGTTTTTTTTGCAATTATTCCGAATGGCAGATCATATTCACGTTTGATTGAATAAAGGATATATCAATTCAGCTCGGAAATCGGCACAGTATATTGTCTCGGTGGCTGCCATTGTTTAGGTCATATTAAGACCTGCATACGGCAATTAATGACTTGTTCCTTTGCGGAGTGATTCAAACATTGCACACTACATTCGTGCATAACGCTAGATTCATAACAGACAGGTAATGTAATCATGTTGGAAGCGAGAATGCATGAAATATATCCATACAACTTGTAACACATGCTTTGTTAAAAAAAAATGTGCTGCCACATCCGTCGCGCACCCATTTGAATGGTATTACTCATTTCCTCTTTAATTCATGATGTATGACATTGCACAACTGATATATATATATATATATATATATATATATATATATATATATATATATATATATATATATATACAAGACACTATTATATGATGCATGTAATGCATACAATCTTCTTTCATCTTCTCCTTCTGGTAAAAGTAACTTTCTGATTGCCGTATATTAGTAAGTTATTTTTTTTACAAGAAAAATTTATAAGACCGCGTCCTTGCAAGCGGACATAATGCTATCACAGACTTGAATAAAGAAGATCATGAAGAAAACCAATAAAAAGACCCTTTATTGCAAAGTCATGAAAAATAAAAGTTTACAAAGACGCTTCGTTCGAAAGCTATTCGACAGAGAAAAGAAAACAAAGAAACAAACAATCTCAACCCCTCCAAAATTTACCGTAACGTTAATTTAGTTTTATTAGCTGAATGTACAGTCCTTGAGAAAATGCGGTTCATTGTTAGTAAGATGGATAATTATTTTCACGTGGGAAAATAAAAACAAACAAATAAACAAGAAAACCGAAGAAACAAAATGAAGAAGATAAAGAAATATATCTTTGTTCTGAAACGTCAAGATGCAAATGTATGATTAGAAAAGTGATCCGGAAGAAGATAAACACCAAGACGCAAGGCCATGGATATGGGATGGATTAGTTTCAGTGTAGGGTTTATTAGGGGTTGGAAACATATCAAAAGCGCGAAATGGAAGCGTACAAATTCATAATTTGAAATCACATTTTCTTGAATAAGATTTGAGTTGATCAGTGCTAGTCTATTTCATACAAAAGAAAAAATAACAAAGAGGATATCATTCTTTATAAAGATTGTTTGTTGTTGTTTCTTGTTGAGATTTTCAACCAGTATAATTCAACCTCTGTTTCTTGTTGTGCTTGTCTAATTATCCAGTTTATAGTATGGCACCACAATGGTTAGCCAATATATGACATATTGACATCAGTCCTAGCAGTTAATCTGCCAATTTCACGTCTGTCAAGTATGCTCCTGATGTGTATTGCCTTTTCGGGTTAATTAATTAGCTCCCGATATTGTTTGCTTACTTGTTATTCATCATACCCTGTTTGCATGAAGCGACAATCCTGAGATAATCCGAATTAGCCACGTTTGAGACAGATGGGATGGTTCTCAGTAACCCCATCAGTATCAAATATTGGCACGCGCGATGATATTAATAATTAGTCTGTGCTAAAAAAATGTATAGGCACCGATACAAACAGTACCGTATACTGGATAGCAAACGTTTCGTAAGCAATTAATACTAAAAAGTGAAATGCGTGATCAGATTATCCGTGTATCAAGATGATTTACTTCACAAGCATGTCTTGATAAAATATCGCTCTCTTTAAAAGCATGTCTTAGTTAAACACAGTTCTCTTTATAAGCATGTCTTAGTAGAAGGTCGTTCTCTTTATAAGCATGTCTTAGTAGAAGGTCGTTCTCTTTATAAGCATGTCTTAGTAGAATGCGGATCTTTATAAGCATGTCTTAGTAGAAGACGGATCGCTTTATAAGCATGTCTTAGTAGAAGGCGGATCTCTTTATAAGCATGTCTTGGTAGAATATGTGGTCCAAGGTAGACGTTGCAGGGATGGGAGTGAGAGGCAAGTGCCCCATTCCTCCAGAAATTTCCATCGGGCATGGTTCTCTGATCGCCTCTGTCAATTCAAATTCATCTCTTCTCCTTCTCGAATAGTTTAGCTTCTAAGTCTGGCGGTCATGTTTCAGCTAACATGAGACCAGGTGAAGACGGGTCACTGGCACCTGAAAACCAGCCGCTTCGGGTAGAAGGGAATCGTCAACCTTGGATGGTAGCTTATCTAGGAGGAGGAAAACTCTATTCTATACCTCCGCCGTCTATTGGCTATACCCACGCACGGGAAAGGGTAAGGGAAACAATCTAGACAGAATATCAGGAGACGGACTCCCTAAGGCCGTCTGACATTGACTTTAATATCTTTCTGGCACCTCCTGCAACGCCGTTGGTGCAAAGCTATATCGGCACCATCAGGAAAGTCAACTACGCCTTCTTTTGGCAAGGAAAGTCCTCCGATGAACCTAGGCAGCACGGTTTCGGCTTCGCTGTATAAACACGCTAGTCGCCTTCATCGAGCTTTCGTCATTGGGCACCGAGATGATCCTTGCCCTTCGGCTCTCAACATCCTCAGGCCCACCCAATATCTTCAGCGTGTAAGCTCCAGCCCTCTTCTCCACCCGCGAGGAAAGAGACACGTTCCACGAGGCTCTCGATCTAGCAATATCCAGTATCCCCAAACAGTGAACAACTCCAGCTACTAAGAACTTCAATGCTAGAGTGGGAGTTGACCACGAGGCCTGGTCCATCTGTCTTAGCTCTCACAGAAGGAGTAAGATCAACGAGAATGGTCAGCAGAGACTGGTGGAGATGTGCTGGTCCCACAGCCTATGTATGACAAACACGTTCTTCAAATGTAAAGAGATCCACTAGGTGGCATGGAGACACCCACGTTCCCACGAAGGGTAACATGTAGATGTCCTCATCACTAGAAGTTACCACAGTGCCGACTGAGACACGGACCACTCCCTCATGGCGAGCAAGGTGCGAATAATACCCAAAGAAGCTGAACCAATGCTAAGATGAATGGTTTCCTACGTATCAGCACTTGCTGTGCAAACAGCCCAGAGAAGACATAGCAATTCATTAGCAAACATCACGAGGGTCTCACCAAATAAACACATGATGACATCATCGAAGCAGGAGTGCATAAATGTCGATTTGTATGAGGCCAACTGGGAAGATATGGAGTCCATGACTGAGGCGAAGAGGAAAGCCCTCCTGGCATACAAGCTTGCAAAAAGCCCTAAAACACTGCAAGTACTCAGCACTGCCGGGAGCAACTCACATCTGACCGCCCTCTGCTGAACCAACACCTACTGATTTACAGACAGCTGCCGCAACCTTGGATGCAAAAGGCATGTACTAGGGTATCAAGAAGGCAACAGACGCCCAACCTCCAAGACCACGCCTGTATCAAGTCCAAGACGGGCAAATACATCACAGACCAGAGGACACAGCTATCTCAAGATGTATGAAACCCAAAACGTTGCCACCGCTACTGCCCTGGACACCACCCCAGACATGAATGTCACAAAGGAACTAGACACACCGCCCAACCTTGATGAGATCGGAAAAACGATCGATTTTCTCGCTTGTGGGAAGGCTCATTGGAGCGGTAATCAGCCTGAATTAATCAAGATCGGTATGTCATCACAATTTCAAACCATGCACATACACCTCTGCCACTGCTTGAAACAGGGACATATTCCCCAGGACATGCGGTTCGCTATTCTCGTCACTTTGTATAAGAAGAAAGGTGACAATAACAATTGCCGCGATATATCCCTCCTCAGCATCGTCAGAAAGGCTTTCGCCCGTGTCTCCCTGACGTGCTTGCATACCCTAGTCTTCCACGTCTACACAGCGTCCCATTGTTTCCTTTGAGCCGGACTTCAGCAACATGTATGCCGTCGCTCCTATGACTGTAAGAAGTTTGGACTGACCATCATTCGGACAAAAACAAAGATCATGGCACAGAATGTATACCCCCCTCCCCACTATCGTCATCGATGGGTACAACCTTCAAGTCGTTGAGAGGTTTACATATCTTGGATCCATTATCTCTAGCTTGCTCTCAGTTGGTCATGAAATGAACGACATGATTGCCAAGGAAACATCAGTAATGGTTAGACGGAACCCGATTGTCTCGAACAACCTCAACCTCACCGAAAACCAAACTGCGTGTTTACCAGGCATGTGTGCTCAACACACTCCTTTACAGTAGGGGGGCAAATAAAATCTATGCAACCCCCTTGAGGAAACTCAATAGCTTCCACCTGAGATATCTACGGAGCATTCTGCACATTCAGTGGCAGGACAAAGTACTCATCACAGAGGGTTTGGTACGCACCAACATGAACATGTTCTCAATTCTAAGAGAGTGAGGTTCGCTGCCTCGTCATGTGAAAATAATAAACCCAGGCCGCATTCCCGAGAACCTATACGGTGAGTTAGCAGAAGGCGCTCGCAAAAATGACTGGACGGCAACATCTGCGTTACAAATATGTCTGCACGAGGGACACAAAGATGGCAAACATAAACGTCAACAGCTGGGAGAGCTGTGCTGACGATCACTCCACCTGGCGCATAGCTGTCAGACGGCGTTGAAAAAGCAAGAAAGCGAGAAATACTAACCGTGCTGAGAAAAGAGACAAGACGATGGCGAAACAAAACTAATCGCAACAAGCAGCGAGTTTCACCTGCAGTAAGTGCAACAGCAGCTGTTACTCTTGTGTCGGTCTCTTCATCCTTTAGCGAAGGTGCATATAGAATACCCATGTTGAAGCTACAACATCGTGGCCCGAAGACGGACGACGGATGAGAGAGAGAGAGAGAGAGAGAGAGAGAGACAGAGAGACAGAGAGAGAGAGAGAGACAGAGAGAGTGAGAGAAAGAAAGAGAGAGAGAGAGAGAGAGAGAGAGAGAGAGAGAGAGAGAGATGGTTTTCTCTATTCTTGGTAGAAGGTGGATGTCTTTATAAGCATGTCTGGACATAACGTGGTTTTCGTGATACGAATGTCTTCGTAGAACGTGGTTATCTTTATAAGCATGTCTTTATAAAACAGGGTTTACTTCATAACGTGTCGCAGACACATCAATATATAAATCCATTTGAACCGCTCCCGTGGTTGGAGCGTTTGGCTGCGTCATACCAAAGACTTGTAAAAATGGTACAAGCAGCTGCCTCGTTTGGCGTGCAACATGTAAAGGTTAGTGTTAGGGCTGGTCGGCCTGGTGTCAGGATAATGTGAATGGATGGAACATCATGCTACATGTCTGCGGCATGATGCCTCAGTGCTAGACATGACTATAAACTGCCTCATTGCATAAATCGTAGCGATTCGACTGAAACATTGTTAAAGCTACGTTAAAAATCCTATTCAAACAAACAAAGAAATTCCATTTGATGGCGAGGACGATCTTAGGTAAACGTACATGAATATATTTACAAGGATATCTACAACGCATACAAATAAAAGATATTGGCTCAAGTCAGTCACAACATGGACTGTCAGAGAGAGAGAGAGAGAGAGAGAGAGAGAGAGAGAGAGAGAGAGAGAGAGAGAACAACCAATAAATTCAACTAATTAATTGTTGATTTTATGTCTTTTAATGTTCAATATGGGTAGACGAATGGAGTTTAATGGAGAATATAAGCATTAATACCTTATCACAGCTCTCGAATTCCATTGCTGTAGTACATAGTAGATAGTATTTTCGACTAAAGTTCTCAAAATAGCAATAGTCATTTTTATCTTAAGCAAACCTCGGTGTCTTTGCCTTACAAATCAACTGTTTGATTGTTCTATGAATGTTGCACTTTTACCCAAATATATCAAACGTGTTGAGAAATGTTGAGTATTTTCAGACGCAGAAATGGCATGTTTACTTTTCCTGTAATTTAACATGAAAAACAGGTTTTTAATAAACATGCTATCAAATATAGATATTGTTTTATTTTAAACTGGTTCACAAACTGAACTCCTATTGTACTTTCAATACTTTTGTCAAATCACCGCTTGTACTCTGTTAAGGGGTACCTCACTTGTAATGTGATGCTTTGGTTATCGTTATCTAGGAGATGGTTTACCGTGGTGTTATTGCGCGCATCGAGCAAACAATACTATTAAACATGAAAGTAATGGATAGAAAACATAAGTCTCAGCACGAGCCCCCACATCTACCGTATATTAATTTAGTCAATTTCATAAACATAACGGAATGGAACATGACGTTTGAATGTTACATTTTCTTATAGAAATAGTATTGAGATCTATACGAAATGCACTTGCCGTTGTTATACGATTGCAATAACTATCATCATAAAATCGGATGAATGGTCTAACTCATTTGCACAGCATTCCAGCCTAATATAGTTATTTCCGGTCCTCCCAAGTTCATTGTTGTTGATAGATCAGTTATTCCAGGGTACTTTTTCTCTTCTATGTCTATCTTTCCAACTGCTCCCGGGCATGAACTAGAACGTGGCTGTCAGTTCTCTATCACTACTCCGTCGTACTCATATGGAGGTATTGTTTCCTTCAAATAAATAAAGCGCAATCTAAATATGTGTCAGATTTTTCTTTCCTTGCTTCGAATAATATCCCCACTCTTGTTTTGTCAGATATCGACATATTTTAACTCAACAGACTAAGGTTAATATAATCAGTTTGCCGCCTCATGCACACACAACCTTATTACTAAGAAATATTTTTCTTCTAGCTGCTACTGAGTATTCCTGACTGGAACCATTGCATATTTAGGCATCTTTGATAAACCATTACGTCCCACTATGGATTGTAAATCACTAACTGAAAAATGTCGGTCGGCCATCGCCGATTTGTTCAATTAAATAAGTTCTTCGCTTAATTACACAACGGACTGGCATACATTGGCAGACATAGAAAAATCAGTTCTTAGCAGACATGATAATATCTATCATTTAAGACAGATGAATCCACATATTGTATCAGAATATCTTTACCATGGTAATATTGCATGACATTTTTAGAATACACGAGTCATATAATATTCAAGACAAATGAATGGAACATATAACTTCTGCACACAAGCAAGTTTAAAATATGAACTTAAATGAAATAATACTACACATACTTACGGACTTATATCAATGAACATGTTGTAGGGATCCAGACAAGCCTGGTACTTTCTGGAGACTCGTTCTCATTCTTAAGTTCGAACCTATCTGTGCCTTTCAAGTTCCGTGTCCCTCGCTTTCCAGACAACCCTTTGGTAACGTTTAAATGAGAAATAATACTTACTTCCCACAAAAAACTAAGACTTATTTGTCGAGGGAGAACTTAACACATTGAATTTCGTGTGGGAAGCAATTCCCTTTTTCATTTTATCCAATCAGATATTAAATGTATCTAACCACAACATTTTGTAACTTTCATCAAACTCATACTAATTATCTCTTATTCCTCCTTTATTAATACATATTTCTGGAAAATGTAATTTTAAGACACTTATTTCGAATGGAACAAGATTATCACTGGCTTTTCTTAACTATGTCTTTGCCATCAAGTTAAACGTACGTTAACATCAGCCTGGTCTATATCTCTAACCGTTATCTATCTATCTATCTATCTATCTATCTATCTATCTATCTATCTATCTATCTATCTATCTATCTATCTATCTATCTATCTATATGTCTGTCTGTCTGTCTGTCCTTTACTCTTATTCTCTCTCTCTCTCTCTCTCTCTCTCTCTCTCTCTCTCTCTCTCTCTCTCTCTCTCTCTCTCTCAATCTGTGAATATACGAGTTGCTCTGACCACCATATAAGTAAATTATAAAGTTTTTGAGGATGTTTTACTAGATATAGAACTAAACCACTCAAAGACTGAAGTAAACTATTGAGATCCAAATCAAAACGCACGTGATTATAATACAAATACAATTTTCAATTCCTAGGTACACGTTTAGAAACTGAGAGAGAGAGAGAGAGAGAGAGAGAGAGAGAGAGAGAGAGAGAGAGAGAGAGAGAGAGAGAGAGAGAGATTAATAATATGACTGGTCGGACTGGTGTCAGGATAAGTGATTGCTGGGATCATGATGCCACATCCTTGGAGCATGATGCCTCAATGCTAGACGTCACTATAAACTGCCACACTGCAGACGTCGTAGTTATATGACTGAATAATTGTTAAAGCTATGTTAAAAATCCAAATCACCACAACCCAACTACCCACGCCCCACACACAAACACTATAACTGCACCATATTGTATTTTGAACAATAATACTAATTCGAATCCTACATGAAAATACATTCTATTAATGAAATCAACGAAATCAACGAATCCTTCAGCAAATACTTGCGTGTCGAAACGATATGTATCATCGAATTTTACTTGCAGATGGCTTATATTACGTTGCACTTTTAAATGACGATTATTTCAATCAATATTTCGTGGACTTGACTGTGTTTAATTGCTGGGTCACAAATGGTGACTGGTCGATTTGAGAACTGTTTTGCAAACATTTTAACACAGTTAATCACCCAAAATTTAAATTACAGATTGTCAATGCATAAAACGGATGTAAAATGTTTGAAACATGAAATAGGCACGGAATACAACTCTTGTGCCTTTTTATTGCTGCTTTAAATATTGACGGACGTATGAGTCATTTTTATCTTCCTTTGAAGAATCCAATTCTAGAGTGGTCACGTTCGCATGCTGGGTTTACATTCCGGTCACATATCTTTAGCAATTGTGAAGTTCTCATTAACGCCAAAGACTACAGATAAACATGAAGATAAAATATGCATCAGATTGGTTTTAGCATGTTTGTTGTTTTAATTAATACACGAAGCTTTCTTATATTTGAGTTATCATACAATATTAGTATGGATCATTTAAAACTTAATCTTCATAATCCCTTTTAATTCTAATTTAGAACGGTTATGTGCATGACATAACTTTCATCAGCCCTCATTAGTAAAGATAAATACTGAAGAACCATGGATGAAATGAGCAGCTTTCTTAATGATATATCATGCTTCTATGTGGTATGATCTCAGCTCATGTACTACTTAACGTTTAAAACTTAAATGAGATAATTGATGGTAGGAAATCATCTTTATTGCTTTTGCTTTTATTGCTACTTTAAAAACACTTTTTGGGTTATGTCACGCAAAGCAAAGTGTTTTTCCTAAGGAAACAGAAACGCTGCCGATTGGACTTTGCCCGGGCCATATCGAACCCTTACGAGTCCATCGCTCTGCCAATAAAGCTATGGCGAATCCAGGGAATAGTGATGCATCTCAAAAGACAGTTAAAGCAATCTAAACATGTAATAAATTACTGATATGATATCTAAACATGTAATAAATTACTGATATGATATCTAAACATGTAATAAATTACTGATATGATATCTAAACATGTAAAAAATTACTGATATGATATCTAAACATGTAATAAATTACTGATATGATATCTAAACATGTAATAAATTACTGATATGATATCTAAACATGTAAAAAATTACTGATATGATATCTAAACATGTAATAAATTACTGATATGATATCTAAACATGTAATAAATTACTGATATGATATCTAAACATGTAAAAAATTACTGATATGATATCTAAACATGTAATAAATTACTGATATGATATCTAAACATGTAATAAATTACTGATATGATATCTAAACATGTAAAAAATTACTGATATGATATCTAAACATGTAATAAATTACTGATATGATATCTAAACATGTAAAAAATTACTGATATGATATCTAAACATGTAATAAATTACTGATATGATATCTAAACATGTAATAAATTACTGATATGATATCTAAACATGTAATAAATTACTGATATGATATCTAAACATGTAATAAATTACTGATATGATATCTAAACGAGAAAGATTTATCGCATGTAATGGACTTGCGCAGATGTTATTATCAGTGATTTAAGCGACTACCGCATTAATTTAGTCGAACATATTTCAACCAATGCCTAACGTACCGTTAGTATGTACTAGTATATATTTTGTTTGATTTTTTTTATCAAATCTTTATTAAACAGTTTATTTCTCGAGAAAGCAGTATTGCGAGTAGGGAGTATGCGTAATATGCAAGTTAAGACATTTATATTTTCAGAACTAGTAAACAGTAAGCATGATATATTTTAGTTCAATTTTACAAACTCAATCTACACCAATCATCTTTCTAAAACTAAATCTTTCATTTTGTGGGATGAATTATTGAAAATTCTATATTGTACGAACAAAGTATAGAACGTCAACCACTAACACCACCACAACCATCACCACTGCTTTTGAAACACTATATTATTAGGTATGCCCAAAACGTTTATTATTAGGATTATACTTTATTATCAAAATACTATTTGAATAGTTAGATTTCTCTTAGATGGAAGCTAAATGTAATCTATGCATAATATAATGCCTTACAATTTACTATGTTTTTTTTCTTAATAAAGCAAGTGGTACCTTTGTCTTAGAGATATGTTGTGTAGACTAAGATTTATGAAGTTTAAACCAATCAGCCAATGGGTACATACAACTGACACATGTGTACGTTAAAAACATTAGTCACTAATTATACTTAGGGAAAGGTTACGGAGTTCTATTGTAGCTTTCTTGAACGAAAATTCAGCCTATAATGAATCTTGATAACGTTCACATACCGTCCGCTAGAAGTACTATAACACTATTATACGTGTGATCACATGTGTCTTGCAATCGAGACTGATAGGTTGGCAAGACGGTCTTGCGCTACTAAAGAGGCATTATGTTCCATATGAGATGGACACTGGTGGATGAGAGTTCTCATACCTTAGAATGTAACTTATATAAGGTTTTGGGATTAAAATATAGATAAGTACACCATATATTTGAAATGTTGTACACAATTGTCTGCAGATTTACGTGCAAGTAAGTCGGAAACATTGAGAAACAACTCAATGGAGTATTTTAGATTAACATATGATTTGTATTGATTGTCACATAGATGAAACGTCAGTACTGAGAAATATATGTAGAGAACATATAATAAAATTAATTATGATGTATGTCCATATAGACGGAATGACAATTCACCGTCGCATACATCCGCCGTAGTGACCGACTTCCGGAAGGAGCACATCATCCATACTGTGCTACCTCATCATGGCGCTGAATTTTTTCCAAGTAATTTTTTGTATCACGAATTGGCTGAGAGGCAGACGACTTGAAAGCCGAAATGTAGTTAGAAGTGCAGTTTTCCTGTTTATGAACATCATTCCAAAAGAGTGAATACTAAATGACATTTACATAATTGGATAACCAGAGCGAGAATACGTGTGTTTGTTGTATGAAGAGGGTATTTTAAGAGGATGCACTGTTTTACTGTTACAAGTTTTAAAAAACGTTCGCTGTACAGGACACTTTTATTCTGTACTTTTTGATTTACCTTTGTCATTTTGTAATGACCAAATATATCTAAATCTAATGAGCTTTAAAATCCATAAGCTAGTATATGTATGCGTTAGTGAGTGAGACGTTTATGTATTTACTGCAGATATATTGAACGACAAAGTATTACTTTAAATGTAAAGAACATATATTTTATGAATACGATGAAAAATGACTATGATGGTTGCTACTAATGTTATTGCTATTGTTACAACAATGCTACTAACAATCATCATCATCATCATCATCATCATCATCATCATCATCATCATCATTATTATTATTATTATTATTATTATTATTATTATTATTATTATTATTATTATTATTTGGCCAAGTATGTGTCATGTATATTACGAAATAAATATACCGCCATTTTGTATTCCATCATCAATCCTTCCCCAAAGCTATCATATAAAGAACGCATGCGTACGGGAGTAAAATGTTTTTCTGAAATAAGTATTAATTTGGTAAAATTGTCACTCTTTTCATACAGTGATGGTTTGCTGCTTCCTATGATTTATCAAGTTGAAGTTTATATCACTGACTATGTTCATGTGTTGTTGTAGCCATGTTCAAGTATTGATGTAACCATATTCAAGTATTGATGTAACCATATTCAAGTATTGATGTAACCATATTCAAGTAATGATGTAACCATATTCAAGTATTGATGTAACCATATTCGAATATTGATGTAACCATATTCATGTATTGATGTAACCAAATTTAAGTATTGGTGTAACCATATTCAGGTATTGATGTAACCATATTCAGGTATTGATGTAACCATATTCAAGTATTAATCTAATCATATTCAAGTACTGATGTAACCATATTCAAGTATTGATGTAACCATATTCAAGTATTGATGTAACCATATTCAATTATTGATGTAACCATATTCAAGTATTGATGTAACCATATTCAAGTATTGAAGTAACCATATTCGAGTATTGATGTAACCATATTCAAGTATTGATGTAACCATATTCGAGTATTGATGTAACCATATTCATGTATTGATGTAACCATATTCAAGTATTGATGTAACCATATTCAAGTATTGATGTAACCATATTCGAGTATTGATGTAACCATATTCAAGTATTGATGTAACCATATTCAAGTATTGATGTAACCATATTGAAAAAATTGATGTAACCATATCCATATAATGATGTAACCATATTCGAGTATTGAAGTAACCATATTCGAGTATTGATGTAACCATATTCAAATATTGATGTAACCATATTCATGTATTGATGTAACCATATTCAAGTACTGATGTAACCATATTCGAGTATTGATGTAACCATATTCATGTATTGATGTAACCATATTCAAGTATTGATGTAACCATATTCAAGTATTGATGTAACCATATTCAAGTATTGATGTAACCATATTCAAGTATTGATGTAACCATATTCGAGTATTGATGTAACCATATTCAAGTATTGATGTAACCATATTCAAGTATTAATCTAATCATATTCAAGTACTGATGTAACCATTTTCAAGTATTGATGTAACCATATTCAAGTATTGATGTAACCATATTGAAAAAATTGATGTAACCATATCCATATATTGACGTAACCATATTCAAGTATTGATGTAACCATATTCAATTATTGATGTAACCATATTCAAGTATTGATGTAACCATATTCAAGTATTGAAGTAACCATATTCGAGTATTGATGTAACCATATTCAAGTATTGATGTAACCATATTCGAGTATTGATGTAACCATATTCATGTTTTGATGTAACCATATTCAAGTATTGATGTAACCATATTCAAGTATTGATGTAACCATATTCAAGTATTGATTTAACCATATTTAAGTATTGATGTAACCATATTCAAGTATTGATGTAACCATATTCGAGTATTGATGTAACCATATTCAAGTATTGATGTAACCATATTCGAGTATTGATGTAACCATATTCATGTATTGATGTAGCCAAATTTATGTATTGATGTAACCATATTCAGGTACTGATGTAACCATATTCAAGTATTGATGTAACCATATTCGAGTATTGATGTAACCATATTCAAGTATTGATGTAACCATATTCATGTATTGATGTAACCAAATTTAAGTATTGATGTAACCATATTCAGGTATTGATGTAACCATATTCAAGTATTGATCTAATCATATTCAAGTATTGATGTAACCATATTCAAGTATTGATGTAACCATATTCAAGTATTGATGTAACCATATTCAAAAAATTGATGTAACCATATCCACGTATTGATATAACCATATTCAAGTATTGATGTAACCATATTCAAGTATTGATGTAACCATATTCAAGTATTGATGTAACCATATTCATGTATTGATGTAACCATATTCGAGTAATGATGTTCCCCATGTTCAAGTATTGCGGTAACCTTGTTTATTTTTTGCCTTAACTCTGCTTATGTGATGCTGTTACCATGTTCATGTATTGCTGGAGCCATGTTTATGTATTGGCCTAACCATGATTATGTATTGCTTTAAAAATATTTATGTATTGCTGTGATGATTTTCATATATAGCAGCAACCATGTGTATGTATTCCTTTAACGATGCTTATGTATTGTTGTAACCATGCTCGATCATTGCTTTAGCCTAGTTATGTATTGATGTAAAGATATTCATATACTTTAAACATGTTTATGTATTGTTGTACCCATGCTTATGTGTTTCTGTAACCATGCTTATGTCTTGCTGTAAACATGTTCATGTATTGCTGTAACCATGTTTATGTATTGTTTTAAGCATGTTTGTGTAATCATTTAACCATGTTTGTGCATTGTAGTTACCATGCTCGAGTATTGCTTTAGCCGTATTTATTTATTTCTATAAGGATATTCATATACTGTTATGAACATATTTATGTATTGTTGTTACCATGCTTATGTGTTGCTGTAACCATGTTCGTGGCTTGATGTAACGATGAGAGTGTATATCTGAAACCATGTTTATATATTGTTGTATCCGTGTGTATGTATTGTTTTAAAAATCTTCATGTATTGTTGTAACTATGTTTTTATATTGTTTTAACCGTGTTTATGTATTACTGTAAGGATATTGATGTATTGTTTAAACCATATTTTCCTCTTGCTGGCACCACGTTCCTGTATTGATGTAACCATGTTTATGTATTCGTTAATACTATTCATATATTGTTCTAACCATGTTCATGTTCATGTATTGATGTAAGCATGTTTGTGTATTGAACTTCATCCTTTGAAGTATTTGTTCATGTACAGTCCAAATGGGCTGATGGGTTAAATAAATCCTTGACTTATCTTGTTTTATCATGTCGTGTTTTGTCTTGTCCGCTCCATTGTTAATTGGAATAGTCAAATTAAGGCATCGAGTTAATCTGATACAATTATACAGTGTAATAACCATATTCTAACGACAAAGTCGGGACATCACTGTAAGATAACACTAGCATAGATGTCACCTCTAACAGGGATTCATAAGAACCGTTGTGTGCGTTGGCATGGCACGCGAACCTCAATTGTGAGTTCGAATCCATGTGTTGGCATGGCACGCGAACCACGATTGTGAGTTCGAATCTGGTATGAATAGCTTGTCTATTCGACATGTTATGCAATAGTGCCAACATTTCATGTTTTCCAAATTTATTTTCTTGTTACGTTTGCCTGCTGAACACATTAAAAATGAAACATACACTGACTCCCCATCCTCCGGTAAACTCCAATCTTCAGATGAAGTTACTGTCCCTCAGTGAGATTCAAAGTTTTTTGATGACATTTTTAATAGTCTTTAAACATGAAATTTGCTATTTGTGTTGTATTTATACCTTGCTGTTAATTCTAAATATTAATCAAAAATTCCACAAAAAAAAGCGCGGCACGTTTGCTTTGGGATATTTTAAGTCACATGTAGTCAAATCTGTTTGCTATATATAAACACCGTTACTATGAAGGCCACTTGTGATAATTCATTGTACTATCAACAAGTGTATATGACATTAACAAACATGGATACAGTTCGTTTTTAGTTTACATGACATTCAAAAACACGTGTACCGTTCATTATTATTACTTCACAATATTGAAAGGAAAACAGTTTGTTTTTAATTACTGAATAGAATCTATCATAACGTAGCCCACAAAAATACATCGAACAAAGGACAAACAATGGTTCTGTCGGTTTGACACAAAATCCGGTAAAATAAGAAAGAAAAGGTATATAAAATGTATGAGTCCTCAGATGACTCAATGATTTAGGTAATTTCAATATAAACATGATTCAATCATTCCCTGGCCGCTTCAATCCAGCAAGCATTAGGTACAAATGTAAACAAGGAGTAATTCACGCTAATATGTTAGGAATGCACGCTTTCCGTTTAATAACTTAATATATATATATATATATATATATATATATATATATATATATATATATATATATATATATATATATATATATGTATGTATCTTTAATTGAAGCGCTAACATCAAAGAAATGCTTTTGTGCCTGTATTCAGCTCAAGAAGTAGCAAATAGCATTCTCATGACATATTTCTTTTTTTCAATTATTCTGTTAGTTTAGATATGTATTAATTTGATTGAAATCACACTTCCACTGCCCTAGATGAAGATCTGAATGTAAACGCGTAGGGGTCATGTTCTAGTGATTACTGAGTTGGCCAATGGAAATGCGGCCCTCAGACATTTGGAGGTGAATCAAATCGTTCCGCACACACTGATGTTCTTTAAGTATAATGCTTAGCCTCCCAAATGTGAAGATATAAGTTCTGTTAACATCCTCCTCATCAGCGTCATGATCATCGTCATCATCTCTTTCAAACTGTAAACACTACCTCATATGAGCACACACTATACATTCCAATAAAGTGTAAAAACAAAATTTAAGTACATGATAAAAAGTATATTTCATCTCATCTTAAACAATAAAAGCAATAACGAAAACGTCTTTTAACTTATCAGTACTGTGTATGTAGTGTTACGTGCTTAGGCTCGAATAAGCAGCAACACAGAAAAAGTGAAAACTAACAAGCTTGTAAAAACTTTGACAATGATTTTATTAAGTACAATTATTTTCATAAAATAAATAAACTTACGGTTTTAGAGAATCAAATCCAACAAATATAGAATTCACAAAATAATCCACTAATGAAATTGCAAGTCCTGATAAATAAATGTTCTAATAGTTCCAGGTTCGAATCTTGACGATGTAATAATCCAAAATAGCTGACAATGTCACGTGGTACAGTTCTTGTTTTAAATCATCCAAATGAAATTATGAAACATATGTCCTTTTCCAGATAATTAGAATAATTCTTCTTTTCCAACGAATTGACACAAGTCCAGAATAATATTAACACTCAAACATAAATACACAACCAATAACTTACAGCCCAATAATTCTACTAAAGTTAGCTTCTAAAACACAGCTATATATATTGTAATTCCCTCGTAAACAAGAGGAATCATGTGAGTCTGGAAGGTCATGGAAAAGAAGCTACCTTCTCCAGGTCACGTAACAACAGAATGAACCAGAAGGAAAAATCAGCCACTAATAAAATGTTGTCCCCGAAGTTAACCAATGGAATTGAAGACCTGTTGACAATGTCCAAAACAAGGTCAGATAAAGAAGTATCCAAGCCAAGGTCAGCCTGTTTATCAGTAAAGTACAGGTCAACTAAATTTTCTAGAAAAATTTCCCAATTAATTGATAATAACCCTAAATGATAAATTTGGATTTAACAATAAAAAAATAAAATAAATTAAATCCAATAGCCGTAACACCTTCCCCCATAAAATAAAAAGAAAGGTTTATATGATAAAACTTTCTTTTTATCACAAACCAATTTACATTTGAGATTAAAAGAACTAGTACAAATTACACAATATAATGAATTATACACGGGAAAGAGTGTCTACAATTATAATATCAAGAAATAGCCTCAAATTTTTAACTTGTCCATGTCCCACAAAATGTCCTAGGAAAGGCACAATAGCACAGCAGAACTCACTTTTAGACAAATTAATTGTCAAACATACATTAGTGAGTCTGTTAAAGAATTATCGAATTGTTGCTAGATGCTCTTTCCAGGTGTCGTTGTAAATGATGTCGTCACAAATCTCTAGACCAGAGATGAACATTTTTTAATGAGACGTTGAAATGGACTTTTTTTATATTGGTAGAGTCCTTTTGGAGTCGCAATATTGAGTTTTCCTTTGCTCTTTCCGTAGTGGAATCTGCCAAAATCCTTTCAGAAGGTCAGAATTTGGTGACGTACTTGGCATTCCCAATTTTATCAATAGAATAGTCACTTCTTGTTAATGAGAATGAATCTGTTCTTGTCACTCTGTTCACCTTCCTATAATCAGTACACATACGGAGAGTTTTATCTGGTTTAGGAACAAATATGCATTGTGAACTCCAATCACTTTTACTGGGCTTGATAAAATCATTCTCCAGCAAATATTGAATTTCCTTTTCCAAATATTCCTGTTTGAGTGGACTCGTCCTGCATGGAATTCTCAATCTCAACGTCATAAAAATTTTGTTTGTCCTTGTAAGAATATCTGGACATAAGTGCTCATATAATAATAACTTTCAGTTCATTTCTTTATTACACTTGCAACTGTGAAAGTTTCTGGTCTAGACTTTTTTTTTTTATAATTTCTGAATTCCAACAATTCGTAGCTCTAATATAAGTCGAATCCTCATGATATTTCTTCACTAAGAGGGACTGGTACAACTAAATTAATTACATATTTAACATGGCTTTCTCTTTCAATATACTGGTACTCCTATAATTAATTCAGATCCCATGAGCACTAATACTACCGGTATAACTTAATTCATTTTCTTCTTAACTTTGTAAGGGCCGTAATATCTAATTTGAAGAAAAGTAAGAAGAATGAACAAGAGTAACACAACTCCATTATCATACTCAAAAGTTCTCTCCCTTTCAGTTCTATCAAACCTTAGTTTCATTTTTAACTTTAATGGATTACTTGACTTGGTCTTGGGTAGGGAATCCACACAATCTACCATAATTCCACTGAATGTTTCATCAAACGTAGGAATAGGTTGCAGATGAGCCTTACGTATCTTCTGATTGGGTTTTCCTACCATTTGACAAGCATGACAAGATCTACAATATTTGACAACATCACTTTTGATTTTTGGCCAATAGAAGTGAGTCAAGATCTTGTGAGACATTTTATTAATCCCTAAATGACCAGCCAAAGGAGTTTCATGGGCCAGATTAAGTATTTCCTGTCTGTAAGGTTTTGGAACTACTATTTGATAGTTCACTGACCATTTATCACCAGCAGGTACCTCGGGAGGTCTCCATTTTCTCATAAGAATTCCATTTTTAATGAAATAACAGACAGGAACTTCAGTAACTTCAGTCTCATTTATGACCCTTTGAAACAAACAGGAGATCTCAGGATTTTTTTCCTGTTCGACGACAAGTGACTGTCGTTTATCACCCTGATTAAGAGAAAGAGTTATTAAAAGATGATCACTATGATCAATACCTTCTGATTTATCTAAACCAAGAGTAAACGTGATCTCATAAAAAACCTGACCTATACAAGTGCCAGTTGAAGGAATGCTGACTTCTGTAACATCATTCTCAAAATCATCACTCTGATTAAAATAAAGAGAATGAGTTGTCAAAAGAGGATCACTATGATCAATACCTTCTGATTGATCCAAACCAAGAGTAAAAGTGACCTCATCAAAAGCCTGACCTATACTAATGTCAGATAAGGGAATACTGCCCTTTTCAACTTCATTCTCAAGAGCTTTTTTTACCATAGCTCTAGTAACTGTACAAGCTTGAAATATATTAGGGATTTCTTTTCAATTGGATCAACTTTCTGATCCAAATTAGGCTTGTCAGTTACAAGTGGATTAACCACAACCTTGTCTCCAGCTAAGTCGTTGCCTAGCAATAAATCTATTCCCTCAACAGGTAAAACCGAGACCGTTCCGATTGTCACAGGTCCTGATACTAAGTCTGATGACAAATTTACACAATGGAGAGGAACATTAACAAAGCAGCACTCTAACCCCTGAATAAGAACACTTTCATTAGAAGAAGACTTCTCAGATAAAGGCAAAGTACCTGATAATAAAAGACTCTGAGAGGCTCCTGTGTCCCTTTAAAATTTTAATAGGGGTGGGATTGGCTGAATCACCCAAGAGTGATACAGAACCCTTCGATATGAATGGTTCATAATTTTCCATATCAAAATCAGACTGGGATTTATTAGACCCAACAAATGCATTGCTTTCAATACATGACTGTGACCTTGACCTCTTGTACATAAGAGCATTTGGAACAGGCCTGTCTTGATTATGTTGCCTATTTTTCAATTTGTAGCAATCAGAAATAACGTGTCCTTTTTTCTTGCAAAAGTTACACGTCGGAAGAGACAAGGATCTAGAATCAAACTCCTCTGAAGTCTGATTTTTGAAAGTTGTGTTAGTTTGAGTTTTAGAAGGGCTTGAATTAGGCGGAAATTCTTTTCTGCCAGAAAATTGTTGAGTAGAAGTCTTGTTAACAAAAGGAACTTTATGTGTCAAAGAATATTCGTCAGCAGCTCGAGCAGCATTTTCTAAGGTTTCAATCTGATGCTCATCAAGATAAGTTTTAACATCATTATGGACACAGTTTTTGAACTCTTCAATTAATATAATTTGCTTGAGATTTTGATAATCTTGCTCAACCTTCTTGGCTAAACACCATCTATCAAACAACTGCTCTTTTTGTCTAGCAAAGTCGACATGAGTTTGTCCAGCTTCTTTTCTGTAATTTCTAAATTTTTGCCTATAAGCTTCAGGAACTAACTCATAACCTCTTAAAATGCATTCTTTAACTACGTCTTAATCACCACTTTGCTGAACAGACAGTGAGGTGTAAATCTCACTAGCCTTACCAGTAAGTACACATTGTAGTAACTGAGTCCAATTCCCTCTTGGACACTTTAAATTTTCTGCAACTTTTTCAAAAAGAATAAAATATTTGTCTACTTCTTTTTCTTTGAAAGGGGGCACTAATCAAATATTCCTTGCTAAATCAAAATTTTGATTTGAAGTATGATGGTGATTCTCACTTGCCAGCTCCATTTCTTTCATTCTAATTTCATATTGTAATTGTTTTTCCTTCTCCCTTTCCTGTCTCTCTCTCTCCTCTTTTTCAAATTGTAATTGTCTTTCTTTATCCCTTTCCTGAAATTCCAGTTTCTTAAACTCTAATTCCCTCTCTCTCTCCTCTCTCTCTCTATCAATCTGCATCTGCTCTTTTTGTAATTCAATTTGCTTTTCTTTCTCCCTTTCCTGTCTCTCTTTCTCCTTTTCCTGAAACTCCAGCCTCTTTAACTCTAATTCACTCTCTCTCTGAAATTCCAGCTTCTTCAACTCTAATTCCATCTTGAATTTTAATTCTAATTCCTTCAGTTTAATGTCAGAGTCTGGTGTAGACTTACTGACTGGAATCAAAGCACTTTGTTCCAAAACATCCTGTTCTACCAAATATTGGACCAAAATCTTTTTGATATCTTGTTTCGTTAAAGAAGCCTTCACTTCGGAAAGATCGTATTTCCTGGCAAGTTGAACCAACTCGTCTTTTTTGAAAAGATCTAATTGCTCCTGGGTAGGATTTGAAAGAAATATTTCTACCTTAGATGTCATTTTGATACAAGCGTGTTAGTCTCACTAAAGATTTAAAATTTTCCAAAACTAGTGGAAATTCAAATTTAAATTCAAATTTATTTCAATCTCAATCTCAATCCCGAGACGATAGCCACCAATTGTATGTTACGTGCTTAGGCTCGAATAAGCAGCAACACAGAAAAAGTGAAAACTAACAAGCTTGTAAAAACTTTAACAATGATTTTATTAAGTACAATTATTTTCATAAAATAAATAAACTTACGGTTTTAGAGAATCAAATCCAACAAATATAGAATTCACAAAATAATCCACTAATGAAATTGCAAGTCCTGATAAATAAATGTTCTAATAGTTCCAGGTTCGAATCTTGACGATGTAATAATTCAAAATGGCTGACAATGTCACGTGGTACAGTTCTTGTTTTAAATCATCCAAATGAAATTATGAAACATATGTCCTTTTCCAGATAATTAGAATAATTCTTCTTTTCCAACGAATTGACACAAGTCCAGAATAATATTAACACTCAAACATAAATACACAACCAATAACTTACAGCCCAATAATTCTACTAAAGTTAGCTTCTAAAACACAGCTATATATATTGTAATTCCCTCGTAAACAAGAGGAATCATGTGAGTCTGGAAGGTCATGGAAAAGAAGCTACCTTCTCCAGGTCACGTAACAACAGAATGAACCAGAAGGAAAAATCAGCCACTAATAAAATGTTGTCCCCGAAATTAACCAATGGAATTGAAGACCTGTTGACAATGTCCAAAACAAGGTCAGATAAAGAAGTATCCAAGCCAAGGTCAACCTGTTTATCAGTAAAGTACAGGTCAACTGAATTTTCTAGAAAAATTTCCCAATTAATGGATAATAACCCTAAATGATAAATTTGGATTTAACAATAAAAAAATAAAATAAATTAAATCCAATAGCCGTAACAGTAGATACGATAAAAACATGCATGACCATTGTATAAATACAAATAATAGTCTGCCCTACATCATATGTCTCAATGCAATTTAAAATACTAATGTTCTAAATTTAAATTTTGTACAAATAATCAGTTGATGTATTAAATAGACGTTTACCATTGTAACACAAACTGCATTTATTCTCCGTCAACATCTATACTTCTATTATGCAGCCATGGAAACATTATGTGGTTTGACTGCTATACTTGCTGTCAATTGTTGTATAATTATAACATACTATATGACGATACTTCATATTCATCTATAATGTGTTAGTGGTTGTTCGATTCGTTTCTGGAATATTTTAGAGCAAGTTTCTTTGCCTCAGGTCAATTGTTGCGTCTGTTACTTGTGGAAATCGCTGATAACACCTCACCACTGCTCTGTACCCTACATTGGCTATCAATTCGATACAGAATCAAACACAAAATCTATTCTCTGTGCTATGTTTCAATGACAGACTCCAGTCCAACATACCTATCCAGCCTCACCCATGTGTATACACCAGCTAGATCCTTACTCTCTTCTTCTGGTAATAGTAAACTCATTGTTCCCAAGGTGAAAACAAAGACATATGGACAACGTTCGTTTGCACACCAGGGTCAGGCTAGGAACGAATTGCCCATTGAAATTAGACACAAAGACACAATGGTCCTTTTTAAGAGTGCTCTTAAGATTCACCTGTTTCGACTGCAGGGACAAACTTAGCGACCTAATCATGTTTTGTATCTTATATGTTTTCAGTATGTTTTTATATTTTCCAATTTCATTGTTTTTGTCATTTGTTGTTCTGTAGTGTAGTCATATCATTATTGATGGTGTAAAGCGCTTAGAGTTTCGAAAGATTAGGCGTTATACAAAGTCCTCATTATTATTATCATTATTATTATAACAGCTAATACCAAATGTTGAAAAAATCTAAAGCCCCGTAAAGTTATTATTATTATTATTATTATTATTATTATTATTATTATTATTATTATTATATTATTATTATTATTATTATTGCTATTATTTGTATTATTATTATTATTATTATTATTATTATTATTATTATTTGTACTATTATTATTATTATTATTATTATTATTATTATTTTTAATTGTATTATTATTATTATTATTATTTTTATAATTATAAGTAGTAGTAGTAGTAGTAGTAGTAGTAATAGTAGTAGTAGCAGTAGCAGTAGCAGTAGTAAAAGTAGTATCTACAATTTATGCGACTGCATTGTCTATAAATTACTGTCCGCATAGGTCCCTATGAGAGAATGCAAATTTCATGATTAAGTCCGAAAAAGGTTACAAGTTCAATTTCGGAGGAAGATACTCGTACCTCAGTGCAAGATTCCCTTAATTGCACCATATATTGATTGAATAAAACATGTCCTTCCATATAAAACCTTGTTAAACACCGACGGCATAGATCGCCGCATAAATGATTCGATAAAGCAGTAATGAAAAACTCTTTCAAAACGCGTGCGGTCTCAAACAATGAATATTACACAGAGCCGTCATCCAGTGACATCATCAATTTTTGTATACAATGGGGTTAAGTTGCATGAAATATATAGTTAAGCGTGCAATCCCTGGTGCGTAATAATCACTGACAGGGCTTTGGTTTGGTATATAGAAGCATCATTTGACTGAACCTAACAGGGTGAAACAGGGTCAAATTGGATATATCGAAGGCACACATAAAAAAAGAAGAAGGTGTACCGTTTCTTTATAATGAAGATTAATAACCGTTGAACATATGACATCACTGCTTAGACCCTAACTTCGATCAAGCAATCTCAACAGATATAAAACAAATGGGTAACGTACTAAAGCATATTTCATCAACACATAATTCATAATGGTACTGTTTGTCAATGATCATAAGCAATGCATAGTTTTTATCAGAACATGCGATCAATGTACGGAGTTATAAAAATATATTACCAATGTATGGATTTATCAGTGTATATGATTAATGTAGGAATTATCAACATATATGATTAATGTATAGAGTTTTTAAAATATATGATCAGTAAATGGATGTATCAACATGCATAATCAACGTACGGAGTTATCAATATATATGATCAGTGTACAGATTTATCAACATATATGATCAAAGCGTGAGGCCAATCAATGCACGGAATGTTCATTCGCAAAAGGTCAGGAGATGAGTGGGACATCTCCAGGAGGGTTGATGGCACATACTTCTCTGGCCTGCCTCTTCAGCTCTGCAGCTGGTGTCCTGCTAAATGCGCACCAATTGTAGCCTTTGTGCACAGAGAAACACCACAGGACTCGACTGCGTTGCTGTTTGCTCCCAGGAATCAGAATTTATGTTGAACTATTTCCTTGCAGATTTCAGATTGTCTTTGGAGCTTTTCTTCTTACATACGTGGGATCGCTGTCCTTGCTGTAGTTCGCCACAGTAGAAGTCTCTATGGAAAACGGTGGTCTGGCATGCGAACAACAACATGTCCCACCCAGCGTAGCTGGAACTGTATCAGGTTGGTATGGATGCTGTGGATACCAGCTTTGGCGAGTACCTCAGTGTCTGGAACCTTATCTTGTCGCTTGATGTTGACGAGTTTCCTGAGCCTTATGGCGTGAAAGTGGTTCATCTTTCTGGCATGGCGTTGGTACAATGACCACGTTTTGCATGTGTAAAGTAGTGTGGGGAGCACATATACCCTGTATACATTTAGCTTGGGATGGATGTTCTATTCCAGAGGTTGACATGCAGTGTGCGGAAAGTTTAGATGGCTCTGGTAATGCGAAGGTTCACCTCCTCGTCGATAGTGACACTATATGACAGTGTGCTGCCCAAAACAGGTCAAGCGATTCGCTACGTTGAGACTTTTGGTCTTTGACTGTGATGTCATGTTTAACATATGGCTTTCCAGGGGATGGCAGATGCTGTACTTTAGTATTCTTGTAAAATGATGGGGAAACCAAAGCATGTGCAGGTGCTGTAGAACTTATCAACGATGCGTTGCAGGTCGATGTCTGAGCCAGCATTGAGGGCGTAGTCATCAGCAAATACGAAATTCCTGATGGCGTCTGTCATAACCTTGGTTTTCCCTGTACCTTGATCAATGTACGGAGTTATCTAAATACACGATCCGTGTATGGATATATCTATATATATGATCGATATATGGTTTTATTAATAAATGTGATCAATGCATTGTTTATCAGCAAGTATGATGGCGCATTTTATTTGCAGATGTGATACTCATATCTCAACATCACTCATCAACTACATGAAAACCCCCGATCTACAACTCCCAATGCATAGCTGAGGAATGATCTCGTGCAATCCACTATTCCCCTTCTGCTAAAGGATTCTTCGGGAACGTTCCCGTTCCACATGCAGAATGATCAAGAACCTTTGGTCCCTCACATTGAGTAGACCGGTTTCCGCCATCTGACCAATGCGTATGTAACCGAAGTACTAGCGTTAAACAAACTCACGGAAGTAGCTGTGTGGGCAGTCTGGGTATCAATCGAGAACATACATTAGGCCATTGGTTTACATTAGGAAACATCTTTAAGTCATACTGTAAATACTGTAATTTCAATGCTACATCTGACCATAACATTATCACAGGGATAGTATTGCGGAGTCAACATGAAATTTATGTTGCGGGTTGGTGAGAGGTACATTGTAGCAATATTATAATTTAATAGTCGGGGGATAATATATTGTCATATCAGAATGTACAATTAATGAAGTATTTTACCATTGTTAAGGTGGTTGAATCAAATTGTTTAAACACACTATCCAATTGGTCATGTGTTATTATATGTTGCCTGCTAGCTATATTACTATATTCGGTGTTATCCCCCATATTTGAATAGAAAGCGTACCGACATTTCAGACCATGTTGAAGGTGTACGTAAATTTGCATTATATAGTAATGATGAGATAAAGAGCTTAAAATAGATGAACCGGCTCATAAAACCACTTAAATGGACGTGGCTAAAATTTGAACAAAATTACGAAAATGACCAAAAATTGAAAAGAGACAAGAAATGTCCCCGAATTATAGATTTAGCTCTATGCCACTAAAACTATTAATAAAGATACAAATATGTGCCAGCTTTTAGTGAACAGAGACTTCTGGAACATTTCGAAAAATCACTTTGACTTAAAAGTTATAGTCTTATTGCAAAACTAATATGGCCTTACCGGAGATTGAACAATGCCCAGAATTATTGTAACTTGAGGTAGGTTCTAATATTAATACTAAAATTAATAAACGTATGTGGAATTTAGCGGAGATTATAAATAATTGTAAAAAATGTAAAACAAATTGGTATGCAAAATTGCCACTGTTAAGAAATTCAACGACACAGAGTTGACTATTGATAACATATTCATTAAGATGAATTTACCGACTGCAGAAGGAAACTGAAACATTGACGCAATTGTAATGATGGATTGTTTACACTGTGGCACGTGATTGCAAGACACATATTTGCAAATGGATTAGATTGGCTCCGTAGGATAAATCGAAGTTATGCCGTGCTTCATTGGATGCCTAATGCAATAAGCGTAAAATGAAGACCGAAGAAGCTAAACGTTATATGCGCCATGTAAAAGTCTTACCTACGGCTGGGAAGGACGTACGTCAAACTCTGAACAAAAAGACAGCCAAGTATCCCCTATGACTAGTGAAAATGAAAACTTTCGTCCTTGTCTCTTGACTCTGATCCTAGATCGAAGATCATTTTTCCAGCTATGAAAACCTTTGCCCGCTGCAATCGTCAGCAACGCAGCTCTCAAGTGAGCTGTCGCTCAAAATCATTTCGAATTCAATGCTAGACGTTCCTTGAGGTGGCGAAACGTTTTATACCAGACCGTTGATGTTTAACTTTGTCGAGAAAACATGATCTTAATTGACACTGCGTCAAGTATATCGACAGTTAGATACCTATAGCAGACACGGTATTTCGTGGAACATTAGATTAGAAGCTCTGGCAAACACAGAGAACGTCATTGTCATTTGCAGTCAACTATGAGAGAAGCATTTTCAAAAATATTAGAAGACAATAAAAAAACACAAACAAACGTAAAATGAACCTATCATAATAAACGAAGAGGAGATTTTTTGTCCAGAATAACAACCACAGAATTCGCGAACCACAAGTGAAAAATCAAACATACTGCCAAATCATGATGGTCAGAACATTGAGAAGTACAGTGGTGCAGTCTGGAAAGTGTTAAAGAACACACAAGTGTTTCATAGGAATCAGCATAAATAAATTCCGAATGTAGCTAATGTGTCTGAGTACTGATGATAGTGACGTAGAGGTTTCGTATTGAATGTCTGAACTCAGTGTTGGCGTTGCTTCTACTTATTGTTGTGGTTAATGATGGCAATGAGAGAGCCAATAGATTGGTTTATCATTTAATGCACGAAACAAATAATATTTTCTGGCTGTGATACGCACGCATATTAGAAAACCTACCGTGGTATTAGAACCTTGTTATGCTTGTTGGATTTTGAAATAAAAGCTTGTTTAAAAAAGGGACCAGAAAGACTATATATGAAGCTAATGAATGTAACATTCTAAAACAATTAAAGAAAGAATAAAATAGTTTTATCACACAACCAGAATAAATCTATGAACACAATGCACTCGCTGTCAAACATCCAGAAATAAATCCATAACAATTTGTCTGTCACACTCCAGAATAATACCCATAAGAATTATGCGTGTGCTGTCACGAACTGCTCCGATGGCCTAGAGGTTAGAGCGTCCGCCTCGGAAACGGTAGGTCGTGGGTTCAAGCCCCGGGCTGAGTCATACCAAAGACTTACAAAAATGATACTAACAGCTACCTCGCTTGGCGTTCAGTATTAAAAGGCCAGTGTCAGGATAATGTGACTGGGTGGGCATCATGCTACATGTCTGCGGCATGATGCCCCAATGTTAGACATCACTATAAACTACCACACTACAGACATCGTAGCGATGTGACTGAAACATTGTTAAAGCTACGATAAAAAAAAAAACCAATCACACACACACGTTTGCTGTCACACAACCAGAATAAATCCACTAAATTATATGCACGCTGTCGCACATCCAGTATAAATTCATAAAATGTGTACCACGATGTCACACATCCTATAGAAATCGACAAAAAGTATACAGACGCTGTATTAGAGTTCAGGAGGTACATGATCCTGAAAGGTGGTTATAAGTGTAATATAGTGTACTTGTCACATAACCACATTCAGCCAACCAATACATTTCAATCACTGACACAACGTTTCTGGATATCAGTTGTACATCTTCTATTACAAAACAGGTATCACAAAATTCATCAACAAACATCATGAGATCCACTCTCGCACAGATAAATATCTTGAGATACACTCCCACAAAGATAAACACCTTGATATACACTTTCAAACGAACAACCTAATATCCTCTCTTGGTGTAATACAAGAGTACTGATGATAGTGACGTAGAGGTTTCGTATTGAATGTCTGAACTCAGTGCTGGCGTTGCTTTTACTTATTGTTGTGGTTAATGATGGCAATGAGAGAACAAATAGACTGGTTTATCATTTAATGCACGAAACAAATAATATTTTCTGGCTGTGATACGCACGCATATTAGAATAGCTACCGTGGTATTAGAACCTTGTTATGCTTATTGGATTTTGAAATAAAAGCTTGTTTAAAATAGGGATCAAAAAGACTGTATCTTAAACTAATGAATGTAACATTCTAAAACAATTAAAAAAGGAATAAAATAATTTTTTCACACAACCAGAATAAATCCATAAACATTATGCGCTCACTGTCAAACAGCCAGAAATAAATCCATAACAATTTGTCTGTTACACTCCAGAATAATACCCATAAGAATTATGAGGATGCTGTCACACAACCAGAATAAATTCATATAAATGATATGCACGCTGTCACACATCCAGTATAAATTCATAAAATGTGTACCACAATGTCACACCTCCCAAATAAATCGATAAAAATTATACACACGCTGCTCTAGACCTCAGGATGTAAATAATCCTGAATGTTGGTTAAAAGTGTAACATAATGTACTTGCCACATAACCGCATTCAGCCAATCAATACATTTCAATCAGTGACATAACGTTTCTGGATATCAGTTGTAAAATTCTATTTTGATTACAACTTTCACAGTGCTTAAAAAACTATTCCTTACAAAACAGGTGTTACAAAATTCATCCACAAACACCATGATATCCTCTCTCGCACAGATAAATACTTTGAGATACACTCCCACAAAGATAAATACACTCTCTCACACACATCCTGATATACTCTCTCTCTCTCTCTCTCTCTCTCTCTCTCTCTCTCTCTCTCGCTCTCTCTCTTTCTCTCTCTCTCTCTCTCTCTCTCTCTCTCTCTCTCTCTCTCTCTCTCACACACACACACAACCACACACAAACAACGTGGAATATACTGTCATACAGAAAATGCTAATATCACACCTTGAGTTATACTCTCATACACAACACACTGAGATATACTCTCATACACAACACAATGATATATACTCTTATACTCAACACACTGAGATATACTCTCATACACAACCCACTGAGATATACTCTCATACACAACACACTGAGATATACTCTCATACACAACACAATGAGATATACTCTTATACTCAACACACTGAGATATACTCTCATACACAACACACTGAGATATACTCTCATACACAATACCACCTTGACATATATTCGCATAAATACCAACACTCTGAGATTCACTCTTACTCACCGAAACACACTGAGATACACAAACACATACACAAAGACAACATCAAATATTTTATATTTAAAAAAACGAGTAGCACGCTAGACTTTGCTGAATACCGCAAATGTAGTCTACCCTATGGGAGGAACCTCATTCTATATTAGGAATATCTTGTGCTTCCATAGAGTCGGGTAACACATACGCACCCACACACAAATTCGTATGCATACACAACGCAAAGTTCACTCTTCGAAGGAAGGAAATACTTGACAGATGACAGTTGCTGAAAGCTTTAGGTACACCTTTAAAACGGTATCATTAACTTAAGTGGTGTAGTTTTTTTATATCACCAACACGTCTGCAAAACATAAAAGATCCGAATTCGTTTGAGAAAAATCGTTCCTCTCAAAACGACGAAGAACGGAACGCAATAAAATCAGAACGCTAGAGAAACAAATTAATAGTGTTTCGAACACTATGCCGACCCTGTCATGTATATATCTGATCTGCAAATCATCTTTTTTTTCTTAAAGAAATGTTTTAATTATAACAATTTTAAAAGTTTATTTGATTATGCTAATTTATGAGTATGTTTACAATTAAAAGTTGTATTAAGAAAAACTAATTGGTTTATCTTACTGTGAAGCACGAGCAAAGAGCTTATTCCAAAGACGCGTCAATGCAGTCTGCTAGGCCTGGCCTTGACCCGCACGTTTGAAAGACGATTCCGACGCGCTACAACCTGAGCTACTGTAGCTACCGTTGAAATATAATACCTTACTGAGTCAATAAATCAATTATGAGTTATCATTGTAAGAATCGAAGAATCGCTGAGACTCATCTTGTTCATGCACTAGATAAAATTCTTCAGATTTGTGCCTGTCTGCATGGTATCATGATGGATTGACGAGTGTTACTCGGGGCTTTAATACCATATGTATGATTAGGTGTTAGCACATATTTTGGATAAATTCTAAATATTTCAAAACACAGTATGACAGAGAAGAATCAGTTAAAATGCCGATGTGCTGCAAACGTAAAACTATTTGATTTAATGATATATTATAGACACAATAGCAACCGAAATGTATTTCATACAGCGATAATGGGGAAAATATACAATGCAGGGATACACATTATTGCAGACAACCTGTTATGATCTGGGCAGGTTTCAAAATCTTCATCTCATCATGGCTGCTTGAACGAAAATAAAAGAAATTATATAAGAAAATGCACAGTCTATAACGGTCATTTAAGTTGCTGTTTTATATGTAGAATGGACACTTACGTTGCTGTATTACACGAAGGATGGTCACTTGAACTGATGTATTATATGACTAATGCTCACTGGATTTACTACATTATGTGAAGCATGGTCACGTAAGGTCCTGCAGGCCCGCACCTAGGAAATTCTGGGCCCCAGGCAGCTGATAGAGTTCGGGCCCCTTTCGTGTTTCAAATATGTGCGTATATGTGCCTATCTAGCTCGGGCCCCTGACAAGTGCCACGGTTGCCCCCCCTCCCCCTCCCCCCGGTGAGGGCCTTGGTCCTGTATTATATGAGGAATAGTAAATGAACTTACTGTAATACACAATGAATGGTTACTTAAGGTCCTTTATTATAAGAAGAATGGTCACTTAAGGTCCTGTATTATATGAAGAATAGTCAATGACCTTACTGTTATACACGATGAGTGGTCACTTAAGAACCTTTATTATATGAAGAATAGTCAATGACCTTACTGTAATACACGATGGATGGTAACGTAAGGACCTGTATTATATGAAGCATGGTCACTAAAATTGATCTTTAATATAACGATCACTTCCCTTTCTGACGAATAGTCGCTTAAAATGCTATATTATATGACGAATGATTACTTAAGTTGCTGTATTAGTTGAGGAATGGTCATTAAAGTTTCCGTATTACATGACTTTAAGTCCCTGTAATTTATGAAGAATGGTCAATGAAGTTTCCGTATTACATGACTTGAAGTCCCTGTAATTTATGAGGAATGGTCATTAAAGTTTCAATATTACATGACTTATAGTCCCTGTAATTTATGAAGAATGGTCAATGAAGTTTCCGTATTACATGACTTTAAGTCCCTGTAATTTATGAAGAATGGTCAATGAAGTTTCCGTATTATATGACTTGAAGTCCCTGTAATTTATGAAGAATGGTCAATGAAGTTTCCGTATTACATGACTTTAAGTCCCTGTAATTTATGAAGAATGGTCAATGAAGTTTCCGTATTACATGACTTGAAGTCCCTGTAATTTATGAAGAATGGTCAATGAAGTTTCCGTATTACATGACTTATAGTCCCTGTAATTTATGAAGAATGGTCAATGAAGTTTCCGTATTACATGACTTTAAGTCCTAGTAGTTTATGAAGAATGGTCAATGAAGTTTCCGTATTACATGACTTATAGTCCCTGTAATTTATGAAGAATGGTCAATGAAGTTTCCGTATTACATGACTTATAGTCCCTGTAATTTATGAAGAATGGTCAATGAAGTTTCCGTATTACATGACTTTAAGTCCTAGTAGTTTATGAAGAATGGTCAATGAAGTTTCCGTATTACATGACTTGAAGTCCCTGTAATTTATGAAGAATGGTCAATGAAGTTTCCGTATTACATGACTTTAAGTCCCTGTAATTTATGAAGAATGGTCAATGAAGTTTCCGTATTACATGACTTGAAGTCCTAGTAGTTTATGAAGAATGGTCAATGAAGTTTCCGTATTGCATGACTTGAAGTCCCTGTAATTTATGAAGAAAGGTCAATACAATTTGTCTTCTTATCTAATAAAATCTAATCTCTCCTGTAAAATATTGCACAACATAGAACTCTCAGATGTACTGCTTCTCCAAAATACTATTATACGCTCTGTCTTTACGTGTCTTCTGTATATGAGTATCCATTCATATGTCTAACCATAATCACAGTAATCTATATAGCTTTCTGTTTTTCAACTGATATACATTTTCCTCTTCCCATACCACTGTCAGTTTGGGCATTACATTCGTTTCAGTAATAATAATAATAATAATAATAATAATAATAATAATAATAATAATAATTGCAAATATGAATCTCATCAGAAATTGTCCTCCTTTTATTTATTGAACCATTTAAACAAAATGTTTTTTGAGGTAACAATGGTAACCAATGCTTGTTGAAAGATTAATTAGTGTGATTTAGTGCGATTAATTAACAAATTATGACGAGTTTATAAAGAAAAAAGTAATAGACATTTAATTTTCAGAATGAAACTTTGCACTTACAAGAACGGATATTTTCAATCGAAACACGACCATTTAATATTACCATTACATCGGTCGACCAGTGCAAACTGTCCTGTTGGCATCATATTAGCTATAACCGCTGTCACTTTATTGTGCTGCATTATGCAAACAATCACGTAGCTTTTGCCGGGGTTATGAGAAGAACAAATGCTTTTGAAATTCATGTGATGAAAGCAAATCACGTGGCATTTTAAAGTCGCTCCAACAATTTTTTAGTTTTATCGCTACGATGTATGCAGTGTGACAGTTTATAGTGATACAGAGCATTGGGTTATCATGCCGCAGACATGTAGCATGATGTCCCACCCAGTCACATTATCCTGTCACTTTTCCGACCAGTCCTAACACTAACCTCTTAATGCAGCGCGCCGAGCGAGGCAGCTTTTAGTACAACGTTTGTAAGTCTTTGGTATGACTCAGCCAGGGATCTAAACCACGTCCTCTAGCATCTGAGGCGAATAGAATCCATTATATCCGTCGTTGTAGAATACAAAAATGCTACCTGAGCATTATAATCTTGAGTCGGAAAAGATAATTTGCAGAGTGATGCAAACTTTTAATTCTCAGAGTGGAATGTTCCAATCGAACGCGATGCATGTACATACCATTTTCTCAACTTCCTGAACAACATATAGAGGTCGTAATCAACATGACGTGCTGTGAAAACTGATACACAAACTTAAACCATAAAACATCCATTGTAAAAGTTCTTAACTTAAAACTTAAATAGATTGTGCCTATACTCAAATTCAATATAAACTTTACATTACTTCTAAACATTTATCAGCGTTTGAAGAACTGGCTGAGACCGTGGGACTGTGAAGGGGCAAATTTCTGGCTATCTATTAAGAATACATTAGTTGAGACCAGAGAACCATTAGTTAGATTTATGGAGACACGCACGTGTCATATCGCTCTACTGCCGTGTACGGTAATATTTCTTTATAGTGCGACTGTTGTTCTGATTAAAACATTTGTTTACCCAGCAGCTAGACTGAATGTTAGAGACAGTGTATACTTCATTTTCATGGTTTAGTTGTCAAACTTGAGAAACCGCAGAAATTCTGTTTCTTAAAACGACCAGATAAGGCTGACCCGACTTTAGCGACTCTGAAGAAAGGGCGGCAAAGACATTTGATTCTGATTGGTTACGTTAAATAGGGGTGTGTTTTCACACAAAGAAATTCATTGGATTGAATATCGCCTTATTGAAATTAAAGGCAGTCTAAACTTTTCCTGCACGAGGACACAGACACAAAGAGTGAAATAATCAGGACTCCGAGTTGAATTTGAAATAAATTTATTCGTATAAAGTGTGGTCCAGGCAAGCCGCCAAAACAGGTTGGGTGACGAAAACCACAAATGTATAGTGTATTAATTCCATCTAATTTGTTGATGCGATTTATATAATAATTGCTTTAGTCTACAGGTCTTGCATGATTTTATCTAATACGATTGTATAATATTGTGCTTTAGAATTATAGCGCTGTTGAATTATGCATAGGAATTAATTCTTAAATAAGTTGACGTATTGTTTAATGTGTTGTCTTGTCTGCATAATAATTGTGTTCTAAGAATTTAATGTATTACATTAGTTAATATGATTTACGAGAATCCATTTGAAGTCACCGAATTTTGATTTCACGTATGATCAAGAGTCAGTATGTATTGACTGGAAGGCTGGAATGTATTCCATTTATTTGCTGTGTAAATTAAGGCTGGGCCAGACTCCCAAGTCTCGAGTATGGTGCGATAATATGTAAGGTCATGGCTTAACGAATTCGCAATTCGACTAACTACGGTCATTTGAGGACATGTGTAGTCGATTAATAGCCTTATCATCTGTTTACCACTGATAGAAATATCTGATTTCCGAGCCAGGATAATGAAAGTTCTCACCTGTATCAATCATACAGAGAAATTTAGGGTGTTTGTTTAATTTCTTTAAAAAGGGAGAAAATAACGTTTTGGACGTATTAATGTTACATAATTGAGACGTATACTGAGGGAAAGAAACAAGACGGAAGTGCAGTGAGACGCATAATTCAGTGGTGAAATCCTGCATGGTGCTGAAGTTCTAACGTGTTCAGAGTAGATCCTGAGACGGATGGTAGAAAGTGTCATTTCTGAGAACCAGAAACTCTGAACAACAACAGAGAAAACAGAAACTGAGGACTACCATGTTATGAAATCGTACAAGGCGTTGACTTCGATTGTGTCACTCGATCCTATGATGAACTAAAGCTATCAGTAACAGATCCGCTAGTTCATTTAAATCTATTTGCGTTTTCTTGTAATTCGGTGAAAACTTTATTTCTAAAAGCAGAGCATATTCCTAATGAAAGGAATTTTCACAATTGCTTATGTAATTCATTAAATTGTTTGTTTATCTTTAAGGGGTCTCGTATTTGTTTGTTCAATATAAGCAGCAGAGAGGGTGAACAGACCACGTTTTCGAGCAAAAATAAGGCTTCCAGATCACGTTTTCGAGCAAAATAAGGCTTACAGACCACGTTTTCGAACAAAATATAAGGCTTCCAACGAAATCTCATTTAACCAAAAAAAAAAAGTCTCCATTTTTGCAAAAACGGAGATTTTACGATTTTTTAATCAATTTTGCTCGCAACGATGTGGTCATCCACCCTCTCTGCTGCTACAAGTTAACAAAAAATAAGAAATGATTTTAACCGAATATTTGATCCAGTCCTTAGGACTTTACAAACAAACTAATCGCTAACACCTCTTCTTGTAAATCAATCAGATTATTTGACTGGTCGGTGAGTTTGAAATTAATTCTGGTTAATGAATTATTATGGCATCGCATGTAGACAGAATTAATTGGGTTTTCAATAATTAGGAATCCTGGAGGAGCTGTTGGTGCAAACGAATAAAGAATATATCCCTGCTGAGCTTGATTTGATTGCTCTAGATTAATCTGATAGCTTCCTTCGATAACATCACATACTAAATTGAGCGCAATCACCGATGAAATATTCACGTTGAACGGAGCGATATGCCTACCGCCACCATCTGGATCATTATTATATTTGAGGAGGATAGTTGAATCTGATTTTTGTAGCGCTTTGATATCGGTTTTAACAATTCTTGCTAATTCATCAGCGTTGTATTTCGGAAACTTGAAATTACGCAGATTGTCTTCTGTGATATTGTAATCGGTTAGGAATCGTTGTTTATTGTCGCTGTTGTCATTAATTATTGTTTGAATAATTAGTTCATAGATATATTCCATGTCCGATATAAGCTGATTTATTATTTCAACGTGTTTTTGCGATCTTGTTTTCCGTAGTTGTTCTAGTTGTGTGTCATATAATTGTTTAATCTCATTAAAATAACCACGGACGTCAGTTAGCGTAAATGAAATAGTAACAGATGAGTCGGTTGTTCTTTTAATGATAAAATCCCATTGCAATGTGTCTTTGTTGGTGAATATAAATCTATCGGCGATTTTTCCTTTTCTTATATCAGATAAATTATCTCGATAACTGGGATTGATTTCATGATATGATTCTACGTCCGTGGTTAAGTCGGTGGTGGATTTTTCCGGTGGTTTTTCAGGCCATCCTAGTACGGTTCTAATAGAACTCTGATAGATATCTACGACGTATCCTTCTGTGCTTATCTCAATTGCGGATGATAGCGTCGGCTCATGAACTGTTATAGCGATTTTTGACTCTACTCCAGTAATCGATTTTATTCTACGCGCGAATTCATTATTGATTTGTTCGATTTGGTATGACCCTGTTGGTATCGAAACAACTTTCCAGTCTGGGGTTCCGTCGGGTTTATTCTTATTTGCAAACACTAAAGAATTATTGGGTTGTTGACCACCAAATGATTTTGATCTGATATTAGGCCAACTGTGATACACTCGTAGTTTTGCTAGCGCTATCTCCTTCACGGGGACTGGGCTAGGGAAATTCACACTGAATTCAGGATTCGTTGATGTTATTGATATCATACTTGTTTGTACTGGGTTCGTGTTCTCCACTATTTGTTGAAGTAATTCCATCGGTGTCGTCATTGTTATTATACTCATGTTGTATTTCTAATTTTGACACCGCGGAATCATAAATACTGACCATCACTGAGAACTCACAATCTGGTATGGTTGAGATTATTGAGATCATTTTGGTTTTCGGGTTCGTGTTTTCCAATTCCATCGGTGTTGTCATTGTTATTATATTCATGTTGTCGCTCTAATTTCGATATCGCGGAATCAAAAATACTGACCATCGCTGAGAATTCACTATCTGATATAATCGTATTATCGAGTGACGACGATATCATCAGGGATAACTGCGAATATGCGGTTGATGCAATATGAAATTGAATTAAGTAATTCTGCAGTTTACTCTGGCTGCATGATGATATCTTTTTTGCTATCCCGGTTGATATACCCCCGATTGTAGCCACCGCAGAAATGCAAATTGGAACTACGACCGGGGCAATCATTGTAACCGATGCAAGTATTATTCCGGCGCCAGCGAGAACGCTTGACACGGAGTACATAGTAATATCAATTGCGGTGATTCTTCGTCGGTATTTTTTTATTTTTATTTGATACTCCTCAGTGAGGGTTTTGAGTCTAGTCTGAAATTCTCTGACCTGATCATAGCGACATTGCGTTGATGAAATCATTTTTATTTTAAAAATACTAGTGTTTTCAATTGTGTTTTCAAGTTCGCGGAAAGTAATTTCAAATTCGCGGAAAACTCTTTCACGGTGTCGAATCGATATTACGACGATGATGGAATCATTGTTGTTATTTTAAACCAACTAGTGTTTCCAATTATCCTACCAACGAAGTGGTTTTAGGATCGGATGAGGGGATACCGGATACAAATTCTATTATCCAGGGTAGTGGCTCCCTAATCACAGACTCGTCGTAATTGCTTATAACAATCGGAAATGGGACTGGTATATAGGGTGGAGGTTTTGGTATTTTCTCTAGTATATACATCAATGTGTTAACACCTCTGATACCTGTGTTGCTGAATTCCAAATCAAATTTACGGTGATGTATTATTGTAAGTCGGTAGCAACCTGGTGCACCAGTATATCTGTGGCCAACATAAAGATAATTTCTGTTTCCTCGGATCCAATCAAAAGTTCCACTATCAACCGTGTACACGATGTTATTAACGGCGCTTACACTATGTGGAATTTTTACCTTATTGATAGCCGCGATAATTTCAACGAGAGACATACCCGCGTTGTGTGGAATTCCAAAGAACTTATCAACAATGTCATTGACTGGTTTTTGTACCCGCTCAAAATTCCCCTTTAGTATAGAAATATCGTCAATGACGTCAGAATAGGTTTTATTGATTTCAGTATATTTCATCGACGTTTTATCGCGGCGTTTAAAAAATGAAATCAAAAATAAACTAAAGTCCATATCTACTCGGAGTTTATAATCACTAGCAAGGTCAAAATATGTCGTAGTGGTATCATGACCTTCAGGACCATCAAAGAAATTGTTAACTTTTTCATTGGTGGATTTTTGTTCGTCAATAGCTTTTTTAACTTCAGCGAGGGTTGGACCTGTCAACGATGTGGTTTCAGAACCAGGTGTTCTCCCCAAAAATCTATCCACGATGGTATTAAGTGTTGTTTGTCTCACCATAAACATATTAATATCTTTGAGAGTTATTGTAGATGTAGCCGGGATACCAAAGAAATTATTAGCGATGTAGGCATTGTGAGTGTGCTTGCCGATAAACTCACTGATTTCAGCGAGAGTCATGCCTGCCACAAGCGGGGTTCCAAAAAACTTAACAATGACGTCGTTAGTGGGTTTTTGATCTTCTATTAGTTTAGAAATCTTGAGATAATTTGCCTTGATTTCATTTTCATTCATCATCCTTCCCGCGTCCTTGTTAAAACAGAATAGCGATAGATAGTTTTTAATTTCAGCGAGAGTCATGACAACCACAAGCGGGGTTCCAAAGAATTTATGTACGACATTTTTGCAAAAAGTACTATAACCTCGTATATAATCCTCCAGATCACGTTTGTGGGCGTCAATCGCGTCGGTGATTGTAGACACAAGTGCGCCTGGTTTAAGTTGTCCACTGTTGGAATATAGCGCAATAGAGTTTTCAGCGGCGTCGCGCTGCCGTATCAAAATGTCATTCAATGACACATCACTGCTTTTCAATTTACCCTGTTTGTCCTGAAATACAACTATTTCGTTCGGGTCAACACTTGCTAAATTTAACGTCTCAGCTATTTCATCTTTGATTAGTTTTTTTACATCACCGGTTGCAGTGTCATCGGGTTTGGGTTTCAAAGATCTCCCCCAAATATCAATCATGTTATTGTAAAACTCTTTCTCTCTCTAAAATCGTTTTTGACGACTTCGTTGAAAAATCTTCGATTTTCTCCAGCGATTACTAGTGTATTCATCCACGACAACATGTGGTGGTTTTCCGCTTGGGTTACTCAAGGAGTTAGAAATAGCGTTAAGGACATTTAATACTTCGCTGCCACATATTGGTGGGTCATTCATTTGTTGTGTTGGTAGCGTAGAATACCAAGTCTTCATTGGAAGGTTTTTTTTATAACGCATAAACTCTTTTGGTGGGGCTAATCCATATGAATCAAAATAGACAATCCCACGTGGATCAATAGCGTATGCAACCCAGTGAGTTCCGGGTCCGGAGCTGTTATCTAAATTAATGATTCCGGTTTCAACGCTGTTTGGTTGATGTGGTAATTGATCTTTCATAAATACACCTCTGAAGTTTTTAATCGCGAGTTTTTTTAGCAGCATCGAGTAAATCAAAATTGGACATGGGAACCATAGGTTCCTGAGTCATAGACTCTCCAATTAATAAACCGGTCCTAGTCTTAGACCCTTTCCGCTGTACCACGAATACGGGGTTCCTGGTAGTCTTAGACCCTTTCCCTTTTTTTATATCCTTTCCCAGTTGCCTTCTTTAGTGCCATTCCTGCTGCAGTACCAACGGCTCCTAACGCTGCCGCTTTAGCCACCGCTGGGGCTGCTGCTGCAATCAATGCTGGTATCGCAGCTAACAACGGGAATATATCGCCTGTTTTAATCATATTTTTGATAGCAGCCGCAGAAAGAGTAATCTGAACACCCTTTTTTGCTACTAGTGCATCATTGAAATGTTTTACCTGACGAGTTGTCAGCGATAGTTTATTTGCACCACCAGTCATTTGGTTGGGTTTCAACGTGATTGTGGTTCCACATTTTTTAGCTGATTCCGATTGCAATTTTTTTAATTGACCGGGAGTTAACGCAACACTAATATTACTATATGACATTAGACATAATTGATTGATTTATAATCGTTTACAATTTCAATTACATGTTTTCCACTGGTGCATCTACCACTCTCATTCTTCCACCAACACCTTCAAGTAGCACTGATTTGTCGCTGAGAATGACAGCAACCGCTCTATAATCAGCAATAGCACCACGAGTCACATTAGCTCAAAATGTATATCAACAACAGATTGTCTCATCAAATCGAGATGTTCCAGTGAGAAGTAATAGATTGGATACAGATTTTTAAAATCATATTGTGATATTTGCAAACCAGTATCCACATTTTGATCACGTGCCATAAATGACAACAGACGATGATAAACTCGTGCAATATGATTTTCTGTGTAATTAAGTTGTATATCCTCGGATGTTTCCTGTTGGCCGTTTATTCTCAGTGAGACGTCTTTCACACCTAATTGATCAAATATCATATGACTGAAACGTTGATCGCCAACTCGTGCGTTATCTTGTAACGCAATAAATATATGACGTGGCGCAGCAACACCTTGTTTTGATGCTAGGTTCCAAGTGAATAACCCCCTGATATCTGATTGTTTAACATCTGTACTCACGGTTAGCCAACTTAGTAATGATTTTCCTCCTTGGTCCATAAATGATAGTAATCGTTCTTCTGCGGTGATTGCTGGAGTCAACACTGGCATCCACAATGATATTTTTGTTAAATTGACTTTACCGGCATCAGCATTTGGATTTGCATTGTCTGCTGGAATCCTCCAGATTGCGTCACTATCATCACTCTTTCGTACAAGCGATACTGTATGCTTCGCTCCATAAATAACTTTTCGGACGTTTCTACAGAATCCAAATATATGATGCAGTGGAATCGCGCATGAAAATGATTTGCGCGCTCCTTGCAACATTGAAATACGTGTTGCAGCTCCTAGATTGAAATTAAAATCGTTGTTTATAATCATATCTTCGGCATCAATATTAGCGGTGCCAGCATTATTCTTTGGTCGTCTTACAACAAATTGTTTTCCTCCAGCGGTATTTGTAGCATCTTTTGCAAACATCATAGAAGGTCCTGCTGATCTTGTATAATCATCGGAATATCTCGCTAACCCGATTATTGTTGTAGCCACATCAACATCGCGATCTATCGCCTCAATTTCTTTTCCATCAATGAGATATTTTGCACTCTCAAATAACGCCATGATACCATTATTGACAAAACCGACTTGAGTACCAGCTGGATACGGTGCTGGTACACCAGGAGTATCAGCAGCTGTTACAATTTCTCCTTCTACTTTAATAAACGCTTCAGCGGGTAGAAAGTATCTACTGGTATCATGGACTTGAAGATCGATTCTTGCTCGACTATTTGAGTCTATGGCATGATAGGCGTAATATTGATAATCGCGTACAGAATCATCCTTGCCAACTGGGGCGTCTATATCAAACGCTGGATCATGTGACTTTTTGAACATTTTATTCTATTTATCAGAGTCTAAATCGCGATTTTCCATTTTCATCGTCGTAGTTTTTTAAAGCCACTTCCTGCTATCATATTTGCAATATTGCTTTGGTCGGGGGTTAAAACCATCGACGCTAATTTTTCATCTACTGCGTTATTTATAATTCTACTAACACTTGCAGGCATTTCCGCTGTAGACGGTAACGGTTTTGAAAATCATTTGGATTTCATCCGTGATTTCACTAATGATGTTAATTTATTCTTCGCAGTTGAAAACGCTTTTCCAGCAAGATCTCCAACAGCACCAATACCCTTATCACGAATAACATCAATTGCTTTCATTCCTAATTGTTTAGCCAACGGCATCACTTTTGGAGCCATTCTCGCAAATAACCCTGCAATGGTATTACCTAAACCATCTCCGTAGTATGCTCTATAAACCGGAAACCGTGAATTAGCTACGTGGACGGGGGTTGGTTTATCATGATTGTAGTGTATGATCATTATTTGAAATCAGAAACAATTTTTCAATTGTTATTTATCTAATCAATTGACTTTTCAATTCAGTCACTATGATACCCACTTTCCACTAACTCGCCAATGAAATCTCGATATGTGCTGATATCCATGATACCACCCTGAAATCATCGTCTACAGATATCAGCTGCTTCATTAATTATTTTCGGTGAGTTATTTCCGGCTCGGAACCCTCCTACAAGAACCTCTAATCGTGATATATCACTGAGAACACTACCAGGACATGAAACGCTAGCGTTTCCATCTAGACCACTCCCCAGAAATTTCTTCTCATCGTATGGCTGTCTTATTTGGAATTGAAATTTTCTCTTGAAGTCTCTGTATTCCTTCATCCTTCTATCTAAACTCCCAGTATTTATTTCATACACTATATCAGCCCATTCATTATGTGACATTCTATAATCCGAATAATTGTCCGTGAAAAACTTCTCTTGTGAATCATAGCTGTTGGCGGCGAATTCACCTAAATTGTCTATATCCTCGTTGAGAATTTGTTGTTTAGCGCTCTCGGTAAATATAATTGATTTAGGTAGTCCACTAACTAGTTCTTCCTGAAATCCTTTAAATTTTCGTTTCGAAGTGGTTGATATATCCTGAGGAAGTGATTGCAAGGATTTTTTTGTTTGTTTAGTTCTTTTTGCTATTTTTTCTAACACAGGAATAAGACCCTCTTCTTTTCTTTTACCGTCAGGATCATCTCCCAGTATAGCACGCTCTATCTCCTTCGTTGCTGTGGTTACTGGTTTAAACAATTCTTCAGATCCCGCAGCAAAATCAGTCTGAAGACTCTGTCGTTGTTGTAGTTTATTCCGTACAGAGTCACGACTTGGTACAAATCTCCTGATTGCATCCAGTCGTTCACGAGCCAATCGGGTTGTTAATGCTTCATTGACCATTATTTGAAATCAGAAACAATTTTTCAATTGCAAAACAATTTTTCAATTGTGAAACAATTTTCCCGAACCCGACCTAACATCATCGTGGAAGTGTTATTTCATCCTATCAGGTTTGAGGGAAGTGTGGAAATTGTATATAAAATAATTAATACCACACTTCCCTCATTCTATTTTGATCAATCTGAACCGTCCATCAATTTTTATTCAGTGTGAAATATTTTCACTGTTTTTGACATTGTCAATCAAAAAATGCTAAAAAAATGAAAATCTCTATGAGGGACGGTCACAATCAAATAATGATAAATGGACGGTCAATCAAATAATGATAAATGGTCGGTCAATCAAAATTGTTCATTTTCTTGAATTAATACCCGTAGGTTTCTAATTTTAGAATTAACCTCCTTTTTCAATTCGTATTCGTATCCCAATTCTTTTCGTATTCGTTCTACGATGGTAAACAACGGAGCGAACACACTTACGTCACTGGAAAATGCGAGAGAGTCCCGAATAGAATTCTGAATTCTCTTGATGAGCGCATACTTCTTTGGTAGCATATACTTGTTAGTGCTAACTCCGTATTCTATATCCTGAAAATCAGACATGATTTGATCAGGATTTAACCCATCTGATAGTTCAATATCCCAACTTTTCAATTTTGAAATCTCGGATAAAATGCTATTCATGTTTTCAGAATTCATTATTCTATAATAATGATATATTTCTAAATGAAAAATATGACGCATTAGACATAACTAAATTGAACTTTTGTCCCGTCCTTTTTGAAATAGCCGATCGATAAATCCCCTCTGCAACAAATCGTACTGAGGGTGAACAAATATCGAAATGCCAACCGGCGCTGGTTATTGATTGAAATAATTTTTCTTCGTTAGTTATCGTATTCAAAGATTTCACAGGTCTCTTCCCAACCGTTTTGCATTTTCCAGTCTTTCCTCGTTTGGTATTCTCACTTTGAGTAACAGCCTGCAGATTTGATAAAGAATTGTTTTTCGGATTAGAATCCTTGTGATCAATGACAGAATCATCTTCGATCAATCCATAAAAACATTCAAATGCGAAACGATGATTGAGATAAGTTTTCTTCCCAACAGTAAACATCAAGTACCCTTGATTATTCACAGCACCAACTGATTTCTTCAGTCTACAGTGTCTTACAACACCATCACTGGATGCTTCATAATTTGTAATTAAGGGATGGTGTCTGAATTCTTGGTTCATTCGTATACATAATACTATTGTTTGTCTAATTCATTGTTTGGTTTAATGATAAATCTTTCGATGTAGTCTTGAGGAGTTCTTATGATTTTGTCAGGGACGTTGTCAGTGTCAGGGACTTTTTCAGGGTCATAATTTCTGATTGATTGTCCATTTTTTCTTCTTTTATCATAATAACGCTTCAACTCCCTGTATCGCTTTCCACCGCAATTAAAACACAACTGAGATTTTCCCCTAACCCCAACCCCACATCGTATGCAGGGTAACGGACCAAGGCTTCCACGTCGAAAGCTTTGCATATGATACCCACAAAACTCATTTCTGCATGATTTGTTACACGGGGTTACTGATCCAATCATAAGCCACTTGCAGTTATTCATTATATATAAATTCTTCATTTAAATGCTTGTTTTAATTATAGCATGAGGGAATTAAGGAGAACGCCTTCGAAAAATGCTGAATTCAATGCTGATAAGGAGTTTAAAAGATTATTGAAAATTAATCCTAAATTTAATCTCGATAAACCAAAAAAACGTCCAATAGACGGAAACATGAAAGAGTTTAAGAGATTATTGAAGATTAATCCTAAATTTAATCTCGATAAACCCAAAAAACGTAACAAGAGATTATTAAAAATTAATCTCAAACGTCCAAGAGACGGAAACATGAAAGAGTTTAAGAGATTATTAAAAATTAATCCTAAATTTAATCTCGATAAACCCAAAAAACGTAACAAAATTAATCCTAAATTTAATCTCGATAAACCAAAAAAACGTAACAAAATTAATCCTAAATTTAATCTCGATAAACCAAAAAAAACGTTTGATAGACGGAAACATGAAGGAGTTTAAGAGATTATTAAAAATTAATCCTAAATTTAATCTCGATAAACCAAAAAAAACGTCCAAGAGATTACCCTGGAAAGATGCTCAATTCAATCTCGATATAGTTTCTAATACACCAAAGAATACAATTCTTGATAAAGCCATGATTAGTAAAATCAGAGACTGTTTTAATGAATTCAAGCGTGATGGAGCATCTTATTGTGGGTCAACATTTCGAATTGATGGTGTTGTTGATGCTACCATGACTGATGAAAAAGCAGCAGTGATAATTTCACGTGTTGGGGAAAAAAGGTATTTTTTCCGAATAAAATTCATTATTGAAGTCGATGGCAAATGGATTATTAGGGATAAATTTGAACCAATTTTCAAGAATAAAAAAGCTGTCATTGTGAGTAGAGATTCCAAACCAGGAATTCTAACCGGCATTGACAAACCATACTACGAAAGATCTTATCCCGTAACAGCAATGGTTTATGGGATATATCCGTTAAATGATAAACCCGATATCGCAAAACTAGCTCCTATGAAATATTCTAGTTCACTGAATTGCGTGGCAACACGGGTAATGGAACACTTCACAAATGCATCTTGAGGAAATAAACTAACTGATCTGCGACGTAGGAAAATAACCGAATGGGAACTGACAGTGAAACAACATGGTGCAAAGATTTCTGATATAGCTAAATTAGAAGCATCATTAAAATTCCCAATATCAGTAACAACAATAACCGGAGAGGTTTTATACGAACCGAAATATCAATCGCGAGGAGCTCCAATACAGATTATTGATCATAACAAACACGCGTGGACACCTGCGGTAACAGTATTTCCACGAGAACGAACCGTGAACTATATCCCCCCGGAATTTTCCGGGGATGTTTTCTATGAAGAGAAATTATTCGATGCTATTCATGCGTTGTGTGAGGATGATCCTGTGTCAGTGTGGTTACTTAGAAGTGATGAAGATCCCGAAATAGGATTCGATCAATTTGTAAGACCAAATGGTGAATTATATCGCGTTGAAGAATTAGATAACAGAATGAGAAAAATCGCTAGTGATTTTTCACCGGAGAGTTTCCATGAAAAACTACTCACGGATAGTTTTACTGTTCCATCAGTGGTAGCTCACTTCGCAAGAGAAAAAAACTCATGGCGTCCGACACGAAGTGATTTTCTCGAGGATGTTAAATTGAGTTGCGTCGAATTTGGTCATGGAGGACTGTGGAATACGAAATACTCACGTGATGGTATGATTTCAATTGATATAGCCGCGTGTTATCCCGGAAGTTTTCTCGGGTATGGGGAATGTGCTGAGTACTTCAAACGATTTGGACACCCCACGCATGAAATGACTCGTGTTGCGATTAATGGACCATTGCCTGATTTTGATTTAACCGGATTCGCTCGTGTGATATCATTTGAATTAGCGTCAGGATTACATCCGTGTAGTTATGTTTGGCTCGGTAGACACCTATCTGAAAAGGCCTGGGTGCCAATACTGCTATTGAGATATATGATTGATTGTGGTATGCTAATATCGTTGATTGTTTCCGAGGCTATTATATGCTATCGAGCTCAGAAAGAAGTTTGGCTACCACAACCCGATTTAGATCGTATAATCAGCGAACAGCGAAAACAATTCCCTGATTTCAATGAAGAACAAATCATGAATCGGTCTAAGAAGTTATTTGAAATTAAAAAAGAACAAGCAAAAGATTTTGGACGAAGAATAATCGGTAAATTTACCCAGGGTGGACGATACGACAATGCAAAATATTCTTCGCGGTTGATCATAGATATCGCTGAATACGATTTTATTGTAACGGATTTAATGAAACAGGGAAAACTTGTATCCCGTAAGGATGCTTTTCTATCCAATGGTGAGAAATTAGGTACGGTTGTTACCTACTGTGATGGATATAATTCCCAGTATACACATTTAAGATCATCTATGCTAGCCTATGCTTCTATTAATCTATTTTCGATGATAAATAGATTTCCTAATACCGCGGTTAGAGTGGCCACTGATTCGATGTATATACACAATAAGTACAAATCAGCTGTAGCTAAATTCACAGATCCGGAGGAAGCGTGGGGGCGTTGGCGATTTAAAAAGGAGATGCTACATGAGTATTGTGAATCGGCAGACGTTGCCATGGATGATAAATATCTTTGTTGTAACCGTATTGAAATTCGATCAGAATTTTCTAATGCACCACCGGTATCTGATCCAGTATGTAGATACAAGACAGTTTATTTAAACGGTTGTGGTGGGTCAGGAAAGACAACTCGTGCAATTGAATTATTTCGTCGGTCAACCATGATTGTGCTAACACCGACTCACAGACTCGCCAGAGAGATGATACAGCGAGGGGTAAATGCCTGTACTTACCATAGTTTCTTTCGATGGAAGGGTGACAAATGGACTCCTGAGCGTATGGGTGATAAATTCATTCCTGAAATCATAATCTGGGATGAAATATGCACAGTGTCATTAGATGTATTACAAACATTTCTCGAGTGGTTGTTAAATAAAAACACAAAAGTTGTCATGTGCGGTGATCACGGCCAACCACCACCATTTGTCGGTGCATCTCCACATGAATGGCTAAAGGGTTTTGTAGACTATTATGAAGAAATTACCACTGATTATAGATCAATTGATGAATGATTACGAGAATTCAAAGCGCTAATTAGATTACAACCGGATAGAATCCAATGCGAAATAGCGCGTGAAGTGATTTCAGAAACTCCAATGAATGATTTCTGGGAAACATGGAGACCAAATGATTTGATAATTGCAAGTAGAAAAATAGTCAGGGACACACTTCAGATGAAATTCTTTGAATTGCATAAAGACAAATTTGCAGCGCTTCCAGTACCCCTTTGTTATAGGCCATCGGATACACGAAAACAGAATATTGAAGTTGATATTCCAGGACAGAGTGAAAAACAAATTCTCGTATTAAATGATATTGTGCTGGTTGATATCAATGTCGTTGAAGATGCATTGCGTGCTAATAAATCCCCGTGGACGCTAGGATACGCAGCAACAATACATTCTTCACAGGGATTGACTATATCGGATACAATTGTTTGGATGGTGGATAATCACATCGAATGGTCGAATTTAGTCTATCTCGCTGTATCCAGAGTACGAAAAATAAATCAACTTCGAAGAATTGTTTTCGATGATAATGACACCACAATAAATTATATTGATGTTAAAATTATTGATAAAAAACTCTCCGGTTACAAACAACAGGACAAAAAAAAAACAACGAGAATTTGATATTGATGCTGAATTAATAATCACTTTGAAGAAACAACAGAATAATCACTGCGCGAGTTGCAATTGTATAATGCGTTGGCAGTATTCGGATAAGGATCCTCGCCAATTCACCGTAGACAGAAAAAATAACAATCTCGGTCATGTCAGAAACAATGTGATGTTGACTTGTCTTGAGTGCAATAGACGCAACGGTGCTAGTTAAGACCATGCGGTGGCAATTGAGTATCCTCGGGAATTACCTGTAGTTGTTGTCGAGTAAAACCCCGCTGAGGGGCAGTTGAATCCAGTTTATAGACTGGAGGTCTACCAGTTGATCGTATTATACTAGATATCTTGTGTGCAGTAACACTCCAAATAGGATCAGTAGCCCTTTTTCTACCCCCTTCAAGCTCTCCTGGTTCGTATAAGTACCTCACAATGACATTACTACCAAGAATTGGTTCTTTGAAATCTTTTTGTGGTTTTTCAGGTATTGACTTCTTTTTAATCGCATTGATAGGTTTCATGTTGATTGTTCTAGTAATCTCGTTATTCAGTGCAGTAATCACAGATGGTAATCTTTTAACCCATTCACGGGATCTTTTTTCTTGGATGAATTCTTTTGCGTATTGATATCCAAATAACCGCTCAGCAATCGTCCGATTAAATCGTTCTACAATGGCCTGATCGCGATGTAGCGCAGTATGCCCTCGTCGTATGGTGACATTATGATGTTTCATTGTAGATAACACTGCACCCTGAAATTCCTTGCCAGGATCAACCTGCAATAGATTTGGCCAGTGCAGAGGACCTCGTCGATAAATCCTTTCAAATGCAGAAGCGACTTCAGTGGCTGATTTTGTTTTTAACGGTTCTGCTTCTTTGTATCGACTTGCAATATCAACTACGGTTAAAGCGTATTTGTAACCACAATCATGTGGCAGAAATAATATATCAGCCTTATGAACTTCATTAGGAACTGTCACATCAAAATGCGAGAATTGAATTTGTTTAGGCGGTGGTAGATAAATTTGCCATAGTGCCTGTTTGGATAACCAATTAGCAGCAGTGGTTTTTTTCACTTTTGCAGCGCTAGCGAGTTTATGGACTGCTGATTTACCCCTCCAGTATCCTCTTGGGGAATAATAAATTGATTCCATATTATTAATTACCGGCACCTAACATCAATTTACTTTTCATAGCCGATTTTATTAAAAAGGAAGCCAATTTTTCCTTGAAGGATTTATCAGGAATAGCATTTAACGCATGAATTAATTTCACATCTGCTAGATGCCTGTGTTGCAGATTGCTGATTTTATAAGCAACATCATGAAGGTGACAGGCCTTATCAATGGCGTTTATTGGTTCTTCACCGGGTCGGGACTGATTTTGATCATTGAGTCTGATATCAAGTCTGGTTCCCGGTCCACAGTAGCTATATCCTGAAGGTGCTTTTCTCCGAGGTACTTTGCCCATGGGGTTCCAGGGAGCTTTGCCAATTTGGCTGCGATATCACCTCCTCGTTTTTTTTAAAACATCTCCGAATTGTAAAATCTTTGATTTTGTAGAAACAAATCTAAATTTTTTTATACCACATGTTGCACATCTACCAGTAAGTGCTGATCTGTTATTTTTAGTTGTAACCGTCGTCACATCATTTGTGCTAGTACGCGTTTTACACTTCACACAATATAGATCCATAATTTATGTATAGAGATATGGATATAATTGATTTTTCGGCGACTAAAACAAGAGAACCAATTAAGCATCATGCAGCGCTACCAAACTCTATCCGGATGATTATAATCGGGCCATCTGGATCCGGTAAAACGCAATTGTTGCTCAATTTAATAATGAGATGGATGAAGTGGGATAAGTTGTATTTAATTGCCCCTAGCGTAGATGATCAACGATGTTATGAAGTGTTAAAGGATTTTAACGAGAATGCATCAGAAATTAAGGGTGAGAACGCCATTGATTTTATAACCGATATCGATGAAGCACCGAGTATTGATGATATTGATGGAGATATTAACAATTTAGTCGTATACGACGATATAATGTTGGATAAACAAAAAATCCTGCTAGGATCTTTTCCAGAGGCAGGCATAAAAACACTGACGTGATATATGTCACTCAACGCTACACTCAGGTTCCAGAAGTCATCAGAGATAACTGCAATATTCTTGCTGTATTCAATGGAGTTGATACTCATACTCTTAGAAATATTTGGCAGACATGGTGCTCTGATATGGACTTCAATCAATTTCGAGATTTCTTTAGTCATGCTCAGTCGACTCCGCACGGATTCGCAACAATAAATCTACATGATCCTCGGACACGATATCGTATCGGACTGGATCAAATATTCGGTTGAAATCGTAAAAGAATTATTAACCCAGAACTGAAAACTTTAGCAGCAGAGAAGTTGGATGACCACATCGTTGCGAGCAAAATTGATTAAAAAATCGTAAAATCTCCGTTTTTGCAAAAATGGAGACTTTTTTTTTTGGGTTAAATGAGATTTCGTTGGAAGCCTTATATTTTGTTCGAAAACGTGGTCTGTAAGCCTTATTTTGCTCGAAAACGTTATCTGGAAGCCTTATTTTTGCTCGAAAACGTGGCCTGTTCACCCTCTCTGCTGCTATATATCTGCTCGGTTCACTATATCTATTTCCATACTCGAACCGGGGGAAATATATTGGGGGTGGTCATCTCTTAGACAACGAGTACCAAAAATGGGGGTGGATTATAGTATTTATTGATATTATATTTGTACAGCCCCGTGACAAGTGGGGCATATATAACAACTATTAATTAACCGATAAAACATCAACACTCCCACCACCCCATAACAGGAACTAATGTATCCATAGCGCCGGAAATTGAAGATCGTTTGCAAAGTTAAACAAGGGTGGGATGGGTACATTTCTTTTATCTCTAAGTCACAATGAGACAGACTAAATTTTGATATTTTACCATCCAAAACCAAATGTGGGACTGCATTTTATTGATCAGCATTAATAACACGTGTTTCTCACTCGAAATAGAACTAGAATTTATACATTCAGCTTGGTCAACCAGTGCAAAACATTTTGTTAAATGTTCATTGCTGCAGGCTTATGGATGAATCTATGTTGCAACTAATGTTTAAGTAAATTATTCTGAAAGAAAAATTCGTGTAATGATATAAATCATTGAGTATTGCATGGACTATGATAGCAATGGAAGGTCAGATGATGAAATAAATACTCTCCGGCGTTCTTCTACATTGGACGACGGATCATTAGCCCGTAGAAATGTGATAAAGAGATATTTCCTCTCGTTGCTTTAGACTCTAACACATTCGGATATGCACATAGAAATGTAATAAAGAGATATTTCCTCTCGTTGCTTTAGACTCTAACGCACTCGGATATGTACATAGAAATGTGATAACGAGATATTTCTTCTCGTTGCTTTAGACTCTAATGCACTCGGATATGTACATAGAAATGTGATAAAGAGATATTTCCTCTCGTTGCTTTAGACTCTAACGCACTCGGATATGTACATAGAAATGTGATAACGAGATATTTCTTCTCGTTGCTTTAGACTCTAACGCACTCGGATATGTACATAGAAATGTGATAAAGAGATATTTCCTCTCGTTGCTTTAGACTCTAACACACTCGGATATGCACATAGAAATGTGTGAAACGCCTATTCCACATGACTTCACTCGATGATACCTTATGAATTTGATATTTCGTAAGCTAGGAATGTAAGCAATTTATTTGTTGTTGTGCTTTTACAACTGTAAAGATAAATGTTACCTGTTTGTTTAAATATTGTGGTGAAGACAATCATGCTATACTCTTTCTAATGCATGAACACGTTATAAAAAAATGTCTTTATTTCTATTTGTACATCCATTAAGGCCATACGTAGTCTTGTTTTCAACAATCATTTCCCTGTTATACACGAGAGAACAATCCAGCATATGTACTGGTATGGGATTGGCGAAATCCATATTCAATGTAATAATATATTGTCAGAAAATTGTAAAGACCTTGCTGCTCGCTGTACATTCAGACCTTACAGTGCGATTGCCTTGTCTCACACCAATGCATATGACGGATTGCAATAATTTGAAGGCAGTTGACTCGCGGAACATAATTTTACGCTATCGTTCCTAATTTTAACAATTGCTAAACTTCGTGGATAGCTAGACAGAAAAAAAGGAAACGGATAAGTGAAAATGGAGAGAGGAGTGAAAGGACAAATAGGACAAAGGATAGACAAATCCAAATATTTTACTACGGTCAAAGCGACATCGCATCAATTTATTTAATGTAGCTGGCATATTAGATAAAAATATAAAACTTCTAAGAGACTTTAAAAGGTTCCAAATTCATCCCAGTATATATTATCACTACCTAACATGACGGTACAACCGCTCCGGTGGTCTAGTGGTTAGAGCGTCCAGCGCGGACACAGGAGGTCGTCGATTCGATCCTAGCCGAGTCATACCAAAGACTTACAAAAATGGTACTAACAACTGCCTCAATGTTAATCACTTCAGTCTAGAACTGACGCTTGCTTAGTTTGTGTTAAAGTCAATTTTACACCGGAATACATATAATGCAAGTAAAGGCAAATAGTTTTTATCGAGATGAATGTCAACGTTAAAATGAGGGTCCATGATGCTTTGAAAATTTATGGTAATTTTGGTAAATAAATAGATAGATAAATAAATAAATACATAATTAGGGTAGGGGTTGTAGGCTTACTTTATCAGCTTGTTGAAACACCTATTCCACATTTGTGATTTAGGAATAAGATTTATACAGTCCATTGCCTTTCTTTACGAAAAGTTTGCGTTTGCTTAAAATAGAGCGAATTTTCAGAACCAAACTTTAGCTGACCAAGATACGATATGTCATACCGTACATCACAATATTTTAGCTTCAATACTTCTGTTAGAATCTTTGATTGCATCATACCAGTACAGAATACAACTTAGCACAGAGACTTGAATCTCAGTCAGACTAGTACAGAATACAACTTAGCACAGAGACTTGAATCTCAGTCACACTAGTATTGGCTATACTTTAACCTTTTTGTCACCATACTACGAGAGTACAACCAACACCAGAGACTTGAATCTCACTCACATTAGTACAGAATACAAAACTTGTCATATAGGCTTGAACCTGATACATGCTCGTATATAATACAAGTTATGCAAATGATTTGAACCTACGTCACACTATTACAGAATACAATTAATACCAGAGGATTGATCCTCAGTCGTAAGCTGCAAAGTGTTACACCACTCATATAATGAATTCCTCCCACCATCATTGGTGTATCTGGCAATCACAATTTTAAAAATGTAGTTATTGAAGTTGTGATCATGAGACGCTTAAATTAATAATGTGTGCTCAGATGAATCAGTTTCCTTAAAAGAAACTTTTGTTAATTTAAAACTGGAATTATTATTTTTATTGTTATTGTTATTGTTATTGTTCTTCTTCTTCTTCTTCTTCTTCTTCTTCTTCTTCTTCTTCTTCTTCTTCTTCTTCTTATTATTATTAGTAGTAGTAGTAGTAGTAGTAGTAGTATTGTTATTGTTATTCTTCTTCTTCTTCTTCTTCTTATTATTATTATTAGTATTATTATTATTATTATTATTATTATTATTATTATTATTATTGTCATTTTTAGTATTATTATTATTATTAGTAATATTATTATTATCATTTTTTAATTATGATAATTATTGTTATTCTATTATTATTATTATTATTATTATTATTATTATTATTATTATTATTATTATTAAGAACATAAATTTGTTTATTTCGTGTTAAAAGTTTAAAATATCTACTAAAGACTTCTGACAAAAGGTAAAACATAAAATTCGCACACAAACATATTTAATATTTGTAGTTGTTTATACGTCTTTATGCGTATCAAGCATACACCAAAAAAAAAAACCGTTAAAGAAAAGAAAGTTTATACAGGTATTTTGTTCAATATTCTTTTATTTAGAACCGAAAATTACCTTGCATGACTAATCAGTTAGTGACAAGGAAAATTATATTTCCGGACTACAGCATGTGCACGTTTCACAACACTCTCCATGTTTAACTGTGTTAAAAAACATCGTTCGAATTCTTCAGCATATGTACCATTGCAACTACACTGACTTTCAAAAGAAACTAAATATATATCTTAATTGTTTAGAAGGAAACTGTATCTTAACATCACGTTCTAAGGACAATGTGCTCGCCCAATTCCCCAAGCAAACAAGTATGACATTAATCGACAATTGCTCAAATATGTTTGTTGAGTGACTATTTTTATGTAGTGCTTGTGCCAAGGTTTTGTTGTGTGAGATGTTAATCGCTGGATGCTTTTAAACACGTGTAAGTAGAGAGGACTAACCTGACCTTTGAATGAACTAATCAGCCTCATTAATATATCTAGAGTTCTGTTTGATAAATGTCGGTTAAAATTCATAAAGCGACCAGTGTTCGCTTTGTAAATGAAGAAATAAATGTACAATAAAATTCGTTCATACATCTCTATTCTTATTATTTCATTATTTAGAAAAATATTGTTTAGTTAAATTTATTATAAAACAGAGACGATAAATACATCAACCTTTCAATGTAACAACTATTGTATCAGTGGAATCATTAGATTTAGTGTGTCATTCGTGTAATACTCCTCGTCCGATGTACTTAAATATATTTCGTCTGCTTTCCTTACAATTTTATTTATTTATCCATTTATGTATTTATTTACCTTAATATTTATTGACCGCTCCGATGGACTGGTGATTAGAGCGTTCGCTTCGTTATCTGAAGTCGTTTGGTACACTTGACTGTAAATATAGATCTACTATCTGCATGTTCTAGATGGCTGAGACGTAATAAGTGATGATTTTTATGACGAATTCCTGAATGAATCCAAGATAAGGAGTGCAGAAGATCGTGATTCACTGTTTTATGTCCAAAATTTGGTAATTGCTGGTATGTACTAATGTACGATGTGAGCTATCGAACGATAAAGTGTCGAAAGTAATCAGGATTTACGTTTATGAAAGTTGACAAGTTACAAGATATAAAAGCAAAAAAGTCTGTCTATAGAACGAAGTTGCCGTATATGTCCGCATACATGAGCAGCCAAATTCCAATTGAGCGGATATTAAGTCTAATGATATACAATATATGAAAATTGAAAAGATAATTAAAATAAATGCATACATATTTCTGGTACATAAAATCATAAAGGTGAATTTTGAAAATGTTAAAAGCAAGTAAAATGTATTTTCATAGAAAGTCACCGAGTTTGAAATAAACTGAGTGGAATGCCAGTCAAGCGTATAAAGTAATTTACATTTCATCCAATTCATTATTATATGCTTGACTTGTCAAAATTAATATACAACAGTTGGTCGATAAGTCGGTTAATTTTACCATCATCACAGGCTCTGAGAGAGAGAAGGGGGGACGAGAGAGAGAGAGAGAGAGAGACAGAGAGACAGACAGACAGACAGACAGACAGACAGAGAGAGACAGAGAGAGAGAGAGACAGAGAGAGAGTGGTGGGGGGAGGAGGGGCAGGAGGGTGGCGTATGGGAAGCTTTTATCATTAATTGGCAAAACTTATGTTTCTCTGTTGGCCATTTAATCTGCTCTGTCTGTGTGTGTGTGTGTGTGTGTGTGTGTGTGTTGTGAAAGTGGCCTTTGGACATTTTAATTTCTACAATACTTAAGTAATTTGCTATACAGTCTGGACAATCTTATGCAACGTTTGTATGCTTGATAGATAAATCCCATATACCGGTAATGTGTACGCACACAGTTACAATGACCACTCTGTCGTGTATGTTATTTGGTGTAGTTGTTGTCATGGGTTCTACTGCTATTTCTATCACATAAAAGGCTATACATGTACGTACGCAGAAACAGGTGATCTGTAACGGTGAGTGTTTTTTGGACCACTCGGCCAATCGGGGTCCCATAAAGTGGTTTAAGTTCAATTACAAAGGTTTCACTAAATTCAAAATCTTTTTCTCTCTCACTCAATGAATTTCCACGTAGTTTTGAGAGAGAGAGAGAGAGAGAGAGAGAGAGAGAGAGAGAGAGAGAGAGAGAGAGAGAGAGAGAAAGAGAGAGGTGTCGATGAAATTGCGTAACATTTTTAAATATTTGGAAAACTGGGATTCTTAATATTTTATCTCGTTATTTTCTTACCTCGTAAATGATGTATTAGTGAAAATTAACTAATGAATAAAGAACTAATAGCCTACTGTTGAACCAATACGTCTGCTTACCGCTAACAGAGGTGGCAGGGAATAGTTTCGTAAATTGGACCCTGTCAGTTTTGTAACTTATGGATATAATGCGACTTCTTCAAGTGTTGTTTAGAGTCTTTAGACTTTATCTATAAAAAGATATAGATAAATGTTACTTAAAGTTGGAATTGCATCAAAATACTACTACTACTACTACTACTACTACTACTACTACTACTACTCATAGTACTAATAATACTAATAATGATAATAATGATGAAAATAGTAAACACTAACTCGTTGGAGATATTTTATCGACTGTAAACAATAATACAACAATTTATTTTAACAATAAGACATATTATTTGTCGACTTTGTTTTTTGTTACATGATAAGGTTCTACTCTCTCGTCAATGACATATATTCCTAAAATATACACGCGTAAACACGAGCGAATACACTCTTTGTATAATTTCCCAATCCACTTTATGATTCAATACAGAGTAGTAAATTGAGAGGAATATAATAAGCTTCCATTCAGTGATAAAATATTCTGGTTAAAATAATAGCTGACCAATACATTTTTAAAGATACTGATATATTTTCAAATTATTTTTTTTTCGGGCCAGTCCTTGTTCTTGAAATTGATGAGAGGCATGCGCCTCTCATAGTTACCACAGTGTACGTCGACAGCGAAATAACAATAGTCGTACTAGATGAACTACTTGGAATCAGAAATTAGCTGTTTAGATCACAACTACCGATCATTATGTAAAAACAGATGAGTTTTGCCACAAACTACATGATATTCTAAACATGGTCAATACAAAATGACATCATCATCATCATACAATGCGACTGGAAGGCAAACTTCGGCAAATATGCTCTTAAAGAATGGGATGATCATTGTGGACCTTCTTGAGCTTACTAATGAAAGCGAGAGACGGCTGCTCGAATTCACAACAACTTGGGACTAGCCAACACCATGGGCCAATATAGAGCTTCACGATGCTGGACATGGCCCGCACCAAATGGAACCCATTAGAACCAAAAAGATCGACTACATACTGCTTCAAAACCGTTAATGATCTGACATCAACAGAGCAAAAACAAGGACGTTACTGGTACTGATGGTGGGAGTGATCACAACCTCGTGATTAAGATCGTCTGAGTGAGGCTGAAGAAAACTAACAAGTCAAAGAGCATCAGTTTTAAATTCAAACTTGACAACTCAAGGGGTCTAACATATGCAAATCATTCCAAGCCACAATTTGAGGAAAATGTGCTCCACTCCTTGTGATAGATGTTGATGTTAAAGTGATGACAGACACTTTCAACACAGTCATGATAACAGCTGCCAAGGACAACATTGCCCTCCATCGCCCAAAGAAAAATTTCTGGGTTACAGAAGAGAATTTTTGTAATGCCCGAAGAGACCTCAAACACAAAAGACACACAACAGAGACAAGAAACAAGAATATCAGGAATTTAAACTTGAAGAAAGCAAATGAAGCTTGGATTCAACACAAGAGCGCATATAAAAGGGCATTCTGATATAGAATAACATGAAAACAATATTCCAAATTGTGACGGTCATCACCCTATTGAAGCAGCCAAGAACCAGAACCATTCAAGACGAAAATGGAAAATGCCTCACATAAGCGGGTGAAATTGCAGAAAGATGATCTGAGTATTTGTAAAAAGAAAACTCGATAACCGTCAGTACACAGGAGAAGCAGAGGTGCTTGAAGTTCTAAATTCCACAAATGATGATGAGTTCCGAATTCTCAAAGAAAAGGTGGAGTCAGCAATAAAAAGCACTGAAGAATGGGAAGGCATCTGGAGAAAACAACATCCCAGCTGAACTTTTTTAAGAATGGGGGAATCATTGATATAGATACTAACAAAATACTGCAAAAAGATCTGGAATCAGCTATGCCAAATTTACAGAACTATCAGTTCGATCAGCCATGCTAGTGAGGTGATGCTGAAGAGCATCTTGAACAGACTGAAACCACAAGCAAAAGAAACAGGCAGGCAGGGTTCCAGAGTGGCAAAAAGCACAAGATAACAACAATTCAGTTGCAGTGTTCTGTGTAAAAAGTTCTCGCAACATCAACGATACATCTATAATGTGTTCATAGATTTCAAACAAGGCCTTTGACAGAGTGTGGCATGATGCATTGTGGGTCACAATGAAGAAGTACAACATGGGTCAACGGTGACTACTACCGTCATGCAGCTGTACGCAAAAACTATTAGTACAGTAATGGATCAAGGTTCTTTGGGGGACTTGTTCCAGTCAACAGTTGGGGTACGTCAATTCGGTCTGCTGTCACCCACGCTTTTCAACATCTGCTTAGAGAGCAAAATGAGCTAATCACTGAAAAACCACTGTTTAACAGCCACCATTGGAGAGAATAACATCACCAACCTCCGGTTTGTAGACGACATTGATGAGTTGGCAGGCAGTGAAGACGAGCTTGCAACCTCAGTGAAGCAACTGGATGAAACATCTTCCAGATTTGACATGGAAACAAGGGCTGAGAAGATAACGTTGATGACAAATATTGGCCAAAAGATCTCATCCAAGATTAAGCCACATGACATGAGTCTATTTATATCAGTTCCATAATCACCGAAAAGGGATCAAGAGCAGCACAAACAACGGTAGCTATGTCAAAGGTAAGATCCGTCTGGCGAGGCAAGAATATCCGTCTGAAAGCTAAAATCAGACTATTGAGAGCCCTGTTCATCTCAATCATTTTTATATTCATGTGAGACCTGGACCCTGACAGTTGAATTGCAGCGAATAATCCAGGCACATGAAATGAGATGCTACAGCACCATCTTTTCACAAATGAAGAAATGCGTGACACCATCAGGTACAAAACAGGCAGGCCAATATGAAGACCTCCTCACCACCGTCAAAAAGGGAGAACTGAAATGGTATGTCCATGTTACTAAAGCTAACAGGGTATCCACAACAGTACTTCAGGGGAGCGTCCAGGGCGGCAGAAAGAGAGGTAGACATAGAGAAAAGTGGACTGGAAACATCAGAGAGATGGAACCGGAAAGATTTTGCGGATACACATGCATTCGCATACAAACGAGACAAGTAGAGGGAGCTGGTCAGATGTTCAGCAGCACAGTGCCTCAACGACCATACTAGATCAAGACCCTGATGATGATGATGAGAACACAACGAGTTTCAGAATTATTACACACGAACTTGGCTCTCTTTGGAACACAACGATTTTCAGAGTTACCACATGGGGGAAAAGGTTTCATCTACATCATTTCGTATCAGAAATACAACTATACATGTGATGTTGGCGTCCAAAATCTCTCTTTGCTATGAACTGTGATTGACCTGCCAGATAAAAGGAAAACTAATCTAATGTTTTGTTTCACTAAAGCTATTCAAAGTCTTTGACCATTTTTGACCCCATTTGAGTTTTTTTTCATTTTGTATGAATTGTTATATTGGTTCGGCTGATGCAGCATTAAATTAAAACTTCCTTGCACCCTGAGATTAATTTACTCCACTACTACTCATCGTCGCATAATTGCGCCGCCTTGACAGTCTTTGTGAAGAAACACGGGATCCAAACTTAGATATATCCGCCGTACATTCCTGATTCAAGTTACATAAATTAGTTTCGGCTAAATCCTGTTATCATTAAAAAAAATTCTGCGGGGCAGACATTTTCATAGTCGCTATGCGATTTGAATTGCAGTTCTGCATAAACAATATAGCAACAGGTGAATGAAAAATGGCAAATACAATTTGTTCCTTTAGATTGAGAAGATGAATAGAGAGAGGTGCATGGGTGTTCTATAGGGGAAATGTAATGATGAAGTGTTTCTTAATACAAATATATTTTACTAGCACTAATTTGGAGATCTTCATAAATATATCTAGTATATGTCTTCATATAAAGGTATGCAAGAGAAAACGAAGACAGTGTTAATCAAGATATTATGTTCAAATTAAATTTAATTTAAATGCACACTAGTCACTATTAAATGCACGCTTTAACATTGTCAACACTATTTTAAACAATTGATTTATATTGGTAAGCAGATGACTATTTGGTAATAATGAAAAAAAAATCAGCATTGATTCAGATAGCATAAAAATATTTTGGCTAATTCATTTTGTCTAAATTTTGGTAATATGTATATTTGGTCTTTCTTTAGTTTTACAAAATCCTTTTGATAATGTTTTAAGGGCGATGTTTTAGTATAAATCGTTGAACGTAAAGACGATACAAAACGAATTAATAATTAACATATTGAATTCTATACGCACATTTGAATGGATAAATAACGGTATAAATTTAGCAGCAAATATTGCAGATTGGTTTGTACATGCTGATATGTTCTAAATTCATATTGGATCATATGATCTATCTATCTATCTATCTATCTATCTATCTATCTATCTATCCAAACATATAGATATGACGAAAATGAAAGTATATCTGAAAATTATGAATATTATTGATTTATGGAATATTAAATTATTAAAGTTGACTTTATGGTTAAAGTGCACATCCCATTTAACAATGCTAAGTACGATCACTAAAGACATGTATTCATATCAGGCAGCTTCTTGCTTTATCTCTACCATCCAATTCTGTAAATATTATGATGCTTAACACAGAGTTTCATAACCACTTGGCGATATGCCATAAGCTTAATTCGTTAATTCTTTCGTTTTATGCCTTTGAAAAGTGTTCCATAAGTGTGTCTAAGCTCACTTAATTAAGTCCTAACGAGCGCTCTTAATAATGACATTGATGCATGGTATCTGTCTATGATCACTGATAGTTCTCATCGAAACCTCGCCTACTTTGGTATGTAGCAGGTTTGCGTGCATTTTCTTCTTCTGATTAAGCTGTCATAAGCTACTTATTTTAATTTTAAAGAAAAAAAATACTAACCTACAAAATAATGATCAAGCTTTTGTAACGGACTTTAATGTTTAAGATATTCTTCCATCTCAAATGTTTTTTTCTCTGTCACTCTCAGTTAGTCACGTGTTTGTTTACTTTTCGAAAAACAATGAACAAGAAACTTTGCACGGATTTCGATAAAATTATGTGAAAAGTTATATGCATGGATAAAAATGAAAATTAAACTGAGAATACGAAGATGTTTCTCTGTACTATTTCGTTTAATTAGTGATTAATAACTGGAAGTGCATCTCAACGTCAACAATGGATAGATGCGTTGATTTACTAGTTACTGTTCAAACCATAGTTATTTGCATTGTCAAACGTTATTGGCTAATCACTATTTTATACATCGACTTTATCAAACTGAAAGGAAACATTTATATTGCATGCTTAATTCGGAATACTGGTATTGAAAAGTATTGATGAATATGACGATAAAGTCAGAACACAGATGTGTCAACAGTTATTTTTGTATCATGATAATACGGTTATGTTGTTCCTCATAGGAACTGAATAATCATACAGACCTGTTTTGGCTTCCAATTTATAAACAATTGTTCATTATCTACACTTTAAAAGCTATGGCTAAATACGTTAGGCCAGGCATGTAGAGGTATCTTATTTCTTACCTTTATTTGGTAAACATGGTGTGAAAAGCCAGTTTCTCTTGACCGAACTCTTGCATGAGTTTTTAGCTAATAAGCCCAGATTTTCAGCAGTAGTAACATTATGGGGCATTATGATTTTGTTACATTTTGTAAAGTCTTCTGTACAAGACGTTACCTTAAATCAAGTTCAAGTATATGATTTAAGGAAGTTTACACAAGCAAGTGTTTATTATATCCCTCGTGGCGAGCTTCAAAGTATTTACTCAACGTACAGGTCGATATACTTATGCAAGTGACTACCAAATTAATTATTGGCCGTTGACCTGTCCTTTGCCTAGATTTGATTTCCTATCTATGTAAAAGTGATTCCAGCATTCCAGAAGTGGCATTGTGTGCAATGAACTTGCAACAATGATTCCTGGCAAGAGTGAAACTGATATATTCAATCTGAAGTCATCAATATGATTTGCTATGTATTTGCTTGTGAGACCTCGTCATATGTTGCAGTTTGACTCGCTTGTCTTTCACGGGCCAAGTGAAGTTGTTGATTTGTGTTTTTAAATGAAAACAGTTATGTTATTCACAGATGCCGTTGCAACCTCAGGTCAGTGGAGATCTTATTGTTGAAGCGTTGTGTGCACAACTATGGAAACAAGCTTTATCGGCACCAACACCCGTTCTGTTTTGTCAACATTTACATTTAGAAAACAAAATACTTAATGATATAAAAAGCCCATTGATGAGGATGGTCAACCGCTTGACGATGCGGCCCTGATATGAATATGGCCAGGTTAACCGCCAAAAGTATTTGATTGAATTCACTAAATGGGTGCCTGTTAACGTCGAGCTTGTGAGGTTCGACGATCGAATTGTACAACTTCGAGCAAATACAATAGACATTCAATTGTTGTTACAAAGCTGTAAAAACGCTGTTGCAAATGATCTGGTCATAATCCACGAAATCTGGATAATTAAAGACACTAATATTGTTACGATACACTTAAAATAAGTAAGAGAAAAGAGTAAGAGACAAAGAGCTCTGCAAACTTTTACAAATAACGTATTTCCCTAGAACACAAAGTTTAATCGAGAATAGAGAACGTACGCTATTGCGTATTAAATTGCAAAATATACCACAAATTAGAGACACAAGAATTAGTAATTTAATGTCCTAAATAAAACTCAATACAAGTACCGAATAAATCCTAAAACGTAAGGAGATGACGTGTATATTATAGCTTATAGAGTGTTGATATGTCAACAGTCTTTTGTTGAATCACATTAGTATAATCGCAGTTTCGAATTCAGTATAAATTCCAGTGAGTGGTTCAATCCAATAATTGTAACAAGGTGTTTTCGTATTTTCAGAGAAACTAATCATTTAAATCAAAATATTTGGAGAAGATGATTCATTCCAATTGGAAACAACTTGAAAGTTCTAGACGCTAAGGCATGAATGAGTCCTCACAATTACATGCTTATATAGTATTCTACTTGAGCTCAGGCCACAAATAGCATTGTTTAAAGAATATATTAACTAATATAAAATAACCTTCACGAATCATCCTGATGTTTACAAAACTCAAAGCTATAACGTGCGATATACTCAGAAAATTGCAAAACTTAGACACAAATAAATATATTTACTTCTTCTGTTAATAATAGTCCTGATACTAAGCACATAGACAGAGAGGATAAGTCAGCTATATAATAGTTATTTAAACAAAATGAAAATGTCAATCACGTGAAGCAGAAATTAATCATATTCGATCAACCATACAATGTAATACTATAATAGAAATGTAATGATGGTTTTCAAAATAAGTAGACAATCATTGATTGCGAATATCCATGTTGATGACTATGATGCTACAACAAAACAATACGTGGATGAACATATTGCAGCCATGCGTAAAAGGTTCATGTAGCGTTTTGGGAGAATAAGACTCGAATGAAGGAGAACACTAATAGTAAACGATAAATTTGTTTTCATTATTGTTGGAGATGAGTTTGTTAAAAAGTTTTAATCGTATATCTGTCTTCAGTGTAAATCAAAATGCTGCCATTTTCGTCCGTGTATTAGCCGTGATGTGTAGAAACATTGCAGCAAAGCTCACCACGCTCTCGTTTTCACTTATATAACTCAAACACTTGCTTGTAATGTCAAAGAAAGTCAAGGAGTATAGAGGCTTTTTCCTTATACCAGCAACAATAATGTATAATCACAATACTTTTACAACTTCATTTCATTGGAACAGTATTGATCGAGTTTCAAGGGTTACCTGTCAGTCGCTGTGTCAGGAATCATAATTTATACACTAAAATCAATTTGTCTAAGCATGAACAGTGGCCATGTCTTGACAGATACTTATGGGCGTTTTTATTTTGTTTATTTTAGGATCTAGACATTTAAGCGATAAAAAACAATTCAATTCAGTAGCAATAAGTTTAAACCGTGTAAAAGTATGCTACTAGGTTCTGAAATAAAGTAATGGTAGAGCTGTATAGTAAATTATTTAGCATTGTGAGGTAAACGAACCCAACGTCCCTTCATGGTCTATCATTTTTTAAAAAATCAAATCAAACCAAGAGAAAGAACAAAAGCATTTTATTTTCACGATTTATCAATCCTGGTCATATCGAGTGTTATACATTTTTACTTATAACAGGAAGTATTTAAATTAATTACCAATGTTTAAATTTTTAAAAAAAATGTTGAATAGTTTCGAAGTGCTTATAATATTTCGTGAATATAATTTATATTGCTTATCTTGGGACTTTGAAATTTTCGTTGAAAGATATACAAATTGTTTTGTACGAGATTTAGAATGGTATTGTTTCTGGAATTTTCTTGTGTTTAAGTTCTAAATTTGTAGTTTGTTCGTTACACTAGACCATCAGGGGAAGATTTCAGGAACTAGCGACATGCCTGATTCGTCGGTAATGATGATAAACCAATTCCGTGTCATTAGCCTAAAACAAATTCACACAACACAAACGTTATTTACTTAAAGATTAAAACCAGAAACATTATATAGTGACGAATGTGTTTGGTAGGCACCCATTATTTACATATGTCATCAGTCAATTACATTCGACTTGATAATTTAGTTCCTTACATTTACCTCGATTTTGTACAAACTTATGATTCAATATTTTTAAAGTAAAAAAAACAAACAAAAGTTTCATCCATTAAAGCAACTTTATTCTTCGATATGGAAAACTGGAGATTAACCTTTAATTCTGGAAAAATTCCACTTAAGGGATGGAAAAACAATAATTAATTAATTAATTAATTAATTAATTAATTAATTAATTAATTAATTCTCAATTATGGGAGCCGGGGTCATTGAGGGCCTAGGGAATTAAAGATTGCACCTTAACCGATCACCGCTATCTTTACCTATCCGGATGTTTTCTAGTCTCATGCTCAATGTAGAAAAGCTTGCCAGTCGCTTCCTGTTATTCGGTGGTTCTTCCTGAGGTTGGGTCTTCTTTAACCAGTTATACTGTACACTATGTATAGACCTTCTTGCAAGGATAAATGGCTTTTATCAACCTAAAACAACACCAGTTATTATCGGAACCGAAGGCAAAATGATCAGACGAGGTAATCTTGCCATTGTTTTACAAATAATATTGAGCGGAAGTTGCTTACCGCTTCGTGCTGTAAAAGGGCATAAATGGATATACGTAGCATCAATTTCGCTCTAATTAAACTCGTTTGATCTTTTACGGCTTGAGGGCATAATTATGATCAATACACCAACTCTTGCTTTCTCTACCTTAGAATTAGTCGAGCATAAACAATATCTATTTATTTCCTCTATATATCGCTGGCTTTTGTACCGAACACATTTCTGCCAATGATCTTTCGTGCTATATATATAATGCAGTAGCTAGCGACTAGTCTTCGATATTGGTGCACGCCTGGAAGCTAACGCATGATACGTCGAATTGGAAAATCTGTACATGACTAAGAAATCAACTTATACCATAGTGTTAAATAAGTGATAAATGAAAATAAAAAGCTTTGACAAATTCAAGAAATACTTTGTTTCCATGGAATATAATATGTAACTGTACAAAAAATAACTTAATGAATTGCGGATTAAATCCAAATAATCCTAGAGTTACGAATACATGTCCTAAATACTATATTTCTGTATAAACTTTATTAGAAATCCAAATAAAGTCAAACTCGGAAAGGGTTGAAGTGCCTATATATATATATATATATATATATATATATATATATATATATATATATATATATATATATATATATATATATGGCTTGTACAGTCTTGATGTACCAACGAGATCACAATAATACGTACAATGAGATCACAATAATACAATGACATCACAATAATACAATCCACGAATTAAATCCTTAGTTGAAAATTCGATGTACTTCAAATCTCTATCAAGAATATCAGGAAAGCACTTTTCTATTTCTAGAGAAGAAATAATTCGAATAATTCCAAATCAGGTTCTATACAGATGTTAAAGATCGAATAAATAATGATTTCAGTAACAAGATCACCTAATGAAGCGTTTCAATCTGGAAGATTCTAAATATTTACAAGATAAAATCAATAAATAAGTCTAACTTGCAAGTAGAAAGTATATATACAAATACAGGAATCTCTTTGAATTTGCCGTAAACAGAAACAAGCTGTGGGAGTTGTATTTTAGTTTATGAATCATCGATCCACGGGATTATAAAATCTATTGAAAGACAAAGTTTCATATACTATTGTTTTTGTACAGGTATGTAAAATTCATTTAGATAACATAATAAAAACGTTCTGAAATAGATCGAAAACTAATTCTTAATGCATCGTAACCAGAGACTGAAGAAAATTTGATCTGGTAAAAAATTCAGACAAGACAATAGTACCATTATCTGAAAGAAAAAAGTCATATATAAATAACAAAAGCTATTATAATAAATAAACTTAACAAGATACATCGCTATTCAAAATATATTGGAATTTTGGTGCGGGGACTGTTGAATTGATGTCGACAAAATGAGTATCGTAACAGTAAGACCTTTTAATTATTATAAAAATTATTATTGAAAATTATTGACACTTATTTTGTTTCAAAAGACACATAAGCAAGCAGAAGATATATTTAGCCCACATCTTCTTTACAATGTTTGCACTTACCTTTTGAATAAATAAGACTGAATAAAGACTACAGTTCACTTCTGTTCAAATACGTATCAGTTGGCATGACGTGAATGAATCCGAAATAATGTTGGCGGTGAGCTTTGTACACGTTTTAACTATTCCAAGACAATATTCATCTCTTGTAACGATATGAGACCATTTCCTGGAAATGAAGAAAAACATACCCATTGATATCTTTATATCTACTAACCACATAAAGGGGTCTCTTCTACCGCTGGTTCTTGGTCCATCATTCATCGTGAGCATGGGAATCTTTTGTCAACACTTTCATAATTTTCCTCAATACTGTCTAATCCATATTCAAAAGAGATTGTCATGGTTATAGATGGAATATCTTTTACATGTCTTTTTTGCAAATTCATTCAGTATCAATACAAATATCATTCCACAAAACGTATCCTGGCATCAAAGGGATACTACAGATTTGTAAATGAAGCATATGAGAGAGAGAGAGAGAGAGAGAGAGAGAGAGAGAGAGAGAGAGAGAGACAACAGTTGGGGTACGTCCAGGCTGTCTACTGTCACGCACGCTTTTCAAGATCTACTAAGCACGCGTAATGAGCACAGCCCGGGAAAACTACTGTGGTACAGTCAGCATTGGAGGGCTTAACATTTCCAACCTATGCTTTACAGACGACATTGATGGGAAGGCAGGTGTTGAAGACGAGCTTGCCACCTTAGTAAAGAACCTGGATGAAACATGTTCCAAATTTGACATGGATGTAAGCGCCAAGAACATAAAGTCGATGACAAATAGTGGCAAACAAATCTCAACCAAGATTAAAGTCAGTGGACAGGACCTGGAAAGAGTGGCCGCGTTGACATAGCTTGGTTTCATAATCACTGCAAGGGGATCAAGAACATACATTTTGTCACGATCAGCACAAACAACGGCAGCTATATCAAAGCTAAGACACATCTGTTGAGACATGAATATCTGTCTGAAAACTAAAATCAGACTATTTAGTGCACTAGTCATCTCAATGATTTTGTATTCATGTGATGCCTGTACCCTGACAGCAAAATTACAACGAAAAATCCGGGCACTTGAAATTAGATAATACATAACCCTCCTTGGCATCTTTTAGAACTTGTCAGATGTTCAGCAGCACAGTGCCTCAATGGCCACACTTGGTAAAGAGACTGATGATGATGATGATGATGATGAATGTTTTAATAATATCTTCTAATGTATACGTTGAGAGAGAGAGAGAGAGAGAGAGAGAGAGAGAGAGAGAGAGAGAGAGAGAGAGAGAGAGAGAGAGAGAGAGAGAGAGAGAGAGAGAGAGAGAGAGAGAGAGAGAGTTTCTCACAAAACACAGACAAAGCAATGCAATAAACATGGAAGACATCTCTGATAAAGAAAAGAAATGAGGAAAATATAATTAGCATAAGGTAATGCGTAATCGCTAAACATTTATGAAATCAGACCGACGTCTTCACCTGTATTTAATGATATTTTATTTTAAGATGTGTGGATCCAATCATTTCGTCGTCTTTATACTATTTAACACACACACACACACACACACACACACATACACACACACACATACACTTGAGGTTGTACATCATTCCGTTTTTGAAGTTGTCATGCATCTACAATACAGGTAGAGCGGATTGTTGCATTTTATATAAGAGAGTAAAACGCTAATATTTTTACCTGCTTAGATGAACAGTAAAGAATGCTTTATAAAGCCAGCAATATCGTTCATAGCCCAGTGTATAAGGGTTGTCCTTGACAACGACGAATGATATATTTTGATGGTTTGGTCGTATTAGACCAGTTAGTAGCGCAGGGAGAATGATTGTTCAAGAATTGGCCAAGGTTAAGTACATTACGTTTACATCTATCTATCTATCTATCTATCTATCTATCTATCTATCTATCTATCTATCTATCTATCTGTCTGTCTGTCTGTCTGTCTGTCTGTCTGTCTGTCTGTCTGTCTGTCTCTCTCTCACTATCTATCTATCTATCTATCTATCTATCTATCTATCTATCTATCTATCTATCTATCTATCTATCTATCTATCTATTGTGTGCTTCTGTGTTTCTACGTCAAGAATAGTTGGATTTTTAGGCAAGAACCATTGTGCGTATCATAGATTGGTATTAAAAATGTTTTCTTGGGCAAGGCAGTGCATTCATATTAATTTGGCAATAAAAAACATAGTTCTGTTGAACTGCCGCGCAGTTACCGAACCAAACCAACGATACAGCGCCAAAACATCAAATTGGCTGTACCCATGTATGTCACAAATGATCATTATGTGTAGAATCAGACTCAGAAACATTACATAAATAGTGTACTCGTCATTCGTCATATTCCTTTGTCTTAAGCCCATAGTTATACTGATAAGCAGTGGCACGAGGTTCCCTACATTCACTCCAAACGCTGGCCATCAGCATCTCTAGTTGACAGGTCGTTTGTTTCTAAATTTTCCAATACAAGTTAAATGTTTTTAATTGTTTAATTGTTCTTTTTTCTTTTTTGTAATCTAAGAGTGATTGCCTGAGGGACTAACTAATATTTCTAACAGCACGAATTCGAAGATCGCATACTTGTTTGTTTGTTTCCACCCCTTCGTTTGTTTGTTTGCAAGTTGGTTGTTTGGTTCATTGGTTGGTTGGTAATTTCTCTATTGCCATTTTATTTTCTTCATCTACACTGATAGTTGTCATTTTATCCTGGAGTTATAAGATTGCCTGGACGCATAAAGTGAAGTTTAAGACTTCTTTGTTTTGTACGACATTAACAGAATAAATGGCGTCGACTTTGATTGATGTACTAGACGAGACACTTTAGTAGCAAACAGTTTCGTTGTCATTTGGTTTCCTTAAGAATGATGTTTAAATTATATACCATAATATGTAGGCAAAATGGACAGTCCTTTACACATTAACGATACTAAACAAGCACCAGTTTCATAGAAACGACATTAAAAAATCAACAAATCAACGATTGCCATGAGCTATGTCGTTACGCCCTAATGTAAGGCATCAGGTCTTGGTCATGTTGCGTTGTAATTCATTTTTCATGATACTGTACTAGTGTTATTTATGTATATCCATGGTACTGTAACATCCAGTCTAGAGAGCAGAAAAAATGCTGTATTGGATAACTTGCAATAAAGAATGATACTAACCTGAAAAGATGGAGCCCGATGTACATTGTTGGAAAAAGTCTTTAATTTCTTTTCCTTTTTTTTTTACATGATGATTTTGTTTAGATCAATTGAAAATGATTTCAACAATTTAGAAAAAATATATGATACTTACAGTTAGTTGTCTTATACGTATTAAATTTATCAGAGGAAAATACTCTTTATCAAGTTTGAATGTATCATTATTGCTGATTATGTGCGTTTGTTATGATTTGTGAATTACTAGCTCCTTTATGTTACTCTTAAGTAGTTACCAAATAAGTTACTGCTCAAGTCATTAGATGAAAGAAATAATTCTCAGTACTATTTAGTTAGCAAGAGTTCTTAGACTTATGGGTGTAGCACATTCATATATGTGATTTCCAGTTATTGCGCGGTTGTCAATTTTTACATCACGGCATATTTTACTAGCTCAGTGAATCCGAAGTCTTCCTCCGACTCCAGGCTAAAGGCGTCACAAAAAGCTCAGTTGGGACTTTCATGGGAATGTTATCAATATTTTGAGTTATTAACAACGGTTTTGGAAAATGTATTCCCAGTTGATGATACATATTTGTTGCTGAGAATGTTACTAATTTCCTTTCGTTTGTGAAGTGAGGATACGTCATAGACGTTTACTTATTTTACTTGTAACCAGTAACAAAAGTGAAATTGAATTAGAAAATTGGTATAGTTTTAATACTTTAGGCAAATGATGCTAAATTCTAACACTTGCTAGAGTAGGTAAAAACTAAATAAATAAATGTGGTAACTGTCATTTATAGACAATCTTTTTGGCACAAGTATATCTAGAGTTTAAGTAGTACCATTCCTGTAGCCTAGTGGTTAGAGCATCCGCCGCGGATGCAGGAGGTCCCTGGATGGAACCGCGACTGATGCATACCAAAGGCTTTAAAAAATGGTATTAACAGATGCCTCGCTAGATGCTCAGCATTAGGAGTAAAGTGCAACAAATGGTAGTCCTGGTGCTAGTAATAATGTGACACAGTCGTGATACATGTCTGTGGCATGATTCCCCAGTGCTGGACATCACTCTAAACTGCCACACACACTGCGGGCATCTTAGCGATATGACTGAACATTGTTAAAAATCCAAATCAACACTCACACTTTTCAAGTAGCATCTACATTTGGCTTGCTTATAAAATATGCAATATCCTCCTCCAAAATTTAAATATGTTGACAAGAAGACGAGAAACTAATTTGCAACTCTATGATATCAGGATGGATTCAGGATGACTGATACGGGACGGAGCGGTGAATGAGTGCGAAAAAAATGGAACGCATCATATGGCAAGTTTTCATGTGTATATTGGTTTTCACTGCGATCGTCATGTCGTCTGAAACGACACCGGTAAATAACAATGTAATAGATCAACTTATCGATCAATCGAGAGACATGGTTAAACAATTTTAAAGTAATTAATTGGAAACCTGCTGATGACCATAAAGGCAGGGCTGCTACTAGATCAAATACTGTCTTTTAGCGTTGATATTAGAGTTGTCAACATTCTAATACTCAAAGTGTCATAGTGGTGAAAAGTACTGACGATCTTCAATGAAAAATGTCATAGAGTCTTGGTCATTTATATTTTATCTACGAGATCAGTCATATAGCTCTTTCAAAAGGTAATACAATCGAATTAGTCCTTTGTTAATTGGCCTCCGTAGTATACGTGTGTGTGTGTGTCTGTGTATGTGTATGTGTGTGTACATTCATTAAACCATATATCAGTAATTTCTATTCGCATGATAATTCATACGGATGATTACTGTCTTGTTTCATATTTACGTACACATCTATCTATCTATCTATCTATCTATCTATCTATCTATCTATCTATCTATCTGTCTGTCTGTCTGTCTGTCTGTCTGTCTCTCTCTCTCTGTATATATATATATACCTATATATATATATATATATATATATATATATATATATATATAGATATATATATATATATATATATATATATATATATATATATATATATATATATATATATATATCCACACACACACGCACGCACACACAAAGAAAATTGTACTTCTCATTCATTTTTCCATTAATTTCATATATAAAGAGGATTTAAAATTGTTCCAATATTATTATATGTATAAGAAGTTAAAAGGTATTTAATCGAATGGGTACATCACCACATAATTTGCAGAAAGGAAACTGGTATATAAAACCGAGTGCATCCTCTTAAACACAGATTATGTTTGCGCAATGTAAACACATATATTTATCATTATATCATTGGTTGAGATGTACACATATATTATTATCATTTTATCAATGATTGTAATGCACTCACATATTTTATGATTGATCGTTAAAATTATTGCCTGCTTAGAATTAAATACATTATCCATTATTTTAAGTCAGGCTTATATAAATTATAAGCCACAAACACTATTAATTTATTACTTCATTTTGTGTCTCATACCCCCGAGAGTGTAGCCCATGTGTGCCTAACTCTTAACCATGGCTCTTAACACTGATATTGGTGTGCCTGGTATCCAGTGAACACTCTCCTAAAAAAAATTGCCTTTTAAATGGTTTAGCAGGTTAGCATCTTTTTTTCTTTTTAATGTGATTTGGTAGGTACGAGCTTGACTTATTAACTTTAAAGGAAAATGACTAACCTTTAATCTGGTAGTTTTAGGTTACTTATTGTAAGATAATGTTTGAATTTTTTTTCCATCTTAAATTATTATTTTCTCTCTTACTCTCATGCCTTAGTGTCTTGTTTTGTTGTTGTTTCTTTAGCTTGCTTTTGGCAGGAGATTGAATATGGAAATTTGATAGCATTTCCATGAAATTATGCCTAAGTTTGTGTGTGTGTGTATATATATATATATATATATATATATATATATATATATATATATCTGACTTGTATTTCTAACGTAGCTTTAACAATTTGTCAGTCATATAGCTGCAGTGTGACCGTTTATGGTGATACCTAACACTGTGGCATCATGTCGCAGACATACAGCTTGATGTTCCACCCAGTCACATTATCCAGACACCAGGCCGACCAATCCTAACACTAAACTTCTAATGCTGAGAACCAAGCGAAGCAGCTGTTTGTATCATTTTTGTATGTCTTTGGAATCGAACCCACGACCTCCCATATCTGAGGCGGACACTCTAACCAATAGGTCAGTTGAGTGGTTGATAACATTCTCTAACGAGTTATATTTATTTAGCAATATTTATATTAGATTATGAACATGCATAAGTTTATCTTTATTTTCCTGTTTTGTTAAAGATTAAGAACTGGAAAGCCAGTTATTGGTCCAAAATTATAGAAGTAACGGTCTAGTAGTTACCGGTGATACAAAATTTTAATGCTTTGTCAAATGCCACGGGCGGATAATAATTTGGTACACCCATGTTAATGGCATATCAGACTAAAAAGAAACAGTTATACTGCAAAACTGAACTGGAGTATAGGTTTAAAAAGTGTACATTTTTAGTACAATAAAGTCATAACGCAGATGCGTCAAATCGGTTGTTTGCGTAGAATCGAGAATATGGCTACTTGTTTCCTCACTGGAGCTGAATTCTTTTATATACATATATATATATATATATATATATATATATATATATATATATATATATATATATATATATATATGTCTAAGATAAATTGCAGTCGGGACAAATTGACAAAGACAATCTCAAAGAAGGGCTATGAGTAAACATTTGTGCACGTTACGAAGGTTGCAAAATTTACCGTAATGAAAATATAAACAACCTGGTGCTGTTGTTAACACAACCACACGCTTCAAATATACCAATAAAGGCCCAATTTTCAAAATGCGGTTATAGGAAGCATAACGTCTAATAACCAGATAAAATCGAAAGTGGTCTTCGATTCTTCCGTTGATCATAAGAGCAGTTTTCGGTTTTAAGATCTTTATTTGTTGACATGCCTTTGACCAATTTATTGTCCATGTTTAATTGATAAAGTTTTTGAAGCATTTCTGATATGTCATTGTGCGATATTGATTTCATTGTATGATTCCATGCAGGTGGGAAGCTGTCCTACTTAACATTGGTTCTCCAAAAGGACCTGCGATGTATTGAATTTCATACGTGGAAACGTTTAAATATCTGTTTGTATCTCGACTCGTAGAGGCATGCACGACGATGCTGATTTTTGTTCTAAACGCAGTAGCTGACAACCACTATTTTATTCAACAATGACTTTGAAAGCACTGCAAGACAAGGAAAGATGCATACATCTTGGTGTTTCAGCCTTCTGTGCACAACCGTCGAGCAAACGCAATCACGAACACAACGCGAGCTTATTGATTCATCATCATATTAAAAAAAGAGCTTTTATTAGTCTAAAACAACCTAATGATAGTTACCGATGATCAACCGTCCGATCACAAGGCCTTTATGTAGATCTGACCAGGGTTGCACCGAAAGCGGGTTAGACTGAGTTCACCAACCCGGTTGTTGTGCACGTCGACCAGAGTAAGCTGGTGATTTTTGATTATAGCAATGCAAAACGGCGAACATCTAAAACAGGCTTATATGTTCTTGTTATCAAACTGCAGAACGCTGTTCCAGAGTTTCTTGTTAAAATCAATGGCATCGGCAGAATCAGATTGATTGATTGATTGATTGATATTTAACGGCGCACCAGCACTTTTAGGCTATTTAGCGCCATACAACAGGTTGTATTTAAACATGGTTAAAAATACTAAAGGTTTAATATCGATCAGCGATATAAAAAAAAACAACAAATAGTTCAATATAAAATTGTAAGTTGTTGGTAACAGTAAAATATGAAGCTTCCCAATCAACGGGAGATGTAAATGGTGTATGTTGATGAAAATATGTTGTAAATAAGAGGTGATATTTGCATTAAATAAAAATGCACTAGGTGATGACATACAAGTTAAAGTTTAAGATAAAGATTTACTTCCATTTAGGAAATCTAAAATACAGAATCAGAGGCGCTGATATGTCGATTTCCTTACCCATGTTGACCAGTTTACAAAGGTCGCGAGGTACATTTGCAACAACATAGTGTAAGTTCATTTTTCTGTGTTGGGGAATATATATACCAACGAATGAGAAGAAAAGAATTAATAAAGCAAATAATCAACTTGTATTGTCAGAAATGAGTTTGATAAAAGTAAACATTATATTTTAAATGTAGAGAAGTCCGTGTTGCACACATGTATATTATGTAGGTTGCAATGACATAAATTACTAAATCAGGATCAAGTGTTGTGCAAGAGATGTCATTCGATTCAAAGGTCTACACGTCTTTCTATATGGTCAATTGGTAGTCGTTAGCGTTTTTCTTTTAGTTTAATAATTACATTTAGGTGGTGGATTTTGACCATGGTGATGCAGTTGTGCAATTGTTGACGGGGTGCTGTCTCAGTTGACATCGCTGCTAAAATTGTTGGTGAAATTGTACCACTTTTGTTGACAAATATGTAAGGTGTTAACAATCACTAGTATATACTGAAATGTCGTCAGAGAAAAGTCAACTAAAATTGGACAGTTGTGACCAGTTCGGCATAGCAATGCATATTGGTAGACATGAAGACGATAATGCATTACCAAGAGAAAAGCCTCATTGATTTTATTTGAAGCGAGTGATTAGAATTCGCTGACAAGTCCACCTCTGTTGCGTTTCCCATTGATTTTGTTTCAATGATATTGACTTTAATTGAATAAGAAAGACCACGTATATAATTCAATAACAATGAACTTGTTCAGGGATATTATGTTTAGTCCAGGCCCGCACCTAGGAAATTCTGGGCCCCAGGCAGCTGACAGAGTTCGGGCCCCTTTCGTGTTTCAAATATGTGCGTATATGTGCCTATCTAGCTCGGGCCCCTGACAAGTGCCATGATATCCCCCACCCCCAGGTGTGGGCCTGTTTAGTGTAATCAGTATGTTTAGAAATGAACGTGGTACTTTGTCTCCAGACCAAAGAATTGGTGGAGATTTACGTATTCCTTCTCTGGCAGAGATTCTTTATAATTGGATGACAGTTGCACCAGTAAGAAAGATGAAATGGCTAGAAGTGCATGGGCATTAATCAATGTAAGATTTTCGAGCAGTTATACTACGCGACTACTTCACTAATATAATAGATATGAGAAAACCTTAAAATTACCAATGTAAACGAAACGGAGCAATAGCTGTCAGACTGAAAAACTCTTTCTTGCATAAATAAACGTGTATGTTTTGGTGTTTGTTGATGCGCTTTTGTGGACATGCCATTGCAAGCACTGAAGATTGAGTGTTGCTGAAAGCGTGCCCTCTGCAACTATTATACGTACGAAATTCGTAATTATTATCGGTGCTATCAATAGCAATTCATATTGCAGTTGAAAATAGAATTATAAATTCGATACAACTACATTTACGAATATTGTCTCTAATCAGGTTACTCAGAAGCGCAGTGTTATCTCAGAAGGATTTTGTAAAATGTACTTCGTCACCATCAACGATAAAATGGTTACCATATCCGCTTTGGTCATGGTTTTGTTTTCCATGTTTACAGAGGTCCGTGTTGACAGTAATCGAATTCGTGCAAAGATGGACAACCGAGGCACTAGCAATCCAAATCAAGCGATTTAGTTATATGAAGAAGTGCGAGAATCACGTAGCTGTTTTTTTTTTTGTATCCATCTGCACAACTTGTTTGTCGCTGCATTGGACTGACTGTTGATTAACTAAACTCGATGCACACCACGGCAGAAGGGTAACTAAGACATGTTTACACTTCCTTGAGTCACCTATATCAGCAACAATAATCTAAATCACCGTATTGATATTACTTAAGTCAATTATATGTCCAGTGAACCAGGGGCAAACATGACCTGTCAATCGCTGTGTCAGGCATCATCATGCACAAAATGATCAGTCTGTCACAGAATAAGGCGAAAATTTAATTTATTTTCTAATTGAATTACAAGCTAATTTCACCATTTATTTTGTTTCGTCGTACATGCGTTACTTGGGGTGAATAAGTGGTTTTCTCCAAGGTAAGCGGCGTATAACGATTGGCATGTGCCTGACTTTGAATTACATGAAGTCCGGAACATTAGATTCACGGGGTGCACGGTAATTTTGCAGTGATTTCTGCTCACCTATTTGAGGGTATATAAGGCAGAATATTACTGATAAATAGACGGGACCAAAAGTATCTTATCACAGGAAAGATAGTTCGTCATTCAATCTCCAGCCAAAGGGCTGATAACATCTCTGATATTAGTTGCGGAACATCTCTGATAACGTCTTTGAGATCGTAGCTGTAATTGTAGCTGATATTGTAGCGGAGCATCTCTGTTTGTCAGATTGTCTGTCCATCTACATCTGTCGTGACGTGTAAATATCCGGAAATCTAGAAGTCCGAGTGTCGGAGCTGTCTAGAGTTGTAAACATCCGGGGTGGCATCTAGGGTATTGAGGAACGTTAGTTCTAGTAGATGTTGTATGCTGTCTGTACGTATAACTGTGGTGGATCCGTGAAGGGCAAGTGACCGATAAAAGTATTGAGTCAACCCTAGGTTTTCGGAGAAACTGGGCGGCGATTCAACTGTTGGTGAATCGTACGGTTATACAGGGTCGGGACACATGTGTGTGTTGCAATTGTAGTACAATTGAATACATTGTTGTATTTACATGGTTACTTCAAATCACAATAGTATTTCAAGGGATTGCATGAATCTCAATAAAAGTTAGCAACTTGATTAAATACATGTATATGTTCGTGCTAGTTGTCGCAATCCATACGTGTGATAGTATAGTTTGATGCTTGTGTTTATTATCGTAATTTATACTTGCGTTAATATAACTTTTGTAAAGGTTCCTTGGATCTGTGTATAGTCCAAGAGATTCCTTTGTATCTGTGTTTTATTTTGTATTAATATTTCATTTATTCATGTATTGTGAATGGTTGTGAGTGTAATTATGGGTTGAACGCATGAGTTAGTGTGTTGATACATCATTATTTTTCATTAATAATTTATTACATAAATTTATATTTTCTTTCACATATTGTGTTTGTGTTGTTCATTTAATCCACCATCCTCTCGGTAACAATTCTGTTACACAGTCTTTCACAGCAAGGATCAATAATCTTTGTGAACAACCGCCATGCCTGAACTGACATTTAGAAGATCTTGTCAATTGTTACGTCTATGCCTTTAAGAAAGCAAAGATAACAATTTCGGAGCATTTTCTTTTGATTATTGTTACAATCTTTCGATGTGTGCAGTGTTTATAAGTACTTAGTTTTGCAATATTTTATAGGAATATCACAAAGTGACATAAGGTTCACATGCAACCTCATTCTTGGAGATGGAAAGTTGGTGATTTCATTTAAATTTGATAAATTATCTCCTTGTAAGTATGAGCCAAAAAAGGTAGGAATGAATATCAAATTATTGGAACTTTTGCCAAATTCTCAAGACAGGTAGACATATTCTTATTTTACAACGATTATCGAGCTGAAGTTGTTGCCCACCTAATGACGAATACCTTCTTGAAAGTCTATTGGTAGCTTACATTTGGTTCAACTAGAACAATTTAACATTTCTCTGCTTCATGACAGAATAGTTATCAAAACATTATTTCTTGGTAACTAAAAGCAGTGTATCAGTGAAGCCTTAAGATGTTAATAACTTTTGTACCTTACATTTTTGTGATGTATAGACTGAGGTATGATGAAAACGAGTGTCTACCTTCGATGGCAATTTCCAACATAGGTTTCTCCAATTTTTGTGCATGCCTTGTTTTCTTGTACTTAACAATGCGATATCTCGCGACTAGTCATCGAGATAGACTTTAGAAGTACGCCTTGACGGAAAATCTTGACATGAACAAGCACATGGGTTCACATACAGGAATATGTTTTTATTTTCTTCAAATAATAATAAACAAACAGATGTTGGTGTACTTTAATTTGATAAATTGTCGACCTAAAAGTGATTCAAGTACATTTCAAAGCTTCATTGTAACTATGACTTGAATAAGGTTTAGTTTAAAACACGCACATATTACAAAGTGTACCAGGGGCTACGGCACACTGATGTAACCACATATGAAAAACACAGTCGGATATAGAGGCATACATATATAGAGAGACAGATATGCTAATAAATATTAACGCTAGATAAATGTTAATCACATTTATTATTTTATTTTCCTCTCACTAAAATAAAAAAAAATTCATCTAACCTATTGTATGGCGCTAAATAGCCTAAAAGTGCAGGTGCGCCGTTAAAATTTAAGCAAACAAACAAACAAACAAACTCTCACTAAAATGTAATCATCGTGAAAGTCCCAAGAATTTAAAGAACTTTTACAAACGTAGCGCCGTGCTGTTCGTGGAGGTACACAGACATATTCTTTCCAAAGCAAATGTGTCCCACATTCTACAACTGCCCCATGATGTAAATTGTGTTTGTAATCAAATACACAAAACAATGCTTGGTCATTTATGTACAATACATATATATGTCAATATGCATATCATTTCATAATGAACATAATATATGTTAAGTTCCAGAGCAACAGACAAAAACGTATAGTAGTTAAATTCATATTATTGTATCGCATTCAACTTTCAGAAATTGAAATCAATGTGCGTTTAAAAGGATTCCTCTTTACTATACTCAGGTCCATGACAAAACTGAGGATATTTGGGGAAAAAAAACATTTCGGCAGCAATGTGATTTAATGAGAAGCATATCCACTGGTGATGACTATACCAATTTCCAACTTCCATGAAAATATATAAAAGCAGCATGGGGACTAGTTGCGCTACTGATCTTCTTATACACTGCGTGAAGCTGAAGCAAACAACGGGCAATAACTCTATCGGAATCGAAGCACAATACACTGTAAATCAAAGCCCGCAGAACTATTTGCGCTAAACCGATTTTCGTAGTGTTACAAGTGAAACATTACAATAGCTGTAACATAAAATTTCGGGACGTGCAAGATATGCGGTACATAATATTGCTCAACAAATCGTCATGCTAACGATGTTATGTAAAATTGAAGGGTAAACGGACTCATGGGTTTGTAATGCAATTTCAAGTTGATATAAATACCTAAATCGATGCGTAAATATAAATGTTACTGTCATTGTTTGATAGAAAAAATAAAATCCTCTCACATATTCATGTTTGGTACACATGTACCAACTTAACTTTCGCTAGGATACCATACAATTTCGTCAATAGTTGTAAACGAATTATTATCCAAAAAGCTTGATCAGAGATTGAAGAGAGTTCAAACTGGCCATAAATTCAGACAAGACAATATTCCGATCGCCTGAAAAAATAAAGATATTTATTTGTTTCATTAGTTATTTATTTACAGACACTCAAAGACATCAGTATATAAAACAAAATATTGTTATTACAGATAAGTCAAATTATGTCACAGATATTTCGGACAATTGGTGTATTTCCGTTAGGACATTTTGAATTGAGATCGACGGAGATGTTATCGTAATGTTAACAATGTCAATGACTATGCGTCATACAAATCGCTTTTTAAAACTTTTGATATATATTTGGTTTCCACAGAGAATAATCAATCATAAGATATATTTAGGCCATATCTGTAATGAAATAATATGCATTTTCAAGTGTGTAAAAGGGTGGAGAGAGAGAGAGAGAGAGAGAGAGAGAGAGAGAGAGAGAGAGAGAGAGAGAGAGAGAGAGAGAGAGAGATTATGTGGTGAACTTACTGTTCGTATCAAAAAGATTAAATAGGGACTGCAGTTCAACACTGTTCAAATACGAATCGGTTGGATTAACATCAACAAATCCGAATATCGTTGTTGCCATGGAGCTTGGTCCAAGTTTTAATTTTTCCAAGACGACACCGATCTCTTCTACCGATATGAGGCCGTCCTCTAGAAATGAAGAAACAGCACTGATATTTTTTGTATCTATCAAATACACTGAAAATTGTTTCTACCGTATGTTGTTCGTCATTCGTGTATGGTCATGTCGTCATCTTGTGCGTCGTTCATCAACACTTTCATCATTTCCTCAGCACTTCCGCAGCACTGATACATATTGTTTTTGTAAGGTTTAACGCCATTTTTAAGCACAGGAAGAACCTGGGAAAAGCCCTGTTGAGAACCACCGACCCACGAGAAGCTACTGGCAAGCTTTCTCAAAATAACTACATTAGCCGAATCTTAGGCTCGAACACACGCAGACAGAGGTAAGATGGCAATGATCCGTAACGGAGAGCGCTTTAGACCACTCGGTCACTCGGGGCCCCACTGATACATATAATTCAAAAATCTTTAGTAGTTAGCATACTGATATACCTTTCGTTTTTCCAACAATTACTGCCAGTCCCGCTCACATGAATCTGACTGCATTGGTTAGAAAGCATATATGAATTAATGTAAGTCTTCAAAATGTGTGAAAATTATATATATATATATATATATATATTTATATATATATATATATATATATATATATATATATATATATATATATATATATATATATATATATCATGATTGCAAATGAGTTATACAGGTTGTAATGATGCGGGTCAAAATAATTATTTCTTGTCCAGTACTGACGAGTGCAGTCCAAGTCTATTTCATCCTTTCTTTGGTATTCGTACCCGAGTTGCATTTTGTCATTCGTGATATTGATTTCAACGTAATCGTTTCTTCTTTAGATTTTGAAAATTATGGTGAGGTTGTCCATGTGTATTTAGATGACAGTACACAATCAGCGAATGAGGTACTTATACTGATCTGAAAGTGAAATCTATAGACTATTACACGGAGATTTGATTACAGTCCATCCTCTCAAAATGATTTATGATCAGGTATGCAATGAACATCACCCTGTGACAAAGGCGTAGCGATGATATTTTGCGCCCGGGGACGAACTAGAAATTTGGCGCCCCAGCGATCTTGTGATCGATTTATTACCCTTGTTTACTTATTATAATGTAACGTTGCAAGCCTCATTTTGGTGCCCCTGTACCTTGGCGCCCGGGGACATACGTACCCCCCTGCCCCCCCCCCCCCCCCCACTTAGCTACGCCTCTGCCCTGAGATCATCTTCGTAGATATTTTAGGTTAACACATGTTTTATCTCGATTGGACACAGTGGATAATTCAGTGCTATGAAACCAATGTAGGAAAACGTATTGTGATCTGAACCTTGAAAACCTTTGTGCGCAGGCAAAGACAGAGAGACAGGCAGACAGATAAAAAAGGAAATAGAGGGATACTAACTGTTGATATCATACTGCAACAACGCTTTCTCGAATTCAGGGTATGTGATCTTGTTGTCCTGTAGGATAAGGCTATCGATCAAAGTAAATACGGCTTTGCCATTGTGTTGGGAAAGCAGTCCTGTAGTGGGTGATTCCGTGGATGATGTTGTTCCTGTTTGAGTCCCACCAAAACTATAAAACAGCAAAGACGACAAAATTATATTACCTGTTTTTTTAAGTTGCAAATGTTGAGCGAAAATCAAAACTGATTTTGGTCTAGATACCATTGTTAAACGTTTGGAAAAATTTCTTGTATCAAAACGGTGTTGACTTTGAGAATAATAATAATAATAATAATAATAATAATAATAATAATAATAATAATGAGGATTTTGTATAGCGCCTAATCTTTAGAAGCTCTATGCGGTTTACAACATCTACAATGATATGACTACAGAAAAACAAACAAAAAGATCCCCCATGAAATTGAAAAATATAAAAAAAATGCTGGAAATTATTTTTAGGTTTTTAAGTTTGTTCTTGCAGTCGAAAAAGGTGAGTTTTAAGCGCACTCTTGAAAGGGATCACTGTGTCATTGTGTCTAGTTTCAATGGGATATTCGTTCCACATTGCTGGGCCCTGGTATGCAATAGAACGTTGTCCATATGACCTCGTTTTAATAGTGGGAACAATGAGTATACGATTGTCAGACGTGGAGCGTATGTATCTTGCTGGAGTGTAGACATGGGTGAGGCCAGATATGTATGTAGGACTGGATTCCTTCAATGATACGTAGTACAGAGAACATACTTTTTGTTTGATTTCTGTATCAAATGAATAGCCACTGTAGGCTACAGAGCAGTGTATAGGTATGCTCTGTTCGTGGTACTCAAAAGATGATCCGAGCAGCTGTGTTTTGAACTTTGTGAAGTTTCTGGAGTAGATATTAAAACAAACAAGACAAAATTGAAGTACAATAGTCATGTCTTGAAAGTACTAATGAACACACAAGTGTTATGTATGTATATATGTATGTATGTATGTATGTATGTATGTATGTATGTATGTATGTATGTATGTATGTATGTATGTATGTATGTATGTATATCGTATACGCCTTGAATCGATCAGAAAAAACATCACGAAATAAACAATTGTTCCACATAGATTCAAGCGACAATGTTATAAATATCTGATATACATGCCAGCTGGGTCTAATTGTTAAATTCTTAGATGTAAACTAAAAGGCGTAATGCATATTCAATATGTAATGTGTGTTTTACCATATTAATTATAATGGCGCCTTTGGTGGTTTGGATCAGATCGCTAATTATTGCATGATTATATAGCTAGAATGCCCACGAAGCTTATGAAACACTTCAAACTGTTTTATTATCTTTGGTTAAATTTGAAGCCGCATATTGCATGCGTTGTGTGCAGCACCAGTGACGTGACAGTCATCATGTTCACTGAAATTAGCGGATATAAATCGCCATAACAGATTCAGCAATAAGTGGTTTCAGATTGTTTGTTTGTTTGTTTGATTAGGATTTTTAACAATTTTTCAGTCATATCGCTACGATGTCTGCAGTGAGGCAGTTTATAGTGAAGTCTAGCACTGAGACATCATGCCGCAGACATGTAGCATGATGTCTCACCCAGTCACATTATCCTGACACCAGGCCGACCAGTCCTAACACTAACCTCTTCATGCTGAGCGTCAAGCGAGGCAGCTGTTAGTACCATTTTTTTAAGTCTTTGGTATGACTCGGCCGGGGATCGAACCGACGACCTCCCGCTTCCGCTCTAACCACTAGGCCACCGGAGCGGTTAGTGGTTTCAGAAAAATAATATTAAGGTAACTACGGGTAACAATCATGTTTGCTAAAGAACAGAGCTGTGGGCTGATATATGTTTCCATACCCGCGAGCGAATTAAGTAAAATATATAATGCTTGGGCCTCAAAGATCTTGGGCGCGATGTAATACTGGCAGTTAAGTTTTTCCATTTCATTTGACAACAGCGTTACCTAGTCTGTATGGGACGTGTTTCACAACATCAATTCTGTGGGTTTTTTTTCTGTTGGAATCTTCCACTGGTCCGGTTTAACAGTCTAAATTTGCACAGATGATATATGTTAATTTCTTGTTTTATTGCACCGCTGTAAATGTTGGAATACTTTAAACATGTTATGATACACACATACATTGCCGTTTGTCACCGACTCCATCACAGTAAAAATCAGGTTATTCAGGCCAGTTTTCTGTGTTAAATAAAGGCATGCAACATTTGCCCGGAACATGATACCTGTGTAGATGCCGTGACGGTTACTCAACATTCAAATGTTCTTTATCCATGCATAATGTGATAAGATTTCTAAACCATTCATTGTGCACATAAATAACTGGTTAATGGTAGTCGTCTCAATTGACCGCGTGCTCATTTTGTACATATATGGATATTGTAAGAGAGAACAAAAACAACTTTGCTCAAAGGAAACGCATCTATAGTGATACCCGTGTTAAGTGTTTCAAACATTTTGAGCGAGGCCTACGTAACCTGAACAGGAAATTCTGTCGCCAAACCTGAGTACACCCAGTTACTGCAAGAATATCCGCGTCTGATCTACATTAACACTCGCGGTGTGTAATGTGGTTTAACCATCCATTACAATACTGTTCGTCATCGTTTGTACATCTATGACTGATTGTGGATAAACATTCTCTGGTGTTAGTATGTATCTCGATCCGCGCATAAGTTCTAACGGGAAATATGCACTTTTTCAACTAGCACACATCTTTACATAGTCCAATCAGATTGTTATGGGTTACAAATAAATATATTCGATTTCATTGCGGTTTAATATTATAAGAGAATCACAAAGTTATAGTATTTTGGTCTTTAAACCTAGTCTGATGACTTGCGATTCAGCGACATAATCAGATTTAAAGGTTTACTTTAACTCCAGAGATGCATCTTTGTTGTAACGATTCTTTTGGATGAGCTCCAGGTGTGTCTTGGGAACTGTAACGTTGATCCGATTCCTGAACGCATCATCGAAAGAGGTTTCATCATGTCAGTACCTAACATGTATTCAGACTGGACTAATTGTATAATAATTCTATCAATCACGACGCTGGTGCAAATGAAAGTAGGGAACGTGTACTTTATGTGTTTTGCGGCAACTTAAAAAACGTTGCGCGTAATATAACGGCTGTCTTTTTAAAGAATATTCTCAGCGGTGATGTTGGCTGCAGTAGAAGTGCTGTTTCACAAAAGGTTCTCACAGTCTGACGCGGATTAACTATGATACCCAAATTGTGTAAATATATCAGCGTTACTTGCTCATGTTGATATTTATATATATATCACCCTCATGTAAAATTGTTTCAGTTGTGGTACTGTTGTGGTTTTCATTTACCGATCCGGAACTACCAGTTGTGATGTATCCAGAGTAAATGGTTGCACAATATGTTGTGGTTCTAATGAAGCAAGTATGTCTGCTTTTTGCATGTGCTTTTGGTATTCATATGCCAAGCACATGTGCGAGTTGCCTTAGCGGAATCCGAGTCGTCATGCTGATATATCACATGATGTTCTGCATATTTGCAAATTCCGTGAATAATGGTTTTCTCTGTCGAAATTGTCAGGTCTTGGCTTAACGGTGCTAACACCATTGTCGGGTATTCTTATAATAGTTTCGATAGTCTTCGCCGGCTTCCGAGATAATACTCACAAAGAAATATGTATTATCAGCACAGCTGTTTATAAAATGTATTTGATTTCGATGCTATATTTAAGACATCACTAAGCATATATACCAACTCGCAACACGAATAAATGTGATTTGCAAACTTAAGCAGGGAAGTTTTTCGGCAAGGTTCCCGTTTTCCAAGGCATACTCCATATGCTTGAATTATGTCCAAATATCATTGAACCTTATATACTTACAAAGTTTCTTATTTTATGAAAATTATTTCAGTTCGTTGATGTATAACTAACTCTTGAGTAAATTAATGTACAAACGTAACAAGCAATTGCCTTCATTACTTATTCATTATAAAGTCCCTGAAAAAAATATTCCTTATTAGGATGAAAAACGAATTAATTTAATTATGTTAAACTTGAATTCAACAGATAAATGCAGTCGGAATATTAAGTACGTTAGTTGTAGTTGTCGCTGTGGTCTTTTAATAGTGTGACGCTTATTCAAAATTTCCTAATCCATTAGATACCTTAATGAATGACAGCCGGCCATATCATCGTTCTGTCTAGAAAGGTGCAAAGCACAATAAAAATAAAAAATCTTTTCGGGATTGATAAAAAGTCAAGATCGAGCATGGAATAGAATTAAAAGTGTATTGAATGACCTAATAGACGGTACTAATTTATATTGACGTATACTTTGAGAGAAAGAGAGAGAGAGAGAGAGAGAGAGAGAGAGAGAAGCCCCACCTCACAAAACACAAGCAAAGTAACGCAATAAGCATCGGAGACATCTTCTGCAAAAAGAACAAAAATAAAAAATAAATTAAATTAAACGATGGGAAAAGAATTACCATTTAACAATACGTAATTACAACATTACTGTGAAGTCCGACAACTGGCTTCAAGTGTATTTAAAGATATTATATGCTAAGATGTACAGTGAGAGGATGAAACCATAGCATAACCTTACTATTATTTTACGCAGTTAATAAATTGACAGGTACACATTTATGACATGAAAAATTTTCTGATGTGGATAATACCACAACTGTATTGATGTTTAAATATCTTGTCTTAACCTATCATCTTTCTCTGATATGAAAGTTTAACAATTTAAAACTTGTTAAATTCTCGTTCCTGTATTCACATCTAACATGTTTAACTTATTGGCAAAAATGCCCTGGTGTCCATGATACTTGATAAAAGTGCATATGGTTAATGAGAAATCTGAAGACAGATAAATCGGTAGATAAATATGTATCATTACATTCCAGGCAATTCAGACTTTGTGTCTTATTTAAGAGTCATCACAGATTTGAATATAGTTTATGAATTTAGAGATAATGATATTGTTAGGCAAAAAATATATTGTTTGTTAAAACGCCGTACAGCCTAAAATATGTCGATCGTTAGAGTGAACCAATATGAATATGTATTCTGAAATGAAATGCAATAAAATACATATTAAAATACTCTTTACAGTCATACACACCGAATATATATATATATATATATATATATATATATATATATATATATATATATATATATATATATATATATATATACAAATAAAATATTTTATTAGTGAACATCATAGAGCTATTGTGTTTCCCGCGAATATTCCAAAAACGCTGTCAGCAGATGTCTACACAATGAGGAAATTTGATATTTCGAATTGATAAAGAAACGACTAGTTATTTTTGTTTATTGCATTTTGTAAATACTCCTCGTAAGTTTTCTTGACTCGGGGAAAAAAATTGGTTCTTGTTTTGAAACCTTCCGGTGAATCTGCTGTTACGGCTATTGGATTTAATTTATTTATTTTTTATTGTTGAATCCAAATTTGTCATTTAGGGTTTAATATTCATTAATTGGGAGATTTTTTCTAGAAAGTTCAGGCTGACTTAGATTCTAGTTGTAAACAGACTGACCTTGGCTTGGTTACCTCAATGTCTGACCTTGCTTCAGATTGATAAACAGTCCTTTAAAACTATTGGTTAATTTCAAGGACATCTTTATATTTTTAGTTATTGGGGATGGTTTTTCTTCTAGATCATTCTTTTAGTACGTGACTTGCTGAAGGTAGACTCTACCTCTGACCTTCTATCAATTTCTAGAAAATCACGTGATCACTTGTTTACTTAAGAAAAACAGTTATATAGACTGTTGTTTGGGATAGAATAATTCAGTAGAATCTCTGGGCTTTAAGATATTAGTTGTGTATATTTATTTGAGTTATAATTATTCTGGACATTGTGTCAATTCATTGAAGAAAGAAGATTTATTTATCTATTTGGAGGAGAAAACGTGTGCTCATAATTCATTTGGATGATAATTAAACAAGAACTGCATCACGTGACATTGTCAGCCATTTTGGATTACATCGTCAAGATTCGAACCTGGAACTATTAGAACATTTATTTATCAGGACTCTTACAATTCCATTAGTGGATTATTATTATGAATTCTATATTGGATTAATGTTGGATTTGATTTTCTAAAACCGTAAGTTTATTTATTTTATGAAAATAATTGTACTTAATAAATTAATTGTTCAAGTTATACAAGCTTGTTAGTTTTCACTCTTTCTGTGTTGCTGCTTATTCGAGCCTAAGCACGTAACACTACTAAGAATGCTAAACGTGGCCTTTTTTACGCAAGGTCGTTTATTTCTGTTAATTTGCCAATTCGTTATCTGCTTGTCTTAAGTTGCCGGAGACCGAGCCAAACAAAGAATACGACTAGTTCACTACGTGCATTAAAACGGCTGCGCCCGCGTATATCGCAAACTCTTATTACATGTATCGTCAGAGCCAAGCAGGTATATACAAATTCCCCTTCAGATACATTGATTACTCGTCATCAGTTGTGTTTATTATATATGTAGTGATCTATATTAACTGCGACATGTCGTTTACTACGTAGACTCCATGAAACAGGTATTACCGTGATTACTTTATAGATTATGTGTTTTTCAATTGTCAGATATCAGTTAAATATATACTATGATTTAATGTATTGTAACCCAAAGGCGAGAATGGGATATACTGCATATGTGTTTGTTTTAGTTTTACGCTTTTCTTTGCTATTTTGCTGCTTGGGTGTACAGTTGGTCTGTTTCTTATTGATTCCTTAGTCGCCGTTGTCATCTTGTTCAACGACACTGGTAGGTACAATAAAGTATCTTTATAACCCGGGGTTTAAATGATTTCCGACGCACATAATGTGAAGTTTATGATTTTTTTTGTCTTATATGACAGCAATAGAGATTGATGTATACTCCAGACATTTTAGTACTAATCAGCTTTATTGTTGTCTGATATTAAGCTGTCAGAAACATGATGTACACGCATTATAACAGTATGCTCATTATAGCTAGTTTCACACTTCGCAACAAGCTGACCTATTTTGCTTGAAAAGGGGATAACCTTTCCTCAAGACTGCGTGATTTAGTTTGTGGCCAGAAAAGACAAGAACATATGATCATCTATTACACACCAATGATACTAGACATGCACCAGTTGTTATCGTAGACGACCGTATAAACACCAAACATCGATTTTGTAAAGGGTTATTTCGTTTCGACATCAAACAAGACATGATATCTAGGTTACAATGTCATAACCATGCATTTGTCACTTTATTTTGTTTATGTCTTTTTCTTTGGTTTTTTCCCCCAGGTATGGTAATATTTAAGAGCAGGAATTCAATCAACGCTGCATTTGACGACGTTCTGCAATGAAGTTCGAGACTAATATGGAAAGAGGGAGACTAACATAAAATGTTGGTAATAGTATTATATATGGAGAATGACTAATTGATTTCATTGCATTAATCAAGATTCTTAAAAGAATCCATATATAAGATACAAAGATTTTTTGGGGGTTGATTTATTTTGTCAGGGACGAACATATCTTGATTTGAATGTATCATTATTGTCAATTCTGTGCATTTGGCATGAAATGTAAGTGTTGTGACTTTCTTTGAATGCAACGCGTCGTTCTCACTACATATTGCAGCTGAATGACAATTCTTAAATTCCTTATTATGTTTTAGTTGCTGCGGTACCAGTAGTTTGCAGTGGAGGGGTATAGTTAAAGAATCCTCTTGTCCTAGCATGTGGTAAAAGCCCATATGGTTTTATACATATTATTATCCAAGGAAAGGACACTGAAGTCTGATACATTCCTGCGTTTAAACTTAGTAGTTGTATAATAAATGTGGAGAGCAGCAATCTACAATCCATTTCCATACGATACAGAGTTACACGCATATCACGTATTCAGGTAGCAATTTCATTCGGATTGCTAGTAAACCATACACTGTTTTCCAGAAAATATAAAGGCTTTGACAAGAAAGTAATCTTAAAATTGAAACTCAGTAGCATCAGCGGGGATCTATGGTGAGTAGACTCATTGCTTGGATCACCCAATTAAATACACTAAACACGTGTTTAGGGCTCCAGCCCAACAGGGGCAAAATCACAATTTCAAGTTAATTGTTGACCGTGAAATTGAATGAATTATGCATGATCATTCCGATCTGTATGTATTAGACGTCAGCTTTAGAATGATGGCAACACTGATGCTTTCCCACCTTTTTATATTTTATTATTGGATTTTGTTCCTATTCATTTAATTTCAAATTTTCTAGGAGTGCGGGGTGCGGGTGGGGGCAATATACTATTTTCAGTGCCCACGGCTCTTGAAGCCTTAATCTGGCACTGGGGAGACTGAACGGTGCAGGCGCCTTTCTTGACAATAGCATGCGAAACCTTTACTACTGAAAGCATCATTGAGAGGTGAACGGCCAAAGCATGCTCTGAAAACAGATTACGCAGGAGAATCCATGATTTCCCACCCACCTGGACCCCACCAGCGGGTCCTTTCCACATACACATTGCCTTCATATCTAGGCTCAAACCAAACAATAATTATAGGTATGACCGTGTACAGGTAATATGTTTGCTCAAAACCATGCACTGGATTAAGCGATCGTATTTGCCACAGTTCGATTCAACAATCATATTCGACTATCCGAGTCTGACTTTGAGAAGCGCTTTAATTTACGACGCTATACTATAAAAGACAAAGCTATAAGGAAGCAAAGGAGCCTGCAATATATTATGCATTATTATATTTTCAGTAATGTATTGTTGTTGATGCTTTATCCCGTTTCTCATGGTCTCGTATACTTTCTAATCTATGATGGTTGTTGACGTGTTCAATCATACGGATAATGTGTCAGTTCGTTCTCAATAACATAGATAATTATGTTGAAATCAATTTACTCACGAGTGACAATGATACAATTCCAACTGCAAAACCAATTGTAATATAGCCAATCAGTTAAAATCATGCCTTTCAATTTCTGAATTTATTGTTTTATGTTTTAATTATTTTCACATTACAAACAATATAGTATAATCTAAATTTTCGTACGGTATGTAACACAGAACTACATCTTAGCATTATTCTTCTCCTTATTATGCTGAAATGGATCTTGTCATGAATAATGACCAAATACAACTGCATAAATTTTCCAAGAAATAGCTCTTGAAGTTTAAATCCAGAAACAAATGGCATAATTTTCACGAAACAAAAAACCATAATTAATCCTGAACTTGTTTTCGATAAAATCGAACTTAAATATATGGATTCTCAACGCCATCAAGGATTAATATGTTCATCAAATACCAAATGGACTGGTCAGATTGATAATATTTAAAAATAGTATCTTGTCAAATAACGAATCAAGGAAAACACAAACACAAACTAAGTTGGCACATTTTATCAAAATGTATATAACTTGTAGCAGGTTTATTGTGGAATATGCCAGTGCAAAATGGGACTTATGCTAGTTGATCGATGCAGCAAACGTGGAAGAACTAAATTTCGAAGCGGCAAGAATACTTACAGGACCTCCCAAGAAGTACGGTCTTTGTGCACGTGGAAACCGAGTTTGATCATTTTTGTGAGGCTCCTGGATTTACGTGCGGCTCCCCCTACCATTGTGATCAATGCATTTGGAAATAAATTTTAAAATAAATTTGATACGATATTGAACTTAACATTGTCTTCAAATCACTTTTAAAGTATGTTCTTCCTATTGATAGTTAAAGAAAAAGAACATACTAACGCGCGGGACCCTTTCGAGAGCAGAACCTGACCACATCGTTCTAATCAACATAATGCCGGCCATGCTTCCAAAATACACTAGTAATCAATCGCTCTATTTGAAACTGGGTGCAAACGTACACAGTCTGGACGAAGATCTCATCAAGTTACCGACGGTCTACTATATTAAAATGAGCAAAATTCCAGGCTATATCATTGAATTTATCCTTTCACATGCGTCCGAACAAACAAATTATAACATTCGACGTTCAAACAACGTGGCAATTTGCAGTTTCAGGTATGACCAAATCATCTTTTGTATCTTCAATATTATCATTGTGGAACAGTCTCGAACAGGATTCTCGATGTAGTATGTCTTACAGTGCTTTGTAAAAGTGTTTATGTCCAAAACTCGTATTGAACAAAATGCCAAGCTTTGATAATTGAACATCGGATATTATCCATATTAGATTTAGACAATTAAAGTTTGTTAAAAGCTAAGCTTTATCGTTCAACTTGCGGCCACTTATTGCTGCTCATGAGATGCGATAAAAACCACCATGCACTTTTCATGTTCTGTCCATCCAAGTACAGCATACAACGATGTGAATTTATGAGAAATTAACGTTCAATGTCATTTGCAACTGTTTACTTAGATTTACTGTTTTGGGGGAAGTGCAATGGAAATGTAAAATATATAATGTTGCATCATGTATGCAAATATATAACCGCGACTGGACAAGTTAAACAACTTAATCTGATCTTCTTTACTTTGAATGTACTCACCTACTCCCCCCCCCCCTCTCTCTCTCTCTCTCTCTCTCTCTCTCTCTCTCTCTCTCCAATAATTTTTAATTGTTATGTTGTTATGTTTAATACACTACAATATTTGTGTCATGTAGAAAGTGGGCTTATTTATGTTGTTATAACTTGTTCCTAAATGATGCAATAAAACATGTTTTAAACAAAACGGAGCCAGCTTGAGATTACATGTACATCTGGTTTGCACTGAAAGAACTGTATGAACCTACATCATCTAGAACATCACCCACTTTGCAGCGCAGTCAGAAACACACTAATTAACGAGAAAACGATGAGTTTTCAACGATGCGCTGTACACTTTGACAGAGTCCTGAATAGCCCTTCATCCATCAAGGATGAAGCCATCAGTTTTCTCCCTCATGTATCTATCAACGAAACGCTGTATGACCCTCCAATTTTGCTGGAGACACAGAAAATGATACGTCTTCTCAAACGGTGGCAAAGCACTTGGTAAAGACTCCGTCCCTATTGAAGTCTACAAGGAATAGGGCACAGCCCTGATAGAAAGGCTGGCCCAACTGTTTTTATTGATGTAGTAGCAATATAATATCCCTTGTTTTCAAACACGCTTCCATAATACACATATACAAACACAAAGGGAACCGCAGGCCTGCGACAACCACCGGGGTATATCCTTACCCTCAAATGCAGGAAAAATACCTGCCAGAATCCTACTGAACCGCCTCACTACACATCTTGACCAGGGATTACTGCCAGAAAATCAGTGTGGATTCCGAAACGACCGTGGGACTATCGTCATGGTGTTTGCTGCGTGGAAGCTACAAGAGAAATGTCAAGAGCAAACCAGCGACCTATTATCCATCGACCTCGACTTGACAAAGGCATTTGACACTGCTAACAGAGAAGGCTTTTGGAAGATAATGACCAAGTACGAATGCCCAAGAACATGTATATCTACTGTACAACATTTCCCCGATGGTATGGAGACACGAGTCCAGGACAACGGAGAGACATTTGAGTCATTCTCAGTAACCAATGGCGTCAAGCAATGGTGTGATCTGGCACCGACACTGATCTGTGATCTCCGCCATGGTGACTAATCCTGTCAAAGACAGATAGGTTGGAGTTGGCATCAGGTACCGTACAGGTGAAAAACTATTTAATCCCTGGAGGCTTCAAGCGAAAACCAAGGTCATGACAGACATCATCAGGGATTTCGTATTTGTTGATGACTGTGCTCTCAATGCTGGCTGAGAAGCCGACCTGCAATGCAGCTTTGACAAATTATCCAGATCCTATATAGCTTTGGTTTCACCATCAGTACCAAGAATACTGGTGTCCTGCATAATCCGGACCCTGGAAAGCCCTTTGTTGAGCAGAACATCACTGTCAACGGCCAAAAAAACAACGTAGTGAACCGCTTCGCCTACCTTGGCAACACTCTGTCAGAGCGTCGCTATTGACTACGATGTGAACCCTCGCGTTCCCAGAGCTAGCACAGCTTTCGGACTATTGTATACCAACGTCTGGAATAGAAGAAGCATCAGCATCCAGACCAAACTAAAGGTCTACACTACTTTACACATGCGAAACGTGGATGGTGTAGCATCGCCATGCCAAGACGTGGAACTGCTTTCACACCACACATCTTAGGAAAATCTTCAATAGCAAGTGGCAGTAAAAGGTTTTAGACACTGAGGTGCTCGCACAAGCAGATCTTCCAAGAAATAGCAGGCCCTCCAACCACCATCCTTGGTCGCTTGGTCCCAATTGTCTCGAAGTATAATTCTAGTTTTCAGGTGTAAGATGTCTGACGCGTGACGCTTGTTTCCTCGTTTGTTTAGGCTCCTTAAGCCGTAATTGCCTGCACTATTTCATAGAATGTTCAGTGTCTAGTAGATGTTTCAAAGCCTATTTTTATGGAAAACATTGCATAACATAATGTGTCTTATGAAGAATTGTTGGTTCGTACTTATAACCGTCGATTTGTCATATACAGATATTCATTTCCATAAACAGTTCATGTAATGACTTCAGGATAACGATTCGTTCGATATCAACTCTCTTTTAGTTTATTCCACACCACTGTTGGATATTTTACATATCTCTTAATATTGTCATCTTTTTATGTTTTGATTCATTCAGTTAACGTATTGACAACAGTTTCATCTTTTGGAACATACCTGTTTGGAATCTTACTTGTAAAATTGTTGACAGAGTTGACTCGATTCAGCTGCCCAACACGAGGCTGATTTAGGGGAATACGATTTCTTTTCAAAGTATAAATTAAGGTCTGACGAAAACGTTTGTATTATCTTTAGATGTTGCAGTTAATAAACAGTTTGTCCAATCATTTGCTTGCGGATGGACAAACGACTATTTCTTTGTGTCAGTTACAAATGGATAACGTTTGTCTTCGAGTTACCGATTTTGTCTTCATTGCGATTTTTGACATGTTTACAAAAAATCTTGTATCGTATGTATTGCATTTAAATGTCACAACTTCTTGTTATGTCGTTTACAGGCGTTTGTGAGATTTACCTTTAGTTAATTAATGTCAATGGTAAACTAAAATGTGACTGTATCAAGCGACTTTCCAGGCGATGTTACCGGTAGGCGTAAATAAATGTGGCACTTAACAGTGATATCATCTGCAACGGTAGTAGTAAACGTCACTTGTGACTTTCATGGGCATTTGTCATACTTACAGATGCGCCAAAACGAGCACTGGCAGTTTGTCGTACGATCGGAACAAATATCAATTTAATATACGAATGACACAAGTTCAAACCAGCATAATTCAAATATTGCTCAAATAATTTAAGATATCCTTAGTACTCTCTATAATAATCTAAGATCCATTCACCTATCACAAATGCAAAAGTAAATAACTTTAATTGTTATAATTGTTTACAGTGCTGGTTATTGTGTGGTAATATTTGTTCTCGCGATTGGTCCAAGCATCATTTTCATCGTGTGTTTTCAGCGATGATGCTTAAAACAAATTATAGAATAAATCAATTGTATGCACGCTCTATGTTATGCAACGAAATGTATCCATGTTTCATTTAAAAAAAGCAAAGATTGCAATATTTCCCTTTAAATCTATATATCTATCTATCTATCTATCTATCTATCTATCTATCTATCTATCTATCTATCTATATATATATATATATATATATATATATATATATATATATATATATATATATAACTAGTGCTTATATAGTTTTTAATACACGCATACCATTTTTCAATCACATTCAGCTACACATGCTTGTGGTTACAACGGAAATAATATTACCTACAGGAAACTGTAGTGACCGGAGAAATGAACTCGTCATACCGCTGATATTGTTTCCGTTATAAAATTTATCTATTGCAGCCATTCATAAATCTCTTTGGAAACTGGCAAGTAGCTTATTTTAGAGAGTATATGGTCAATTTGTCAATTTGTACCAGTGACATCTTATAACACCATCGGAAATCCAATGGAAGGTGTACATATGCATTATAATGACTTTGTTCATCTGCTTTACTTGGTGTAAGTTCGAAAATATCATCTACCTCAAGTTTGTATTACTCTCATCACACTCCAAAGGTTTCCACCAAATTTGTGTGTCGCGTGAGAGAGAGAGAGAGAGAGAGAGAGAGAGAGAGAGAGAGAGAGAGATTTTCATGAAAGTGTGTACCCTGTTTAATTCATTGGGAGAAAAGGGTATATTAATATTTATATATATTCTCGTTGTATTCTTTATCCAATAATTAATAATACATCACGTAAGTTCATCACTGGTCCAAAGATCACATATGAAATAGCATGCTTGTATTATTATCATACCATGGGCGAATCACAACTTACAAAGCTGCCATTATTGATATATCAAACAGCATAATAAAAGCACTCTAAAGCTCATATTAATGTAATACATGTTGTAAAAGTAATGTTTGAATCGAATATTTCCTTATATTAGTGCTATTGTTTGAATATATCCAATTTGTTGACGGATCAGTCGAGCAAACCTTTGGTTAAGGCTCTTTTCTGCCTGTATATATTGCCGTACATTTAACTATAGTGGCCTATCGGAATTCTTTCTTAAATGCAACAACAAATATTTCTTACCTGGTTTGATCTGCAGCCGCAAATGTTTAAATCAAATTCTCCCTTTCAGAGCACGGCTTATATTAGTGCCATGGCAAGCAAAACACATGACGTAATCATATAAGTTACTGTAGTCAACCTGTTAGTGGCGCTCCGAGTATATTTATCCAAACAAATTACTTGATTATGTAGATAAATTTTATATTCCAGTTTTAGCACGCGGAAACCATATTTATATACATATTTTCCCTAACAAAGCTCTAGATGGGCATAACCATTGTTTAAACGATTCTTCATTTATACATTGCAAGCGTTATTTTTTAACGTTTTATCAGGACAGATTTGTATTTTTCGAATTTAAAAACGCCCATTTATTGCTTTTCAACTTTTGTACATTTCATGTATAATATCAATGCGTAATAGTTGCATTTAACCCGTTGAAGACATTTATAGCAGCTAAACAAATTGACACATCACGTATTTCTTTGCCTTCTTTATAAGCTTTTCTACTCTTTATTCGTTTGGTTATTTGTTTATTGACTTGGTTAGTAACGTGTTTGTTGGTTTGCTATTTTTTGGTTGCTAGTGGTATTTACATACTAACTGGTAGTTACTCATCATTGTCTTTATCAACGAGTGTTAAATGGTTTTACACAATGTCGCATTTAATAATACTTAGTAGAGTACAATAGCAACAGAAAAACGCTCCGACATTGAATGATGTACTGACTCACGTTTCAGTAATTACAGAGGTGTTGTCACCTTACATTAAGCTGTCACACACTAAGTGTACATGCAATGTTAGATTTCCTTGAATATGTACATGATGTGTACAATTATATATTAAGTATGACGCACGGATACTTAGAATTAACCCACCCTCTCCTACGACATTTATCGCTAGGTTAGAACCACATTTTATATCGAAATTGATGATTTTCTGTTTATTTCACATAAAATTATTTTAAAAATAATTAAGATATATTTTAACAGTTTCCATCTTCCGATTCCTTATTTGTTTTTTTTTTTTGTTTGTTTGTTTGATTTTTGTTGCTTTGTTTTAGGGGAGTGTGAGGTGAAAGGAAGTGGGGGTCGGGGTGGAAACTGCTTTGGTAAACGTTCTAATATATCGTCATTTATAAAGTGTTACATTTTAATATACAATGGTCCTTAACACGGCTGACTATTTTGCGGGTTATTTATTCCTGACTGACAATATGAGTGTGAAATATAGCTGACCATTTGTATCATGCGTTTTCATTTCTAAATCGGATTCTGTCAATTTTTTTGTGGATTTTTTTATTATCTACGACATAAATGTAAAATTGGGGCTTATTGTAATCATACCTTTATTTCCATGTTTTTATATGATTATGATTGCTGCCAATATTCTGGTCACTCTAGGCAAATCTTTGTATCATATTAATGCGTCTCATCGTATGTGATCTAATCATTCAAGATACACACTAATATTTAGATTAAGCAAAGCTCAAAAGCTCAAATTTTTCATTTTTAAGACTGTTCCTTCCTAGGGATAAAACACCGATTTAACATTATAGACGAAAACAAAATACTCTTTGGAACGTTTTCATTTTATTTGAAAGATAAACGTTTTAGTTTCAAAGTCAGGCAAAGGCGTTATTTTGCAAGGAATTGAGTATTTCATCGTGTCCAAAATGGAGACTTTCGGAAATGTACTAAGACTGCAATACAAAGGCAAACTGCACAAGTATTTTGTTCAGAGTACGCAAAAACAACTAATTTTATACGTAATAGGATTTCGTCGAAGCCGTCAGGCGGATACGTACTGTCCTATTCCGTATTTAAATAACAGTAATATGCAAGTGGATTGTTCCTTATATCTCAAATGGAACATAGGTTTCGGACCAGTAAGTGACCCATTTTTGTAACCCCTACATATTGAATAATACACTCTACTTAAGCCAAAATGTTGGGGCGAAATTGACAGAATAACTTAAATTTAATGCGTTTAAATTTATACAGAAAGTGTTTTTTTTTAAAATAAACGCTCAAACTCTTTATTTTATATTGCCATTACAGGAAATTATTGATGCATTAAAGTTAAAAGTGATGATGTATGCATACATTTAAAAAAAAATACTCAGATTCTGTCTCTTTCTAACATGCGAACAAGATTGTTATAAGAAGTTGGATAGTTTAACAAGTTAATTTTATACAGTACTGCTCTTGGTTCTTTTCTTTATTTTCTTCTGGAGTACATGCAAGAATTTAAATGTAAACAAGCATAAATTTCTCTGCATGAGCTCCAGCAATACTAACGTCTCATTTCCATTGTAACAATATGTAATTCGTGTTAATTGGCATGATTCGTCTACCATTCTATTACATATATTTATCACATGTGTTTGCTTCTGAAAACAAATATCTTAAAATATTCTGAAGAGTACATTTTTGACGTCTGAAGCTGAAAAAGTAATGGACGATAATGGCAGTTTAATATGTGGAATGTGTTTTATCTGTGTCATCGTTGCTGCAACTGGGAAAGAGATGAACAAGTGCGTGCTACATATGTTTTCTTGTTATATTTTGTGGACATTTTCCCCCAGAATTCATCACCTTTCGACAGGTAACAAACTCATTGCAAAGATCAATTGCTGTAGTCAGAAGTACTGCCCTTTCAGTACATGTTTGAAGCTGTGTTGTAACTATTACGAGGCATGCATGGTTCATGGTAATCCTGTTATGAATGTTTTCTGTTATGAATGTTGTGATTAACTTGTCATAACCTTCTTCTCATTTCTTGCTATGAGAAGGAATTACTCGTAAGTTAAAGAGCGTCAATATCCATGGTGAAAGAGAGAGAGAGAGAGAGAGAGAGAGAGAGAGAGAGAGAGAGAGAGTTCCGGCTCTCTTAAAAGCGTGTCGCCGCGATGATAAGACAGCTACATCTGAAATGATAGGCGAAGATCTATTTCCTCGTCGATCGGAACTGACCTGACCCTTTAATGCGTGGTCTATTTATACGCATCTTGTGTCAGGGTTTAAGGCATCGACAAGAAAATATGTCCGCTCTTTTCAGGTAAGAATTAGTTTCTCCCGGTCAAAACCGGCTTAATTTACGTCATCTGACATAAGGTACAACTCAGATGTGTAGTTTATCTATATTCGTTTGGCATTAGTTAGGTCCAAACATGATAATTCCTTAATATTCTAAACCAGCAACATGTTTAAGATACTAAGCCAGCAGCAATGTCTGTACATCATTAGATAAGAACCATTTAGTAGCAACGACTGTCCATCATTAGATAAGAACCATTCTGTATTTACGTGAGCACGGAAGTTTGTTCTATGTTTTGCTGATTAGACTTAGGGGATGACTGACCCAGTAAGATTTTTGCTATATAACTTATTTCCACACAATAATGTACATTCGTATAGCTAGTGATTTACGTTGCCAACTTATGCTTTGCACATCAACTATTTTCCTTCAATTAATATATAGTTGTGCTTTGGAAATAAATGAAATTAATCTTAACACACTTTAGAACTTACTTAATATAAATGAATACAACATTACTTTAATACCATTTAAAGAAAATAGTAATCTTATTAATTTCACTAAAAAATCAATTCCTAATAATCCCATTCAGTTCTATTGACAAACCCGGTAGGCACCAATTTAAGTGTCTTTTATCAAAACGTGGGCACTTCTAAAATGTCTTGAATCCTGATGTGATGTCAATCTTTCTTTACCTTGAGTCTTAAAAAGTTTCGATAACAGCAAAGTACTAAGTGCCTCGTCTCTCTCTCTCTCTCTCTCTCTCTCTCTCTCTCTCTCTCTCTCTCTCTCTCATATTTGTTGTCACTTTGCACACATCCTTCATTCATAAACTGAATCTGCTTCCGAGATATTATCATTATTATATATGTTGAAGTATGTTTAACATGTGTTTAAGACATGACAGCAGAAAAGTACAGCAGTAAGAATGTGCGGATATGTCATATTTTTGAATTTAATAAAACGAAGAAAAAAAGCAATGTAATTTTAAAATAAATACTAATGCACGCACACGCACACACACACACACGCGCGCGCGCGCGTACACACATTCACCTAAGGACGGCTGATATCTTGTACTATGTACATCCAAGAGAAATAATACAGATTTATGGGCGAAGAGACTTGATCGGGGCCCGACTTGTGTGTAAAACAATATCCATTACCTGATCGAGAAAACTGATTAATGTATACAATTTCATGATATAAAATATGTATCATCCTCCCGGCAATAGCTAGAATTCTGACCTTTAGATACCCCGAGGGTATCTAGAATTCTGACCTATTAGATACCCCGAGGGTAAAGCTCTCTGGAACACTTCTGATACATCTTTCATGACTAATACAAACTGTTTATATTGGTTTTATTTTTTCTTATAACTGATATTATTGAAATACACTTTCATAACAATGTTGATTGTTTGTTCTGGAATTTACCTATGAAGATTCGGCGAAAAATGAATATTTCATTCGGATTTATAAACATACGCCAAAGAAACCGCAAAGTAGATCAACCAGGATCCTGTCAACGTATTTCTTCTGTTGCATGATTGATAGATGTTAAGATAACAAATACTAACCACGGAGTGTATATATGTATATCTTATCAAATAGATTTACTCTAGTTATTGCAACATAATGCCGAAAAGCGGTACGTGCATATACAAATGTAGGGAATACATTCATTCCCAAAAAATGTCAATAAGCAGATGAAAAAAAAATAACTGGACATTTAATATAATAAACGAATGATAAATTAGTCTGGTTTTTCTCTATCCCAAAGTTTACCTAATATAAATATGTAATGGTTGGATAATTTCTAAGAGCACAGGTTTGGCGTAATTAGCATATGCAGACAGACCAATGTCCCAAACCTCTTTCTTACTTGTATAACACAACACGTAATATAGGATTCTGTTGTTATGCGTACATCTTGCATCAGGTATAAAGGCAAACCATATACAAGGTATATTCGAATTTGTTCAAAACTATTGAGTAAGAAAGGTATGTCGCTTTTAATATTTCAAAACTTAAGTAGTTAAAGACGAAGTTTGAACATCGATAAACAGTACCGTCTTCGAAAACTACTGGCACGTACTAACGGTACATTACTAGTTCGCCGCCAGAAACAGCTGAAAAAAGCTCAGCCGATGTATTTAGATATGAAATAAATAATTAGTCAAAGTGTCTAATCCTCAAAACGGCAATCGCAAAGGGAATAGTTAGTCGTCATTTGTAGTTCGAAATCTGCACTGTGGACTTGGTCAACTTACTTATAATTGTATTGTAATTTAATGACACAGGCAGTTGAGGGAAAAACATCATTATTTATCACATTCAACATGAAGATTTTGACAGAGACATGATACGAATGCATGATGATTGCGGATGCGCAGGTAAATATCTAATATTAATAATTATGATGTGTAAGAAAAAGGCTTATCAGCATCATTAATATATCATCCAGTTTGTTTGTCATGTCCAATAACGACATTTACGACATGAAGAAGCAACGACTTGAGTTGGGAATAACCGCAAAAGTAAATGTTTGTAGAGTGTTTATTACGCTTCCTTTGGAAAGAGAAATATATATTAAAGGTAAATATATTGGATAATAAAACACAGGATCAATAAAAAAAAAATATTAATTGAAAGATAGAAAGAGAAAGAGAGTACTGTAACTGTATCAAGAACAGCATGGTATGTAAGGTAGATAAAACTGTATTATGGTACAAGGTGAGAGAGATCGAGAACAACATGGTACGTAAGATAGATAAAACTGTATTATGGTACAAGGTGAGAGAGATCGAGAAAAACATGGTACGTAAGATAGATAAAACTGTATTATGGTACAAGATGAGAGAGATTGAGAACAGCATGGTACGTGAGATAGATAAAACTGTATTATGGTACAAGATGAGAGAGATTGAGAACAGCATGGTATGTAAGATAGATAAAACTGTATTATGGTACAAGGTGAAAGAGATCGAGAACAGCATGGTACGTAAGATAGATAAAACTGTATTATGGTACAAGATGATAGAGATCGAGAACAGCATGGTACGTAAGATAGATAAAACTGGATTATGGTACAAGATGAAAGAGATCGAGAACAGCATGGTACGTAAGATAGATAAAACTGTATTATGGTACAAGGTGAGAGAGATCGAGAACAGCATGGTACGTAAGATAGATATAACTGTATTATGGTACAAGGTGAGAGAGATCGAGAACAGCATGGTACGTAAGATAGATTAAACTGTATTATGGTACAAGATGAGAGAGATCGAGAACAGCATGGTACGTAAGATAGATATAACTGTATTATGGTACAAGGTGAGAGATCGAGAACAGCTGTTGGATGAAACGAGATAAAAATGTTTAAAGCATTAATTATACTTATTGCAAGAGATATATAATATGCGCAATGTGAATCTCAAAAGTACATTTTCTGAAATTAGTATCGTAGGCATTTTAAAAGAAATATAGTCCACCCAACCTCCTCAAGACAAAACTAAGAAAGGAAGGGAAGTCAAAATAGATGGTCTTTAGTTGACATTTTATGATTTTGAGACAGATAATATTTTCTTATCCATGCCATTAAATAGGATGAGAAAATCTTAAATGTACAAAAACAAAACAAACCAAAACAAAAGAAAAACCGCTAAAAGGACGTGAAACGTGATGCAATGTGATGAAAAAACTCCGACGTACTGCAAATATACTGTTAAATGTAATTTCGTAGTTTCTCAATATGCTTTATTTCTCTCTGTCTCTTAGAATGTCAAATATATTATTATTTTTAAATAGCTCGGCTAAGCAAATAATACATTATGTCAATCTGCGCACTTTCTATATATTTTCTCCTTTCTGCCCGTTGAGATAAAACAGGGATACAATAAATTTTCTACGCACCACTCTGACTGATGATGATCGCGATTATTATTATTATTATTATTATTATTATTATTATTATTATTATTATTCAATTTATCATATGACAATTGTGCTATGTTAGGCTAATGTAGCGTATCATATACATTTCTATATCACTTGGTTATAAAGGAACTTCGTAACGTCTTCAATAACACCATGACGTCGTGTAGGACGAGGAAGTAATTACTCTAGGATCCAAATCTAGTTTTTCGACTAGAGGCACTCAATACACGCATCCTTTTCTTTAAAACAAATTTCAGCATCCTTCATCATTTGAAGAATCTTGCATTGTGCTATTACATAATAAAAAGTATGAAATGCGTTGTCAAAATCTGAAGATGAGATAGAATTACTGACACATATTGACCTGAATCTATTTATGGAAAATGGTTTCTATGGCGATATTAATGGTACGCCATCGATACACTCGCACTGGAAATCGAGACATATTTCTTTTAACCGTATTGTTTCAACAAGACACAACACGTGAATTGATATCAACAAACTTTATGACTGGGCATTATTTTGGTGAGTTTATCTAGATCGATTCCAAACACATATACATTTCCAAACACATACATTCACGTATAACATCAACAGAAACCATGAATACGTTTTTGATCTTTATCTGGTATATCCAGACAAATTTTTCACCACAATCATAACAAGTATCCGCTAGCATCATAAGTATCCATGGTGCCTCGCTGTTAGCTGTCCCCGTATCATTGTGCAATCACAAGGTTACAGAATACACAAATCGTATCCAAAATGGTTGGACGAAAAACAACTATGTCATCAATGTACGAATGTACAGTTGCATTTGAAACCAATAATGCGTGTGAGCAAATATAATGGGCATAATGTTTTTTGTCCCTACAATGTGACAGGATGGCGTCATACATAGAAATCAATCCTGAGTACAAGGGCAACACATGTTTGGTAACGACTTCTTTATACTGAAAACAATGTTATGCTTTTCAAAACATTTGAGTACCTGCAAAAGCAAATCAGTGTTGATCTTATTCGTGAAAGTGAATAAAAACAATTCACCCATTAAATGAGGATCTGGAATTTCAGTCACGCCCAATATTTGATGGCGAAATCGGAAGCGTCCTTAACACAGTCGTCCAACTGAAATCGTCAAAACCCATCTATGATGGCATTGTCAAAACTGCCCATGTACATGTGTTACTATAATAAGTTTAAGGTATTGTCCACGGTTAAGGACTTGTTGTTCATGTACATTACCAACGTTGAAGTGAACGCGGACATTGCGAAACCAAGTTTAGTAAACGACTTGGTACGATAGTGTACCCGAATGATCATCAAATGTTTAGTAACACGCATACAAAGGTTGTAGGTAAGTTCACGGATGTACTAGGGTAATCAATCCTTTCGGGTAATAGAGGTGATTACATCCAAAAAATTCGATAAAAATCATCATAACGGCAAAAGTGCATTCCCATCGTTATTGCCGCAAAACATCTCAAAAACTAACTTAAATGTTTGCGTGAGTGATGCCAATTAGCACTAACCGCAAATCTAACTTGTTCAAAGAAACATCATCGATGTGTATCGTTAGATCAAGACGAGGTCATCACTTCTTCAGCGCAAGCGATTAATATTCCCCGGCAAAATAACCATGTATATGCACAGACACCGCGCCATTGTCAATTGACTTGCTATTAATACGTTTGCACATTGATGCACTAGTGCACTAATATATACCTTGGCGATAGTTTTGTATCTGTTGGAAATACATGTAATTTCTCTTGCATAAAAGCTCTACTTGGACTTTGTTACTCGTTCGCCAGTTGGTACTAAATGCATAAGTGTTTACTGTCTCGTAAAATCAATCAGACATAGTAAATGTATTAGTAGACCATACCAGGTCGTTAGCGCAATTAGCGTGACATCCCCCTCCCTTCGGCTTCCCTGGTATATAACGTATTGTTTTCTACGTAAGACAAACGGCGATTAGTGCCAAATCATTTTAAGGTCGAATGGCCTCAGTGCGCCTTATAGCAATGGCGTGTGTGATTTCAATAGTTAATGCTTGTTCGACTGAATAAAAGTAGTGTTGCCCATGACTAGACCAGAGACTTCGTTAACAATTTTTGAGCGCACCCATGTCGGAATAACCGTTCTGCTAGTCAAACTTTAAATCATTCCTCAACATGTTTATATGTGAAGCTTTCCAGCACCAACGAACGCCTTATGTTTTGTTATAAGGGTATGTTCTTACATTGTATTAATTTTACATTTGTAGACATAATACTTATCTATCTATCTATCTATCTATCTATCTATCTATCTATCTATCTATCTATCTCTCTCTCTCTCTCTCTCTCTCTCTCTCTCTCTCTCTCTCTCTCTATATATATATATATATATATATATATATATATATATATATATATTAATCATCTTAAAAGAAGATGAAATCTTGCGCCATTTTGTAATCTTCTTATTTTCTTTCTCTTTTCCCTTCTTTTTTCTTTCCTGTTGATTCTGTCTCTGTCTCTGTCTGATATTTTTTTCTATTTCTCTGGTTGGTAGATTTACTCTTAATTTTCCTTGCGTTGCGACTTGTGTTTATTTTGGTCTCCTCTCTGTTGATCGTTTCGCTTGAATCATGGCCCCTGGGTTCGCTGTTTGTAATTGATACAGTTGTTGTATTTGATCTAGTTACCATTGTTCTTGCCTTTGTTCGTTCTGTTGATGTTGCAGTTTACTTTGATTGTTAATTACGGCTGTTTTTTTCCTGATGTTTTTGGTCTATTATATTGAATTCTCTGATGTTTTGAACGATGTTTGTTCTTTTTGGGCGTTTGGTTTGTTCGCTCCCTTTAGTGGTTCGGTTGGGTGTTGTTGTTTCTGTTTTCGCAACTGCTTTTCATGGTTTTGTTGTTGTTGTTGCTGTTTCTGTTGTATTCTTCCTTCGCTGTCTCCTCCTTGTACATTATTGTTTGAAGGGCATTTGAAAGGCGCGTGTCATATTTCTCCACACCTATTGCATTATCTGTCATATATACATCCCTTGTACGAGGTTTTGACCAAAACTCCATACATGAAAAATGACCTCTTGGTATCTTTTAGTTAGGACTTCTCTATTTATACAATTCTGATTCCATCAAGGATTGTTGGTGTAGGGATGTTTGCAATTCTTGACGATAAGGCCTTCACGTTAATTGTTATCTTTCAAAATGTTCAACCACGGCATCTAAAGTAATTTCGAGCGGAATGTCCGTTCTTTTCTTGATTTTCCTCAACATTGGAGTTTTTTTTTCTCACTGTGATTTTCCTTTCACTATTATCATTTTTCCATATTGTATGATTGGTTGATTCCTCTTTGGTCTTATAATATATCCATTGTAGCCTAATGGATTGATTGAGAATAATTTCTTGGAATACTCAGGATTCATTATATTCAGTGCAACAAGAACCTCTGATGTTCCCTGGAAGTCCTCTCTTGCTATTTATTATTTTGTGCTAACTTTTATATATTTCTAAGCACTTCATTTTGTCCTCATGTGGTACCCAAATTCATGTTTGTACAGACTATTACGGTATGCGTGTATACATGTTTGCTAGAATGCAGTTTTGCCTAATTTGGGCCCTATGAGAAACGACAAACGTAAAGTCCGTCAGCTTTCTTTTGAATATTGCATCTTTAGAACGGTCAAATATGAATTACATCTAAACGGACGTTTCTGCTAAAATCATCGCATACATTAATTGTGGCATATAACAAAATGTATATGTCAGCTGTACCATGCATAGATATATGGTATAGCGAAACACTATGAAATAATGTTCCAAACGTATATTTGTAAATAACTGCAAAATTCGTCATATTAAACTTTCAAACGTAATCTCTTTTGCATTCCACCTTACCGAAACATCAAATAGGAAAATCTGTTCTATCACCTTTTATGTTTTATCATTTATGGGCCACATAATAAATGTTACAATATTTGAACTTTCAAAAAGAGGATTCTCCAGTGAATGATGTAGAATTAAGTACTCAAATGGAGGACTCGTCCAGGAAAACTTGGATGAATGGCGAACCTACACAAATCTCGAGTACGAAATATCACTAAATGCCTTTTCTTTCTCTTTAAAAAGAACAATTTGACATACAAATATCGACTGTCATTTACATTATATGTGAATTATCTTTGCCTTATATTTGCATTATATTTGCCTTTATTCTGAGTAAGGGTATGAACGTATTGTACATTTAATTGATGGTAATTAAATATAGAAGAGGTGCATGAGGGAGGTCGACCCATATCAACAACCTCAGCAAATATGGAGCTTCCGGTATTTGTTTACTAATTATATTAATGTGGTTTGAACTATAATGAAATGCTGATGGAAATAATAAGAAATGTATCGTTCCTTTCCATGACCAATTTAAATAGCACTAATTGACTTAATTTGTTCTGTAGGCTCAATTATACGCTAACAAGACTCTCTAAAAAAGAAATAGTAACGTGAGTCATACACATTCTAACTATGAAAGTACTGAAATCGGCAATGAAAAAGATGAACATTGTTAGTATTTGTATTCATAGCTTTCTATTTGATGAATTTTGTCAGCACACAAACTTGCAGTATGATCTGCTGAGAATCACATTTCGGACAAAATATAACTGAATACAGTAGTTATCGAGGAAGTATTTATTTAAGAAATGGATTATATTGCATTGTTAGGACATTTATCTACTTTTGCAATACTTGTAATGGGGCCCCGAGTAGCCGAGTGGTTTAAAGCGCTGTCCGTTACGGACCACTGCCATCTCACCTCTGCATGTGTTCGAGTCTAAGATTCGGCAAATGTAGTTATGTGAGAAAGCATGCCAGTAGCTTCTCGTGGGTCGGTGGTTCTTTCCGGGGTTTGTCCGGGTTCTTCCTCCACCATTAATACTGGCCGCCATGTATAGCCTATATTGTGCTGAAAAGTGGCGTTAAACCATAAAAAAAATACTATTAATGCAAATACATGTACTAAATAATTTCATTTTAAAAGTGGAATCATACGTTTTAGAACATAACTGATCTTATCCAAAAGAACACCACACAGCTACAAGTTATTTATTATTTATTTTAATAACTTCACTGTCATAGTTCAAAAGATACCATGTTATGGAGATAGAGTGATAGAGGTGAAGTGCATGACTCCTCCAAACTGCTACTAAAGAGTATATCAATTATTCGAGCTTCCTTGAAAGCAGAGGTTTGATTTCGCGCGCGCGCGCGCGTGTGTATAATTATATAAAATTCTACTTATTCATGACAAAACAGCGACCTTTAAAATGATTCCATGTTCATGTGTGTAGGCAAGTGTATGTATTCTCAATTAATAAATCATTAATGCTATTTACATGCAGCATTGTGAAGATGACATTTAAACGTTTGATTATAAAACACTACCCCCAAAAATACTAAATATATCAATG